>MU008169.1:1200000-1800000 GCA_010909165.1 Anthoceros angustus | reverse complement strand
CAGGAGGATTCCATTGGTATATTTATGATGCGATTCTGAGCCGTGTTGTAAAAAAACAGGAGGCTGTAACGTGTTTGTCCGCTGGAATCTGCTTGCAGATTGCAAGGCATGAAAATGAATTAGAATCTTCAGTGTTTCGAAAAACAGATTCGCAATATGGAGCACAAATTTCCGATCTCACATACTAATTCCCATGTAGCATGCTTGATACGAAACATTAGTTTTCTCAACAGGTGGTCGTTTTTGTGCATTGAATAATGTTAGGAAATTGCATTCCTCACAATGGTGGTCTTGAAATAACTCCAATAGATAAAAAAAAATCTGTAAGTACAGCCATAACCGAATACAATTTGGATGCCCACAGCTACGCAGGCAACATCACATGCTTAGTACCACGCTTGTCAAAGATGTCTTCACTCCTTTAACTGCAGTGGGAAGCCGGAAAGGATGGTGCTGCAGCTTTTGAGCACTTCTCTCTCACTCGTGAGCCACCTCCATGATCCTTGAGTCCTTAAGTTCCTTTGTACTCCTTCTATGCTCTGCCCTCCGACTTGGATGGATTTCAAGCGCCTAATGCCTTTCAACCGCTTGCTTGCCCTGCGGACGCCGACCTCTTTTCTCCTTTGGCTAGAACTGTACACAACTGCCAAGCATTATTCTCCATCATTTATGAGGGTCTTAATCTCAGTGTAGAGCACAGGCTCCACCATTGTCATGGCCTCCTCCTTGCCCCTTCCCTCTTCCTCATTGTTGTCATGGACTCTATACACACAACATCGACATTACAACGACTACTGACAAAAACCATGAAAATACATCCACGGCCTGTCAGCTAACTTGCTTCGCTTTGATTCCCCTAAAAGTTAGGCATGCTTTGAAGCCCATTTCGCCTTGCCCATCGACTCTCCGCATCCTATGGGTCATACCCCGGGCCCACTCTGCTTTGTTCATTTCTTGTTGAAGGCTTTGGCCTCATTCCTCCCATTGTTGTTTGTGCCAGCTGTCCCGTTCTTCGCCCTCCATGCCTCTACCACAGGTTGCTGCTGTTGTCAGGGCTACTCACCTCCTCCCCGCTCATATTTCCAAACTGCCCATGTCACTAGGATATTTCAGTGCACGGTTGAGACAGATATATGGATGCCTCAAGTTTGCGTCACTGCTCCCACGAATCCGCGTTTGCAATCCAAAAATTTTAAGATAATTCCGAACTCGGGCATTCTTAATCCTGTAACAATTGCAAAAACAAGAGCAGTCAACTTCTCTATTAATGATGGCCGTGAATTTCTTCGCCGCAATGTCTGTAAACTCCTTAAGAAGCTCCATGGAATGCTTGGTCCAAGGTTTCAAAACTGTGCACAGAATGACGACCGAGTCCATTGCCCTCTTCTCAAACGACAACTTGGTATGTCCAACCACTCCCTTTTTCTCGCCTCACCCCGCCTCGGTTGACATAGAAGGATGAAGTTACAAAGTTGCAGGATGATGTTGCAAAGTTGGAAAAGGAAAATCATAAAATGCAGAAGGTATAGGAACAACTTTCATTTTGGTTCAAAAACCTTTCTGATAGAGTTAAGGCAAGCTTCTACACATTTGTTTTATGCATTTCTTCTAAGCAAGAATTGCAAATAGCTTGCACATCACCCAAATTCTTCACCAAATCTTGTGTCACAATAAAATGATGCTCGTAAGATGGAGAATCCGGACTCCCAACTCGTACTTAGGACATAAATATTACCTTCTTTCCTCCAATTGCTCGTCATAGAGCCGGATGTTGTCATGTCACCTCCCTAGAAATTATCCTGATCCATGATAATGCGTTACGGCCGAAGCTATAAGCAGACTCCAATATAAATCCAACGGCGTCCACAACAAGAATCGCAGATCTTATACAAGGCATTTTACAACCTCAAAATATAAAAATATATATTTATACGTTTGTAGATTGACAGCTTAACTAGGTTGTGAAATTACTGACATGGCATGGAAGATTGTCGCGTCATCGAGTTGCTGACGTGGCAACCACTTCAGCAAACCAGGAAGGTAAGGTATTCGGGTAGCTGGATTACAACACCATTTACAACGTTGGACTCGTTTACAACCTAAGTGACAACGCTATTTACAATGTGAGTGCCTTGTAGTCTAGTTTGTAAAGTAGGTTGTTAATAAGAGATTGTAGTCTGACAGCTCAACTTGATTGTAAATTGCGTTGTAAAATTATTGTAAACGTGGGTCTATTTACAATGTGTTTTACAACATATTTTACAACCTAATTTACAACCTACATACACCCTTACTTCACAACCTATAAAGCAACCTTATTTACAACGTATGTTATAACCTTGTTTACAAGCTACTTTACAACCATACTCAAATCAGCTTTGCTTGAGCAAGTCTGGCTGGCCTTTCATGCTTTGCTTAGGCTCCAAATTTCTGAAAGCAACAGTAGTTTAAAATGGCACACAGGCGCACTCCTCATAAATGGCGTGCATGGCATACAAAGGCACCTCTTTAGAAAGGGGAAAGGAAAAGACACATCATAATAGTTATTTGCAACTTTGTACCAAGAACAGCCCATCCTGATTATAGCTCAAAATAGCATAAAGCGTACACCAATGCATTTGCCTCTATGAGACAAATCCAAAGGTATTTAGACCTGAAAAAGTTGAAACTTTATGAGCGTTGGTTCGTACACAAGTCACGCATATCCCATCTACGTGTTTTTGGCAGCACTGCTTTCATCATATCTCTGACAATGAAGGACGAAAATGGGATGACAAAAGCCATAAGCTTCTCTTCATTAGCTATTCAAATCATATTAAGGAATACAAACTTTTTGATCCTTCTAGTCGCTCTGCCCTTTACTCTCGCAGTGTCTACTTTAATGAAGCTCATCTTCTTAATACTTACCTTAAGATGTCCTCTAGCCTCAGTCCTTTTCCTCCTATTAGCATTCATAGGCACTTTGTCAATACCTCTTCTGTTGGCCTCGATGATACTCCTTTTGATGGTTTTGATTTTCCCTTTGCCTATGAGGGGGACACCACTATTGTCTCTGGCCCGGATCATCCTCCCACAACACTATACCTCCTACACCTTCCATTCAGTATAAACCTCCTCCGGAACCCCCTCCAAATGATCAACTCTGAGGTCAAGGCGACAATCAAAATCCAGAATCGCTTACTTATCAGAAGCATTCTGCACATCTAGAGGAACCTGCAATAGAGGCACCGCTTACTCTGCGACGCTCAACGCGTAGTAGACGACCAAGCCATGAATGGAAGCAGCCACCCTATGTTCCACGTAAATCTTTTACTCAACGAATGTTCCACTCATCATCTCAGGAGGTATCTATTCCCACGCATCCACGTATTGACCTAGTTGAGTTCCCTCCACATCATGCCGTCTCAGTTGCTGAGTTCCAAGGTGTTCCTCTGTCCATTGAAGAAGCTTCACGTTCACCTGAATGGAACGCAATATCACAATCTGAGTACGATTTATTAGTTTAGAACAAAACCTGGGAGTTAACAGATTTACCTCTTGGTAAAAAACCAATCTCATGTAATGGACCTTCAGATGTAAGTTGAATCATGATGGCACAGTGGCTCGCTACAAAGCCAAACTGCTGGCTCATGGGTTTAGCCAAGTTCCTAGATTTGACTACAAAGAAAACAAGCTGTATAGCCCCATTGTGAAGGCAACCTCTTTCAAAATCCTTCTTGCATATGGAGCACAACGAAATCTGGACATACCCCAAGTAGATGTAAAAACAGCATTTCTCTATGGGACTTTGCATGAAGAAATTTATATGGAACAACCACTTGGATTCATTGTGGACAAGACAAAGGTTTGTAGGCTTCTCAAATCTCTCTACGGTCTAAAAAAATAAGTACAAGTATGGAATATGGATGTAGACTCTACCTTGAGAGAATGTGGTTTTGTTCCCCTTGATGCTGATCCCAGCGTGTATGCATTGTGGTGTGATGGAGATTTTGTCATAGTCACCCTCTATGTGGGCGATAATTTCATTTTTGGGAGTAGCCCCAAACTTCTCCAGTACGTGAAGGATATCCTTCCGAACATTGCGAACAAGTATAAAGTCGTTGACAGTGGACCTCTTCGCTATGTCCTCGACGTTCAGTTTGAGAGACATTATGCAGACCACAAACTTCTTTATACATCAAGAGCATTATATTGATCAACTACTAGATTGGTTTAACTTGATAGATGCAAGACCATGTAACACACCTATGTCTACAGCTGAGAAGGTATCAGCATACGATAGTCCCACCACTCCTAAGGAAGTTGAGGCTATGTCCGCAATACCTTACAGCGAGGCCGTGGGTAGCCTGCTTTATCTATGAATCTAGACTCATCCAGACATCTCTTAAGCCGTCAACGTAGCATCCAGATACCTATCTAATCCTCGCAATGCACATTGGACCTGTGTGAATAGGATCTTGCGCCATCTCAACGGAACCAAGACCCTCGGCCTTAGGTACAAACCGGGTCCAAATTCCAATTTATTAGTGACCTCCTTCTTAGACTCAGATTGGACTGGCGACCCAGATGGATGAAGATCCGTTGCTGCATATGTCATGATGCTAAACAATTCAGTAGTCTCTTGGGCCATCAAGAAGGTGCCTACCGTACGTCTTTCCTCTACTGAAGCAGAGTATGCCGCCACCTCATTAGCAGCAAAGGAAATAATTTGGCTCCGGCAATTTCTACACGACATAAAGGAGGACCAGTTAGAGCTAACTCCGCTGAGGTGTGACAACCAATCCGCCATTGCAATGACGCACAACCCAGTCCTGCATGCCAGAACCGAGCACGTGGAGATCCAACACCATTTCATCGGGCAAGAAGTTGCAATGAAGGAAGTTCACTTGGAGTATGTCAATATTAGCGAGAACACCTCTGAACTTATTGACTAAGGGACTGGCCAAGGCATTACACGAGAAGCATGTAGCGAGTATAGGGCTCATCTGACGAGCCACTTTTCTCGGGACCAGCCATTGAGCGCTGCCCAAGCATTGCCTGAGGGAGAGCATCCAGCGCACAACCAGGACCTTCATGAGCATCAAGTCCCATGTTTGCATCCAAGGGGAGTGTTGGAGACGATGTGTCATACAATACTGCACATGTACTATACTTTAGGGCACGCTTCATTATAGGCATTAATTAAGTCAGGACGCTAGAACTCTAACCGCTCAAGAGGTTACGCAGTTACCAAAACATACTCATATGACACACTCTCTACCCTAATCATTCATTCCTTAGTCTGGCTTGCACTATGTTATAATGCTAGTGTTTTGCCTATTGCTTGCGAGTAGGGCATGACCCCTACTGGCATACGCCATAACCCCAGCTGTTTAGCAAAATGGAGAGCAGGTATTCTATGTATCCCCTGCTCGCGGCTTGTAATTGGTATATGCTCGCCACTTGTAATTGGTACCCTGCTATATGGGATACATGTGTCTATAACATGTCTGCACGGGTGCTCGGTACCGAGCGTCGCTAAAATTCTGTACGAGAAAAGGAAATTCGACAAGTAAGAGTTAGTCCAACATGATAGTCGGCTTCTCAAATGTTTTTGATCAACACGTATTCCCTCGGGGGTTCAGGTGTGGATACGTTGGCGGTCAGTGGACCAGATGACCTTTCTTCCTTTGGAGAGAACACCAACTTCGCATACCACGGAAGCAGCGGGTCCACCAAACACGTTAGTTTCGCTCAGCCGAAGCTCGCAATTTCTGTGAAAGATGGAGCCCGATCCGCTCTCCCAAAGAATGCCAAGGCCATGAAATCTAGTACCGATCACGAGATTTCCGCTCTTCAGTAACGCCAGGCTGCAGGTGCGGGCCACCTCCACGTCCACATACGTCTGCAGACTGGACCTCCAGATGGGCAACATGCTTCCCACCTCGTACAGGCCTGCCATGCAAGTGGCGTTCTCCAAATGGAACTGGAATTGGCCTGAGATTGACAGCAAGGACTCCCCGGCATCCAATACGTGGTTCTCCTGACTGAACCACGGCTGCTGCTCTGCTTCATGGCTGGCCAAAGCAGATGCCAACAGCAGCAGCAGCAGCATGCTCAGGCTCGGTAGACTGGCCATCCTTTAAAATATTGCAGCAAATGAATTTTTAATATTTATATACGGGCTGTAACCGAAAGTTTACCGGCAACTTACTCCGACGCTGCAGAACCCCGAGGCAGAGGTGGCGCTCCAAGCATCGATTCCGCAGAGGCTGGTTCCAACACGCAATGCATCTTCAGGCCTTGGTAGGCGCGACGGGGTGTTGCGTTCTTGCGGCCGGGCTGGGGCAGGCGCAGGTGCGTTTCGAACCTCGTGCGTCCGCTGTCAGGGCTGGAAATGGGTTGGGAGTGGAACAGGACGGTCCCAGCTGCTTGTCCAGAAGGGCGTTGGTGGCGACCAGCTTCAGCTTCTTGAGCGTTATGGCAACCCAGCTTGCCAGGCCCCGGTTCGGACTGGCGGCCGGTAGCTACGGTGAGTGTTGTGCATCTGTTGCCCACGACAGTGTGACTGGCTACCTAGACCTAGACTAGACTTGGAGGGTACATTGGTGGGGTGGCAGAGTTGCAGCGTTTCTACAAGCCCGACGGGAAGGAGCGCAGCACTGACCCCTACGAGTTCGATGTCCCCGCGGGCTGGTTGCAAGAGCCTGTTAGCCTGAATGATGCCAAGCTGTATGGGACAGACACCAGGTTTTCTGGACCTAATGGCTCACTGGAGGTGCTCGTGCTTCCCGTTGGTAAGTGGGGGTTAAGGGAATGGGTGCACAAGTTGTCTCTCAATCCTGTGCCAGAGCTAGAGAATTGAAGCCCTGGAGCTCGTACATGTTGCTGCAGGTAATGGGGATATTGAGACTATAGAACAGCTAGGTGACGCAGATGGAGTGATCGGTAGGTTTGGCCCCCCTGACCAGCCTGCCAAAGTAGTGGATTCAAAGGTTGGGGGAAAGAATGGTAAGACCTATTATCTGTACGAGCTGAACTCCCCCCACAGGCTTCTTTCAGCCTATGTCTCGGGGTCTCAGCTGTATGTGTTCATAGCCTCTGCCAGTGGCAAGCAGTGGCGCTTCTCTGAGGCTATGCTGAGAGAAATGAGAGACTCGTTTGGATATGCCAAAGGCAGGTAATGGAGAAAATGAGGACCTACGGGCTTCTAAGGGCACAGATTGGAAGGCATGACCAGCAGAACGTTGGCCTAGCATGTAGACTTCAGATGGGGCCGTCGCGAATTTTCGCTGGAATGTAGACGTCTGCAAGTTGTGAAAACGATACCGCCGACAGTGCCTCAATCTTCAGCTTGACGTTACCCGCCTTCATGGCTGCTAGCTGCGACCTGCCATGGGAGGATGGGAAAGTCAAGTGGCTCCGGTTTTTTTTTGACCCATCTATCAGCTTGCTGGGTTCCTATTTTAAGGAGAGCTCAGAACGCATCCATCTTACCACCACTTGGGCGCAAGTTGTGCTAGATGGCTCTTCTTTAACATCTCATCAGCCTTCTTGTGGTCTGCAAGGAATCCAGTCCCCTTCAACTGACACTGGCTACCAAATTTGGTTCTGGCAAGAAAGGATGTGGGCATACCTCTTTGGGACATGGGAAGTAAGCACGGGCGTGGTATGTTGAATCTCTCAAAATCCGAGACAAATAGGCCTAGCCAACGGATTGATGCTACAGCCAATGTCTCCGCTTCAGAAGCCATCGCCTGTTGACAGTTACACGAAATGAGGGAACTGTTGGCCAATGTTTTCGGAAATAGAGACAGCAAATCTATTCCGTCAATACCAGAGATCCAAAACGGTAAGTAGACAGGATGTCCACGCCATATGGGTCGCTGTCGACAAGTCCGTAGATGGGAAGCTTCAATGTGCTAGTAAGCAGTCGTAGGAAACTGCACGAACACAGCCAGTTTAGGGACCCAAAGAAATACATATTAGGGCTGAGCAATCCCCAACCAACCAAGTACCTTCTTGTTGCAACATCTGGGTAACCTTTCCCCTGAAAGTATGGTAACCATGCCAGGTTATCAGGTAATGTTAATGTAAGGTATAAAGGCCACACCGACGGATAATCCCACGACAAAGATGGCGTGAGCAAATCACTGCTTCTAAAAGTTCCTCTGTTACGGCGGAACTCACCGTTAGAAGAATGCAACGGTTTCTAGCGCAAAATCCGTCGTTCGCAAGCCGCTCAAATACTGAAGAAGATGGGAGAGTCAGTTCTGCACTTCGCTGGAAACGCCGCTGGCAAGTCTCATCTGTGTAGTCGTACGGATCTGACCTGTTTCCTTCTCCACCAGAAGAATGTAAGCAGCAGTGCTCTTCATGTCTTGTAGGTTGGACTCAAGGAAAACACATCGTAACTCCTGGAACGACGGGATGCTGATGACCAGAATAAGAAACACCTAAAGGATACTGGAGACTTGATCGATATGCACAGGGATAGGAAAAGCCTGGTAGCGAGAGGAATTTTATCAATAACAGGTCTTCCTTCAATTGTCCAAGCAACACCACCAACGCTTACAGTAAACTCGTGTTGTGCGCAATCGATCTTCTGTCGCGCATAAATGTAGGATACAGATCCCATCAACAATCTGAAAAGGTGAGCAAGCCGATATCAAGCTGCTGATCAATATGAAGTCAGCCATCATGCTATCAGAAGCGGATAGATTGCCAGCTTACCCCTTACACACAGAAACCTATTTCGCCAACAAGCGGATATGTGCCTCGCAAGGCACAATGGTTAGCAGTTTCGCTGACTGACAGAATGCAGAGAGTTGGTCTCGCTAAACTAAAGTTATCTGTGCACTTGTAAGCAGTGAAGACTCTCCATGCATTTTCAGTCACCATGCGTCTTGGGAATGGTATGTCGTATAGCTAGGTACCACATTGAGACATGAACGACTGCACTGGAACATGAGGCAGATGTCGTGTATTCCCCGGTCAACAGTAACTTGATCTGGTGACCACATATGTTGCTCATGGTCAGAGCTCATATTTGTGTGTAGGCAAGTGCTGCCCGGAAACAGCATGGTCTTTGTCAAAGAAGCAAAACCTCTGAAAATCTCCGGGTCAGAGTAATACACATCCCGTTTGGTGGCGTGTTTCTTTTGTAGGATTAACAGTTGTGCTATCTGCAGAATCCTGAGTATAACAACTACAACACAGGAAGCAACAAAGGATTTCAGGACACCAAAAGGTTCACGACAATCGATACACTTGTAATGGCAAGAGCAGGCAGCTTACCAAGTCGTTGTGCTCCATTCCTAGCATAGGAAACCGTTCTATCCTCCTCCATCCGCTGGAAGATGCTGAAGCATGCGCAAAGCAACGTGACGGAGTGAGAATTTAGCGTTCCAATCCAGCGGCAGGGACGCTCCCTCTATCCAAAAGGCGCATCCATGTTGCTTTTGCTGGACGGTTAGCACTTACGAGGTCACGTCAGTGGCGGACTCGTTTGAAGTGAATGTCCGATGGCGATATCTTGCGACCTTCAGATTTGGCAACACGCCGTCTTCGATGGCACGTAATATCTGCAGGATCAAACCTGAAGAGTTTGCATTGAGAGGTTTTGTCTTCTCCAACCTTCGAACAGCAACAACATTGGAAGCCGGAAGGCGATGTCTCATTCCTATCTTGACGAGGAGAGGAAAACGACGCTTTCACTGCCTACAACATGTTACAAGAAAGGCGAATTGCAACAGTTGTCCACCTTGGATCTTGCGCAGCACTCCTTCCGACGCAGGCGCGGGAACGCCGTCGCAATCCGTCCGGCCATCGCTGTTGCTTCCGCGACAGGAAGCGGAGCTGGAGTCCATCCGGCCCGCGTGCTTGTCCGGGTGCGAAGTCGCGGTCATGTCGACAAAAGCCGGCCAATCGTTTCTTCGGAACGCGTGTGTCGACCACGCGAGACGCGAATCCTTAATCTGGTACGCGCGAAATTAAAGCAGGGCAGAACACACGTTATCGTAAAGCACGGGTGTACAAGCACGAGAAAGGTTCATTGCCGAAACTGTACAATGGCGGGATAATTTGAATTACAGCGGAAATCTCCCACAAGGTTTTCGTGAGCTGAATAAAGTTAGGTGATAACACCGCTACAAACTCCTGTTCAGCCTCCGTGCAACCGACGAAAACGGTACAGATCGGCCTCAAAGAATGCGCCTACATCGATACCTAAACAGCTGTGTGTTGTACCTCGAGAAAAAAGATGACAAAGTCGGCGAGCCACAACGACACAACCTTCCAGCTTGGGCATTCCAATCACACTAGCCTACACTGTGTAGTACACACCCACCTCCAAGTATATGTACTCCAGTCCACTGTGTATGGTCATGGTCATGGTCAAGGGAATCCTGACTCCAAAGATGTGTCCATGGGAATCCAGACTCCAACGTGTATGTCCAAGAGATCCTCAACCTGAACAGAGAAGCAATTTCGTAGGGTGACAATCAGGAGCAGATTGATGACAAAATCATAATCCCGCCACGACCTGAAGCCAGCACGTACTACGAAAGCTACGAAAGCAGCCACACTGAAACGAGGACAATGTTTTGGGATCAACACCCTATGGCTCTCGCTATGGCCAGGTGAAACATGGAGGATCTAGCAAGCGGAGCTGAAAACTTGGTGTACTATTTCCCCAGCCAGTCCAGTCCAGTCCAGTCCAGGAGGCATGGCATGAAATGAAATGCTACTCCTTGCGAAATACTGAGCTCGCTGAAATAATGCTGCAGAGGAAAATAGTCTGACGGGATGCTCATGGGAAGCCCAAGGAGAGCCAGTCCCCAAGCTAAGGAGCCCCGACATGGAGCCCTGGACCTGACCTGAAGGCAGTCAGTGCTGTTAGTTCGTCAGGCTGAAGGAAGATTGTACGTACCCCTGCCGTATGAAGCTCTTCTTTGATTTTCTCGTCTCTTGGCGCAGACGTAGAGAAGTCCTCCCAGGACAGCAGCTCCCAGGATGACACCGACTGCTATACCAGCATTTTTACCTGCTGACGACTTCTTCCCCCCTCCTGTCGTCTCGGGAGTCGAGGTCGGCGAGGGTGGCGGGGGTGGCGGGAACCCGGGGGCTGGAGGGGAACGTGCTTGTGAAGGTGGAGGAGGTGCTGCAGGGTTAGCAGGTGGGGAGGCGGAGGGGCAGTTGGAGGCTCACAGGGGGACTGTGGGTGGGAAGCTGGAGGGCTCATGGGGGGACTGTGGGTGGGAAGCTGGAGGGCTCATGGGGGGACTGTGGGTGGGAAGCTGGAGGGCTCAGGGGGACTGTGGGTGGGAAGCTGGAGGGCTCGCAGGCAGGAAGCTGGAGGGGCTGTGAGCGGGGAGATGGAGGAGGGGCTGTGAGCGGGGAGATGGAGGAGGGGCTGTGAGCGGGGAGATGGAGGAGGGCTGTGAGCGGGGAGATGGAGGAGGAGCTGTGAGCGGGGAGATGGAGGAGGGGCTGTGAGCGGGGAGATGGAGGAGGGCTGTGAGCGGCGGAGATGGAGGAGGGCTGTGAGCGGGGAGATGGAGGAGGGGCTGTGAGCGGGGAGATGGAGGAGGGCTGTGAGCAGCGGAGATGGAGGAGGGGCTGTGAGCGGCGGAGATGGAGGAGCGACTACGGGGGACTTCCGGTGACGAAGGGGAGGAGGCCGGCTGGGCTACCACACACTGGACCAGCACCAAGAGCAGGAACGCCAACAATGCTGCCCCGGTCACGGTCCCGGTCCCCGCCTCGACTGCTGCTGCCGCATCCCCATAGCTGTCCTCCAATCAGCTCACACACACCCTGCTGATCCAAACCCAAATCCAAATCCTCGCAATGCCGGAGCAGCCGACACTCAAACCCTGGCTCTCGCAATATTATCCTCTCAATCTGCACAGCCGGGGTGCCACAGTCAGCGAACCGATCCAGCACCAGCAGCAGACCCCCCAGCGCTCCCAGATCCAACCCACCAGCCCTCCCGCCGGCCTCCTTCACCAAATGCCTTGCAAACGCGCCTCAGAGCGCAGCTTTGAACCGGGAGCCGCAGAAACGAGCAGCACAGAGCTCAGCGAAGCACAAGAGAGCTGAGCCGAAGCGTGATGGGTCGGGAAGGTGGGAGAAGGAGCGAGGGGAACGCGGATCGGCGCGGAACGCGCTCTGATGTCAGTGGCGTCAAGCGGCGTCGTGCCACTGCCGATGCAGTGACCCCGAAGGCGAAGGCGAAGGCGAAGCAAGCAAAGCGCAAGCCGGAGTTGCCCCGTCCCTTCGTCCCTTTCCCGGCTTCCACGCGCCCATTTCAAGATTTATACCCGGCCAAGGGCGGCACGTCCAGGCCGGTTTCAAACACGTCACACCCCGCAGGCGCCAACCTCGTCCAGGTATGTATCCGCCCGGCTAGTACTCCCTTCTCCCCACCTCCCCGCACACCACACTCATCACCACTAACCTCCGCAATCACATTATTACGAATTTCGACCCACTAACCCCGCACATCACCGCCATTACACGTTTTCAACTCTACCCATTTATCACCTCGTTCGCCGTCTCTGGGCGGGCGCACCGGATTCCCTCGTGTCAGTTCTTGAGCGGAGACGTATAATAAACTTAAACTTGAGATATATAATAATAAATATATTAAATTCCTATATATAATAATTTTAAAATAATAAATATTACATATAAATTAAATAATAAAATACGAGAGATTGGGAAATCCCACTTACATTAGAGACGATGAGAAACAACCCTCTAGAAGCCCAGGCCAAGGGAACTAGGTCCTTCTATTCAGTAGCTATCTACCCCTCCTAAGATGTCATATCATAGTCAAGATGCTCATCTCCATTGCATCGGCCAAAATTTGAAGTAGTATTGCCAAAATGTGGCAAGTTGGGGTGATTTATCATTTCCGATTTAGAGCTTAAGTAATCGGTTTGAGCAAAACTTTGTTTAAATCAATCTATATCAAACAACATACCCTTCCCCTCATGCAAAACTTTGTTTAAATTGATCTATGTCAAACAACATACCTTTGCCCACATGCAAAACTTTGTTTAAATCGATCTATGTCAAACTACATACTCTTTCCCTCATGCAAAACTTTGTTTAAATCGATCTATAACAACATACCTTAAACAAACTGCTGTCTCGATCGTCCCTATTGTTCTTGTTGAACTTATGTTGGCCACAAAAAGGAATCCCCATTGGGCTATCCTAGAAGGTAATTTATTGTGTAAGTAAAGATAAAATGAAAATATATCGTCACACAAGCAAGAAGAACAAAAGACATGTGTCTAATGTAACTCTCACTCCAACCAACAACCGATACAGTCAGGATTCAATAATCCTAAACTTATTGTGTATTAAGTATGTAATCATAACCGGGAATCATGTGCCCCTGGCATAATTCATTGATACATATCATCATCCTAAGTACTGTAAATCCCATCCTGTATAATAGGTACGTAGTTTTAAAGTAATTTTTTGTAGCCTTAGAAAATCATAAATATCGTAAAGATGTACCTATGTTGTTAGCGGGAATAACAGCATTCGGGTACGGACGTTAGCACACGCATTGTAATAGGAGTCCAACAGTAGCTCAACTCCGATCACATGTGGGAAGTAAGTGTCACATGTGGGAAGTAAGTGCGAGACCCTAAAACCGTAAACCCTAAACCTGGTCAGTCCACGTACTGTCATGGCGGAAAACAAAGCAATGACTCCGAGTCCTTGGCGTCCTTATGGACAGAGCTTCGTGGTAGCGGTCGTGGGGGGAGCGAAGGCCTGGTTGCCATGGGCAGGGAATGAGGAATCGGATGGCCTGGCCACTGCATAGAGGCAAGCAGCGCGGCCTGGCCAACGGGCCATCGGCCAATGTCGACTCCTCACTTCACTTCGCCTCAGCTCCGTCTGGCTCTCAGCGGACCTCTGTGCTGCCCGTGTCTGCTCTTCATGTCCCACCGCGCTTCGAGACGCCTTCGTCAAGCATTTGGTGAGCGAGGCCGGATGGCAGTGTGAGCTGGGGTTGTGGTGGCTTGGATCTGGGCGTGCTCGCGGGAGCTGCAATGCTGGATCCTCTGGCTGTCTGTTGCAGGCCGGCCGCGCAGATCGGGAGGACGATGTTGCGAGGATTCGCGTTCTGGTTAGCAGGGTTTGTGTGAGCCGATCACAGCACGGCTACGGGGACGCGGCAGCAACAGAGGCGCGCAACGGGAACGGGGGAACGCATCGGTGGCCTTCCTGTTCCTGCTCTTGGTGGTTCCCCGGCAGGCCGCATCTCCAGGTGACCTCCGACGTGGCCTCCCACGCCCGCTGCCCAGATGACGCCTCCTGGTGCCATGTGAAATGGTAGGAATCAGGGTGTCATTTTGACCGAGTCATTTTGACCGAGTACTATCTCAGTCCCCGGGACCGCCTAGCCTGGCTACGCGCGGTCCCGGTCCGAGGAGGGACCGGGCCTTTTTGCGACCCTTGGTCACTAAATATAATAAATATTAAATAAATAATTTATAAATAGTAATATAAAAGATTGCAGAGTCTGCAGACTGACAGCAGCCTAGCCAGCAGACTGAGGCCCGTTTCACAAGCCCGGTACATTTTTAGCACATGTCAGTGTCAGTGCCACGGTGGGCAATGTATACCACCCCTGGCATGGCCACGGTGGGGGTTTTCTCGTTCCTCGTTTCACAAGACCGGTATATTTTTTCACATGTGGTCCCACGCTCTTTCACATGGACCCATCATTTTACCCATAGAGGTGTATATAAGGCTCTAGCTTATGCGGTCAAAGGCGTTTCATTTGCTTCTTTTTCTCATAGGTGTGCAGGTTGGAGGTTGGAAGTTGGAGCTTGGAGCTTGGATTTTGAGTGGAGGGCTTCACTTAGGGTTTATCATGAATCTCCATGAACAGAACTTGTGGTGTGTTTTTCTGATGGGCATCATGTTGTATATGGCGTTAGAAGCTACTTCACATTGTTTGCTTTTGAATTTACAAGCTAGTATTTCTACTACCGTTCATATGTTGCAATACAATTAGGCAGGCACTAGCAGGGGTTCACATGCACATAGGCGTAGCCGGCGTCATTGGGTCATTCAACACTAGCAGGGGTTCACATGCACATAGGCGTAGCATTGGGTCATTCAACGTTCTCAAACGTTCTGCCACAGCAGCCTTATGGGGACATACACTGCAGAGTTGTTCAAGAACAGGATGCGTGTAAGTAGACCTACCTTTGACTTCATTTGTATGAAGTTGGCACCTATGCTTCAAAAACAAGACAGAATTACTAGAGATGCAGTCCCAATGGATGCTCGAGTATCCATTGGTTTAATGCGCTTGGCTGGTGGGGATAGGTTGTCCACTATTGCTGACCTGTACGGGTATGGTACATCTACTGTTCAAGGTATCGTATTACAATTTTGCAATGCTCTTAGGGCTATATTGCATGATGTGTATATCCAATGGCCATCCAGAAGTAAGATGGAGATGTATGCAACTGAGTTTGAGGCATTGAGAGGAATTCCTTATGTTATAGGAGCAGTAGTTGGTAGCCATATTCCCATCATAGCACCAAAAGAGTACCATGCTGACTATTATTGTAGGAAGGGGTTTCATAGTTGCTTGCTTCAATTAGTAGTGAATGCAAAAGGAATGGTTTGGGATTATGATTTCGGTTGGGCAGGTAGCATGAATGATTGGAACGTATGGGAGCGGTCGGAAATTGGAAAGAGATGTGCAGCAGGTATGCTAGATGGTTTGCCTTAGTGGGAGATGCAGGTTATTGGCCTCGAGTACATCTATTAACTCCATTCCATGGGCATAAAGATGGATTTACAGCGGAGGAAGCCAATTGGAATTTTATTCAATCTAGTACTCGAATGGTGGTGGAAAGGACATATGGCATGCTGAAAAGCTGGTTCCGTATTTTGCTGAAAAGAAATGATATGAAGTTGAAAAATGTGCCTTGTGTTGTTAGTGCATGCCTAGTATTGCATAACATGTGTGTGGAGCGTAATGATTGCTTTGAGGATGAATGGTTCAATCAAGCTACTCTTGAACTTCAAAGCTCCGCTTCTAGCAATCATCAGCGGCGGACTCCACTGCAACAAGAAGCTTCAATCATCAGCGGCGGACTCCACTGCAACAAGAAGCTTCAAGGGCAGCTGTAGAGACTTTGTATGAAATCAACAATGCATATAATAAGCATGGGCAAAGACGAAATATGGTGAATGTGGAAGACCATGCCGATGGAGGAGACCAAAACCCATATGCAAGGGCTAGTTATAGACAAGGTGTGGCACGTCGGAGGGCTTTAGCCAAAAGCTTGTATGAATTGCGCTTGAAAAGACGGGCAAACGAGGTTTTGGGTCCAGAGTCTGAGACGGAGAACGAAGGTGAACAATAAAAACTAAAACACTTAAATTTCCAAAACCAGCCCTTGGCTCAAAGTCTGAGACCGAAGGTGAACAATAGAAACTAGAAATGCAAATTCTACCAAAACTAGCTCATGTGTTCTGTTTGTGCATCAAGTATGTTGCCAAGTTGCCAAGTGTGTCGTTCATGGATTGGAGTAAAGTCAACTTCTGCGCTTCAACTGCCTTGTACTCTTGTAATAAACATTCTGTGTGCTTGGCCATCTGTTCCATAGTTGCCAGTCTTGGGTCTCCCTTTCTTGCCTTGTTCTCTTTTTGGCCACATGTTAACGGGGCTTGACCATCTGATTCTTGGTGTATGGGCTCACCATCTGGTGGTGGCTCAGGTTCACTCTCCAAACCATCTGTGACATCCAAAAAAGTAGAGCCCATGGTAGAGTCCACAGAGCCCCCCCCGGGCGTAGCAAATGTCCTAGGAAGGGAGCTGGCATGTGCATGGCAATTGACCACAGGACGTTTACCATGGTATTCATCCATGAGATCAAAAAACTTACATTTATCATACCTTCCATGCCCACTTGTCTCGTTCTCAGCTTTGTCCTTCCTGTAATCCTTCATAAGGCTCTTGTGCTTCCGATGACATGCCTCAGAATCCTTGTCGAAATCCGGGCAGACCGCACATAATCTCGTGTAGAGCTTGTTCCACATGTCGATACCTTGCTTGGGTGCTTTGTTGAAATCCTCCTCCATAGAATCCCTAAGGTGGATCAAGTGGATGGTATGGTGTTCAGTCCATTGTGGACCCCTTCCACCACTTGTCCTTCGAACCTGATCCTCCCCTTCAAGTTCCAAGTGTTTTTTGCTTTTACCCCTACGCTTCTTTGACCCTGTGCCAGTGTCCTGTGAAAATTGGAACCTCATGACCAGTTTCTAGGTCAATGACATTGCCTGGTGCAAGCCGTTTGAAACCAGAGCCTAGCATGACACTTCCAAGCGAGGCATTGAGAATGCTTGCGCTCATGAGGGAGCATCCTTGTGATATTTGTTGACTTGGAGGTTGGCTCCACGTCGAGAGGACTGCTCAAAGTTGTAGCTTTGAACCTGACCCTCCCGAGCCAAATAGATAACTTGAAAAGTTTGGGAAGGCCGTCTTTGTAGTGAAGACTCACCACCATGACCTTGTTGCCCAGCCATAGCCAAACCTAAAAGCCTAGAAACACCAAACCTTGAGATAGAGAGCTTGTTATGTCAAGCCGAGGTCGCAGAAACTTTAGAGAGCCCGTTGTGCCATCCAAAATTCGATTGCCCCGAATACCTTGAATTACCTCACGAAGGCTGCAGCAAAGATGGGCGATCCTCCACAAAGACACACGAAGTCAAGGACGCGGCTCTTGGCGAGCGCTCTTCGCGCTCAACGGGCATTCTCCTCCACGGCTCAATGGCGGGCACTCTCTTCGCGGCTCAGCGGGCACTCTCCTCTGCGGCTCAACGGCGAGCACTCTCCTCTGCGGCTCAAAGGCGGGCATTCTCCTCCTGTCCGCTCTCGAGAGCGGCCTTCACATACCTTGGGCATGTTCGTGCTAGTTTTGTAAGCGCCCTTTCGTACAAGTTGGATAACATCACAGTAAAAAAACTCATAAAAATAAGGATTGACACCGCCATTGGTCCATGCGGTGTTTTCGATGTCGAAAAACGCGGACTTGCCCGGTGTTTTCTCGACATCGAAAACACCGTGGCATCCACGTAAGGGCGGTGTGCGTTATTTAGTCCTTGTGAGCTGAACAAATTGACCCTCCAATCACATGAGGTGTGTCGATTTATACGAACGTGCAAGCGGGCTCGAAGACTTAGCCGCAGACGGGTCCATGTGTCCATAATAAATATAAATCCTTGGATATAAAATTAAGTAGATGGGTCCAGGTGTCCATAATAAATATAAATCCTTGGATATAAAATTAAGTAATTTACTAATTTTAAACCGGACCTTTTATGAATCCTCGGTCCTCAAGGGTAATAGGGGACCGAGGGTGGGGACCGGACTCAAGAACCTCCGTCCCATGTTTTTTTTAACACATGCCGGGACCGGGACCGGGACCGAGCTTGGGACGGGGTCAAGATGACACCCTGGTAGTAATCCTTTCAGTTTGAGACACGTCTTAACTGACCCCATCTGCTCAACTTGCCACATCTTCGCTGCACTACTATAAATCTTAGACACTACTTCAAATTGTGGTCACTTAAGCTTTAAATCGAAAATGATAACTTGCACCCTCCTCTACTCCATTACGTTAGTACTACCATTTGACCCCTCAATCAAAAATCGGAACTTGATCTTTAAGTCTCTAATAATATGATGGACCCATTCTTTTAGAAGGATTATGGAAAGCATAGAAAGCTTCATTTGAATGGTAATCGTGTTGTATGTAGGTCTTTTGATTTATCTAGTAAGGATATTGTAGATATTTTAGATCCAAGCTTTGTTGCTCCCTCTTATTCTCATCCTTGGAGTCTCCCGCATTAGCCTTTCACGTATGGATGAGTTCACTCCTTTAAGGTATAGATGAGTTCACTCCATCTCCATCTCTTTCCTGTAAATAAAGTTGTTCATCTTTTTTAGAAGGGGATATTATTCGCATAAGTATTTCTGTTATTTAGCTTATATAAATAACCTAAATATGCTATATAAAGAGGCCATGTAAGCATGTAAAATGGAGAAGAGCGAGATGGGGAATCCCAAGCATGCAAAATTAACTACCTATACCTCTGGTTTAGTCGCTTATGGCTATTATAGGGCTTGACGTCTATATATGTAAATAAGCTGTTCGAGCTTGGTAGTCCTGAATTTTGGGGCAATTGGCGAGCTCTGTAGCCGCAATGGACTGCCTGGAGGTTGTCTGGAGGCCTGATACTGGTCTGCCCATTGAGGAGGCTTCGACCAGCGGTGGTGGAAGGTGGGAGGATAGCTTGCTGCAGGGAGCGGCAGGCTGGTCGAAGAGGAAGGAGAAGAAGAAGGAGGTGGACGACTATGTAGCCCTGGAACCCCTGGCTCCTGTTTTGAAGGATGTTCGTGCAAAGCGGAAGGAGATTAACAGCAAGGATTGGTAGGTTTTGAAAGCTGGCTGCAATGGGATGGTAGTGAGTTGAGGTTTGCAAAGTGTGGATTTTTTATGAATTCGCGTGGTGCTGGACACAGGGCTGATATGCCAGCGCCGGCCCTGACTCCCGAGCTGAAGAAGGATATCGAGCTACTACGTGTGAGTGAGTTGTCGCGTGGTCTTGCGTCCCTGGATTGTGTGCGGGTGGAGGATGGTGGATTTCGCTGAATTTGTGTGCCTCCGGCTTTGGTTTTGCAGCTGAGGAATGTGATGGATCCGAAGCGGCACTACAAAGCTCCGGACTCCAAGGCGTTGCCGCAGAAGTTTCAGGTACTGGTGCTGCGTACTGCGTCTCATTTGGAGTGAATGTTTTAGAGGCGGGAACTGAGACGGGGGTTTGATTGGACTTGTATTCTGATGGTAAGCCCTGGGATGTGGCAGGTTGGGAAAGTGATCCAAGGACCGGCTGATTTCTACTCGGCACGGCTGACGAAACGGGAACAGAGGGCCTCCTTTGCGGATGAGCTGCTTGCTGATTCTTCTTTGCGATCCTACAGGTTTGTGTGTGGCCTTTTCAGCTAGCAAGGCAGGCTACGGGTTGGCGGGGTAGGAATGAAGGGTATGGGGTTTTTCTGTCGCCTGTTAGTTCGCTGTGATTTACGAGACACGTTGTGTTGCGCTTGCTTATACCAGGAAACGGAAGTACGAGGAGATCCAGGTTCAAAAGCAAGCTGGAAAGAAGAACTTCGTGAAGCAACAAGCTATGCGTCGAAAAAAGTCTTGGGCCAAGATTTGAGTCACGTTGCTGGGGCCAGTGTAGATTGTAGAGCGGAGAGTGTAGGTACCAGAGCTGAGCTGAATACGGCATCTACAGTTAGGGTGGAGTCAGCTCAATTGTATGTGTAGGTCGTCAACTTCGGAAGTAAATTAAAGTAGAGACCAGATTGGTCCTCCACGCCTGAAGCTCGGTCGATTAGGGCAGGCATGTATTTCGATGTCCCTTTCGAGGAACAGATGAGAAGCAAGTCTGTGTGCATGGTTGCACGTAGTGTGCCAAGGTAGGATGAAGGCGAGAGAGCTGCTGCGAGGATTGCGAAGATGGCAGGAGTCTGGGAAGGCCGGATTCTTGTTCCGCTCGGAAGACAGCACCAGCCATGCCTTCCACTTCCCGATCGAGAGCGGGAGCAAGACCAGCGGCAGCTATGGCGGATTCCTACTCCCGGAGAGAAAATCCGCCCCGTCTTCTGGTGGCAGGCCTTGGCAATCTGACCTGGGCTTTGTTGCCGTCGCGCTCGGCAGGAGTGGTATCCGGGGGCTTGGAGCTGGAGCTGCAGGCAGCCGCACCATGGTGCTTCCTGGGATGCAGCGCTGGATTGTTAGCAAGAGTGTGGGGGAGGGAGCTCAGAGCTTCACCCGCTGGCCGGCGGGAGGCGGCAGGGGTCTAATGCGCAAGAGCTCTGCTATGCACGGAGTGCAGCGGTACCTGCGGAGAACGATATACGGGCAAGCCTCCACTGCCCTTGCTTACCTCTAGGGTAACAGCTCTTGTGACCTGGAATTCCAGCCGGACGCGTCTGTGGTCTTGATTATCGAGAACAGCTTGACAATTCGCTCCGATTCATGTGTTTGCATCTGACGCCTTTCTTTTCTCACAATGCTGGCTCACAGAAAGAGAACGTGCTGAGTGGTAGACTTCTCTCAGTCCCATCAATTGATTCAAATTACTTTGTTCCTCGGGGTTGACACATGCAGAGGCGGATCTGGTGAGCAAGCTGTGTGGGCCTTGATTGGTGTGAACGCGTTTGTATTCTTCCTGTGGCAGATGGGAGATACACGATTTATGGTCAGGCATTTTCAGGTACCTACCTGTTGAAGCTTTCTGTTGGATCTCTGGATGATGGGTGAAACTCAGTTGATGCGCATCTGAATTGATCACCTGTTTGAAGGTCTCTTATGATACATTGATGAGGGGTCGCATCCACACACTTGTAACCAGTGCTTTCAGCCAATCTTCCTTTCAGCATCTCTTCACCAACATGATTGGTCTCTACTTCTTTGGCACTGAGGTTGGGTGCGGTGCTTGATTCGTTGCTCTCTGAGCTACTCACAAAGGCAAGATAATGCAGTTTTCTCACTGTTTCCTCTGTTAACGTTCTGCTGAAGATTGCATATCTCTTCGGACCAAAGTATCTGGTGGGACTGTATCTTGCTGGCGGCATAGCCGGATCTGTAGGGCACGTGCTGTACTGGGCTTACTACGTACCATGGGCCAAGGTAAGAACCAAGATGCTTAATAGCTTTCCTGTAGCACGGGAGGTATGTTCTGTGTGGTGTAGCTTTGGTATTTGCAGGTGAGCTTCTAACATCTTGTTGCGCTCGAGCAGAGCATTCCAAGGGCGTACTACAATCCTAGCTATGCTCCTGGTGCCATGGTAAGCTCAAGAGGTTTCTAATGTGCCCCCCTCATTGTAAAAGGGGTCACTTGTATGTTGACAAATTCAAGTGCTGGAGATAGTAGATATCAGGCAGAGAACATGAGCTGTCATTCACAGTGTTAGCGGTGTTTGTTGACAGGGTGCAAGTGGAGCTGTCAATGCCATTATCATCTTCAATGTCCTTCTGAATCCTACGAGAACCATTTACGTCAACTTCTTCATCCCTGTCCCTGCCGCTCTCCTTGTGAGTTATCCCTGTGCAGCGTTGTGCTCGTCTTACCAGACTGTCGTTGATAGCTCTCCAAGCTTCCCTCTGGTGTGTAAGACACGTGGGTGCTGACAGGACGGTTGGTTCGCAGGGTATTCTCCTTATCGGGTCCGATTTGTTTTCTGCTGCAAATGTGAGTCGAGACGATTCTGGTTCCCATCTTCTACTTTTTGGTTGTTCCAGTCTCATCATCTAGCTGAACATGCTGTGGCGTGGTAAAACAGGAGTCTTCGGAGACGAGTCATGCCGGTCACTTAGGAGGCGCACTTGTTGGAGCTATTGCGTACTTACTGAGATAGAGCAACGTAAACATCCAGGGGACCAGAAACTAGGTGTCGAGTTCGCCGATTACTGGCCCTTGGATGTGCAGTGCTGTGTAGAGCTTTGCCGCTGCAGAACGTAGTAGCGGACAAGGTGAACCAAGGAGAACCTGTTCTTCGCTGGAAGTCTCAACGATTTTTAAAGCTGCTGGTAATATCACCCACCATGCCCGCGCGCATTACCAGACTATCGAAAAGACGGTTCACCAAGTGACAGCAGATGTCGCATAGGGAATGCATCATGCCGACCGATGCATGGAATTTAGTTTGGCTTTTTTCCCCATGCATCTGGTCGAGTCGACTAGGTAGTTGTTTTTACTCGTCACGAGCGGAGATGATGGTTTCACACCGTCTGGATTCGGACGAGGCATGGCTGTGTGGAGCGTGTTGACGCGAATTCTAGGAAGAGCTCCTGCTGACGTGACTTCGAGGAACAAAGCGTTGGCAAACAAGAAGGCCGCGAGATGCATCACCTCCGGAAGAAATCGAGGCCGTCCAAGAGAATGTTTGGCTGGGGAGGGATCTTCAGGCGAAGGTCCGGGTCAGGAGCTGTTGTGGGAGTCCCGGGAGGTCGTCTGCCAGAAAAACTTCAACAAGCCAGCTCTGGCGGATGATTCTTACCCTCCCAGGCCTGCAGGATTCGAAATGGGCGTAACTGGTGAAATTGTGAGCAACTTATGTGTTGAGGGGCATGTCACGGAGGCTGTGGAGGCTTTGGGAGTTTTGGTGCAGATAGGCTTTTCTATCTCCAAATCTCTCCTTTACACTGTCCTGAAGAAATGTGTGGTCCAGAAGGATCTTGTTCTAGGTCGCCGGGTGCATGCTTTCACGGTGAAAAAGGGGTACCATTGGGACACGTTCCTGGGCACTCACATCCTGCGAATGTATGCTTTTCATGGCAGGTTGCAAGACGCGATGGATGTGTTTGCCGAGGTTCCCGACCCAGATGCCTTCATGTGGTCTGCCATAATTTCTTCGCATGTTAAACACGGTCAAGACAAGCAGGCCATACAACTGTATCATCGGATGCGGAGGGCAGGTGTGAAGCCGGATGGCCATGTGTTTGTGGCAGCTCTTCAGGCTTGTTCCAAGGCCTCGGACTTGAAAGTTGGGCAGCAGGTGCATGCTGACTTGTTGGCCAGTGGTGTTGAGCCTCATTTGTTTGTTTGTACTTGCTTGGTGGATATGTACGCAAAGTGTGGCAGCTTGGAAGATGCTCAGAGAGTGTTTGACAAACTTGGTAGAAAAGATGTGGTGACGTGGACTGCTCTGATTGCAGGGTATTCCCAGCAAGGGATGGGCCAGGAAGCCCTTCGGCTTTATAGTGCTATGCAAGAAGAAGGCCTGGCTGTACCAAATTCCGTGACATTTGTGTGCCTCCTGCAGGCATGTGCAAGTGTGGGGATCCCGGCCTTGGAGGTCGGGAAGCAGCTTCATGCACAAATCAAAGAGCATGGACATGAAGCTGATGTGTTTGTAGCCAACAGTTTGGTGAACATGTATGCAAAGTGTGGCAGCCTAGACGATGCCCACAGCGTGTTTGATGGACTTGGTCAAAAAGATGTGGTGACATGGAATGCCATGATAGCAGGGTGTTGCCAGCAGGGAGAAGGACAGGAAGCCCTTGTGTTCTACGATGCAATGAAAGAAGAAGGCAAGGCCGTACCAGATGCGGTAACATTTGCGTGCCTGCTGCAGGCATGTGCACTTGTGGGTATCCCAGCTTTGGAGGAGGGGAGGCAGCTTCATGCGCAAATTAGAGAACGAGGGCATCAAGCTGATGTGTTTGTGGCCAGCAGTTTGGTGAACATGTATGCAAAGTGTGGCAGCTTGGAGGATGCTCAGAGTGTTTGACGGACTTGTTAAAAAGAGGTGGTGACGTGGACTGCTCTAATTGCAGGGTATTCCCAGCAGGGCATGGGCAGGAAGCTCTTCATCTTTATGATGTTATGCAAGAAGAAGGTGTTGCTGTACCAGATTCTGTGACACTTGCTTGCCTGCTGCAGGCCTGTGCAAGTGTGGGCACCCCAGCTCTTGAGAAGGGAAGCAGCTCCACGCAGTTTGGAGGACATCATACTGATGTGTTTGTAGGAACAGTTTGGTCAACATGTATGCAAAGTGTGGCAGCTTGGAGGATGCTCAAAGAGTGTTTGATGGACTTGCTCAAAAGGATGTGGTGACATGGAATGCTATTATAGCAGGATATTCCCAGCAAGGCATGGGCCAGCAAGCCCTTCGTGTTTATAGTGCTATGCAAGAAGAATGCACCGCTGTACCCAATGCTGTGACATTTTCATGCCTCCTGCAGGCATGTGCAAGTGTGGGCATCAGCTTGGAGATGGGGAAGCAGCAATGTGCAGATTATAGAACAAGGGCATCAAGGTGAGGTATTTGTAGCAAACAGTTTGGTAAACATGTATGCAAAGTGTGGCAGCTTGGAAGATGCTGAGAGGGTGTTTGAAGAACTTGGTCAAAAGGATGTGGTGACGTGGACTGCTCTCATTGCAGGGTATGCCCAACAGGGCATGGGTCAGGAGGCCCTTCGTGTCTACAGTGCTATGCAAAGGAAGATTTCGCTGTACCCAATTCTGTGACATTTGTGTGCCTCCTGCAGGCATGTGCAAATTAGAGAACGAGGGCATCAAGCTGATGTGTTTGTGGCCAGCAGTTTGGTGAACATGTATGCAAAGTGTGGCAGCCTAGAGGAGGCACAGAGAGTGTTTGACGGACTTGTTAAAAAAGAGGTGGTGACGTGGACTGCTCTAATTGCAGGGTATTCCCAACAGGGCTTGGGGCAGCAAGCTCTTCATCTTTATGATGTTATGCAAGAAGAAGGTGTTGCTGTACCAGATTCTGTGACACTTGCTTGCCTGCTGCAGGCCTGTGCAAGTGTGGGCACCCCAGCTCTTGAGAAGGGGAAGCAGCTCCACGCGCAGTTTGGAGGACATCATACTGATGTGTTTGTATGGAACAATTTGGTCAACATGTATGCAAAGTGTGGCAGCTTGGAGGATGCTCAAAGAGTGTTTGATGGACTTGCTCAAAAGGATGTGGTGACATGGAATGCTATTATAGCAGGATATTCCCAGCAAGGCATGGGCCAGCAAGCCCTTCGTGTTTATAGTGCTATGCAAGAAGAATGCACCGCTGTACCCAATGCTGTGACATTTTCATGCCTCCTGCAGGCATGTGCAAGTGTAGGTGCATCAGCTTTGGAGATGGGGAAGCAGCTTAATGTGCAGATTATAGAACAAGGGCATCAAGGTGAGGTATTTGTAGCAAACAGTTTGGTAAACATGTATGCAAAGTGTGGCAGCTTGGAAGATGCTGAGAGGGTGTTTGAAGAACTTGGTCAAAAGGATGTGGTGACGTGGACTGCTCTCATTGCAGGGTATGCCCAACAGGGCATGGGTCAGGAGGCCCTTCGTGTCTACAGTGCTATGCAAAAGGAAGATTTCGCTGTACCCAATTCTGTGACATTTGTGTGCCTCCTGCAGGCATGTGCAAATGTGGGGGTCCCAGCTCTGGAGAAGGGGAAACAGCTTCATGCTCAAATTGGAGAAGAAGGACATCAAGCTGATGTATTCATAGCCAACAGCTTGGTGAACATGTATGCAAAGTGTGGTAGCCTACAGGATGCTAAGAGAGTCTTTGAGGGACTTGCTCAGAAAGATGTGGTTACATGGAATGCCATGATAGCAGGGTGTTCCCAACAGGGGATTGGGCAGGAAGCCCTTCATCTGTACGCTCTGATGCAAGAGGAAGGCATGGCTGAACCTAATTCTGTGACGTTTGTTTGCCTCCTGCAGGCATGTGCAGGTGTTGGGACTGCAGCTTTGGAGAAAGGGAAGCAGCTTCATGAGCAAATTAGAGAACGAGGACTTGAAGCTGATGTCTTTGTGGCCAACAGTCTGGTAAACATGTATGCAAAATGTGGGAGCCTCGAGGCTGGTAAGGCGGTGTTTGACAGACTTGATCAAAAAGATGTGGTGACATGGAATGCAATGCTAGCAGGGTATTCCCAGCACGGCATGGGGCAGGAAGCCTTGGACCTTTACAGTGATATGGAGGAAGTAGGCATCACTGCACCTGATTCTGTGACGTATGTGTGCCTCCTGCAGGCGTGTGCAAGTATGGGGACCCCAGCTTTGGAGAAGGGAAAGCAGCTTCATGCACAAATTGGAGAGTTTGGAAATGAAACTGACGTATTTGTAGCCAATAGTCTGGTGAACATGTATGCAAAGTGTGGCAGCTTAGAGGATGCTCAGAGAGTGTTTGAAGGGCTTGGCCAGAAAGATGCAGTGACTTGGAACGCAATGATAGCAGCGTATTCTGAGCAGGGCATGGGCCAGGAGGCCCTGCATCTCTACAGTGGAATGCAAGAAGAGGGCATTACTGTACCTGATTCAGTGACATTTGTATGCCTCCTGCAGGCATGTGCAAATGTGGCAGCTCTGCATCTGGGAAGGGATCTACATGCACAAATTGAAGAACAAGGGCTTCAAGCTGATTTGTTTGTAGCAAGCAGTCTTATAAACATGTATGGAAAGTCTGGGAGCATGGTCGATGCGCAGCAGGTGTTTGATGAGTTGCCCCAAAGGGATGTTGTCGCCTGGAATGCACTGATAGCAGGCTACACCTGTCAAGGAGACAGTGAAGGGGTCTTTGACTTGGTGCAGAAAATGAGAGAGGATGGCATACAGCCAGTTGGCGTCACATTCCTTAGTATACTGGCAGTATGCAGTCATGCGGGCATGGTGAATGAGGGACGGGAGTACTTCGAGGCTATGAGAAAATACTACGGGATCGCCCCCACCATGGAGCACTACACGTGCATGGTGGATCTTCTGGGCCGAGCAGGCCGACTTGACGAGGCACTAGATCTTGTCAGGGGTATGCCTGTGCAGCCCAATGTTGCAGTTTGGCATTCTCTGTTGGGTGCCTGTCGAAAGTGGAGCAACGTGGAGGTGGGATGCCATGCTTTCAACGAAGCAATGAAGCTGGACCAGAAAGATGCTGCGGCGTATGTGTTGATGTCAAACATATACACCGGTGCCCAGATGTGGGAGCAGGCACAGAAGATGCGTGAAAGGAGAATGAGATGCAGGGCACGGAAGCAGCCAGGTCAGAGCTGGTGGACAGGTGTGGACGGGCAGGTGCACAGCTTTCTGGTTGGGAATGAGACGCAGCCTAAGAGTTGGGCAAGGAAGAGACAGACAAAGAATGTCTGATGTCTGATGTGATGATGGGGTTGTGTTGACTGTCAAATGGCCACGAAGTTCGCGTCGTCAAGGATGCAAGTAGGGTACCTGTGCCCACGGAAAGAACATGTTCGTGTGATGACTTCATTAGAGCACTTCAAGTGGAGATCATGGCCAAGTGTCAATGAATTCCTTCTTTTCCGGGCTAGCCAAGTGCAGTCGCCTAGACTGTAGAGTAGAGAGCACAGGCCCATGCCTTGTTCCTAGGCGGAGCTAATTCAGACCTCCGCCTGGGAACAAGACAGGGCCCTGCCAAGTTGGAAGAACGTTACAGGGTTTAGGGTGGAAAGTTTCAACAGTTCCAACAGGCTCACTGCAAGGTGATATCTGCACAACAGCGTGCCTCCTGTGACCTGTACATAATTGCATGCAGCGCCTGATTAATATCAGTCCCAAGGCCAAGCCAGAGAGCCCTACCTGGGGGTGAATCGTGATGCGACAAAAGGGATGGGATGGCGGGGGTGGCATTTCCACGCACAGGCCAGACCTAGATCCAGCCTGACTGTACACTCAGCGAGCCGACGGCTACATGTAGAGGCCAGACCAGGGGAAAATGGGCTCTACATGTAGGCCCGAGAAGGGGGAAATTTGGCTGCACCCAGAGGCCCCCGAAAATTGGGCTGCAGTTCTGCACGCAGAGGGGGAAAATTGGGCAGCAGGGCTACACCCGGAGAGGGGCTATGTACATGGGGCTGCACCGTCGCTGGCCTCGACAGTGCGTAGATGCAGGAATGCCGATACTTCTTTGTCCACAGCTGGGCAAGGTGGGGTATAGGCAATCCTTCCTTCCTCCTCCTTCTTGCCTGTATGTGAGCCCTCCCAATGCAAACGTATATCCGAGGTTTCAAACATCTTCTCTACAAACTCGGTTATCTAACAACAACATTTTTATTTCTTCACTACAAACACCGGTGGTTTGGTGGTAGAACAGCACCCTGCCACAGGATCCGACTCCCTGGCACTGTATATAGATTCGAATCAGTTGTTTGTTTTTGACCAAATTGGCTTCATCAACCTGCTGCATTCTCATGTTACTAGCTTCCTGCATAAGAAATCCCTTGAGATAAGACAAGCTACTTTCAGTTACCGTCAACGAGCTTAACGGTTAGTCCTCGGCCAACATAGGTCTTCTTTGCATGGGTCTTCTTTCAAACCGCTTACCTATTTTGTCATAAAAACTCTAGAAGAAAAACTTTAGAGCTTATCATGTCCGCTTGTAGTTTCTGAAGTCCTAAAAAGTCTTGACAACAATCCAAGGAATTAAAGTCATCTTTATGGAATGTGCACCCTCGGCTGTTTCAAGGTTAAGTCTTTTTCTATCGCTCAAGTTTAATTTTTTTCCAAATTTATACGAATGTGCATTTAAATCCGGCAAAGAAAACCTATCGGTATGAATGTGGTATGATACCGAACGTGCACTTGAATTGCAAAGAAAACTTATAAGGTAAGGTAAGGTACTTTTATTTCTAGAGAAAGTTTTTCCCACTTTCTGTAATCTATCTACAAGAAAACCATGTTCACACAATGCATATATAGTTCAGGGGTTTGACATGGGAGCCATGTCAATGTTGAACAACGCCTTTGCCTTCTTCCATGTCAAAGTTCAGAAAATCCCTTTGCCTTTGCACCTCATACGATGCGGAGGGTTTCAAAGCTAATGACCGTACCTTTTCAAAAATCTAGGGGTATAAGGTGGTTTTGTTTTTTTTTTTTTGGCCACAGACCTTTGTTCATTCATTTTCAAAAATATTAATGTGTTAACACATCTTATTATAGCTACTTTACAAATGATGTCGCACTTTTGAATTCAACTCTCACGAGGGAGTCAAACATGCCCCAAATATTGCGTGAGTTTTTTCATATGCCAAGGAATTGGACATGCCCAAATATTACAAGTTTTTTCATATGCCAAGGAATTGGACATGCCCAAATATTACGCAAATGCTTTTCATATGCCAAGGAATTAGAGATGCCCAAATATTGCGCAAATATTTTTCATATGCCAAGAAATCATACATGCTCAAATATTGCGTATATTTTTTTCATATGCCAAGGAATCAAACATGTCCAAATATTGCGCAAATGTTTTTCATATGCCAAGGAACCATGGACTATATACATCATGTCCTACAACAATTTAAGTATTATTATTACCATTATTGATATTCCTTTTCATTTGAGAACGCTCGTAGTTCATCCGCAACGTACATTATCTTTTTAGTGGAGAAAGGATAAGGAGTGCAGGAGGTTATCGTGTATAGCTAACATGACCAACAAAAGGAAAAGCAATGCCAAGCAACAGGACCGTAGTAAAATCGCTTTAAAGGCAGGGGTGATCACGTTGGAGAAGGTACAATCTTTCAATAAGAAAGTAGAGATGGAAAGGCTAAAGCAAGTCGTAAGGAGCTTATACGGGAAAGAACTTGTGGCTTATCACAGGGATCCCTAGTAAGGGATCATCGGCGTTGGAAACTCTACATGCGGATAAAATTGATTGGCAAGTCGAACAACCTTTAGCAACAAGAAAATTGGGTAGTCTGCGAGTGCCATAATTGACAAGTCGGACAAGCTTCTCAAATAGCGCAATTGGAGATCCTGCGAAAATGCAATTGGCAAAATGGAACTTAAACAACCTTGACTTCAACAATTAGAGATGAGGAGATTACGCACAAAAATGCAATTGGCAAAAGCAGAACTTAAAGAACCTTCAACTTCAACAATTAGAGACTATACCATAGCATAAAATTAGCTAGCTTAAAGCCTTTAGCAATAACGTTAGAAAGAGGCGTCAAGTGTAGAAAAGAGAGTCAAGGTCGATTGAGCGATGGTCAAAGCAGTTGAATTGGGATGTTGAGGATAGTTTTTCAAGAAAAACCTGAATTTTAAATAACGAGAGTTACAAATGTGTTGAGCATGGAAAGAATTAACAAGCAATGCAACAGACTCCCTGTGCACACACACAACAAAAAACTTATAAGGTAAGGTAAGGTACTTTTATTTCTAGAGAAAGTTTTTCCCACTTTCTGTAATCTATCTACAAGAAAACCATGTTCACACAATGCATATATAGTTCAGGGGTTTGACATGGGAGCCATGTCAATGTTCGGAGCAAACGCCTTTGCCTTCTTCCATGTCAAAGTTCCGAGAAAATCCCTTTGCCTTTGCACCTCATACGATGCGGAGGGTTTCAAAGCTAATGACCGTACCTTTTCAAAAATCTAGGGGTATAAGGTGGTTTTGTTTTTTTTTTTTTGGCCACAGACCTTTGTTCATTCATTTTCAAAAATATTAATGTGTTAACACATCTTATTATAGCTACTTTACAAATGATGTCGCACTTTTGAATTCAACTCTCACACGAGGGAGTCAAACATGCCCAAATATTGCGTGAGTTTTTTCATATGCCAAGGAATTAGAGATGCCCAAATATTGCAAGTTTTTTCATATGCCAAGGAATTGGACATGCCCAAATATTACGCAAATGCTTTTCATATGCCAAGGAATTAGAGATGCCCAAATATTGCAAATATTTTTCATATGCCAAGAAATCATACATGCTCAAATATTGCGATATTTTTCATATGCCAAGGAATCAAACATGTCCAAATATTGCAAATGTTTTCATATGCCAAGGAACCATGGACTATATACATCATGTCCTACAACAATTTAAGTATTATTATTACCATTATTGATATTCCTTTTCATTTGAGAACGCTCGTAGTTCATCCGCATACATTATCTTTTTAGTGGAGAAAGGATAAGGAGTGCAGGAGGTTATCGTGTATAGCTAACATGACCAACAAAAGGAAAAGCAATGCCAAGCAACAGGACCGTAGTAAAATCGCTTTAAAGACGCGCAGGTGATCACGTTGGAGAAGGTACAATCTTTCAATAAGAAAGTAGAGATGGAAAGGCTAAAGCAAGTCGTAAGGAGCTTATACGGAAAGAACTTGTGGCTTATCACAGGGATCCCTAGTAAGGGATCATCAGCGTTGGAAACTCTACATGCGGATAAAATTGATTGGCAAGTCGAACAACCTTTAGCAACAAGAAAATTGGGTAGTCTGAGTGCCATAATTGACAAGTCGGACAAGCTTCTCGATAGCGCAATTGGAGATCCTGCGAAAATGCAATTGGCAAAATGGAACTTAAACAACCTTGACTTCAACAATTAGAGATGAGGAGATTACGCACAAAAATGCAATTGGCAAAAGCAGAACTTAAAGAACCTTCAACTTCAACAATTAGAGACTATACCATAGCATAAAATTAGCTAGCTTAAAGCCTTTAGCAATAACGTTAGAAAGAGGCGTCAAGTGTAGAAAAGAGAGTCAAGGTCGATTGAGCGATGGTCAAGCAGTCAATTGGGATGTTGAGGATAGTTTTTTCAAGAAAAAACCTGAATTTTAAATAACGAGAGTTACAAATGTGTTGAGCATGGAAAGAATTAACAAGCAATGCAACACTCCTGTGCACACACAACAACAAAAACTTAGCAGGCCGAGTGTGCAAGAGTCATGACGTAAAGAAGAACTAGGAAAACCATGCCCTCTGCGGATAAAAGAACAAAACAAACGGAGTCGCCACATACCTTAGGACACTACTAGACTAGCGATTCATGCCAACTACATCATAGTTTAATTCGTCCAATTGTTGATCCACTCGGGTCCAACAAGCACTTTAAGGTTTTGTTCAATTTTGCTCAGTACATGTACGATCTGGAACTTTGGAGAGTCAATTCGGCCGATTCGGTTTAGTTTTGAGGCATGTTAGCATTGAATTAGCACGAATTGGTGCCCGAACGCAATCACACGTGGCGCCCAATTCACTTTCGTAAGCAGGCATTGATTGCATGTCAGTTTAGTTTCGGCTAGTTTTGAGGCCGAACTGGAATAGGAGTAAAAACCCACGAACTATGAGATTTGTATTTTATATTGTATCATTAAAGTTAATGGTGTCATGACTCAAGAGGTCATTGATTTGCGACGTTTGATCGGTTAATTTAAGTCTATGAGCCCATCTTGGGAGAGAGGTTTGCTAAACACTAATTTAAATATTTTAAGCAATAATTAATAACGTGAGTTATTAAAGCTGGAAGAGTGGCATGTGAAGAAAGTTCCAGCAAAACAAGGTATTATTATTGATTGGAATGTGAAGGACATAAGGAATTATGATTAATTAGCGGTTATTGAAGACCATAATTTTAATTTAACTTCACATGGAGCTTGATTGTTAGTGTACCATTAAGAAAGCGATTACAAGGATGCTATATAAATATTGATATCAGCATTCACATCAAATCACGACACTCATGCGCACTTATGCGAGTCTAGCGAAGTCGCTTTAAAGTCAACAGTCTTGCCCGATGTCGGACGGGCGTCGACAAACTTAGGTCCGATCGACCACGGGGAAAGGATGACTCACTTCTAACGACTACGATTACTTTACAAATGATGTCGCACTTTGAATTCAACTCTCACGAGGAGTCAAACATGCCCAAATATTGCGCGAGTTTTTTCATATGCCAAGGAATTAGACATGCGCAAATATTGCGCAAGTTTTTTTTTTTCATATGCCAAGGAATTAGACATGCCCCAAATATTACGCAAATGCTTTTCATATGCCAAGGAATTAGAGATGCCCCAAATATTAGCAAATATTTTCATATGCCAAGAAATCATACATGCTCAAATATTAGTATAGTTTTTCATATGCCAAGGAATCAAACGTGTCCAAATATTGCGAATGCTTTTCATATGCCAAGGAACCATGGACTATATACATCATGTCCTACAACAATTTAAGTATTATTATTACCATTATTGATATTCCTTTTCATTTGAGAACGCTCGTAGTTCATCCATAGCGTACATTATCTTTTAGTGGAGAAAGGATAAGGAGTGCAGGAGGTTATCGTGTATAGCTAACATGACCAACAAAAGGAAAAGCAATGCCAAGCAACAGGACCGTAGTAAAATCGCTTTAAAGGCAGCGGGGTGATCACGTTGGAGAAGGTACAATCTTTCAATAAGAAAGTAGAGATGGAAAGGCTAAAGCAAGTGTAAGGAGCTTATAGGGAAAGAACTTGTGGCTTATCACGGGATCCCTAGTAAGGATCATCGGCGTTGGAAACTCTACATGCGGATCAAATTGATTGGCAAGTCGAACAACCTTTAGCAACAAGAAAATTGGGTAGTCTGCGAGTCGCCATAATTGACAAGTCGGACAAGCTTCTCACCAACCGCAATTGGAGATCCTGCACAAAAATGCAATTGGCAAAGCGGAACTTAAACAACCTTGACTTCAACAATTAGAGCGAGGAGATTACGCACAAAAATGCAATTGGCAAAACAGAACTTAAAGAACCTTCAACTTCAACAATTAGAGACTATACCATAGCATAAAATTAGCTAGCTTAAAGCCTTTAGCAATAACGTTAGAAAGAGGCGCGTCAAGTGTAGAAAAGAGAGTCGAGGGTCGATTCAAGCGATGGTCAAGCAGTTGAATTGGGATGTTGAGGATAGTTTTTCAAGAAAAAACCTGAATTTTAAATAACGAGAGTTACAAAATGTGTTGAGCATGGAAAGAATTAACAAGCAATGCAACAGACGCCTGTGCACACAGCAACAAAAAACTTAGCGGAGGCCGAGTGTGCAAGGGTCATGACGTAAAGAAGAACTAGGAAAACCATGCCTCTGCAGATAAAAGAACAAAACAAACGGGAGTCGCCACATACCTTAGGACACTACTAGACTAGCGATTCATGCCAACTACATCATAGTTTAATTCGTCCAATTGTTGATCCACTCGGGTCCAACAAGCACTTTGAGGTTTTGTTCTATTTTGCTCGATATGTACGATCCGGAACTTTGGAGAGTCAATTCGGCCGATTCGGTTTAGTTTTGAGGCATGTTAGCATTGAATTAGCACGAATTGGTGCCCGAACGCAATCGCACGTGGCGCCCGATTCACTTTCGTAAGCAGGCATTGATTGCATGTCAGTTTAGTTTCGGCTAGTTTTGAGGCCGAACTGGAATAGGAGTAAAAACCCACGAACTATGAGATTTGTATTTTACATTGTATCATTAAAGTTAATGGTGTCATGACTCAAGAGGTCATTGATTTGCGACGTTTGATCGGTTAATTTAAGTCTATGAGCCCATCTTGGGAGAGAGGTTTGCTAAACACTAATTTAAATATTTTAAGCAATAATTAATAACGTGAGTTATTAAACCTGGAAGAGTGGCATGTGAAGAAAGTTCCAGCAAAACAAGGTATTATTATTGATTGGAATGTGAAGGACATAAGGAATTATGATTAATTAGCAAGCGGTTATTGAAGACCATAATTTTAATTTAACTTCACATGGAGCTTGATTGTTTGTACCATTAAGAAAGCAGTTACAAGGATGCTATATAAATATTGATATCAGCATTCACATCAAATCACGACACTCATGCAAGACTTGTCGAGTCTAGCGAAGTCGCTTTAAAGTCAACAGTCTTGCCCGATGTCGGACGGGCGTCGGCGGACTTAGGTCCGATTGACCACGGAAAGGAGACTCACTTCTAACGACTACGATTACTTTACAAATGATGTCGCACTTTGAATTCAACTCTCACACGAGGGAGTCAAACATGCCCCAAATATTGCGAGTTTTTTCATATGCCAAGGAATTAGACATGCGCAAATATTGCAAGTTTTTTTTTTTCATATGCCAAGGAATTGGACATGCCCAAATATTACATAAATGCTTTTCATATGCCAAGGAATTAGAGATGCCCAAATATTGCGCAAATATTTTTCATATGCCAAGAAATCATACATGCTCAAATATTGCGTATAGTTTTTCATATGCCAAGGAATCAAACATGTCCAAATATTGCCGAATGCTTTTCATATGCCAAGGAACCATGGACTATATACATCATGTCCTACAACAATTTAAGTATTATTATTACCATTATTGATATTCCTTTTCATTTGAGAACGCTCGTAGTTCATCCAACGTACATTATCTTTTTAGTGGAGAAAGGATAAGGAGTGCAGGAGGTTATCGTGTATAGCTAACATGACCAACAAAAGGAAAAGCAATGCCAAGCAACAGGACCGTAGTAAAATCGCTTTAAAGACGCGCAGGTGATCACGTTGGAGAAGGTACAATCTTTCAATAAGAAAGTAGAGATGGAAAGGCTAAAGCAAGTCGTAAGGAGCTTATACGGAAAGAACTTGTGGCTTATCCTGGGATCCCTAGTAAGGATCATCGCGTTGGAAACTCTACATGCGGATAAAATTGATTGGCAAGTCGAACAACCTTTAGCAACAAGAAAATTGGGTAGTGCAGGAGTGCCATAATTGACAAGTCGGACAAGCTTCTCACCAACGCAATTGGAGATCCCGCACAAAAATGCAATTGGCAAAAGCGGAACTTAAACAACCTTCACTTCAACAATTAGAGATGAGGAGATTACGCACAAAAATGCAATTGGCAAAACAGAACTTAAAGAACCTTCAACTTCAACAATTAGAGACTATACCATAGCATAAAATTAGCTAGCTTAAAGCCTTTAGCAATAACGTTAGAAAAGAGGCGCGTCAAGTGTAGAAAAGAGAGTCGAGGGTCGATTGAACTAATGGTCAAACAGTTCGAATTGGTTGTTGAGGATAGTTTTTCAAGAAAAACCTGAATTTTAAATAACGAGAGTTACAAATGTGTTGAGCATGGAAAGAATTAACAAGCAATGCAACAGATCGCCTGTGCACACACAGAACAAAAAACTTAGCGGAGGCCGAGTGTGCAAGAGTCATGACGTAAAGAAGAACTAGGAAAACCATGCCCTCTGCGGATAAAAGAACAAAACAAGCGGAGTCGCCACATACCTTAGGACACTACTAGACTAGCGATTCATGCCAACTACATCATAGTTTAATTCGTCCAATTGTTGATCCACTTGGGTCCAACAAGCACTTTGAGGTTTTGTTCTATTTTGCTCAAGACATGTATACGATCCGGAACTTTGGAGAGTCAATTCGGCCGATTCGGTTTAGTTTTGAGGCATGTTAGCATTGAATTAGCAATTGGTGCCCGAACGCAATCGCACGTGGCGCCCAATTCACTTTCGTAAGGTGCATTGATTGCATGTCGGTTTAGTTTCGGCTAGTTTTGAGGCCGAATCGGAATAGGAGTAAAACCCACGAACTATGAGATTTGTATTTTATATTGTATCATTAAAGTTAATGGTGTCATGACTCAAGAGGTCATTGATTTGCGACGCTTGATCGGTTAATTTAAGTCTATGAGCCCATCTTGGGAGAGAGGTTTGCTAAACACTAATTTAAATATTTTAAGCAATAATTAATAACGTGAGTTATTAAACCTGGAAGAGTGGCATGTGAAGAAAGTTCCAGCAAAACAAGGTATTATTATTGATTGGAATGTGAAGGACATAAGGAATTATGATTAATTAGCAAGCGGTTATTGAAGACCATAATTTTAATTTAACTTCACATGGAGCTTGATTGTTAGCTGTACCATTAAGAAACAGTTACAAGGATGCTATATAAATATTGATATCAGCATTCACATCAAATCACGACACTCATGCAGACTTGTCCGAGTCTAGCAAAGTCGCTTTAAAGTCAGCCTTGCCCGATGTCGGACGCCGATGCACTTAGGGTCCGATTGACCACAGGAAAGGGCAGACTCACTTCTAACGACTACGATTACTTTACAAATGATGTCGCACTTTGAATTCAACTCTCACGAGGGAGTCAAACATGCCCAAATATTGCGCGAGTTTTTTTCATATGCCAAGGAATTAGACATGCGCAAATATTGCAAGTTTTTTTTTTCATATGCCAAGGAATTGGACATGCCCAAATATTACGCAAATGCTTTTCATATGCCAAGGAATTAGAGATGCCCAAATATTGCAAATATTTTCATATGCCAAGAAATCATACATGCTCAAATATTAGTATAGTTTTTCATATGCCAAGGAATCAAACATGTCCAAATATTGCCGAATGCTTTTCATATGCCAAGGAACCATGGACTATATACATCATGTCCTACAACAATTTAAGTATTATTATTACCATTATTGATATTCCTTTTCATTTGAGAACGCTCGTAGTTCATCCGCAACGTACATTATCTTTTTAGTGGAGAAAGGATAAGGAGTGCAGGAGGTTATCGTGTATAGCTAACATGACCAACAAAAGGAAAAGCAATGCCAAGCAACAGGACCGTAGTAAAATCGCTTTAAAGACGCAGGGTGATCACGTTGGAGAAGGTACAATCTTTCAATAAGAAAGTAGAGATGGAAAGGCTAAAGCAAGTAAGGAGCTTATACGGAAAGAACTTGTGGCTTATCCCGGGATCCCTAGTAAGGATCATCAGCGTTGGAAACTCTACATGCGGATGAAATTGATTGGCAAGTCGAACAACCTTTAGCAACAAGAAAATTGGGTAGTCTGCAGGAGTCTCGCCATAATTGACAAGTCGGACAAGCTTCTCACCAACCGCAATTGGAGATCCCGCACAAAATGCAATTGGCAAAACGGAACTTAAACAACCTTGACTTCAACAATTAGAGATGAGGAGATTACGCAAAAATGCAATTGGCAAAACAAAACTTAAAGAACCTTCAACTTCAACAATTAGAGACTATACCATAGCATAAAATTAGCTAGCTTAAAGCCTTTAGCAATAACGTTAGAAAGAGGCGCGTCAAGTGTAGAAAAGAGAGTCGAGGGTCGATTGAACTGATGGTCAAACAGTTCGAATTGGGATGTTGAGGATAGTTTTTTCAAGAAAAAAACCTGAATTTTAAATAACGAGAGTTACAAAATGTGTTGAGCATGGAAAGAATTAACAAGCAATGCAACAGACTCCCCAGGCACACACAACAACAAAAAACTTAGCAGAGGCCGAGTGTGCAAGAGTCATGACGTAAAGAAGAACTAGGAAAACCATGCCCTCTGCAGATAAAAGAACAAAACAAACGGGAGTCGCCACATACCTTAGGACACTACTAGACTAGCGATTCATGCCATCTACATCATAGTTTAATTCGTCCAATTGTTGATCCACTCGGGTCCAACAAGCACTTTGAGGTTTTGTTCTATTTTGCTCAAGACATGTACGATCCGGAACTTTGGAGAGTCAATTCGCCGATTCGGTTTAGTTTTGAGGCATGTTAGCATTGAATTAGCACAATTGGTGCCCGAACGCAATCGCACGTGGCGCCCAATTCACTTTAAGGTGCATTGATTGCATGTCGCTTTAGTTTCGCTAGTTTTGAGGCCGAATCGGAATAGGAGTAAAACCCACGAACTATGAGATTTGTATTTTATATTGTATCATTAAAGTTAATGGTGTCATGACTCAAGAGGTCATTGATTTGCGACGTTTGATCGGTTAATTTAAGTCTATGAGCCCATCTTGGGAGAGAGGTTTGCTAAACACTAATTTAAATATTTTAAGCAATAATTAATAACGTGAGTTATTAAACCGGAAGAGTGGCATGTGAAGAAAGTTCCAGCAAAACAAGGTATTATTATTGATTGGAATGTGAAGGACATAAGGAATTATGATTAATTAGCGGTTATTGAAGACCATAATTTTAATTTAACTTCACATGGAGCTTGATTGTTATGTACCATTAAGAAAGCAGTTACAAGGATGCTATATAAATATTGATATCAGCATTCACATCAAATCACGACACTCATGCAAAGACTTGTCCGAGTCTAGCAGCAAGTCGCTTTAAAGTCAGCCTTGCCCGATGTCGGACGGGCGTCGGCGGACTTAGGGTCCGATTGACCACAGGAAAGGACACTCACTTCTAACGACTACGATTACTTTACAAATGATGTCGCACTTTGAATTCAACTCTCACGAGGGAGTCAAACATGCCCAAATATTGCGCGAGTTTTTTCATATGCGAAGGAATTAGACATGCAAATATTGCAAGTTTTTTTTCATATGCCAAGGAATTAGACATGCCCAAATATTACGCAAATGCTTTTCATATGCCAAGGAATTAGAGATGCCCAAATATTGCGCAAATATTTTTCATATGCCAAGAAATCATACATGCTCAAATATTGCGTATAGTTTTTTCATATGCCAAGGAATCAAACATGTCCAAATATTGCCGAATGCTTTTCATATGCCAAGGAACCATGGACTATATACATCATGTCCTACAACAATTTAAGTATTATTATTACCATTATTGATATTCCTTTTCATTTGAGAACGCTCGTAGTTCATCCATAGCGTACATTATCTTTTTAGTGGAGAAAGGATAAGGAGTGCAGGAGGTTATCGTGTATAGCTAACATGACCAACAAAAGGAAAAGCAATGCCAAGCAACAGGACCGTAGTAAAATCGCTTTAAAGACGCGCAGGTGATCACGTTGGAGAAGGTACAATCTTTCAATAAGAAAGTAGAGATGGAAAGGCTAAAGCAAGTAAGGAGCTTATACGGAAAGAACTTGTGGCTTATCCCGGGATCCCTAGTAAGGGATCATCGGCGTTGGAAACTCTACATGCGGATGAAATTGATTGGCAAGTCGAACAACCTTTAGCAACAAGAAAATTGGGTAGTCTGCGGAGTCGCCATAATTGACAAGTCGGACAAGCTTCTCGACCAACTGCAATTGGAGATCCTGCACAAAATGCAATTGGCAAACGGAACTTAAACAACCTTGACTTCAACAATTAGAGATGAGGAGATTCGCACAAAATGCAATTGGCAAAACAAAACTTAAAGAACCTTCAACTTCAACAATTAGAGACTATACCATAGCATAAAATTAGCTAGCTTAAAGCCTTTAGCAATAACGTTAGAAAAGAGGCGCGTCAAGTGTAGAAAAGAGAGTCGAGGGTCGATTGAACTAATGGTCAAACAGTTCGAATTGGGTTGTTGAGGATAGTTTTTCAAGAAAAACCTGAATTTTAAATAACGAGAGTTACAAAATGTGTTGAGCATGGAAAGAATTAACAAGCAATGCAACAGATGCCTGTGCACACACAGCAACAAAACTTAGCAGAGGCCGAGTGTGCAAGAGTCATGACGAAAGAAGAACTAGGAAAACCATGCCCTCTGCGGATAAAAGAACAAAACAAACGGAGTCGCCACATACCTTAGGACACTACTAGACTAGCGATTCATGCCATCTACATCATAGTTTAATTCGTCCAATTGTTGATCCACTCGGGTCCAACAAGCACTTTGAGGTTTTGTTCTATTTTGCTCGACATGTACGATCCGGAACTTTGGAGAGTCAATTCGGCCGATTCGGTTTAGTTTTGAGGCATGTTAGCATTGAATTAGCAATTGGTGCCCGAACGCAATCGCACGCGTGGCGCCCAATTCACTTTCGTAAGGTGCATTGATTGCATGTCGGTTTAGTTTCGCTAGTTTTGAGGCCGAATCGGAATAGGAGTAAAACCCACGAACTATGAGATTTGTATTTTATATTGTATCATTAAAGTTAATGGTGTCATGACTCAAGAGGTCATTGATTTGCGACGTTTGATCGGTTAATTTAAGTCTATGAGCCCATCTTGGGAGAGAGGTTTGCTAAACACTAATTTAAATATTTTAAGCAATAATTAATAACGTGAGTTATTAAACCGGAAGAGTGGCATGTGAAGAAAGTTCCAGCAAAACAAGGTATTATTATTGATTGGAATGTGAAGGACATAAGGAATTATGATTAATTAGCAAGCGGTTATTGAAGACCATAATTTTAATTTAACTTCACATGGAGCTTGATTGTTATGTACCATTAAGAAAGCGATTACAAGGATGCTATATAAATATTGATATCAGCATTCACATCAAATCACGACACTCATGCAAAGACTTGTCCGAGTCTAGCGACAAGTCGCTTTAAAGTCAACAGTCTTGCCCGATGTCGGACCCGGGCGTCGGCGGACTTAGGTCCGATTGACCAGGAAAGGATGACTCACTTCTAACGACTACGATTACTTTACAAATGATGTCGCACTTTTGAATTCAACTCTCACACGAGGGAGTCAAACATGCCCCAAATATTGCGCGAGTTTTTTTTCATATGCCAAGGAATTAGACATGCGCAAATATTGCGCAAGTTTTTTTTTTTCATATGCCAAGGAATTGGACATGCCCAAATATTACGCAAATGCTTTTCATATGCCAAGGAATTAGAGATGCCCAAATATTGCGCAAATATTTTTCATATGCCAAGAAATCATACATGCTCAAATATTGCGTATAGTTTTTATATGCCAAGGAATCAAACATGTCCAAATATTGCAATGCTTTTCATATGCCAAGGACCATGGACTATATACATCATGTCCTACAACAATTTAAGTATTATTATTACCATTATTGATATTCCTTTTCATTTGAGAACGCTCGTAGTTCATCCATAGCGTACATTATCTTTTTAGTGGAGAAAGGATAAGGAGTGCAGGAGGTTATCGTGTATAGCTAACATGACCAACAAAAGGAAAAGCAATGCCAAGCAACAGGACCGTAGTAAAATCGCTTTAAAGGCAGCGGTGATCACGTTGGAGAAGGTACAATCTTTCAATAAGAAAGTAGAGATGGAAAGGCTAAAGCAAGCTGTAAGGAGCTTATACGGAAAGAACTTGTGGCTTATCACAGGGATCCCTAGTAAGGGATCATCGGCGTTGGAAACTCTACATGCGGATAAAATTGATTGGCAAGTCGAACAACCTTTAGCAACAAGAAAATTGGGTAGTGCAGGAGTCCGCCATAATTGACAAGTCGGACAAGCTTCTCACCAACGCAATTGGAGATCCTGCACAAAAATGCAATTGGCAAACGGAACTTAAACAACCTTCACTTCAACAATTAGAGATGAGGAGATTACGCACAAAAATGCAATTGGCAAAGCAGAACTTAAAGAACCTTCAACTTCAACAATTAGAGACTATACCATAGCATAAAATTAGCTAGCTTAAAGCCTTTAGCAATAACGTTAGAAAGAGCGCGTCAAGTGTAGAAAAGAGAGTCGAGGGTCGATTGAACCGATGGTCAAACAGTTCGAATTGGGATGTTGAGGATAGTTTTTCAAGAAAAAACTGAATTTTAAATAACGAGTTACAAAATGTGTTGAGCATGGAAAGAATTAACAAGCAATGCAACACCGCCCAGCACACACAACAAAAACTTAGCGGAGGCCGAGTGTGCAAGGGTCATGACGTAAAGAAGAACTAGGAAAACCATGCCCTCTGCGGATAAAAGAACAAAACAAGCGGAGTCGCCACATACCTTAGGACACTACTAGACTAGCGATTCATGCCAACTACATCATAGTTTAATTCGTCCAATTGTTGATCCACTCGGGTCCAACAAGCACTTTAAGGTTTTGTTCAATTTTGCTCAGTACATGTACGATCTGGAACTTTGGAGAGTCAATTCGGCCGATTCGGTTTAGTTTTGAGGCATGTTAGCATTGAATTAGCAATTGGTGCGAACGCAATCGCACGTGGCGCCCGATTCACTTTAAGGTGCATTGATTGCATGTCGGTTTAGTTTCGGCTAGTTTTGAGGCCGAACTGGAATAGGAGTAAAAACCCACGAACTATGAGATTTGTATTTTACATTGTATCATTAAAGTTAATGGTGTCATGACTCAAGAGGTCATTGATTTGCGACGTTTGATCGGTTAATTTAAGTCTATGAGCCCATCTTGGGAGAGAGGTTTGCTAAACACTAATTTAAATATTTTATAAAGTGAGTTATTAAACTCGAAGAGTGGCGTGTGAATAAAGTTCCAGCAAAACAAGGTATTATAATTGATTGGAATGTGAAGGACATAAGGAAATTGTGATTAATTAGCAAGCGGTTATTGAAGATCATAATTTTAATTTAATGTCACATGGAACTTGATTGTTAGCTGTACCAGCTGAGTAGTGCTACGTTACTAGAGTCTGCTTTTTTTCACTTGAGGTTTTTTCTTTCACCATCTTATGTTTAATAAATTCATGAGCTTAGAGGAAAACAATATCTGGAATCGCTGAACTCCATGTGTAGTTAGTTGCCCATTCTCATGGGGATCACAAAATTTGCAAATGCGTGGTTCACCGCGTCATTGACGGCTGGCGAGTGGGTCGTGAAGGTGATAGCAATGGCGTAGGCAGCAGTGCAAGGTTTCAATGTAGTTTCGAAGGGGTTTTCCTGGAAACGAGTGGAAACAGGATCAGCGTCACAGCCTCCTATTGGCGTGCCACCGTCACTCGGGGAACAGTCCATTTTTTATTTCTTGTAACGCACTCAAGCTCCAATGCTAATTCGGTGGACAACTGGCCTACATGTCCGTGGGAGGTGACATTATAGGAAGGCCAGTCCTTGCAGTCATTCACATCACTCTGCTCTGCTACCTGGTCCTTGGCATCTTGCACCAGCAGCTAGACGGTGGAAATTTGCGTGCCCACAGCTGGGAAGAGGAATTTGGGCAGCGCCAGGCTTTCTCAGTCTCCGGCAATGGGCAACTTCCTGACTCGGCTCTTGGAGAGCATTCCCTGGGGCCACCGTGACATGCGAATTCTCATGGTGGGACTGGACGGTGCCGGTAAGAACTGTCCGGCCCAGCGCCCAGCCTGCTGCATTTGCTGCAATGTAACGTTCTTGGTACACTGGTACACGCATTCGAGCACGGTTTGCTTGATACCGCCTCGTGTTGCAGGAAAGACGACATTGCTGTACAAGCTGAAACTGGGGGACACGGTGAGCACCGTGCCCACCATCGGCTTCAATGTGGAGACACTGCAGTACAGGAACGTGAGCTTCACGGTGTGGGACATCGGGGGCCAGGAGAAGCTCCGCAAGCTGTGGCGATTCTACTTCGAGAACTCCGAGGGCCTCATCTTCGTGGTGGACAGCAACGACACGGAGCGGATTCTGGAAGCCCGGGACGAGCTCCACAGCCTCATGAATGACCCGGAGCTCCAGAATGTGAAGCTGCTGGTGCTGGCCAACAAATGCGACCTGCCCAACGCCATGAGCACAAGCCAAATTGCTGAGAAACTGGTGCTCTCTTCTTTTCGCAACCGAGTCTGGTTTCTCCAGAGCTGCTGTGCTGTGTCCGGAGAGGGCCTGTACGAGGGCCTGGATTGGCTGGCATCTACTCTACGCAACAAGTCCGGCTCATGACCCATTTCCCAAGCGGCTTCAGCTTTTGCGCTTCATTTTCAGCGTTCATCGCATACACAAGATCCATAGGCTGCAAAAAGCGCATCCACCTCCACCATGGACTGATTGTGCTCTACCACTGCCCGGCTATTATCATTCGGAACTCCAATCTGAGAGATGGGCAAGATCACCAGGCACTACGCTCGCGGACTCCCCTCGACTGGATTGTAGGCAGCAAAACTTGTACCATAGATCTGCTTTCTTCCTTGAAATGAAGTTGTAAAAATGTCTTCCCTTAGCTCCTTAGCAGCCATTGTGACCAGCCACCACCTTGACCGCTAAATTCGATTACTGTGCTGAAAAAAGGTTTGACAGTCACAAGTACCCGTGTACAGTTTCCTCGGAGTTAGAGATTCCTCTAGTCGGAGGGGTTTTGGCTCCATGGTTTATTAGATCTTGGGGTCTTGGGGCTGTTTAGGGGCATACAGGGTATGGCGTACCCAAAGAGGCAAGGTCCATACTTTCCCAACGAAAAGTTGCAGAAAACACTGATGGGCCCAGTAGATGTGTATCCGTGCCTGCCGATGCATTCTGAGTTGCTTCAACTTGAGGTGTATGTCGTCAAGCCTTCATGGCCTCATACAAAACTCATGCTCTGCAAGCTAAACCGTAAACATATGAGACTTGGAAGGATTCAATAAGTCTACTTGTGACGACTGTAAAGACCCACCGCGAATAGACGCACAACTATATTACCTCACGAATGTTCAGATGACGACAGATTTGGGAGATCCTTTCTCTGTTGATGCAGAGCTGCATGGAAAATCATTAAAACCCGTAAGAGCTCTGCAACAGGTTTATACAAAGGCAGAAGACCTCGCGCGTTTACAATTGCCGCCACCTCAACTAGCGCGTTCTGTGGACATACCTGCGAGAAATGGAAATTTGCCGACTGTAAATCTTCATGCCAAAGCCCATTCTGTGTTACATCTGGGATCCAATATACGGCTTAAGAGTCTGCAAGGCCATAACCAGTGGATAAAGACAAGTGGAACCCCCGCAGGCCGGCTCACTGTCAGACTGCATGTCAGATCTCCCTCCCCGGAAACTTCTCAAACATCTGCGACAAGCTCTCATAGCTGAAACTCGACAACCAAATATAAGGTCATTCAGCAAGTCTGCTACTGTGGGTGACCCACGAGATTTCCAAGTCTCTTCTAAAAAACGTTTCACTGCAACCCGAAGATTCTCCAGGCATGCTGTTGAGCACTCTTTATTCTCGCCTCTGCTATTTGAACTGCTCTTGGGAATAGGCTTGACTTCATTGTCTTGCCCATGACCAAAATCTGGTCCCTTCCAACTAAGTTCATCACCAACATACATGGACCCAATTTCTCCAAATTGCTCATCCGTGAGCCTGGACATAGAATGCCCACGAGCTGGCTGTTCAGAGTCTACTATGACCTGAACCTCTTGCTGACAAGACCCGTTTTGAGATCCTGCAGTGGGGACCTGAATTACATTTCCACCCTCACTGAGCTGAATCCTGCCTGTAGCAGAGAATCCTGCACTTTTTTCCAACCTGTATGCAGCACAACAAGTTGCCATAAGACTCCGATCTGAAATTCAGATGAGTTAAGACAACGAGCAAGCCAATGTGCTCGACGCAAACAGTTACCTGCACAGCTCATGCAGCCAGGCACCCATCATATCTAGGAGTGCAGCAGCTTGTGTTGAAAGAGGGAAGTAGTTCCAGCGGTTTGCTCCACTTTCAAGACTCCTGCTAATTCTTGTGAAGAGGGCCTCAACAACAGTCCTAATATCATTCACAACTTCAGTTCCTGTTATGTAGAGACCCTTATAAGCAGCCAAGCCCACAGCAACAATACCACTGACTATTAGCTCCTTTCTCTCTTCAGTGGCATTACTCCCATCGCTATGAACCAACTGTCGAGCAAACCTTCGGCAGTAATCATCCAAATTAGAGCTGCCCGATTGACAACTATCCTGGATTATTGCTGTTGGCCCAAGTTTTAGTTTAGAAGTTGCCTGCCGCAGCAATGAAAATTGGGGATGCTGGAGAAGCTGAAATCCACAATAGCTGATAGCAGTGATCAGAACCCCCTGGTCTGCTGACAATGGTCCATGCAGATGGCTTTTCTTCTGTTCAAGCTGTTCAGTGCACTTCTGATGTATGACGCCTGACACTGCTTCTAGCTGCACATCTTGAGTCTCAGTTTGATCAAGTTTAGGACTGACCTTCAGAGAGCACAAAGTATTCACCAGAGTGCTTTCAGGGCTTCCTTTGTCGCCAACAATGATAGCTTGTTCCACCCCCACACTCTGGTCCACATCCAGAGACATTTTTCTTTCTTCAGGTTCTCTAATTCTCCCCACTGTAACCTGCCCTCCACAAGGGGCCCCTTCTCTAACACCTGAAGTGCCAGCAGGGATGCAGTCATCTCTGTCAAGTATTCCTTTTAAACCACGGATTTTCTTCAAAAACTTCAGGGCCAAAGCTGATGTGATTTCTTGTGAAGCTTTGTCAAGAATCTCGACAGCTTTTTCAACCTCAGGAACTTCCACAACCGCAGACGGCCATAGCTTTGAACAAGAAGGGTGGGACCTTCCTGAGCAACTGTGGAAGAAATCAAGGACTTCAGAAGGATGCTCGTTGACACACCTTTCACTTGTAGCCTGTGTACACAGTAAGTGACCAATGTTAGTAAAGGAAACGATGACAGTACAAGGTGGAACATCGACATCAACTAAGGTGGCACTTACAAGAAGAAAGATTGGTTTGGTGTGGCATGTTGACTTCATAAATTGCGTGAACACCTTCCATTGTGCTGTTGCAACCATTAAGGACCTCACAGCTGACCTTTCAGCCAAACCATGTCGTTGCTCCTGATGTTCACAATCACAAGTAGACATTGAAATGTCTTCCATACACTCGGAAGGAACGACCTCTAGTGCCCATTTGTCAAACTCTGGCATGAAGACAATGGCCGGGGCTGAGCATACTGCTTCACCTGCGATAAACAGAGCTTTTTAAGGATGCAGAAAGAGGAACCGTAGCTTCTGCCATGGATACTCATTCCTGCATACTATCCAGGCAGAAAAGGACACTCACCAAGAATCAGCAGCAATCCATCAGTGATGACACCATTTCCTTCTTGCAGCATTGTGGGCAAGCTTAATATCCGTACTTGTAAGAAAGACTCAAAACCATGAAGGAGAGCAGCTGCCACAAGTCTCTGTCCTTCTTTTGGTTTTCCTGCGATTAACACGTTCACCCTACCTTGCAACCAATGCCTTTGTGCAGAAACGGGTGACTGATTCTCATCGAGGGGGTTTTCGTGCAGCTCATTTCTCAAAACACCAGCACCAACATCAATGGCACAGTGGTTCCCTTTCGTCTCTTCAATTTCAGCTGTCCCTGGCTTGGACACTAACTGAAATCCATTGGCACTGCTTATAATCCCTGCTTTGAACAAAGCTAAATTCAAAGCAGCTCTACTTGAATCTGATTCAAGATGCCACCCTTGGAGAAACGACGACCAGTTTGCTGGAATATGGTTATAACTCGAACCAACATGTGTAGCACCTGCTGTCATTGTATCTCTAACCAGCATGACCACTTCCTTGAGTGGAGAAGGTAGCAACAGTCTACGATCAAGATGAAGAGCAAGTAGCACCTCTACTACAGATGGTAGCAGAAGATAGATCATGTGGTTGGGAAGTGGTTGAGCCTGACAAGTACCATAAGCTGAGATGGCTAGTCTTTGCGAACATGGAGGAGATAAGTGAGTGAGGGCCATTGCCCAATCAGAAGCCCTAACTTGCACAGTTGAAAGCTCCGGCAAGTCAGTTGGGACATTGCCCTTTTGGGCAGAGTCAATCAGCTGGACCAATGGACAAACCCGCCTCAGAGCTGTCATTGCAGCTTCCACACACAGTGCCTGCAAGTCTGCGCCAGCAAATCCTACTGTCACTCTAGCAACAGCTGAGAGAAGTCTTCGAGATGGGCATGGTACCCACTTCTGCGTATGAAGTGCAAGGATTGCTTCCCTGTCTGCAGCCGAAGGTAAAGGGAAGAAGATCTCACGATCAAATCGTCCAGGGCGACGCAGTGCAGGATCCAGTGAATCAGCCCTATTTGTTGCACCAATAACCACCACAGAACCCCGTGGATTAAGTCCATCCATAAGCGCAAGAAGAGTTGAAACAACAGAGCTATGTGTCTGATCATGCTGGCCTGTTCTGCTGGGCGCAAGCCCATCAATCTCATCGAAGAAAATGATGGCAGGCTGACTTTTCTCTGCCATCTGAAACAAAAGTCTAAGTTGCCTTTCAGAGTCCCCAACATATTTGCCTAGACAGTCTGCACCCTTCCGTGCAAAATATGCCACCTTGTAGCCACTCCGTACACAAGCCCCTACCATTGCGCGAATTACATGAGTTTTTCCAGTTCCTGGGTGGCCATGCAGCAGAACTCCACGAGGGGCTGATACCCCAAGTCTTCTGTAAACATCAGGGTACAGAAGAGGTAATATAACCACCTCCTTTAAAGACTGTATAACCTCCTGCAAACCTGCCACAGACTCCCAGCCTTCTGCATAGGATGCAGCATCTTTATTTTCTGACAGTTCACCAAGATGGACCGGAGCTATTCTGGCAGTATCCCGCTGCAGACGCTTCCGTTCCCGTCTCAGAAACTCTTCATCTTCTGTTGTGGCTTCAATCCATCTCTCTTCAGCCTCTAGATCTTTTAATCTGGCAGATGCAGCAGCAATCCTCCTCTCCCGGACCATTTTCGAGACCCCACTCTCATGGAAATCTTTTTCATCTTGAGGCTGACGACTAGCTTGATTGCCACCGCGCCCTGTCTTCGTCTGGCACCAAGGGTGCAGCAAATACATATGATCAATGCAAAGCATTGCATATTTTTCATGATCGAAGACACATCCCTCAAGTCGAGCACATGGCTGCAAACACAGATCAAACACATGTTAGCAAAGAGAAGACCCACAGGCAGAGAAACTGGAAACAGGGTGCATCTCTGTTATGCACATACCAGGTGAAATGTGCGTGGGCAGTGCTCCATCGAGCACCCAATAGTGGCTCCAGGTCGATTGCACGATGTGCACCTCAAGTAGCGACCTCGACGAAGTGCAGCTTTCACATTCTTCATCCGTCCAACTCCAGACATATAGACCTATGTGGGCAGGGCAGTAGACATTACTACAGACATGAAAACTAGGTCTGACGGTACAAATTAAGGCGATTTTTTTATTTTGCTAAAGCGTACAGTGCTACACACCTCAGGACTCCAGATGGCACACTGTCGGTGAACCCAGACTCCCTTCACACCAGTCCGTGGCGTGATAGGGCCAAGAAGTTCTCCTAACCACCCTTCACAGTTTTGAAATCCTGGTCCCTTGTCAAGGATAGACCTGCCATGCAAAACTCTCCCTTCCTCCACTGCCAGTGTCCTAGGAGGGCATCCATCACTGCTTCCTCCACAAAGGCCACATTTCAAACTTTTCATGCTGGCAGGGCCCAATCTGGCAGCATTACTGCGACCTGCATCATCAAACCACTTGCTCACGATTCTTTTGTCCGCCCTTGCAGTGTCTTTATCAGTCTCGATTCCTGTTCCATCCAACACAAACTTGTCAGACTTCACACTTCTCCATGACGAAAAGCACCACCTTGACATTCCTGTCTACTTCCGCTGACTTGCCAATGCTTGCCAATGCACAGCGATATTAAGGTTCTATTTTCCAAGCGATTGTCTCTAATCGATTCCCCTATTCTCACAGCGCCTGACACATTATATAAGGGAAGCCTATAACCCTTGACATACATCCAAAATTCAATCGCTTGTGAAAGAGGCACACCAGCTTTTAGTTCCTGCCGTCCCTCCCCTGCAGCTAATGCAGCTGACTTATCCACTAAGGAGGCCTCTATGCCTTCTTGCATAGGATGCTCACCCCTAGCAAGAGGAGATTCTGGCAAGTTCATCACATTTGTATCAGCGTCTTTACCCAACGGTCTTTCTCCAATCAAACCACCCGAAGTGATATTGGGAAAGCCTGCTCGCGTCCAACTAGGCGTGTCACACTGCATGGACTCTTGCACAGGTGCATTGCTCATGTATGGTTTCTGTCTATGCTCTTCACTAGATACAGCGGATGTAAAAAGAGGGGCATCAACATGACCAACCACCCGAGTACTGCTTGAAACATTTGGCTCAGCAGTGTGGCCAGAGACTAAAATTTCCTTCTCTGCTTGCTCAGTGCCACGTTTTGTCTCATGCCCATTCGCAGGGACAGATGCTTGAAGCTTTGCAGAGGTTTGCTTGACAGTAACTGAACTAGGCACGGACAGCGCACATTCATATTCAAGGAAAACTGCTCCTTCCTCTTCAGTCCTCACTATATCCAGTGAGCCTACATCATCATGTGCAGGTGCAAGTTGCAGAACCGTGTCATGAGAGGGTGTTTCATCCGCACTAGCAGAAGGATCTCTCATAGGCAAACCATCTTGACTTGCCCCACCAGATGAGACTGGCCTGGTCCCTTCTGGGTCAAAGGGTTCATACACAAAGCTGCCTGTCCCTTGGCCATGCTTGACAACCTCCTTATACAATGTACCGCTCTGAGGTTCCTGGATACCTTTCCCAAGACGAGGTAGGTTTCCATCACTAGCGATCACTTCCATGCCATAGAGATGCACATTTCTACCCCTCTTTTTACGACAGTACACTTTCGCACTGGCATATGAATCTGAACTCAGAGGAGGGCGATGCTCATCCTGCGAAACAGTACCTTGATCACGTGCAGACATATTCAACAGCTCCGTGGACTTCCTTGAGGCTGCAACCACATTTGGAGAGGATTGAACGCTTCCCGCCAATCTTGTTGTCCTGCCAGCATCAACCTCCGAACAAAAAAGGAGAGCATCACCTGCTGCACTAGGTCCGGTGACCACTTCTTTGGCAGCCTCTCGCGGATCGTTGCCATCAATGACTCTGTGATCATGCACATCACCCTGGCCCAGGAGGGCAGCTGGACTGCCACCACGTTCGGCATGAACATTTTCCGACGCCAAGGCACGATCATCAGGTCCCTGGAAAGAATTAAAACTCTCTAGCAAGTCTTTTTGCAGCTCACTCATTTCTAGATCCCCAACTTCAGGGTGCCGATTCCCGTCACTTGCAGGCGAAGGAGGCGCATCCTCAACCTCCTTCTCCGCATCATCCAAGGAACTTCCCTTCGTCTCAGGAAAATTCGCCTTCGCCGCTACACTACAACCTACTTCACATCGCCGACACACTCCCTCTTCAGACCGAACAACAGACTGCGTACCTCCAGCCACGTCGATGCCCTCCGCCTTTCCGACACTCTCCGATGCGACCGTTCTGCCGACATCATCGTGCGACCGAGCAACAGCTGCACCCGCACCGTCGCTCCGTACCTCGTCGACACCGGACTGGGCCACCGTACAGCATCCCGACACATCGCCGTGCGAATCAGGCTCGTTGCCATCTCCATCAGCCTGGCTACCACGACCTTCGCCACCTTCCCTCGCACTGCACGACGCAGACTTGTTCCCGGGCCGTGCGCATTCTGCAGCCTGCGATTCAGGGCCAATTCCTCCAACCACTTCGCCACACTCGCCGCCGACCCGCGTTTCACTCCCTCCCTCACCCTCCAGTCCCGGACTTGCATGCCCAGCCCCCCCTCTGTCACCCGCACCATGCAGCTCACCCCGACTCGCTCCCAGTCCCGCACACAAATCCTCATCCCCCGACACCTCTTCTCCATCCCCGCGTGCCGCACCTCCAATTTCCGCTGCATCCACCCCGAATCCAGGCCGGCCGTCCCGGCGCCCCCCGCCCCGGACCTCAAACCGCTCAGCCTGCCCTCGCCTCACTCCTGTACAGCCAGCGGAAGGAACTTCATCACCCTGCAATTTCTGCCTTCGCTCTTCCACCAGCAAACCAATCCGCTTCTCGCCACTTGGCACAGAATCCCCCCGAGCTCCGCCGGGCCCGCTATCCCCTAACTCCGACAACCGTTTCTCTATCCTAACCCGCTTCCTGGGAGGGGGCCGGGCATCATCAAAACCAGCGCCGGCTTCTTGCTCCTCGACTCCACCGGCCAGAGACGAATCAACACCAATCTCCCTTCCCAATTCGCCACCCCTCCACACCCGAACGCTCTTCCCCGTCCCCGACGCCTCTTGCGCCACCTGCAGCCCTACGTCCACCCAGGCCGCCCTCCTCCCTCCCTCCGCCCCCTCCCCGGGCAGCTGCCACCTCGACCTACTCCTCCCCCGCTGCGTCCTCGGCCCCTTCGCTCCCGAGCGGGGAACCACCTCAAACTCCTCGTCCTCCTCCTCCTCCTCTTCCTCCTCCTCCTCTTCCTCTTCATCCTCCTCCTCCTCTTCCTCTTCTTCCTCCCCCTCCTCCCCCTCTTCCTCCTCCTCTTCTTCCTCCCCTTCCCCCTCCCGGTCCCGGCAAGAACGAGGAGCATCGTCCAGCACCAACAGAGGCTCCAGGGTCCCGAACCTGTCATAATTCCTGTACTTGAGCCTCACGCAATGCCGGAGCCGCTCGCTCCTGCGCTGCCCGGGGGGCTCGGGCTCGGGGTCGGGCTCAGGGTTCTGCTTGATGCGCTTGGGAGGGGAGTAGTCAGGGGAGTGGGAGGCTCTGCGCTTCTTCTTGAGGCGGACATCCTGAGCTCCAGCGCGTCCATCCCGCGGCAGCGATGGAACCCTAGATCTCAGGCCGGGGCGCCTGGGCGCGCCTCCAGCGCCTGCTGCGCGCACTGGACTTAGGCCTCGGCCGCGCCCTCTGCCTCTGCCACTGCCTCTGGACCTGCCTCTGCCTCTGCCTCTCCCTCTCCCTCTCCCTCTCGCCTCCTCCGAGGGCCGATTTCTGGGTCTCATTCTGCATCAGGCAGGCAGGCAGGCGGACACACCTCATCCACCCGCACACAGCTGAATGCGGAGGATGCGATCGAGAAAAGGCTCAAATCAGCGTGGCCAGCCCAGCCGAGCGGAGCGCAGCAAAGCCCAGCCCAGCCCAGGCCTCGCACTTTGCAGCGAATGCGCGAATCCTCGTACCAGGGTTTCCTGGACTGCCTCAGGGTTTTCCCTATTTATACGTATGTTCCGGTCGCCACGAGACACGGCCTCTGAAGGGGAACTAATGAAAACGCCACTCCTCATAGGTCATCGCTTTGTGCGCAATGTACTTGTGGGTCCCACAAAGTTTACACACACTGTTCGCATGGCGTCCAAGGGGATCATTTCACAGCCTTCGGATCTACGTATGCACTTACTGTAGCTTCCACATTCACCTACATATGTATGTACATATATAGTACCGTAGTTTCTTCATTCTCGGGAGTACTAGCATCTCAAAACCCACGAGTTAAATTATGTACATATGTTTGTACTGCGAGGACACAAAGGGTGGGGTCTACCTTGTTGTTTGGCACGTGCCTATATTGGTTTGTCATTGAGTGTTTGAGCATAAATAATATATAAATAAACATAATTTTAATATTATTATTTTTTGATTATAGAAAGAAGTTGGAGACTTCATAGAAAAACAAACATGAGAAGTCTCATCTAGAGGTGGAGACTTTATTATGAAAAAGAGATAGAAAACCCATCCACTCCAAGACAAGGGGAACAACCCTTAGAGGGCACCAGACCATGATGGGGGACCATCCAGAGCAAGATGGAAGGGAAAATCCCACAAAAAGGCCCTAAAAGGTTACATAGAAGAATATATTTTCTGATTGCTTGTTGTGTAATTTGGTATAAATACGGTTTTATTGGAAATGGTTGCTATATAATTCATTTAACTTAAGGAAGGTCTTCTACCATGGATTTCACTTTTTCTTGGAAAATAGCATTCCCTAGTACAGCAACAAGGACTCATAACGGTGAACAAGTATGAAATAAGCAGTTGTGCTCACTCTTGAACTAGAGAACTTCACAATATTTACTTAATCCATGAACTCTGAACCCTCAATCCTATATACTCCATAACAGTATACAAAACGTTCACTTCAACACCAAACTCTACAGTGCCCAATATAGTGGGGAGTGCAGACTTGACAAATAGTAACAAGTGCCACTGCTAAGCATTGATGTACTTGTAGTCACTCTTGAACTAGAGAGTTTCACGGTTAAGAATACATTCATCACTTACAACTTATGACATACACTATTAGGCTCCAAATAGGCCGCTCTCGCATTGATGCATCTCGTCACAAGTTGTGGCTTCTTTTTAGCGTGGCCCTTGGAGGTCTCTCTTTGATGTCCTCTGCTGGATGGGCTCTCCCCATCATCTCGTTTCCTCAACAAAGAACTCCAATCCATCTCTCAAGTGTTTGCAATAACGTGTAGGTAAAAAGGCTTCATTCCGTTAATACATTTTTCAAATATTCTTTGTCTTGAATGAGTTTTTTTGAAAACAAAGAACATTCTTCATCTACTTTCTTTCTCCACTATTAAGTTATTAGTTTCTGCTATGTCCTGAATAGGTTCCTTGAAAAACATCTTATAAATAACATTCCCCATCGACTTTCCTTCTATACGATTAGGCTGCTTATAAATAACATTCCCCATCGACTTTCCTTCTATACGATTAGGCTGTGCATCCCTGTCCCTGTCATGTCTTGAACAAAAATAATCTCATGAATCTCATGCATAACATGTAGGAGGTGTCTATAATGCATGGTACCAAAGATGTTACTTATAATATTATTATTTAAAATTATAGTTTAATAGTCGATAATATGTATATGACTATTTAATTTCTTTTCTATATTGTTCTTCACAATGTCATACATGGACCCTATTTCATTTTTGTTATACATAGACCATATTATATTTAGTGTACATGGCGACCAAAGTGCACAAAGCAACAATGTGAAAGGCATGAGAAATCAACGTTCTTCACACGCCATGGACTCATTCTCAAAATGCTTTCCTCAAAAGACAACAATCCAAACAAGGAGACAAGAAATTCAAAGAGCCATGGATTTGAACGTAGAATGCTTTCCAGAAAAGACAACAATCCAAAAACAAGAAATACAAAATACCAAAATGGATCACAAAGGAGAGCAAATAAAGGCTTGGACAGCAGCCCAAGCAAGAGGACAAAAAGCACAAAGTAGGAAAAGAGATGAGAAGAGTTATCCCCAAGCAAGAGGACATGAAGTATAAAGTGGGCAAAAGGATGACGAGGATTCTCGCTCCCCTTAATCATAAAGATACATTAGGAAGACTGATCCAAGGCTCAACAACTGTCACCTACAAGAATCAAGCGAGCATATCCACCAAGGTTCCTCCCCAAACAAGAGAACACGAGGTACAAAGTAAGCAAGGGACAATGAGGCTTCTTGCTCCCTTTAATTCCAAAGATATATATATCGAAAGACCAATTTAGAACCTCAACAACTCTCACCTATAAGAACCAAGGGAGCATATGGACCTGCAAATAACATAAATGAAAATTTATTATGCAAGAGCAGCAGTTCGAGTAAACCAAAAGATTATATTTTTTTGTAATATATTTAAAAAAAAAGCTTTTACGTAGGTCCTTGGACTCTTAAAAGCTTCATTGTTGGGGTGAACACTCCTTCCCAATGAATTTCATTGTTCGGGTAAACACTCCATCCCAATAGTCACATGCTCCTAAGGCTTTCATGTTATCACTATGTTCCAAGTTGTCGCAATAAGAAGATATTCAAGAAAAAGAACATCTGGAATCAAGAGCTCGAGTAAGCCAAAAGATTATAAATTTTTGTAATATGTATTTTTTAAAAGACACTTTTACAAAAATCTTTGATTCTTAAGCCAAAAGATTGTAATTTTTTTAGTAATATATAATCTTTAAAAGATACTTTTACATAGGTCTTTGATTCTTAAAAGCTTTATTGTTCGTAGCACTCCATCTCAATGTATTTCATTGTTCGGGTAAACATTCCATTCCAATATATAGTCACCTAGCCTTCAGGTCATACCTATGTTCCAAGTTGTTATCGGAGTAAGAAGATGATGTTGAAAAAATAGTCAATTGGCGTTCATGTCATACCTACTTTCCAAGTTGTTGTCGGAGTAAGAAGATGATGTTGAAAAAATAGTCTCCTGCCGTTCATGTCATACCTTAGTTCCAAGTTATTGTCGGAGTAAGATGTTGAAAAAAGCTCATCCAGAATCAAAAGAATATGGTTGTTGCTTAAATGTACTAGCCATGCGGTGAGAGAGATTCGAACTCTGGAACCTAGGGTCCCTAGTTACTTAGGGGACCTAGGTACTAGCAACTCTAGAACCTAGAGTCCCTAGTTACCTAGGGGACCTAGGTGCGAGCAACTTCGCCATCACCCCGTTTGTAGATAAGTTGCCGAGGACACAATTTCAACCTAAAACAGAAACTCGAACCTCATAGACCAACTAGAGTTCAAATGTCAAGTTGCCACACAATGGAATAGATTGTGGAGCCATGAGATTCTCAGAATGACTCGAGAGCATTAAGAATAGGGAAAGAGAACGTGCTTGAGGTTTGAATAGGTGAGGTTGACGATGATCTCTGTTGCTTCGATTGTTGTCCAAGGTGACTTTTCAGGACATCAGAAACCTACACACGGATAATACCAAAGCATGTAGAATTGTTTGATGGTTCAGACAGTCCCTGCCATAACTTGGTTTCCCTTGTGTGATATCTTCAAGATGAGAAATCCCCCATATCCATCATACAAAGCATGCGGGTGTTGCTCCACGGCGAGAGTGTAGCCTCAATGATTCTCATCAACTGGCTCTATAGTGCAATATCATCGCCTCAACGACTCTCTCATCGTTCAGTAGATCTGTATATTATATGGCGAGAAGACTTTGGAATGTTCTCGCCATAGTCCATTCCAGCTAGGAATATGTTGGGATGCTTTCTTGTTGCATAACATGGTGACTGGGGGCCGAGCAGGGAACGTTTCTCTACATCCATCTAGATCTAGTCACGTCCATCATAGTCTTTGAATCGGCTGCAGGCTGCTTGTATACAAAATCAACAGATAGACAATCTACCTGTTTGCACGCTTGTGCATTGAAAATCCACCAATTTCTGGATCTGACTAGAGAGTGTAAAGAGGAAGCTCTTCTCAAAGGGCATTGACATCCTCACACGCCTTTTCAAACTTTCGGAGCATGGGATCGCTGTAGTCATTTGTGAATCTGTCTCTTGTAGTGATGTGGTAATCTCCTATAGAGTTCTTCCAATCTTGAAGACAGAAGCAGCGATACAAACTCCACAGGGTACTTCCAAAACTTGACAAATACCAACAGCCCTTCCCGCATCCATCAAAGGTCTCTAAAGCTATATCTGCCACTTCTATTTCTCCCTTTTGCTGTATTAACCAAACCCCATAAGATAAGCACGGTCTTGCAAAGCCCTAGTCAAGAATACATAGCCTTTAGTGAAAGGCATGCTTAAGTATCTTAGTCCAAATGGACACATCCTGCGCTTAGATGGGTACTTAGAGATGAGGTGCCTAGAGGGAGTGGATGCCCATGGTACAATTAGTTTAGTACACCATGGTACAAGTTGTTAAGTACCAAGTCCCATGTACCAAGTCCCAAATACGAGAATTCTGTCCAACTGGACTACAATAGACTTCTTCTTCTTCATATGAATGTGGTTGTTAAGCATTCTAATTCAACGCTTAGATTGGTACTTAGATAGGGTGCCTAGAGGGAGTGAATGGGTGCGAGTAGATTGGTACTTCGATGGAGTGCCAAGAGGGAGTGGATGGGTGCAAGTAGATTGGCACTTGAATGGGGTGTCTAGAGGGAGTGGATGGGTGCAAGTAGATTGGTACTTAAATGGGGTGTCTAGAGGGAGTGGATGGGTGCAAGTAGCTTAGGCACACCATGGTACGAGTTGTTTAGTACCAAGTCCATGACATGAAAATATTAAGTCCCATGAGAAGAAAATTGGTTCAAGTGAATTATATAATAGACTCTTCTTCTTCTCGAACGCAGTTGTTAAGCCTTGTACGCTTCCAACAATACTTAGATGGGGTGCTTCTATCGATACTTAGATTGGGTGCCTAGAGGGGGTGGATGCCCTCAGTGCTAGTGGCTTAGGCACACCATGGTACAAGTTGTCAATACGTCAGGACGGTGCAGACCATGGCCCCTCTCTTCGGGTGCAGTCCTGCTGCCCAATTTTCTCCCTCTGCGTGCAGCACTGCAGCCCAATTTTCTGGGGCCTCTGGGTGCAGCCTAATCCCCCCCTCCGACCTACATGTAGAGCCCATTTTCCCTCTAGAGGTTATCAATCAGACGCTTTCGTGTGCAACCACAACGTGTCTCACTGATAAGGACCATGGTACTGGAGAAGATGTTCAGAACCTCAGATTTAGGTTTGCATTGGGAGGCTTACATATCAGCAAGAAGGAAAAGAAGGAAGGAAGGAATTGCATATACCCCACCTTGCCCAGCTTGGGAGATCGGCAATTAGACATAATCTGGCAGATACAGGTACGCATCGGCATTCCTGCATCTAGGCACTGTCGAGGCCAGCGACGATGCAATCCAATGTACATAGCCCCACTCCGGGTTGCAGCCCTGCTGCCCAATTTTCCCCCTCTGCGTGCAGCACTGCAGCCCAATTTTCCGGGGCCTCTGGATTGTAGCCCAATTTCCTCCCCCCTCGGGCCTACGTGTAGAGCCAGCCCATTTTCCCCTCGTCGGGCCTCTACATGTAGCCGTCGGCTCGCTAAGTGTACAGTCAGGCTGGAATTAGCTATGGCCTGTGCATGGAAATGCCACCCCCGCCATCCCATCCCATTCCTTTTTGTCGCATCGCGATTCCCATCTAGGTAAGGGAAAGGCTACCTCTGGCTTGGAATTGGGACAGAAATTAGTCAGGTGCAGCATGCAATCATGTACGTGACACTGGAGGTACTATACTGCACAAATATCACATTGCAGTGATCCTGTCGGAACTGCTGGAACTTCCAACCCTAAACCCTCTTACAGGGCCCTGTCTTGTTTCTAGGGGAGCAAATTCAACTCTCCTTGGGCTAAGTGGATTTCGTGTGGATGCCATACAGTATATGCTTCCCCCGACGTCTCTCAGGCTGCATACGTACAAACAGTTTGTTGGTGGAACTATATGTATGATTTTGTCGAGTTGGAAACGTCCGACCGACCAAAGTGCAAAATTCCTTCTGATCGTCTGGCTGAACAGCTTCTACGAGGCAGCTCGGGTAGGATGCGAAGGTCCCAGTGCTGGATATGGCCATGTGTCGTGGTACATCCAGATGCAATTGGAGCGGGTGGGATGGTCCTGGATCCCTCAGGCCTGCAGGATACGAGAGGTGGGTGACAGCTGAAACCGTGAGCAGGCTATGTGATGAAGGGCATCTCAACGAGGCAGTTGAGGCTTTGGGAGTTTTGGTTGAGACAGACTGCAATGTTTCCACATCTCTCTTTTATGCTGTCTTGAAGAAGTGTGCAGACAAGAATCTTGCACTGGGTCGCCGAGTCCATGCTTTCACGGTGAAACAGGGTTATCAGTCAGACACCTTCCTGTGCAACCACATTCTACGAATGTATGCTTCTCATGGGCTATTGCAAGCTGCGATGGATGTGTTCACCGTGGTTCCGAATCCAGATGCCTTCATGTGGTCCTCCATAATTTCTGCTCATGTTAAGCACGGGAGAGACAAGCAGGCCGTGCAATTGTATCGTCAGATGCGCAGTTCAAGTGTGAAGCCAGATGGCCATGTGTTCGTGGCGGCCCTTCAGGCGTGTGCGAGGGGAACAGACTTAGAAACTGGGCAGGAGGTGCATGCTGATGTGGTGGCTAGTGGCGTTCAGCCTGATTTGTTCGTTTGTAGTTGCCTGGTGGACATGTACGCAAAATGTGGCAGCTTGGACGATGCGAGAAGAGTGTTTGACGGACTTGATAAAAAAGATGTGGTTACGTGGAATTCCATGATGGCAGGGTATACCCAGCAGGGCATGGGGCAGGAAGCCCTTCGCCTGTTTAGCACGATGCGAGAAGGATGCACGGTTGCACCCGATTCTGTGACGTTTGTGTGCCTGTTGCAGGCGTGTGCAGATTTGGGCTGCCCAGCTTTGGAGATGGGGAAGCAGCTTCATGTGCAGATTAGAGAACGAGGACACCAAGGTGATTTGTTGGTTGCCAATACTTTAGTGAGCATGTATGCAAAGTGTGGCAGCTTGGAAGATGCTCGGAGGGTGTTTGATGGACTTGGTCGGAAAGATGTGGTGACATGGAATGCCATGATCGGGGGATATTCCCACCATGGCATGGCGCAGCAAGCCCTTGGTCTGTACAGTGCTATGCTAGGTGACGGCATGTCGGTACCTGATTCTGTGACGTTTGTGTGCCTCCTGCAGGCATGCGCAAAGTGTGGCCACATGGACGATGCTCAGAGACTGTTTGAGGGACTTGTTCGGAAAGATACTATGACATGGAATGCCATGATTAAAGGTTATTCCCAGCAGGGCAATGGGCAGGAAGCCCTTCGTCTTTACAGTGCTATGGAAGCAGAAGGCATGGCTGCACCAGATTCCGTGACATTTGTGTGCCTCCTGCAGGCATGTGCGGTTGTTGGTAGGCCAGCTCTGGTGAAGGGGAGGCAGCTTCATGTACAGATTCGAGAAGGAGGACATGGAGCTGAGGCGTTTGTTGCCAGTAGTTTAGTGAACATGTACATGAAGTGCGGCAGCTTGGAAGATGCTCAGAGAGTGTTTGACGGACTTGGCCACAAAGATGTGGTAACGTGGAATGCCATGATTGCAGGATATTCTCAGCTGGGCATGGGGCAGGACGCCCTTTGTCTTTACGGTGCTATGCAAGAGGAAAGAAGGGCTGTACCAGATTCAGTGACATTCATGTGCGTCCTGCAAGCGTGTGCAAGTGTGGGCAGCCCAGCTTTGGAGAAGGGAAAGCAGCTTCATGCGCAGATCAGAGGAGGAGGACATCAAGCTGATGTTTTTATCGCAAGCAGCTTGGTAAACATGTATGCAAAGTGTGGCAGCTTGGCAGACGCTCAGAGAGTGTTTGATGGCCTCGGTAAAAAAGATGTGGTGACCTGGACTGCCTTGATAGCAGGGTATTCCCAGGAGGGCATGGGACAGGAAGCCCTTCGTCTTTACAGCAATATGCAAGAAGAAGGCATGGCTGCACCCGATTCCATGACCTTTGTGTGCCTCCTACAGGCATGTGCAAGTGTGGGTGTCCCAGCCTTGGAGAAGGGGAAGCAGCTACATGCCCAGATCCGAGAAGGAGGCTATGAAGCTGATGTGTTTGTTGTCAGCAGTTTGGTGAACATGTATGCAAAGTGTGGCAGTGTGGAAGGTGCTCGGCAAGTGTTTGATGGACCTGGGCCAAGAGATGTGGTGACGTGGACTGCCATGATAGCAGGGTATTCCCAGCAGGGGATGGGCATGGAAGCCCTTTCGCTTTACAGTGCCATGCTAGCAGATGGCTTGGCTGTACCTGATTCCATGACATTTGTGTGCCTCCTGCAGGCATGCTCAAGTGTGGGAACCCCAGCTTTGGAGAAGGGGAAGCAGATGGAGGCGCAGATTATAGAGCAAGGACATGAAGCTGATGCGTTTGTTGCCAGCAGTTTGGTGAACATGTATGCTAAGTGTGGCAGCTTGAAAGATGCTCAGAGAGTGTTTGATGGACTTGTTCAGAAAGAGGGTGTGACGTGGACCGCTCTAATTGCAGGATATTCCCAGCAGGGTATGGGTCAGGAAGCCCTTGGTCTCTACAGGGCTATGCAAGCAGAAGGCGTTGCTGTACCCAATTCGGTGACATTTGTGTGCCTCTTGCAGGCTTGTGCAATTGTGGGCACGCAGGGTTTGGAGATGGGAAAGCAGCTGCATGCCCAGATCAGAGCGCAAGGACATGAAGCTGATGGCTTTGTGGCCACCAGTTTGGTGAACATGTATGCAAAGTGTGGCAGCTTGGAGGATGCTCAGAGAGTGTTTGACACGCTTGGTCAGAAAGATGTCGTTACATGGAATGCCTTGATGGCAGGATATTCCCAACAGGGCATGGGGCAGGAGGCCCTTCATCTTTACGGAGATATGCAACAAGAAGGCATGGTCACCCCTGATTCTGTGACATTTGTGTGCCTCCTACAGGCATGTGCAGTTGTTGGTACCCCGGCTTTGGAGATGGGGAAGCAGCTTCATGTGCAGATTAGAGAGCGAAGGCTTCAAGCTGATGTGTATGTCGCCAGCAGTTTGGTGAACATGTATGCAAAGTGTGGCAGCTTAGAAGACGCTCGTACCGTTTTTGATGCTCTTGGTGAAAAAAATGTGGTGGTGTGGAATGCCATGATAGCAGGGTATTCCCAGGAAAGCATGGGGCAAGAAGCCCTCCATCTGTACATTGCTATGCAAGACGAAGGCATGGCTGTACCTGATTCTGTGACATTTGTATCCCTCCTTCAGGCATGTGCAAGTGTGGCATCGTTGCACCTGGGAAGGCAGTTGCATTCGCAGATTGAAGAACAAGGGCTTCAAGAGGATGCCTTTGTGGCGGGCAGTTTGATAAACATGTATGGAAAGTGTGCGAGCATGGTTGATGCACAGCGCGTCTTTGATGTGCTGCCCAACAGGGACATGGGTGCCTGGAGTGCACTAATTGCAGGGTACAGCTCCCAAGGAGACAGTAAACGGGTCTTCGACTTGGTACAGAGAATGAGAGACAATGGCATACAGCCAGACGCAATCACTTTCCTGAGTATACTAACAGTATGCAGTCATGGGACTCTTGTGAAAAAGGGGCAAGAGTACTTTGAGGCCATGAGTAGAAACTACAGCATCACCCCCGATGTGGAGCACTATGCATGCATGGTGGATCTCTTCGGCCGTGCAGGCCGACTGGATGAGGCTCTAACTGTCATAAGGACAATGCCTGTACTGCCTAGCGCTGCTGTGTGGCACACTCTGTTGGGAGCTTGTCAAAAGTGGAACAACGTGGAGGTGGGACGCTATGCGTTTGACCAAGCAGTGAAGCTAGACGACAGAGATGCTGCAGCATATGTGTTGATGTCCAATGTATACACGGGTGCCCACATGTGGGATGAGGCACAGAAGATGCAGGTCAGGAGAAAAAGAATCAGAGCATGGAAGCAGCCCGGTCAGACCTGGTGGACAGACATGGACGGGCTGGTGCATAGTTTTTTGGTTGGGGATCTGGAAGAGATCTTTGTCAAAACAAAGGAAAAAGGGAATGTGTCACATCTGGACTCGTCTGATGGTAGACGAGAGGATGTTCATTTGTGTGGCCACACCGACAAGCTTAGTTTTGCATCCGGCATCAATAATACATCCAAAGGAGCCCCCATTTCTACTGCTCTAAATGTGCGGGGTTGTGTTGATTGTCAAATGGCAACGAAGTTCGCGTCGTCAAGGATGCAAGTAGGGTTTATGTGTCCAGGGAAAGAACATGTTCGTGTGATGCCTTCATTACAGTACTTCAAGTGGAGATCATGGCCGTGTATCAATTCCATTCCTTCTTTTCCGGGCTAGCCAAGTGCAATCGCCTAGACTGTAGAGTCTAACAGCATAGGGCCCCTGTCTTGTTCCTAGGCGGAGCCAATTTAGACCTCGGAGCAAATTCCGACCTCTGAATTTGCTCCGCCTGGGAACAAGACAGGGTGTAGGGTTGGAAGTTCGATCAGTTTCGTTTCGACAGGCTCCGTGGAGTGTGATATCTGTGCAACAGCGTACCTCCTGGAACATACAAATGATTGCATGCTATACCTGATTAACTTCAAATGGCCTAGGCCAAATGGACACACATTTATAAGAACGCCGTGATTAAGCATCCTGAGCTTAGATCGGTACTTAGATGGGGTGCCTAAAGGGAGTGGATGCCCTTGGTGCAAGTAGCTTAGGCACACCATGGTACAAGTTGTCAAGTACCAAGTCCATGACGGAAATCCGTCCTTAGTGGACTTATAAAATTCTTCGTCTTCTTCTTCAGTCCCAATTCCAAGCGCCCTGCCCTACCTTGGAAGTGAATCGTGATGCGATAAAAGGGAAGGGATGGGGTGGCATTTCCATGCACAGGCTGTACACTTAGCGAGCCGACGGCTACATGTAGTGGCCCAACGAGGGGAAAATGGGCTGGCTCTACATGCAGGTCTAAGGGGCAGAAATTGGGTTGCATCCAGAGGCCCCGGAAAATTGGGCTAGAAATTGGGTTGCATCCAGAGGCCCCGGAAAATTGGGCTGCAGTGCTGCACGCATAGGGGGAAAAACTGGGTAGCAAGGCTGAACCCCGAGAGGAGCTATGCACATTGGGCTGCACTGTCTCTGGCCTCGACAATAACAACAACTTTAGATGCAGGCATGCCGATATTCCATTGTAGCTGCCAGGTTATCTCTAATTCCCGATCTCCAAAGCTGGACATGGTGGGGTATATGCAATTCTTTCTTCTTCTTCTTCGTTCTTGCTTATATGTAAGTTTCTCGATGGAAACCTACCATCTAAGGTTTTGAACATTTCTCTAGTAACATGGTCCGCGTCAACATTATATCTTTTATATTCCGATTCAATACATGGTCTGAATCCTTATTACTAAATATCTATCAAACATTGTGTCTCACGCAAGTTGAATCGATCTATTGATGTTCTACCACTCTGACAATGATCACAGTAATCCATACTTTCTACATATGCTGAAAGAACTACGTATTTTATCAACCAACCTATCTATTTTCTATATATCCTGAAAGAACAATCTACAAATTTTATATCATTAACCAACATATCCATCCTTTCTGCCTCATCATGTTATCCCCAGAACCAAGTCTTTTATAATACATATGAACCCTTACTACCTAATATCAATCCACATATTTTATATCATCAACCAACATATCCATCCATATACCTAATTATGTTATCCCTGAACCAAGTCTTTTATATTACGATTCAATATGTAGTATGAATCCTTACTACCTAATATCCATCAGAACTAATTGGGAAACGTTGTGTCTCATACAAAACTCTCGGGAAGGGCAGGGAGGATGACATTTAACATTATAAAAACATGGAGAATGACATCATAATACTTATTATATATATATATTCAAAGATTCTTAGGTATTACTCCAGCTTTAAATATGACTACCTACATTTCAATGTAGACTTGTCATTTTCTTTTTTCTTAAGTCCTTGAACCTGTATCACCAAGTATGAATATATTGGGTAAGAAATTGCATCTTAGCAAATATGTACCGACTCATCATAGAGAGGAACATTTTTACAATTGAAATGAAAGGATTACTTGCATTTGTTGAGATAATGTATATTATCATGATATGTGGCTAATTAGCCTCATTGTGTGGCTTTTCAGGTGTTGGGTGCAATAGTGTTTCAGAGCATCGATGTAAAAATTCTTATCCTACATTAATGTGTTCAATTATGCTACTACTTATCATGAAAGTAAGTGCTTTTGACACAATTTTGCCACAACAAGTGAACTTTGAGGTCTCTCCAGATATATCGTTTGTATCATATTATTGCAATCCAAATAATGTTTTTGAAAACATTGTGGAGTCGCTTACTATCAATATGCAAGAAGCTGTGTGGGAAGCTAGCAAAAGATTTCCGAATGAGCTTCCTTATTCCGCAATCTATAACTACACTCCTGGTGAAACCAGGTCTCCTAATCGCCTTAATATAACAGCAAACTGTTTTCCTATGGTAGAATCAACTTTTCAACAGCAAAGCAAATCAACTATGGCGCAAAACCATCAATGTCGCTCCTGCTTAAATTTTGCCAGCGAGAGACTTTTAGATGTGTGTGTCCAATCTATGGCTGCAAGTTATCATGTTGCAGATTGTGAGATTCAATACAAATTTACCACCGTCTTACTTTAAAAGTAGAGGCTTTTGTATACGCACACAATCTACACACATATTTTATAGGTAAGTAATTCAAAGAAATAGAAAACCAAGCCGTTTCTATTATTTGGAATATACGGGTATATCTTTCTATATAAAGAGTTTCTTTTATATTTCATAATATTTTCAATATAAATTTCAGTTTTATAAAATTAAAAATTAAAAATTAAATAAAGTTTTTAAAAATTAAATATTTTTAATAAAGTTTTTGAATTTATTTATTTATTTCTCTTGATATGTTGCTTCACAATAGAGATGAATTCTTTCCACCATTTTTTAAACCAATTCATAAGGATGACCAATATTGTAGTTGATATAGCTGTCGAATGGTGTTAGGCAACCCCCCATCCCCCTGCCTCTTCCCCTCATCGAATGGTTTAATTTTTCTCTAGGGAGACCATTAAGCTTAGGTACTTTGCTCATAATTAGGTACTTATCAATTATTAGAGGAATAGAGGAAACTAATTTTATTGAGGGGAAGAGATGAGAAATAGGGGTACCTATAATCATGTCCTATAATCATGTCCATATCACGTATCTAGTGTAGGCATTTACATGATAATTTTTATATTTTTAGATAAAATTAAGAATAATACTTAACTTGAATAACTATATGAACTATGGTAGTTTTGGGGCTTCATTCACTGGCACTAAGCTTCCACAACTAGTTCAAGTACAAATCCTTTGTTTGATCTCTTGATACCGCTTTGCTGGCCATCGAGCCTAGCTATCATACGATTATCTATGTCACCCTTTCGATGTGCCTGGATTACTACCTGGATAAAGTATTCTCTAATGTACTTAGCTTACTTGACCTCTAGACGTGTCTATATAGTATACTACATATAGATAAGGTAGTCTCTACCATACTTCGTTTACTTGCCCCTCTAGATGGTCTGTATTACTACTTGGATTACTTGTACTCGGTCCACTAAACTAAGTGAAGTACGCTAAAGACTACCTGCCAATTTCTATTTGTCTTCATCGTTTGCTCAAACCTCAACAAGACTATCTTCCAATTTCTATTTGCTTTCATCGTTTGCCCAAACCTCAAATGTTGGGTCGGTTGCAAGCAGTTAGTAACAAGTTCCCACATGATCTGTGTACTAAATTTGTTTTTGACGAGCGATTCGTCTATGCAAAACGGGTCCCTTGGCACACCTTTAGGAAGACTGGTACTCTCAAGAGAACAAACTTCACTGTTTCGGCAGTGCTGCCATGCACTAGGCATCATCCTCCACCACAACTTTGCAACAGTGGAGTTGTACAAACCCTTTCATGTGCACTAGTTTGATCTAAGCATCAAAAAATTAGTTTAACATCTCTACGATGTTAAGTGTCACCCAACACTTTATAATTGGATGGCGGCAACCACTGCTTCACACAGCACGGGCCTTGCTTGGGGCCGATTTATGGCTTGCAGGTGTGAAACTCGAAACTCCTGATCCGAATGTGGAATTTCGGGCCAGGTTGCAAATTGGGCAAACTACACACAACACCAAAGTCTAGCATTCACAAAATACTAACCTACTTCAGCAGATCCATTTTACTCGAATCCATTCTGCTTAGGGAATTGCTCTTGCATACATTGTTGCCGTTACTTCCTTTTCGCATGCTTGCGCACTAGAAAACTGAGAACTACCGTGCTAATCTTGACATTATAGAAGAGAAGCCCTTCATGAAAAGTGTTGATATCCTGACACACGTTTCGCACCTTCGGGTTCACTGGAGGAATGGCCTTAGTTATAGAATGCACGTCCTTGCAAAATGCAGAAATGTCATTGCCAAGTACCTGTACATTTGCACGTTCTTAATACTACCTTTTCGCACGCTTGTGCACTGAAAAACTGAGAACTACCGTGCCAATCTTGACATTGTAGAAGGAAAGCCCTTCAAAAGTGTTGGTATCCTGACACAGCTTTCGCACCTTCTGGTTCACTGGAGGAATAGCCTTAGTTATAGAATGCATGTCCTTGCAAAATGAAGAAATTTCATTGCCAAGTTCCTGTACAACTCCCAGAAGTTTGAAGATAGCAATAGCGTTAGGTACTGTGCATGCTAGTTGAAGGACTTCTTAAAGCCCCTCCCCCGGTCGTCGTTTTCATCCTGGTCCTCGCCCCAACCTCGGCCCCAACAAACCATTAGGCTTCTCTCAAGTTGCGCCTACCTATCTCTCTGCCTCCTTTGCAGCTTCCTTTTCTTGTGTTAACCATAACCCATAAGATCGACGCAGTCTGTGCAAAGCATAAGTAAAGAATATACTCCTACTTAACAAGCATAGGTCATACGCCTGCAGATTATCACTCACTCGAAGAACCTGTCCACGCACTAGCATTCCTTGGCAATCCCACATCACTACATGCGTGAACTTACCGATGCAGCAATTTACGCTCACAAAACTTTTGAACCAACCATGCTACAGATCACCTTCTAAAGGTCAGGTACTGAGCTTGAATCAAGCTCAGTACCAACCAGGAACACGATCAGCTCTCTAGTGTTTCTGGCAAAATAAGCTTTTTGAAGATGAGGACTAACCGTCAAGCTTGCTAACAGTAGCTGAAAGCATCTTTTCTTTTCTCTTCAGCTTGGGCAGTTCCAGCTCCTTCTCCTTGCGATAAATCTTGGCAAGTTCAACCTTTTTCTGGCTTTGATGTTTGCACCCTCCTCCAAAAGCATCGTTTTCCTGTGACATCTTCGTTCTGAAAAGCTTTGTGCCTTCCAGCATGTATTTGCACACCTTACTCGCCCATTAACTAATCGCCCCCATCACAACAACCTGCATGAGGCTAGTAACATGAACATGCAGGAGGATGATCACGTCAACGTATGGCATGCGTTAGGATGTACAAAGCTGAATAAGAGAACCAGGGGAAATGCCACACTGGTGCACAGGATGCAAACTAAGAGATCGGAAATGCCATCTTATGCGACTTCACATGCTCAATTTACACTAGAGCCCAGACTCAGAGGAACACCATGCCAGTCAAGAGGGTCCAAGATTGCAGACTGGCCTTATTCCTGCACGTGAACATCAGAAGCTCGGAGGGACCTCAAGCGGGGTGCCCATTCCGTCCTCCTGCAGCACATTTGAGCACACATGGCCTGTGATAGCACATTTGAAACCTTGGGTAACCTGGGAACAATCCTGTAGGACAAGGGCGTCCATGCGCACATCAAGGCAGATAGAACGGTGTGTGCCCTTTTGAATCTTTCAATTAATAATCAGGCTGGAGTATGTATGACCATGACTCTGGTGGCAAATAACCGAGAGCCTTCATAAAGCCATAAATTTGGAAAATTATTTCACTTCAACAAAACAAGTTTTACCTACATATTTGGAGAAGCTTACTGGTAAAAACCTCCTAGGGATTAATGATCCCCCTGCTACTTCTGGTGGCAACACAATATCGGAAGTTGTTTCCGAGACGACGGACCGTGCTCGCCGTACTTTGAACTTGAGAATTTCTGGTCTTGGTAATGACATTGTTGCACCTCTTGTGGCTACAAAGGAGTTTCTCAATAGGCTAGAGATCGATGTGGTCGTTCCTCGAGTCTTCTGGCTTGGAAAGGATCCTAGTAGGGAGCGCATATTGATTATGACTTTTCACTCTATAGATGATCGCCTCCAGGTTATGACGGCTAGGTCTATGTTATGGACAATTCAGTTATATATCAATGAGGATCTTACACCATTGCAATGGTAGACTAAGATGGAGAAGTTACCCACTTTCAGAGCAGCTCGTGCTGCAGGTCAAGTGGCTTTCTTTCGCGGGGATGAATTGGTGGTGTTTGGCCCTCGTTCACGCAATTTCATTGACACTGTTGATTGATTGAAGATTATTTATCTTATTTAAATTTTATCTTTACATTAGTCTAAACAATTTTACTACAATCTATATAGTTATCATATTTCAGTCCCATGACGGAAATCTTCCTTAGTGGACTTAAATAGCATTCTTCTTCTTCTTCTTCTTCAGCAAGCCGCGCTTGTCTAAGAGCCCCGGATTGTAGTCTATTGCATTTCGGCCCTCCGCACTACGATTTGGAGGGCGCACTAAGGACTTAAATAACATTCTTCTTCTTCTTCTTCAGCAAGCCGCGCTTGTCTAAGAGCCCCGGATTGTAGTCTATTGCATTTCGGCCCTCCGCACTACTTCCGCGAAATGGAGGCATTCAGTGCAAGTTGATTCGATTTGGAGGGCGCTCCGACCTGAGCGACCGGCCCCTCAGGGTCCATGTGCACAAAATGTTGACATTGGTATCATCACGCTGCAAGGTCCCACCGAGATTTGAACTCGGGCTACTGGATTCAGAGTCCAGTGTCCTAACCACTAGACTATGGGACCGTAGCCGTCAAAGCTTCGGCTAAAGCTTATTTAATCTTAGAAATGTAACCAGTCCACGTTAGGCTAACGTTTCGCATTGTTTCTATGGCTGCAGGATAGAATCGCAGAACGTTGCTCCCACTGAAGACAATGAGCAGTATGGCATTGGATAGAACGCACACCCGGAGACAGTATACTTGGCTGGCACACGGACATGTCGGAAATGTGTGCTTCAGATGAGCCAAGAGCGTTACAGGCTGTGAGCCATACAAACATTTTTACGGCTAGTCCGTAACGGGCCACACAAATTTGTTGCCTTCCCACTTCGCAGAAAGACGGTTTCCCGGCACCTTATCCTATACTACTGGCTCCAGCTTCTGCAAGCAACGATGACATAACTGGCTGCGCATGTAAGGAGCAGCCATGCCGTCAGGCGAGGAGGCAGCTTTTCGTTGAGCTTGCCTGGCCACCTTGGAACCAGCTCAGCTCCGGAAGTTGGGTGGTGGAGCCGGCAACGGGGGCTTGTCAGGCTTCTTGTTGGGCTTGGGCTTGGGCTTGGACTTGGGTGACGTCTTCCCTTGGTGGCCGTGGTGTGGTGGAGGGGGAGGGTGGTAAACCTGTCCAGGAGATGGCGGAGGGGGGGACTTGTGCCCTTCGTGTCCATGGTGTGGAGGAGGAGGAGGAGGAGGAGGAGGAGGGAAGTATTGCCCACTTGCTTCTGCTTCTCAGGAGGTGGAGGGGACTTGCCCTTTTGCTTCCCAGCATGGTGAGGAGGAGGAGGGATGGCCTTGTGCACTCCAGAGGCAGGAGGGGGAGGAAACCTGTACTTGGGATTTGTAGGTGGAGATGGTGGTGAAGGAGGAGGAGACATCAAGTGGTGGGGAACTGGTGGTGGGTTTGGAATCCTACGCACAGCACCACCGGTAGGGGCAGGGATGTGGTTATGGTGTGTTGGGTTTGGAGGGGGAGGAGAGTGGGAGCACACAAGCAGGGGCTTTGATGGGCGGTAAGCGAATGGTCCCGAGGTGAATATCACCTCTTCCAGAGACCGGGAATTCAGCACCAACTTGGCCCCGGAGTTCCCTCCCCCAACAGAGGAGGCCATGTTGCACTGGAAGTCGGAGGATGACACCAGATGCGCTTTGCACCCCTTCACTCCATAGATGAGCGGCAAATCGTCCAGAGGTATCTGGAACGCCCCGTCGTTGCTCGTGTAGCCCACTGCATTGTACGTGACGAAGCCGTACACATCTACGCACGTGACTCCCACCTCGGCATCTGAGACACCCACACACCCACACCCACAATTTCGTCAGGAGCCTGTGGCTTCGCAAGCCGGCAACGACGCCTAACAGGTGTTGAAAGCTGGAACAGAAACAAGCGCACAAACAAGCATACTAAACTGATGACTCCATGTTGCAACACGAAAGCACCGGATTCAGAAATAGACTAAGAGGCACATGAAAGTTCCATACATTGGAAGACTGGATCCAAAGAGCAGGTTTCATATGCAAGCTACACAACAATGAAGACCAAACCAAGGCTGTTACATGCTGACATTCCAAACGAACACTAGCTTACAAAGGCATAGCACATGAATCAGTGCATTCTCGAAGACTGGAAAGGACCGGATCCAGAAACAAGCTAACCAACACAGCAATGTATTCACAAACAAGCTACCAACAAGAGCCCAAACTGCTCTACAGGGTGGCAACAAACGAAGAGCATGGAACATCGAACATGCCGACAACAACGAACAAGAGCACCACCCAATACCCAATTGAGACACACACACACGGGGCATCAGCATTGGGAAGCCCGACAACGAAAGGAGGCGAAGTTCACCTTGAAGAGGCACGGTGAGGAGGGAGTTGAGCCCCATCCTGCACTGGTCGCAGAAGACATGGCCGCTGACGAGGATTTTAGGTGGGCGGTGGGTGGCGAGGAGGCCGCCGAGGGGGAGCCCGGTGGGTGGCGAGGCTTGGGCGAGGGGCGCCCACGCCACTATCGCCAGCAGGAGCAGCGGCACCAGAAGCTTCACCATGGTCGGGAGGGCAGTAAGCAGAGCCAGGAAGCGAAGGGGAGCCTCGAGAGCGCGTCGTCCTCCTCCACCACCTCCGTGTTTGCGTCATCCTCCCCGGTCTAAGCTTCCTTCCCTTCCCTTCCCTTCCCGGCAGCTGCAGGGCAGAGCACCTCTCTCTCCTGCGCCTGCCTGCTGCCTTCCCCGGCAGCAGAGCTCTCTCATCACTGCCCACCGCTGCCCCCAGCTGGCACCCTCCCAGGACTGAGAAGCGATGCGCTCCACATCTCTCCCCCCGCCTTGTCGCTATCTGTGTCAGCGGACCCCGGCAAGGACCGGGCCGACGGCCGGCTGGGCTGGGCAGGGCAGTGCAGTGCAGAACGCCATCATCATTCCTGTGCCCCCAAAGCGCGTGCTCCAGGTTGCTGCTGTTTGCTGTCCCTGGGCGTCCTGGGAAGCCCTCTCTTCTGCTCTGCTCTGCTCTGCTCTGTTCTGGGGTACTCCTGACAGGGACTGCCATGGCCGTGTCACATGACCCAGGTCTGGTGCAATAAACAGGCCCCTTCACACCGCCCAGCCCTTACACCCGGCAGGTTGGTGGGGTGTGGTGTCCTGGCCTGGATTGGCCACGGCTGCTGTCAGGCCGCCATTGCAGTGGTTGCAGTTGCAGTAGCAGGCTGCTTCTGGGCAAGACGGTGTGTGCCATTAGCTGGCTTTGTGGAGGTCAAGCGGGGTCGCACACTCTGATTCCTGACACCGTCGGAATCGCTTCCTTTGTCCACTTCACTCCGGTACTGCCACTCCACCACGCACCATCGCACTTCCACGACCCTTCTCCACCCGAATGAAGTTAAAACTTGGACTATATAGTTTACGACCAACCTATATAACTAACTCACCAACATTTTAGTAAGAATATGTTTTATAATGATAAATTTAGATGCCATATATAATATAATTATTAAATAAAGATCAAGTTATCAGAATTAGAAAATCCAACATTTTAAACTTAAAAATTATTTTAAATATACACATTTAGAGTTCCCAAAAAGTTATAAGGGGTGATTGGAGAAGGCTTTTCAAACCATCTTGATGACAAGCATGTTCAATCGCATTTTGGACTTTACCTTGTTAAAATAGCCAAGGTACAAATATGGAGGTTTGCCCTCTCTTTAGGAGTGACATGGCTTAGTCCAAGTGGACTTTTATAGACTTCTTTGTCTTACATTGAAACTCCACACTCAAGCACCCTAGAGTCCAAGTGGACTTGTACAGACTTCTTTGTCTTCCATTGAAACTCCACACTCAGGCACCCTGGAGTAGAATCACTGCCAGGATGCAGGATGCGGTACTTCTCATCTCTTGTTGTAAAAAGAAAATTTATAAAAGGTTTACGGAGACCACCAAATGTAAAAAGCCCAAGGGGGTTACTTTGAATTAAATGCACAATCAAGTCCACGTAATAAATGATTCAGGTTTGCATGTCGCTATAGAGATATAGATAAATGTGCTGACACAATCCCAAATGTACTAGCAAATGAATAAAATGATGACAACTACAACCACCATCCATCTAGGCGTTCTCTCTTAAGTTCCAAACTTGGTTGAAAGTTAGGTGCACAATTTTGAAAGGAGAGTATTCTCTTTCATGTTTCAAGAGTGTCTAAATGTTAGATGTACAAATGTTGAAAGAAAGTCAACTAACCATAGGTAGAGTCTGAAAATGTAGCAATTAGTAATGACATTAGAAGAAGTACCTGTAACCTTGTTTGAAAAATCCATAATTTATTCCACGTCAATGCTATACAAAGATTTATCCACATTTTGTAAGCATATCGAACTAGAGGATACAAAATAGAACTAGTTCAATTTATAAAGTAGTATAGGATTATACTAACTAAATTATCCCTAGATTGACCAGGGATCTCAATGTGAGACTTTGCCCCTCTTTATGCCTCTCTTTGGACAAAACAATGTATGACAAGAAATCAAATTAAGGTTGCCTATTGTGCAAGGTTCCGTGCTTTACACTAGAGAAAGAAAAGTTCAAAAATTCTAACTATAATATTCGCTCCAAACGCAAAAGAATCGATTAAAAAACTCATTAACTTCTCAAGAAATGAATGCCATTACTGCATGCATACTAATCCTATGGTCCAGATTTTGAATGCTTTGGAAAAGGTTTGATGGTTTGGAAAGGTTTTTAAAAAAAAAAAAAAGGAGTTTAACTATTACATTTTTCAAACTATTATGCTTTTTTTTTGTTTGAAAACAATAGCACACATAGTCCAAGAAAAGGCCTTTCTAAGGCATCAAAAACTTGGACCATCGGATAAGTAACAAGGTAGTAATGGCTCTACCTCCATGGTTTGCAGGCCGTTTATTCTTCCTGCATATGACATTATGGGTGCAGTAAGTGACTTTAGGTCGGGAGCTCAGTTTCTCCTCTCCACCTCGACCCTCGGGTCCAAAGAATTTATTCTTCCTGCATATGACATTGTGGGTGCAGTAGGTGACTTTAGGTAGGGAGTTTAGTTGCTCCTCTCCACCTCGACCCCCGGGTCGTCTTTGGTTGTCCCCTCATGGATGGGCTCTTTCCATCATTTTTTCACCTTAATAAAATATCCCTTGTAATGGCTCTCGATGCGGTTAATGAGTTTTTTTTAAGATTCTTTTGCGTTTCAATGAGATATAATGATCAAACATTTTCAATTATTTTTGGTAATGTAAAGGAACCTTAACATGAACTAGTGTGATACAAAAATTGTATATAATGGTAAAGAAATGGTCAAAAGGCTCAATTTGAGTGCATTCGGCAATTTGGGGTTAATCCCAGAACAATTGAAGGATCGTGGCTTGCTTCCGAAGATATTTAGGATGAATGCGCTCCGAAATTTCTAGATGCCGAATGGATGATCTATTAATTTTGTAGAAATGGGGTGCTCCGCGCCTCCGTGTGGGCTATCCAATGACCTCTCACATGTTCCCATCCATTGCGGATTTAAGTGCTGAACACCATCGCATCGCCTACCACGTTTCTGCGAACTCGCAATGGCTTGCCCACTTTGTAGTGTTGGCACCAATAGACATTGAACTTCGGACATGCAAAGGTGTGCGCTGCAAAGTTTTTTCTCTGGCACCCTAACGACAGCACAATCGCTCAAGATTGGACATCATTGACAGAAAGAAAAGCAATCTTCCTTCACTACCGAGTACACCAAGCACCAAAAGCGCTACACCAAAAACTAACTCGTGACCCTCTAATGAGAGAGGCAAAATCCAAGTGCTATGTGTGCACCCATGGGTACGCGACCTAACATCATGGCACATGGCATTGGCTTTAGGATTTATCAAGCCAAGCAGCCCAATCCGGTGGTCGGGATGGGATAGCCGATGTGTGGAGCAGAGAAGTCGGTGCCCGTGTTGCCACGCTAGACGAGCGCGGTTGTGGAGAGGGGACATATCGTAGATGCACTCTCTCCTTCCTGGCTAACAAGGAAACGGCAGACTGACCTTGGGTCAACTATGGAGGCAGCGACTCTCCTACGCTTCAATTCAAGGAGGCAAACCTGGTCTAATTTAGAAGGCTATGGTTTCATCTGATGCATATGGATCAGCGAGAAGAAACCGAATTGTTTCGGAGGATTGGCGGGAAGAAACTGCACTGTTTCGAGAATTCTTTGCCGTGCTAAATTTGAGCTAGAAGCCCAAATGTAGGGTGAGAGTTTTAATTCGTGACTCCTGGGTATTCTGGTTAAGTTAAGTTAGTCTATAGATAGCAATGGTTTCAACAGCAAAAACAAAACAGATTCTAAGTCAACAGTTGCATACCTTTTGTGCGTTCCATAGAATCCATGTTACAAATATTCTAAAAAAAGGTTACATATATAAAAGAGTATTACAAAACAGATTCTAAGTCAACCATTGCGTACTTTTTATGTGTCCATAGAATCCATGTTAAAGATATTCTAAAAAAAGATTATATATATAAAAGAGTGTTATTATAACATATAGATATTTCACTTACATTTATTGGGTAAATATGATGATCTGATCTACATTTATCTGAAGCACCATAAAAAAATTAAATGTTTTTCCATAAAGAATAGGAATCTAATAGGTAGTGAATGATTAATCACTTTGGCTTTTGCTTGCCTATGTTAGATATGTAGCGGTCTTGCTTACAGAGACGAAGTTGTTTTTATCTAATTTGCTATTTTATCTTGTCAATACATCCACTGTGTGTCTTGTGTCGATGCTTTGGAGTGGATTGTCGTTCCACAGCACGGTGTTGGGTCTGACGGCCTTGGCATGCGAGATGGCAGCCTGCCGTAGAAGAGCTAGCAGTGTGCATGCCATTTCCCAAAATTGAGTACACCTCAGTGTTATGATGGATGTGGGTATGCATGTCCGATGGAAATACGATGCTGTTGGGAGTGGGCGTTCAGAAACTGAGTGGTTTTATGCATCGTGACATGCAGGTAGCTCGGCAGGACAAGTGACAGGAATCTGTGACAGGCCAGCATCTGTCAACATGATATTCAAGGAATCCCTTGCACGCTTCAAGCTTGCAGCACTTTCGTCTTCTCCAAAAACTTTTAGGTTCACAGGAGGTCTGGTGGCATCCTTGCTTGTTGTAGACCAATGTCTCAGTGATCAAGGGGTCTTCGTGTCTGCACCACTCGCCCCTTTCACAAGATGCTGCAAGACCCTGCGATGATTGGTCACCGAGTCTTAGGTTCACTGCAGAGTGCACAAACCACCTCCTACAACTCCTATCCAAATCAAGTACTGATTTCCGTCATACCCAGAAGCCAAATGCTGGACAGAGGAGACTTGCATTTCAGATGGGCATCCCTACCAAGTTGCTACAGAAGCCACCGGTTCGGGTGATCGGTAAGGCAAGCCAGTGGAAGCATTCTGCAGCCTTGGTGCATGGGGAGGGTGCAAACAAGGTCCTGGTGTTGAGCAAAGCTCCGGAGTTGTAACGTTATTATAACATCATACCAGGCCATTGGGAAGAAACGCCAGACTTCGATGGAGTACCTCCACCAGATGGCTGGCAAAATGACCTCAAACCATGCAACTCGCCGTTGCCAAGCACTAATACCAAGGTGTCTTAGTCCGTGGCACTGGACTGCGCTTTCCGTGCTGAGCAAAACAGGCAAGCTCCGACTGTTTGCTGGCTGAAGCTGTCAGCATAGCTCCTGCTTCTGCTAGTGCAGCCTGAAAATAATGCAAATGGCTGTCATGGCCAAAAGCTGAGCTCTGTGCTGCAGCAAGGGCCACCCTTGTCTGCACATCTGGGCTATTGAATATTTCTGCTATTGTTGTTGGAAGCGGCATGGGTGTGAGTCTCCAGTCTGGGGAGTCCTCAAGTTTGGGCAAAACACACTTGGAGTGGGGGGGCCTCCGTCTTGAGCCAAATGACCAACCATTGTCATCAGTCTTGGGTCCCACTTGGAATGGCAACTCTTTCTTCGAAATGGGGCCTTGAGAAGTAGTGGGTTCAAAAATGCAGGCAAAGTGTAAGGCCTAGCTGAGTGGCAATTCAAGTGAGAAACTCTCTGGTGGACAGCCGTTCCCTCATCAGTGTCTGCGTGCCTAGCCACTACAAATGTACCACTCGATTCTAGAGTTTTCTGACCTTTTACTTGTGTCTGTGGCTCTGTCTTGTAAGCAAATGGTGCTGTTCCTCCAAGATCTTGTGGTTTTATCTTTTCACATCTGGTCATGGCTTCTAGTTCCTCCAGTTTCTGAGCTAACTCTTCTGGCTTCAACTTCATCCCACGCTTGTTGAGCAATGCTATGTCCTCGAACTTGACATGTATGTGTGGTTTATTTACGATTGGGGCCAAACTTGCACGGGTTGGAAGCCTGTGAGCCGGTTCAAATCCTTCTGTAACTCTCGGTACCCAATCCTGTTCAACAGAGGCTTCATACAGTGAGTAACACCAGCGGACACCACACACAAGTCAGACTGACTCCAGTACTCCCTGCTTGCCATACCTGCGATCTGGACAGGAGCTTGCTGAATGAGCTCCTCTGTCTTTCGTCGATCTCCAGGTCTGGAGTTATTGAGGTTCCAGTCCCGCGGATGGAAAGCCCAACAATGTGAGCACTTTGAGATAGGTTGCCACTGCGGTTAGAAGAGGATGCACAAGAGCTATGTGGTTGTGGGAAAGGAAACCTGGGAGATATTATGGGAGTGTTTTGAAGCACAAGCTGATTTAGTGGTCTCACAACTGCTTTGTACAGCTCCCCCTTTGATGCACCTTTCAAGTCTGCTGCCAATGCTCCATCCATCCCAAGTCTCTCCAGACAGGCGTTCACCCTTTGCCTACTGTATTCAAGTTCCTCCCTGGGAATCTGGGCGACGAGCCTTGCTCGTTCTTGAGCAGCTTTTCTTTTGGCATCAAGAATGGCTTTCTCCTTGCGCCTCTCTGCTTCATCCCTTTCGAGTTCTTCTTGCCTGCGGTCCTCACGTACTTTGGATATGATCTCCTTGTTTTTCATGTCAAAAGAACGTTGGAAGGCTTCTTCTGACCCAGCCAACAAGACACTGTATAGTTTCTGCAGCTTTTCATCCCTTGGCGGATATACCCGCTCAAACTTTCCCTTGTTTGCCGACTCAAATGCCTCAAAGTCTTTAGCCTTCTTCTGTTTCTGACTGCTAGGTGTGTGACTGCCTTCTTGTGGAGTCGACCTTCGAGTCGGCACATTGTCAGGTTTCCCATACAACCTCATCTTCGACACCTTCTTCTCCTGGAGCCTCACCTTGAGAATAACAGAGGGATCTATGTGAGCTAGTCGAAGTGTGTCACTGATCAGCGCCTCTTTCACAGACCGATCCAACGGTGTGTCTACCGAAAAAGACGGTGAATGGTTCACCTACACAGAATCCAGAGCACACAAGGAAGCATTCAGAGCAACGTCAATCAGGATATAACAAGCCGAAGGATGCAAACCTTGTCCAAAGCCACACAAGGAAGCATTCAGAGTAACGTCAAGCAGGACATCACAAGCCAAGGGATGCAAGCCTTGTCCAAAGCTTATCACACGTTACTCTGAACAGTACGTCTCTGATTTTCACAGGGCAGGACGAAGGAGTGTGTACGCTGTGTCTACTTAAGGAGAAGAGACATACCTCTAACAACCAGGGTCTACACTTGTCGTCAAGAAGCACATCCAGTCCAAGAAGCTCAAAGCATGAATCTCCTTGTTCATCCTCCGACAAGTAGGTTTTGTAGTTATGAACCAGCAGAGGCACGATGGGAATAATGGTCATAACGACAATATGACTAATCTGACGCAGCAGCTTGGCTGTGTCAAAACCACGGATTGCCAAAGCATTTAGCAATGCACTCATACTCCACTTGTGGCCTTGATCTGTTTCTCCTTCACTTTTGTTGAACTCGAACTTGGGATTGTACTTGTTAACAGAGTAGTTAGTGAGATGCATGCAAGCCTGGCGTAAGTTCTTGGAATCTGGCTTCATGTACTTCTCTGTACAGAAACGAGCAATACCCTCCCTGGAATAGAAGCAGATCACTTATTCGAATCATAGTGTCAAGAATTCGGACTTGTCAGGTGGACACAAGCAGTGACAAATCGACAGATCAAGCTGGTAACAAGCAAAACAAGTAATTACATTGCGCCACAATGGCAGTTCTTGCAGAGACATCGTGTAGAAAGTAATAAGTAGTTTGTACTTCAGGGTAAAACCTGTAGAGATAAAGGCGCAGAGGATCACATGAGAGCATGAGAGCATATATTCGAAGATCAAACTTGTAGCCATCCAACAACATTGGATTGGTCAAGTATTTCTGTGCAAGAAAGTTAGCTCCATTCAGTCCTTGGATAGCATCCTTCACATCTGCAACACTTTGGACCAGGACAACCCCCCGTCCCTGCAAACAAACGGTTGAGTCATTTCGAGCACACGAACTCTAGCAATTGCTGAACTGACAAGGCGGCACATGACAAAAGCATCCTGTCATTTAAAGGGTTTACGGCCTGCATCCTTCCCCTTGCTCCTAAGTGGGTGGCAAGTTGACAGCAGGGCGGTTCCAAGAATCACATTAGGACTAAGGAGGTTTGGAACGAGTGGGATTCAGGGAAGGAGAAGGACCTGACAGCCATTATCTGGTTTCAAAATGAATGTCTTAACCCTCGGCACGTTGAAGCTTGAAATCAACAATGGCAGCTGACCAGGCAGAATAAAAGCACGAGGAAAAAACTTGTATTGCGCAGGAAACATCCTGTTTGGTGACGAATCAACACAGTATGTGAGAGAGAGATGCAAAATGCAAACAGCAGTCAACATGAAAAAGCACAAGGCTGTGCATACTTTCGCATCGTCAGAAGATTACGTGCCAAGGACCTTTTCCGACATATCTCCAGCATTCCATAGAAATGGTTGACCTTCTGTCCCTTTTTGAGTTGCAACAATTTTTCGGGACCGATGGAAGTATCTGCAGCAGCGTTCACCGAAATCAGTCGGCTACCAATCAAATAACTACTGCTCCATCACAACATACGAAAGAGTACTGAGCCGCCATTCGTGGATGATGTTGCACCTGTCCAGAGGAGGTGCCAGCTCTTCTCATTCTCACCAGCTTCATCCCAACCGTGCTTCTTCAAGACCTGACGAAGGATCTCATATTTACAACCGGAGAGCTCAACGATTGGCACATCGCCCGTCCTCTTTTTCCTGGTAGAGTCTTTCCCAGAATTCTTCTTCTTCCGAGCCATGGCTGTCTAATAGACACCGCGCAATCAGGCCTTTCCTGCTTACATTGGGCGATCGCTTAACAAAACCCAAGAAGGTGATTTTAGCCGATTCCCTGAAGCGTCCCGAGCTTCATGTCATGGAGGAACCTTTTACTGATGTCTGGGGACAAAGGACCAGGCTAAACCCAGGACTGACTGCAAATGTGGCGCATCTTCAGGCATGCTTTCTGAATTTGCATCAACCCACATCCTCGACTGCTGATCAACTTCGCATTCCTCGATGATAATGAGATCTCTCTCAATGCACTCCATGTCGATCCTCAACCCGACAATCAAATCGCGAGGTTTTAAGCGCCCACATTCTGCATCGTTACAGTTATTTTCCGGTGCTGAGGACGGGCCAGCTAAAATAGGAAGGTATGTTTAGATTATGTCCGTCCCTAAATCTGCCTCTTTGAATCTCACAAGTGCGCTCGTGCCATGCATCTGACCATCCAGCCTGGATCCAGGTTCTCGGGACGATACGATTGTTCTGCCACTGTAGCTGTGTCAGTTCGCAAATGCATAGACGGCAGCAAGCAGGCCCGCGGGAATCAGTAGACTGCCACTTGTCTTTAGTGGTTCCGCAGAATTGTACAAAATACAGCCCCGCTTTGAATGTCAGGCTTCAGGAGCACTGACAGTGGCCTCATGCACTGACTGGAGATGAGCTCCAGGGAATGGGTATGAAGGAGTGTGACTGTTCAAGAGGAGTTTGCTTACAATCTCATCAGCACCAGCGTATACCCGGACTGTGGACAGAGAAACCCTAGAAGGAGAACCGTAGGCAGCAGTTAACCTCCACACCTCAGGAACCCACATCCGAGGAAGCAGTTACACTCCATTGAGGGACACAAACACAGGAAATTGCGGAGGACTTGACTATTAAATCGTGGAGCACTTCTTGTGTCAAGTTTCTGTATCTCACAAGCTCCAAAGTAGCTGTAATGTAGTGATGATATCTGCAACTGGCTGAATGGGACTAGAATCTGCTCTAGTTAGGTGAATTGAGCCACCTGCTCGGTGCATAGAAAAACCTGCAGCGAAAATGCAGCTCCGATACATCAGTTCTCCTATACCTGCTATCAACCAGATCGACAAAGTTACAGCACTAGCTTGGTCCCCCAACAGGTTTGTACTACGTTGTGAAGACGACTGAGCTTGTTGTGACCACTTCCACAGAGCAAGATACTTACAAGACAACTTCTTGAACAGTCGCAGACTGGCTGCTGTTTCTATGCAACGTGTTGTCAGCTTATTCGATGAAAATGGGGAACTGAAGGACAAGTTTTCGACAAAGCCTGCAGATCCCAGGGTGCTGGATTTGAAACCGCATAGTTTAAGTCACAGTGACTTTCACTGCTAAACCGTCACCTACCTGCTTAGAAAATGAGAACAGTCTCCCCTGCAGGAATCCAAGAGCTATATAGTAGTGGGCATGGTGTTTTCTCCTGATAGCACGAGGTTGGCGATTGCACAAAGTGATCACATCATCTTTGTCTACAGGCTCGGGTATGTTGTGTATGTGCATGCGCATTCTGTTCTTTGCATGTATTCGTTCCGTGTCTTGATGAGACACCTGGATGCTGCTTCAGGACGGAATGGGGGGACAAGAAGTCTATATGCAACAAGTTCCAGGAGACTTCCTCGATTGTGAGTATTGTGTGGCCAAGCAAACATCTCAACGACCTAGTGTTTGGCCTCTTTGATGGCAAAGTGAAGGTGCGGACTGATCTTCCCTCTTGCAGACTTCATCTGGGGATCTGTCTTGCAAGAGACGTGTTGACATGTTTGTGTTGAAAATTTGGGTTCCAGTCTGGCCACTTACGAACAAACAAGGCGGCAACTGTCTATGCACATGGAGGTGGGAGTCCTGTTGTGAGCCTCGCTTCTAGTCCTGATGGTTCAGCTTGCCTTGTTGGGCACCTCGATGGTTCAATTTACAGGTTAGAAACGCCATAGAATGGGATAATCAGAATCTGCATTCCTATGCCATGAGAAAGAAAGGACTTGAGGAATAAAATAAGGTTGTTTGTAGCTTTTCTCCTGGAGTTAGTTTCAAGGAGATAACGTCTGCATGGATGGCCTGATTGCTTTCATTGTTGCGTCCTCTTAAAGGTTAACTTTTGAGGCTTCCGGACATGGCATCTCTGCGGTCAAATTGGCAAATCATGGTACTGATGGCAGCGAAGTCTGATCCAGGCAAATGTTTTCACAAGCTGTGTGCTTGTCTGGGACATGCTTCATGTTTAAGTTCATTCCATGTGTTCTCAGCAACATCCCGTCTGTGACTGCAAATGCATATCATTGAATATGCTGCAGGTAGCATACCTTTTGTTCTTGCGTGGGGCAAGAGCATTGTGGCAGCAGGACCTGACTGCAAGGTGTTATTGAATACTAAATTATGTGCCAAACTATCTCTCTTTGTTGCCTTGCATCACGAACTCAAAGTGTGCTCTCTCAACAGGTCGCATTCTTTGATACCAATGGTGGAATTTTGCAACAGTTCGACTACAGCAATATCCAGGTGTGCACGATTACTGTGGAATAGACAGCAAAATACAAAGCCTCACTTTGCCTGCTTTGATGACATGCAACATCCATGTAGGCTGCACAAGAATTTGTGTCTGTGTGCTTTAATCCAAGTGGAGAGACAGTGGTGCTTGGGTGTTTCAATGGATTTCATACTTTCAGGTGCTGTGTTATTGAGCAATGAGATCCCACAGAATGTCTGTGCTGGGAAGGACTCGCTTTGTCAGAAACACCAGCTGACCTTGACATTCTGCAGCTTGACAGGCCAAAATGGGTTTTGGGAGGATATTGGAGGGATGGAAATTGAGAACTTGTACACTGTATCTGCTCTGGCGTGGAAACCCGATGGCAGGTTCCTGCCTCTTTTGCAACCCTATCTATTTGTGTTGCACGTGAGTGCTTCAGTTGTGTGTTCCTTATCTTGGGCAGATGGACACAGTTTGTGTACAGAATCAGGATCCTTCTTGTGAATCAGGACATTGTACTCAGAAGTCACTGGATTCAGGTATTTTATAATGGACTCACAGGAGTTCCTTGTCATGAATTCAGCCAGCTTGCACTCGGCGGTCTGTGTGGGAATGTAGATCTCTTTGATGCATGCCTCAGCAGGCACCGGTACCAGGACAAATTTGAATTCACCTACATCACAAAAAGCCAGGTTATCAATCACAGCATTTAGAATCTGGGAAGCCTGAAACAGTTGCAGTGTGTTCTGGCCAAAAGATCTTTCTGGGGTAAAAATTTGCTGTTGCTGGCAGGTGATCATAAAGAGGTTGTCATCTGGCACAAGGATTGTCCTCCGCTCTGACTGTGGATTCGAAATCACTAAAATAAATATCTACCATGATCAAGTGCGACCTCGTTGTCAAATCAAAATATTCATGGTCTAACACTGCTTGTAGTGAAGTCTTCCTCCCACTAACCAATAGACCTGGATTGCAGTATCTTATCGCTCATACTTCCGAGACCCTGCTCATGGGCAATTTGGAGAGCTGCAAACTCTCAGAGGTGGGACATGGAATAGTGTGTTATTTTTGGCCCATTTCCTCCTTGTTATTGCAAGGTTGTCAACTAGTGCTCAATCAACAGTGATGTGCATTCATTTGAGACTTTTGAATGCTACAAACCAGGTGGCTTGGTGCGGGAGTGGAAATGAAAAATTTATAGTTGACTATCCATCAGTTTGTATGATCTACAACGCAGGGGAGCTTTCCCTGGTGGAGTATGGTTGTAATGAGATCTTGGGAACCTGCCGGACAGAGCATTTGACTCAATTTCTCATCAGTGTCCGCCTAAACGACCACACATCGGCAGTGCAGGCAGGGCAGGACGAGAACAAGAAGATAGCATATCTTATAGACCTCCAGACCATCAGAATTCTTGATCTCGTAAGGTACTCGAACTGTATTGCACTTTTCTATGTTCTGCGAGATTGTCTGGTATTGAATAAAATGACTTCTGCTGTACACTTCGGCTGCTAACCCACGTGCTCTCAAACCAATTATGCAGTGGCTGCACGGCTGGCTCACTCAACCATGACTGCCAAATTGATTGGCTTGAGTTGAATCCAAGCGCAACTTTTCTTCTTTTCCGGGACAATAAACAACAACTGCATCTGTTCAATCTTGCTACACAGGTCCTCTTCCTTGAGGAATTTGCAAACGTCCTTTTGCCACAGAAAACATTAAGGCAGGCTGACTGGGGCAAGGCCCATTTGGTCTTCTCTAATTTTGATGTAGGAGCGGACAACCCTGTTAAGCTTTTGCAACTATGTTCAGTGGGTGCCAGATAGTGATGTTGTTGTTGCTCAGGTCTCACTGAAACAACTTCTCCCTCGTGAATGAGACATATATTTAGGCAATGTGAAAGGTTGCTGGTTCCGTGGTCTAAGTCTCCTTCCTTTGGCTCACTGCTGGACTGTAGAACATGGGGAACCTCTATGTGTGGTACAGCATAAAAAATCCTGAACAGTCTACGGTCTTTCCCATTAAGGTCAGGTTCTGCAGACCTACTGATGTTACAAGCTCTCACATTTGTTGGAATATAGAGCCTTTGCTTGTTATGAGAAGTATGACCTGAACATCTGATCTGAACTGAAATACTTGATATGAGGATGATTTAACAGGGAGAAGTAGAGAACATCGAGCGAAGTCAAGGACGCACTGAAGTGATTGTGAATGAGGGACTGAATACGGTATTTTCTAGATTTCATCAGTTTGTTTGACGTTAATCATGTTACACTCAACCTGTACACTGAACTTGGCACAATGAAATTGCGGATTCAGGTAAGCTATGTCCTGGATGAAGCACTGATTGAATTCGGGTCGGCGCTGGAAAACTTAGACTACGACCGTGCAATTGCAATTCTTGAACCGCTTCAATTAACTGCAGAGACTGAAGCCATGTGGAGGCAGGTGTTACCTCATTCTCTGATATCTAGCTCAACAACCGTATTAATTGTTCTGAATGGTGGTGGAACTATTTTGCTGACAAACTTTCTTGGAGACTAATGCCAGCTGGGCTCCACTGCACTGTCATTCCGGGAGCTCACTTATGCAGAGCGTTGCTATGCAGCTCTCGGTGATGTTGCGAAAGCACAGTACATCCACAAGGTGAACTAGCTGTCATCTCTTTGGACACAAATATTGGTTGCAGCGCCCTGAAAGAATCTGCTGCTATCCATGCAGGTTAATAAGATAAAGGAAACCGTGGTGCCAGAAGTCCAAAGAGAAGTTCTTGATCACTACTTGGTCCGAGCAAAGTTGGCTGTACTTAAACATCAGTGGAAGGTCATCCTCATAATCTGCTGTCCTTTTCGGAGGCTGTGTACATAGCCCACTTTCAAGTGGCTGGAATGGTGACGTGAACTGCAGGCGGCAGAAATAATATTGCTCGAACATGGACGTGTGGATGAAATTTTACAGATGTACACTCGGTGTCATAAGTAATACAGTCTGACCTGGCTAACGTTCTGAGTGCTGTGTCTTGTTATGAAATAATTCTGCAGTGAGCCGGTGTTCAGGACATTAGGACACCAAGAATGACCAGATTCTGTCTGTGTGCCTGCTGGCTTCAGATGGAAGGAGGCCATAGCAGTTGCAGAGAGCCAAAATCACCCAGATGCGGGAATGCTGAGGCATAATTATTTTGAGCAGCTTTTGCAAACAGGGCAGGTATGATATGGAGAGCACAATCCTTGGATTTTCTTAAGCACAGGCTGTCCTAGTCTCTGACCTTTGTGGACCTAACAACGTCAAGTTTGCCAGGAGGAGGAAGCTGGTAAATTGAAAGAGGCAGAAGGTGATGTTCTTGGCGCAGTAACTTTGTTTCTCAGAGGAGGCTTACCAGGATATGCTGCAGATTGTGCCATGAGGCATTCATTTGCCTTTCAGGTGCACTGACACACACGGTCTTTTGCAGACTACTTTTTTCAAGTACAGTGATTCGTGAGCCTGCTAAGACAGGAATTGTGTGTGGTCGCAGAGTGAAGTCCTTGAGTCAATAGCTGGAGCCCTTACTCGTGCAGGACTTTTTGAGAAGGTTCATATCGTTGACATGTGCTGCGTAGAAGGTGCGATATTTTGGCGGAGGGCCAAAAGTGACATCACTAAAGCTGCCATTGGTGTAATGTGGTCAGGCTGGCATGTTTTTGGAGAGATTTGGATACAATGATCGAGCCAAGGAGTCATATCGACGAGGCCATGCATATCGGCATGCAGTGGATCTTGCGCGAAGAGAGTTTCCCAGTGAGGTTGTTCCCCTGGAAGAAGAATGGGGCAATTGGCTTGTCTCTCAAAACCAGGTACAGAGTGTTTTATCAAGTTGGTTCATGCCGCTGACAGGCTATGCTCTACACTCTTTCCTTTCTTATGCCGGGTGGCTGGTGTTATATAACCGAGGTTACAGGTGGATGCTGCCATCAATCATTTCATTGAAGCTGGATCCGGGACAAAAGCTGTAGAATCAGCAATAGCATCAAAGCAATGGACAAAAGCTGTGCAGATTTTAGAAGCTCAGAGTGCTCAGGTTCGCACAGGGGTTGCTAGATCACTTTCTGATTGCTAAACCATCCTTTCAGTAAGGTCTAAGTAACATGAGAAACAAATGCTCTTTTCAGGTTGCTCTGCCATTTTATGAAAAATTTGCAAGACATTTTGAAGCATCAAAGCAGTATGATGAGGCTGAGAAATATTTCATCCGTGCAAAGCTTGCTAATGAAGCTCTTGAGATGTACATACGTGCCAGCAAATGGGAAGCTGCTCAGAAGGTCACTCTTGTGATTTCCAGGAAGTCCTTCGGCCAGTGCAGACTAAGGGCTACCCTCATTTTTCTCCTTCTAATATCACAGGTGGCATCAAGATACTTGTCAGAAGAAGAGGCGGCAGTATTGTACTTGCAGCGAGCCACGGAATTAGAAGCACTTGGGCATTTCAAAGATGCTGAGGCATTGTATTTGGAAGCCAAAGAGCATGATTTAGCTATCAGCATGTACAAGAAAGCACGAGCATTTGACAACATGATCCGCCTTGTTGCCAAGTATCGGAGGGTCAGTTCTGGTTTCTGGTGTTATCGATTGCCAGATGTAACAGTTTCTGTGTCCTGATCACTTACCCTCAAATGATGCAGGATCTGTTACAAGATACACATCTTCAACTGGCAAAACAATTTGCAACCGAGGGTAATTTTCTGTCACACTGTCCCTAGTTGTATATCCTTCATGTTCACTAGTAGTGGAACAGCAGATCAAGGATTTACGAGAGTCCTGAGAAGCAAGACATGTCTTTCATCGTTGATGACTGCTTCAATCAGCAGGTTCTTTGAGAGACGCTGAACAACACTTTCTGGAAGCTCAAGAGTGGAAGACAGCTGTTACGGTAATCATCTGTGACATTATTATGGATGTGGGCATAGCTACTGACCTGTAGTGATCCAGTTGGGTCGTTATTCTGTGTGTTGCAGATGTACAGCTCAAAGGGCTCGTGGGAAGATGCAATGAGAGTTGCGAAACTCCATGGTGGCGTTGAGGGATCAAATCAGGTACCTTTACTCACATGGCATGCCATGGCGAGTTATTTCGACTTGAACCACTCTTGATACTTCTATCTGTGCTAGGTTGCGTATGCATGGGCTGTTTCCCTTGGTGGAGAGAATGGGGCTCAGCTTCTGGCGAAGTTGGGCCTCGTGGAACAAGCTATTGAGTATGCAATGGAAGCTGGTGCATTTGAACATGCATTTGACCTTTGTCGTGCTTCCTCTAAACTCAAGTTGCCTGAGGTGATTTGCATCACAGGGTCAATATAACCGCTGGCAAATAATGTTCAATCATGTCATTGTGTTAAGATAAGTAGTTGCTAACGTCACCATGCCAACGACAGGTGCAATTAAAGTATGCTATGTATCTGGAGGATGAAGGGCGATTCAAAGATGCAGAAGAAGAATTTATAAAAGTCGGAAAGCCTAGAGAGGCTATAGAGATGTACATACATCAAAAGGACTGGCTTGCAGCTATGCGTGTGGCAGACTTGTGTGACCCTGCTGCCATGTCGCATATCCAGGTCGGACATTGCCCACCTTAGAACATCTGATTTGACAATGAGTCTGTCTGTTATGCGATCCCCATCCCACTCAGCAACGATTGCTGTGGAGCAGGTTGCACAGGCGCAGTTGCTAATAGAGAAGAAGGAATTTGCCCAAGCTGAAGCACTCTTGACCAAGGTGGGACTTGTCAGATGACTCCAAAATCTAAGTGTTCTAGGCCTTAAATCGCAACTTTGTGAATGGCTGGCTGAACATCAGGCTAAGAGAGCAGATCTGGCAATATCGATGTACAAGGAGAACAACAAATGGGATGATGCCCTACGTGTTGCGAAGGTCTACATGCCAGCGAAAGTCCCTGATATCCATTCTGAGTTGGCTGCTCTCTTGCAGAGGTGCACATCTCCTCATTATGAGTGGCAATGTCATGCTGCTATCTTCTCTGAGCAGGTGTTAATCATTGGTGTATGCAAGGGTACCAACCGGTTTACCATCTGTCATGCCTTATTCCCAGCCAGAATGGGGGCACGGAGACGGTGGAGCTTATTATGGCAAGGGCTAGGGCTTTAGAGCATAGGCAAAGCTATGACGAGGCCATAGATGCATACCTGCAGGTTGACGACATTGTGGTGGCAGATGTTCAAAAGCTCCAACAGGTCCTTAAACCTCCCTTCTGCAAGACCTTTCACTCCAATGTGATTGGAGACCCCACCTCACAATAATTGACTCATGGTTACCCTTTTCCTTGTATGAAACAGATATGGATGATGGCCATAAAGGTGGCAAAAGAGCATGCACCAAGAAGTCTCCCAAATGTTGTGGGTGAGGTTGCCAAGAAACTCGCCACTGCTAAATTATACAAAGACGCCGCAAAGCTTTATGAAGACATCAAAGCTCACCGGGAGGTAATGAACCGTGGTTGCACCCAGCTGTAGGAAACTAGGTGCATGCAGCTTACATGCATCTAATAAACCTCAACTAATTTCTCAGGCAGCAGACCTTTACATTCTGACTGGAAATTGGGAGAAGGCACGTAGCCTGGCAGCAAATTCAACACAGCAGCTACACAAGGTACTAAGGCCTACCTTTCTAAAATGGGACCGGATTGTGACGGAAAACCTTGGCGAACTCATTCCTTAGGGCAGCCGTTACGGATCTCTGGAATATTGTCAAACGGGTTGTTAGATGGACAGACTTTGATGCAACACTTTCTTACTGATGGCCAGCATGTAGAAGATCTCTACAAGAAACATTTAGTCGAAAAAGGGCAAGCGGATCAGCTGGTGAAAACAGGAAATATACCTGAAGCACTTGACCTTTACGTTCGACAAGAGAACTGGGAGAAGGTGCGCATCAGTGCTTTCCTCTGGCAGAGCCTGCATCTTGTATAACACAATACCACTTCAAGTTCTACTTCATTTGCAGGTGCACGAGCTTGCAAGTATTGTTGGTCCGGATTTACAAAAAGACTTTTCCATGCGTCATGCCAAATCATGTTTGCAAAAGGCCCAGGTTTGTCAAGAGATTTATTGTTAGCTTAAGTTCTGATTTTTCTGCTTACATGCGAAGTCTGGATAGTGTCCAATTTTGTTTGCTGTTGCCTTTCCAGTGTCCGGAGGCCATCTCCGTTTTGGCTCGGTATGGGGTCCCATCAACTGCCCCAGCATTCGGCCTCTGTTGCTTTGCTGCTCATCAACTACTCAATTCTGCAGGGGACGCGAGCATTCTAGAATCTTCTGTGCAGGTAGGCAGGCTCCGTGCTTGTGCTTCCAGATGACATGACAAACACAAAATAAGTTTTGGACCAACTGTCGCAGGAATTGCGGGCTCTCCTCTATGATGTGGTAAAACTGCTCAAGGGAAGCCCCGATGACTCTGGTGATTTCCTCTGACCTTCACTTCATTCCATCATGTAAATGCAGGTTTCTTTGAGAACTAGAAACAAAGACTGACCATGACTCTATGCACATGCAGAAGGTCTCGAGTTGAAGAGACTACTATCAGCCACAAGTTTTATGAGGTTACGATGTATAGCCAGGGATCAGGTAGGTGCGTTTTGCTACTGATTCAGTGATTCCCCTTGCTAAGTTGTTTGGGAATCCAACAAACAGAGTCTGCTCATGTCAGGGGCTCAAAGAGATGGAGGGCAAGCTCAGTATCTCACTTCTGCGCTATATTGGTGTGGTACCAGCAGACAGGGCCTTCTATGAAGCTGGAATGGCCTGCAAGAAGGTTACTGTCCTTCTTTCATGTGAAAACACTGATTGGCGAGCCCTTGGTGATTCCTGTCGCTTATCCCTCTTCTGCAACAAACTGTACTGTGTGACGCAGCTTGGCTGGGAGAGCATGGCCTTTCTATACCTCAACCGGTATTTAGACATTGCAGATGGCATAGATGACCAAGACACCGGAACAGCTTCAAACATATCAGAATTCGAAACCACCGATATTCCGCAAGACTTTCCCATTCCCGAGAAGCACCACGTGGAAGGTACGAGCCAGACACCCAGTTGCAGAGTGTGTAGGACAGTGGTGGCCGGGTCCCTGCTTTTCACATCGTCATTGATGCAGAGGAAAAGAGGGAGGAAGTGCGGGACTGGGTCATTCAACTCAGCATGGACCAACATGTGAGTAGCAGCGGCCTGCCCACTCCAGTTCACTTCACTCAACTGTGACGTTAGAATGACAAGGACGCTGAAAACGGTGCAGGTTAAACACACTTTCACCAAGAGGAGATGCGGCAGCTGCAAAGGAGAAATCTGTGCTTCGGCGTTGGTCTGTTATCTTTGCAAAGTAACACAAGCGCACCTGCTTGCACCTCTCTGCATGCTGAAATGCCGGTGTTCTTGATCACACACTCCTTTTCAAGTTCTCACTTATCTAGTGTTCCTGTCTCCTGTTTCTAGGCGCGAGGAGAAGCTTGCTGCGTAACGGGATACCCCGTACTCGGCGGCGACAGGATCCAGTGCAGAGCATGCGGGACGCCTGCAAACAAGATCGACTGGAACAACTATGTCTTCAAATGCCAAACATGTCCATGGTGCTCTGCAGCTCAGCAAGTCATCTACTGACATGCATGCTCCACAGCGCCGGAATCCCGATCTCTAGAGCTGCAAACGAGCTCGCTGATCTGGTGACAGGAAGTACTGCTGCATCGCCTCACTTCACACCTTCGCTTAACCAAATCGGATATGCACAGATGAAGGATCACCCCCTCCTATGTACACCACCTGGAGGAACCGGCGCTCGCTCACTCACTGGTGTCTGGACTCTCTGGCATGCTCGCGAACTACTCGCAGTATGTCGCTGAAATGCACAACGCCAAGCAGCAGACCTTCCTCATCCGTGATCCAAACCCGGTGCACTTTGCTCTCAAGGGCTTTCCGCATGGCTTCGGCTAGGGTTGCGTTCGGGGAGCAGGCGACCAGACGCCTGGGCATGGCAGCCGCGTCCAGCAGCTTCCCCTCCTGCATCGAGGCCGCTCCAAGACCGTAACGCTTGGCGACCTCGGCCCGCTGCAAGAACTCCAGCAGCGGCCTGTGGCACCATAGCCGGAGCGTCTCCGCAGCGCAGGCTCTCAGATCGCCGGCGGAGAAAGAACACAGCGCCTTCTTCCCCTTTCCGGAAGCGAACTCCGGCTCGACTCCTTCCGGCGCCGGCTCCAGCACCGCCACCGCCGTCATCCCGTTGTTCCACAGATGGAACACAGCGCGGAGCAGATCGAAGTTCCCCGGCACGGCGACGATGTCGTCTTGCACAGCTCCGACATGAGACACAGAGTGCGAGGACAGAAAGCCCCCGAGCTCCGCGTCGTGGTCCAGCAAGAAGTGCACCAGATCCGTCTGCGTGAGCATGTGGTAGCCCGGGGAGAACTCCGTGAGCTCCACGCCCGCGCCGTGCTCCATCCGGCTCACCACCGGGACCAGCGCGCGGTGGATGCCCTTGCTCATCGGCTCCATGGCCTCGTACACGGTCGTGCTCGGGGAGATGGTCCACATGCTGAGGCCCTCCAGCGTGTGGCCGATCACCGTCGTCATCGGCCGCACCAGCCGCGTCTCCACGTCCGGGTCGAACCGGGTGTCGCAGATGTGGATGAGGATGTCGAACACGCTCACCATGCCGATGTACTGCTTCCGCACCTCCCCCGTCACCTTGTCCGACTCCATGATCATCGTCCCCCCTGCCCCGATCCAGTGCCCCGGGGGAGCCGCCACCGGCACCGCCATCACGTTGTGCGCCAGCATTGCGTTCAGCGCGTCGCTCACCGTGGCCGAGTACGGCACCTCGATCAGCCTCCCCTTGTTCTGCACGAGCTGCTGCACCTGCGTGCCCTGCAGCACCCGCAGCATATCCTTCCCCGGCTCCTGCGCCTGCGCCGCCGCCATCGCCATCTTCCCTTGCTTCCTCGTCGCTCGCCTCGCCAGCTCCCTCAGGCAAGCTCGCAGCTGCAGCTGCATCTGCATCTGCTGCTGCAGGATAGCGCTAGCCCGCACCAGCTCCTTGCCAAGTGGCGCTGCCAGCGTGGTATGTCCGGGAGGCTGCCACGCGGCTCTGTATGGACTCCAACTGGGACGGGGATAAACATCACAGCTAGAGCTAATCCCCGGCGGCATGAGAATCGGTGGCTCAAGCTCAACAGCGGCCGGAGGCGGATTAATTCGTTTGAGACGCCGGCCGATAATTCGTATGAGACGCGGACCAATAATTCGTGTGAGACGCGGCCCTGTTTCGGCCTGGCATGGCCTGCTGTGCGATCTCAACCGGATGCTGCGTTTCGGTTGCCCTTGCTGTGCCGCGGCTTGTTGCAGGCTCGGTGGTTAGGAGATTTTGGCAGCAGATGCGAGCGGTGCGCATGTCACTGCTGGCTTATGGTGCGTGATTCCTTTCTTGTTGCTTTCTGAGGATTTCGTGGTGCTTGTTTCCTTTCTGCGTGTCGGGTGGGTATATGGATGACGAGTCTAGGTTTTTTTGTGCTGTGATTGCGCAGGTGTCTGGGTAGCGAGGGGTGGTGTTGGAGTTAGGGATTCCCGGGCTGGACCGCCTGTGTGTGCTGATCGGGGATAGAGTTGGTTCTACATGGGAAACGCGGGGAGTGTGGAAGGTCCTCCAGCCGAGAAGCGGAGCAAAAGCGTGCCCGACAGAGTGCATGATTTGTATTACAAGGCGTTCCCTGGTGCGGACTGTCCGGTGACAGGTGCAGCTAGGGAGAAATTGCTGGATGCGGCCTGCAGTCGAGAGGGGGGAGCTGCGTGTAGCGGGGCAGCAGGGAGTTCGGGGCGGGATGCGGAGAGTGAGGAGTCGAGCAGGCAGGGCAAGTACAAGCATCCTCATGTGTATGATGTGTACGGGAGGAGGATAGATCCGCAAGGGAAGGAACCGTCTAAGAGGGATATTTGGGTGATGCCGTCGTTCCTCTACTACGGCACGAAAGAGGCTGCGGAAGAGATTAATCCTCTGAACAGGATGCCGAAGAATGCTAACCAGACCCCGGCTCCCGGGCAAGAGGAGGTGTTGTCTACGTACAGGCAAAAATCGTCTATACCTAAGGGTGGAACCGAGGAGACTTGGATGTATCCCTCGCCTCAGATGTTTTTTAATAGCCTTGTTAGGAAAGGTAAGGCTGATGATGTGAGTGAACGGGATATGGAAGCTGTTGTCACGACTCACAACGCTGTGAACGAGAGCACGTGGAACAGATTGTTGCAATGGGAGAGGTTGTATTCTCAGCTTTTTCCGGGCTCAGCGGAGTATGAACCGAGGTTGCTGTATTTCGAAGGACGGCCTCATGACTTGTCTCCCAAGGTGAGCAAACGATCTGTGCATGTGTTCATGTTCGATGAGTTGAGAAGCTTTGATTCCAGTGACAAGCTAACATCCTCTGTATGGCTTTTTCAGGCGCATGTTAAAAAGCTTCTAGGTTATGGTGCGCCATTTGATCGTCACGACTGGACGGTTGACAGAGGTGGTCGGGAGATGCGCTACGTCATCGATTTCTACTATGATGACAATGCTCAGGCTAAGTGGCCTTTCGTGATCGATGTCAGGCCTGCTTTGGACTCGGTACCTGCTGCCCTCCTCAGGGTTAGGATGTTAGTCGAGGAGTTGGCTGGTAAGACCGGACTTGCTTCCCCTCTAGATAATCCCGGTCATGTGCATCATGGGCAGCCTGATTCGCAACAAACTCCTGCTGCTTAGAATCTGAGCTAAAGTTTTGTGTTGTAACGTGCTAAATGTATGCCTTCCAACCCATTGAGAAGCTGCTATACCCATGTTGCAACGTCTTGAAAATTGCGCGTGGAATTGCAAAAAGCATGAGTGTCAGAGTTCCAAGGATTATGAAAGTAACGCAGTGTCTGAAATAAGAAGAGGGGTTTGCATAACTGTGCAAGTTCTCCGCGTCATCTACAACATTTGAGAGACGTGAAAATTCAGGCTTCTGTGGCTGTACAATTCAGAGACCTAGTAAGAAAATTGTCCCACTATACTCAAATTCATCCAACTTCCTATAATCAAAGCGACCATCAGAATTGGAGCAAAAGGGCCGAGATGAGGATGTTCATCCGCCTCGCTGAATGACCACGGCACTAATGAGACCCGCCTCCTCAATTGTCTGAAGAGGATCCGTCAGCTGCTTGGGAGGAAAGCCCATCGTCTGAAGCTGATATGACCCTGAAGTTCCCGGCCTGGCAGCTTGAATAAACCCTCGGATGTCGCCAACTGTGTGATGATGGTTGAAGCGAGCCACCATGCGGGTGCCATCGGACAGGCGAAGCTGTATCGACGTCGAGGGTTTCTTGTCATCCACCACGAGCCCCATGGCCGGCTGAGTCCCTGCCTCCCTAGGCGTCAGGGGAGCCGGAGCGGCACTGGGAGGCGCAGCGGGAGTGCTGCCCCCGAGCGTCCTCCCTGTGCCTTGGAAGGCCAGAACCTGCTTAGGTTCCTTGGGAGCCTGCCAATCATCATCCCGCCTCACAAGGTTCACATGCACAGGAGTGTCATGAGACGCAGGTTCCAATTCCCTGGGGCACTCGGCCTTGTTGATGCTAGCCAAGAAGGAAGCGTTGGCGGGGTCATCAAATCTGCGCAAAGGCCCGTTGTCCACGGTAAAACCATTCCTCCAGAAAGTGATGGTGTGGAAAACGGGAGCAACATCCGCGGCCTGCTCCGGCTCCGGCAGCCGCTGATCCCCCGCCAAAGTCCGCGCGGGTCCAGCAAAACTGCTCCGCGTAGCAGGCTCCGCCGGTGCAAAGCCCTCCCGAGCTCCCGACTGCCGGGCCCGGTCGAAGATGGCGTCCACATCCTTCCGTCCTCTGTTGGGATCCTGCACCATCATCCCGCTCTTCTCGCCTCCCGTGTAGTACTCCTGCGGCCCCTCCGAGTCGCTGCCTGACTCCACATTCCGGCGCAAGTCCGACAGGGTTCTGATTCCCCCTCTGTTGCCCGCCCCGCTCTTGGAGCTCTTCCCCTTCGCCGCTTTCCCGCCTCCACTCGCATCCATCGCAACAAAAGCTCGTAATCTGAACAGCCAGCAACGCAGCAGCAAAACTTTCTCAGCTACAAGCAACCTCCCGCCATCAAGAACGCACCATCACACGGCACAAGCAAGCAACACTCAAGCCGGCGCCAGCAAACCCTACCGTCCCAACGCGCCTTCTCCTTCGCAAGCCTTCCCGCAGCTGCTCCGTTCCTAGCTGAAAACAATAGGAAATGAAGTTGCGGCACCAAAGACGTGGTTGTAAGCGTATGTACCTATATAGGTCATGCTTCCTTGTTTTCGACTTTCCATTCCAATCTTTCTCGTTCTATTTTGGCGTTCCCTTGATTAGGTTATCTAATTATGACGAATTTAATCAAATTTACTCTGATTACGGAATAAACCACCTGGGTTAAGCCAAATGCGAGGGTTTGGAATTCGTCTTGCTCCTAGCTCGGATCGATCGATGGGAGCGGCTGCTGGAAATGTGATCCATTTGGTTCGTCGTCAGATCGTCTTGCTTGAACGAACGGCGGAGGTGGCGTACTGTGACGCCTGTTCTGGGGCTGGAAGAGGCTGGAAATGGTGACTGGAATGTGGTGCAATGCTGGTGTGTTAGGGTAGGAGGAGCCGTGAGACTGCAATGGCGCAGCGCTTGTTGCACAGGCTGGTGCAGCACAAGCGAGTGTGTGATGTTCCTGCAAGGCTTTTGACGGTTTCTGCACATTCCAGCAGCGGCTCGGGGAGTGTGGCAGGTTTTGATGACCTGAAAGCGTCATCCGACGCGTCCGAGATTTTGAGGAGTAGGAAGAAGGTGGATTCGAAGGTTGAGCTCAGGCGGCAGTATGACAGGTCGTTGGCGGAGCTGAGGAAGCAGTACGCGGAGGAGGAGGCGGGGAGGAGGCGGAAGGAGGAGAAGAAGAAGAAGACTGCGGAGCTCCAGGTTATGCTGGAGAAAGCGCAGAGGGCTGCTTTGAGGGAGGAACGGACTAGGGCCCGAGCTCTGGAAGCCGAGGAGGGGAACAAGGCGTCACGGCTTGCTAGGGTATGCCTTCCCAGTTGTCTAGTTTGTGAGGTGCCTTGAATTGGAATGTACTCGGTGAAGCCTGAGTTTGTTCAGGTATGAAGGTGGAGATTTCAGGTTGTGTGATTGGCATAGATTGACTTGTTTGTTTAGCCGGCTGGACTAGAGTGTGGAAGGAACTTGTATGCACCATAGAAGAAACTGGCTCTCCATGACTTTGTCACTAACGCGACATCGTTTCGTCTTGAACAGGAAAAAGATCGAGCAGATAGGGCAGAGAGGCGTTTGTTCAGGGAGAAGCTGCTCGCGAGGAAGCAAGACAGGGAGAAAGCAGCAACCAGGCAACAGAGCTCTGTTTGGATCGAAGAGAAAGAGCTGGAACGGAGAATATTAGAAGCTATGGCGGACCCTTACTACTTGGCAGGGCATTATTAGTCACAAAACAGAAGAGGTGCTGCACAGGGCTAAGAGATCACATTTTCCACTCCCATATTATGAAGAGTTTGGCATCTTCCTGACGATCCAATAAGCATCCAGCCCTGGCCATCTGTTCTTGTAGTGTTTTAGAAGGCAGTCTGCTACGCGGCTCTTCCCTGGAGTTCAGAGGCTTCCACTATCAGCAGCGGTGTTTGTGCTAATAAATCCTCCTACGTGTTGGGGCTGGTGACTGCCTGTCGCCTGCCTGCCTGACAGGCAGACAGACAGAAGTATCACTTTTGTGCTGTGTTGGCTAGCTCGGTTGCCGTCCAGGTTACGTTCTGTTTAATCATCTGGCGGGATACGCAGATTGGCTCTATTGAAACAGGTCTTATCAGCAAGATTATCAATTCAACTCCGCTGCCCCCGACACTCAAAGCTATGTAGCAGAGAGCACTCGGGCCAAAGCACACACAGACAAATTTTTGCGCAGCCTACTTGGATGTTGTATGTCACCAGAGCAAGGAAAGGGAACCCAAGGTTATCATCCTTCAATGTGGGAAGGAACCCAAGTTTGTGCAGCTTGGAAACGTGCCCCTTTCGTCAAATCAGAAGAGATCCTGTGCAGTTTCACATAAAGAGATCACATTTTCCACTCCCGTATGATACAAAAGGCATCCAGCCCTGGCCATGTGTTCCTGTAGCGTATTACAAAGTGGTCTGCTACGCAACTCTTCCCTGGAGTTCAGAGGCTTCCACCATCAGCAGCAGGGTTTGTGCTGACAAATCCTTCTACGTGTTGGGGCTGGTGACAGCCTGTCGCCTTCCGCACATCAGACACACGCATCACTTTTGTGCTGTAGCATGTGTGGCTAGCTCGCCGTTCCTTCCACTCTTGAAGTTGAAGCCACATACTGTTTCATCATCTTGCAGGATACGGAGATTCATAACAAAGCAAGGAGTGAAGAATACCGGGTTAGGACAAAGTAGCAGTGATGTGGAACCCACATTCAGTGATTTCTTTGACGCCTTGGCTTTGAAGTTTGAAAGGCGGCGTGGAAGCATCAAAGCGGCATATGCAAGCCGGGGCCCGGGCCCATGGCACGAAGTGTTATCTTAAAGCGCAAGCCACGCCACGGCCCGGGCTTCCGGGCGATAGGCCCCAGGGGCTGCAGCGTGCTTTTACACCGGGAAGCCGGCCTCTCTTTAGCTCGCCTCGAGCTCAGATGCCCTGCAGGCTCCTACTTCCAAATGTACGTGGGGTACCACCAAGGACGCTGCAAGTGGATAGAGGCTCATGTGGCTCCGTTCTCCATTCCCGCCACTGGCAGGCCCAGGGAACAGACGACGTCACGACTGCACTTGCCAAGGCCATCCATCCCAGGAAGAACCCCTACGCGCTCTTTGTGGGCGACTTGTCAACAGGAGGAGTGCAGCTTTATCACGTCTAGGGTAACAGCCGGCCCATCTCGGTAATTCCTGTTTTCGTTGCCTTTTGTTTTACTGACTAGGTACCATAACTAACTATGTAGGTACCAAACGAGCCGCGGATTCGGATTCCTGCCTTTGTTGGCTCTAGATCTGTAGGCGAGTCCAGACTATGTAGGTACATACGTAATGTGTAATTTTATTGCGATATTACTTTTGGTAGATAAGTAGGTACATAGTGAGGCCAGCGTAAACTACTATCCACGTCAGTAACTCATCCGCACGCTGGTATTTATACCCAGTTGGGTCGTCTCCTAGGCAGGACAGACTGGAGCAGGAATAACGCGAAGGGTGTGATCGCCATTTCCGCCGAAGAGCGTAGTGACCATCGAGTGATTGGGGTTCGTGTGCCGGATTCTCGGGCTGGTGTGAGCGGAAGAAGGCGGGATTTGGGTTGTTGCGGATTGTTGACTGGAGGATTGCAGATTAGGCAGAGCGATGGGGTCCGTTTGTTGCTGTATGTGTGTGGATCAAGCCAAGGTGGGGATAGTTGAGCGGTTCGGAAAGTTCGAAAGATTGGCAGTTCCAGGAATCAATTGCGTGAATTGGCTCTGCGGGTACAACGTTGCGGGATATGTGTCGCTGCGGGTGCAGCAGCTGGATGTGAGGTGCGAGACTAAGACTAAGGTGGGCTCTCCTCTCCGTGTCCCGTGGTTTTGTTGGAAGCGCGTTTGAGCTGGTGGGTGGCGGTGGGCTTAGGGTGCGGGGATAAAGGATTTGTGGGCTTCTCAACCACTGTTGTTTTGGCAGGATAACGTGTTCGTTTCCGTGGTCTGCTCTGTCCAATATCGGGCTCTGCTTGAGCACGCTGACGATGCCTTCTACAAGCTCACCGACCCTCACAAGCAAATTCAAGCTTATGTTTTCGACGGTGGGTGTGTTGGATTTGGTTGTTGGGTTTTACTGTAGTATGTGGCGTGAGCTCGGCTAACGTGGTGGATGGCGAGGGGCTGCAGTGGTTAGAGCGAGTGTTCCTAAGATGCTTTTGGACGAAGTATTTGAGCAGAAAAACGACATTGCCCACAACGTGAAGGACGAGTTGGAGAAGGTCAGCAGCTGCCTAGGCCTGCTGGAATGAAGTGGCCTGTTGGGCAGTTAATTTGCAATGACCCAATTCAGTCATCGTGCTGACTACGGGGTGTGAACTGTCACAGGTCATGGGAGTGTTTGGCTACGCCATCGAGCAGGCTCTCATCACAGATATTGAACCTGATGCCACAGTGAAGAGGTCCATGAATGAGATCAACGCAGGCAAGTATCTCGTTTTGTGCAGTTTAACCTGCCCAGCCCAGCCCATCCATGGCAGGGCTTCGGTTTGCTGCATTTCACCAGCTGACACCCCCCCCTCGTACCATGCGCAGCCACTCGGATGAGGGTGGCAGCCAACGAGAAGGCAGAAGCGGAGAAGATCTTGCAGGTGAAGAGAGCGGAAGCAGAAGCTGAGAGCAAGTACTTGTCCGGAGTGGGAGTGGCCCGGCAACGTCAAGCCATCGTGGACGGTCTGAGGGAGAGCGTGTTGGCTTTCTCCAGCAACGTGCACGACACCACACCCAAGGATGTTCTCGACATGGTTTTAATAACTCAATATTTCGACACACTCAAAGTGAGTCTCACTTTCATATCCTGTCCAACCTGGAGCTACTTGTACCCTCAACCTTATCGTATCTGTACAACTGTCTGGCTTGCAGGAAATCGGGCAGCACTCTAAGAATACAACAGTCTTCGTGCCACACAACCCAGGAGCTGTGAGTGACATCGCCGACCAAATCAGGAGCGGATTCCTCCAGGGAAACGCCAGTGGCATTAAGAAGGAATAACGAAAACGAGAACTCAACTACTCCTGCTCCCAAATATTGATCACTCCGCCCTCCGCCGCCAAGTCAGCCGACGCAATCCGAGTGGACGATGGATGACAAGCAACACATATTACTGCAGCAGAGTGTCCTGTCAGCTTTTGCAGTACCACCCTCGACTGCAAATCCCATATGTACACCAACTTGTCCTCTGACCCGCTCACTACATACTTCCCCTTGGCAGTAACCGCGGGCATGATAAATAATTCTTCATTCGTATGGCCGAAATATTCTTTTGTAATCTCCGCCGTCCTCCAATTCCAGAGCCTCTGCGACAGGAAACCACAAAAAGAATTCAGGACACAATGGAATAAACCCCCGAATTGATCTCCAACCGAAACCCTAACAAGCATGCAGACAAACCCTAGCAGCGTCCAACCCGAACCCTCGCTCACTCACAATGGCGTTGTCCATGGTGGCCACCAGCACAGAACTCTTCACCGGCGTGAACTGTACGTGCGAAACCGGAGGCAAACCACTGTTTTCATTCACCAGCTTCGTGTACGTCCATCGCTCCGTGTCCCAGATGACGAACAATCCATCCAAGCTGCTGGTCACCAGCCTGTCCCCCTTCTTGTTGAACTGCACGGCCGTGACGGGATCCGAGTGCGCCTTCAGGATGGAGCAGGTGACGTCCTTGCCCTTTCCGATCCGCCATATCCTGACGCTATCGGACCACGACCCCGCCGCCACCAGCTCCTTCTTCGGGCACACATCCACGCAGAAGGTGAACCAGTCCTTCTCGCCCTTGAGCGTCTGCACGCACGTCTGCGCCTCCCAGTCCCAGATCTTGACGCTCTCGTCGTCCGACGCGGAGCAGATGCACTTCCCGTCCCCCGCCCATGCCAGATCCGAGATCCCCTTGCCGTGCCCCCGCAGCGTCGCCTTCACGCTCCAGTCCTTGGCGCTCCACACCAGGATCTCCGGGTCGCGCCCGCGCTGGCCAGCCACTCCCCGTCCGGAGACCACTTCACCACCGCGATGGCCGCCGCATGCCCGCGCAGAGACCGCGCCCGCCGGTAGGGCCGGAAGGCGGGCTGGCCTGGCCCTGGTCCTCGCCCTCGCCCTGCCCGCGGGACGCGGCTGAAATCGCTGCCAGCTCCGACATAGCCACAAGCTCCGACAACGGCACGTCCTCCTCGTCGTCCATCGTCCCCGGCCCGACCGGGCTTTCTTCTTCCTCGCCCCGGCGGCCCGGACTCGCCGGAGGCCACGCCCGCCGAGCTCGTTGCGTCCGGGTTTGAGTTCTTTCGCGACCCTAGTTTCCGAGCGAGGGGAGGGCGAGGGCGAGGGCGAGAGCGAGAGCGAGCTCGCGCACGAGGTCGAGCTTTGTGGGCGATTCTTGCTGGAGGGTTGTGGGCGATTCTAGCTCGGGGTTTGTGGGCGATTCAAGCTCGGGGTTTGCGGGCGCCCAGCGATGGCGGACTACCACTACGTGTACAAGGACGAGGAGGGCACCACGACGGAGTGGGACGACATCCAGAGGAAGCTCGGGAACCTGCCGCCGAAGCCGCCCAAGGCGAGGCCCCCGGGGTGGGAGCCGGCGGAGGACGGGAGGGGGAAGAAGGTGGACAAGGCGTGGCTGGAGGAGAAGACGGAGGAGGAGCTGGAGGAGTTGGAGGACGATGCGGATCTGGACGACGATCGGTTCCTGGAGGAGTACAGGAAGAAGCGGCTGGCGGAGATGCGGGAGCGGGCCAGGAAGGCCCGGTTCGGGTACGTGATGGGCATCACGGGGGCGGATTTCATCCGGGAGGTGTCGCAGGCGCCGGCGGATGTGTGGGTGGTGGTGCATCTGTACAAGGACGGGAATCCCGACTGCCACATCCTGGGCCAGTGTTTGGAGGAGCTGGCGGGGAAGTATGCTGGGACGAAGTTTGTGAAGATCGTGTCCACGGACTGCATCAAGGATTACCCCGACTTCAATCTGCCCACGGTGCTGGTGTACCACCAGAGCAACGTGAAGTCTACCCTGGTGGGCATGCGGCCGTTCGGGGGCAACAGGTGCACTCCCGAGGACGTGGCCTTTACGTTGTTGCAGGTCGGGCCGGTGCTGGTCGGGGCGGGAGAGGATGAGGCGTCCACAGAGGCCGTTACGGACAGGGTGCGCAGGGATTTCATCGAGAAGCTCGTGACCAAGTATGAGCAAGAGAGTTCCGATCACTCTGATGACGAGGGTTAGGGTTTTCTGGATGCCGGCATTGCCTCAAGCTATGGCATCACTGGTTGACAGATCCAACCTTCTCAGGATGCAGTTTAGTGAAGCCTGCCGCAAACACTTCATCGTTTTTCCCAGAGTTGATTTGCTGGCAGCCAGGGACAGACCTAATTTGATGCAGGCAAGCCAGGGGCTGGATTTGCTACGAACGGGAGGTGTCGATCTTTGTGGCCCACGAGACAAGTCCGTTCTTGTCTCTTCGGGATGCATTCTCTTGCCAGGTCGGGTGCAACTTCCTTTGTGGCATGGCAGCAGGCTTCCTCTAATAATCCTAGAGACAACACTTTCCTTTCTACAAACAGGAGCTACCTCAATCAGGATTTCCGCTGGACAGCACTGGATATCTGTGAGCCTGTTGGCACACTCCTGTATTTCCTCCGCTTAAGCATGTATCAACTACACCTCTACTTTGTGAATGCAGCGCTTAGGAGACTTTTTGGTTGCTTCTCAAAATGGTAGCTTCACATTGTATTACATTCCGTGACAGGAACAGGCCATGTAACTTTGCCAAGACAGACACACTTGAGATCCCAGTTCAGTGAAAGACATCCCAGTATCTCACTCTAGTCCGCAGCTCATCTCCAAACCAGGACTCTCAGAGCTGATCCCCAAAACATTGACTCCCACTGCTAAAGTAATCCCCAAACACTGACCCACAGAGCTCATCTCCAAAACTAGTTCGCATCTGATCTCCCAAGTACGGACTCACGTCGCCTCACAGAGCTACGAAGCTCTTCTCCGAAACATCGACGCCCTTCAAAACATGTAAAGCTCATCAATACATGTAAAGCTCATCAATACATGTAAAGCTCATCAATACATGGACACCACTCTCAGAACAGGGCATGTAGCTCACCTCCAAAACATGGACAGTTATCAGTCCACAGCTACTCTCCAAAACATGCAACACAATTCTTGTATGGGGCAATCAAATCCAGCAGAAGTTCAATCTCTCTGGACTCCACACGAACCTTCGGCCCAGTCCCGCTCCCCGCATGGCCATGGCTGCGCCTGCCCACCTCCGACCGGATGGCACGACTCTTCGTAGACATCAACCACCCGCCCACCGCGCACGCGACTCCAACCCCGCTTCCAAACATGAACGCCGAACCCAGCAGGGCTCCAAGAATTATGGAGATCATCTTCCCAGTTCCGTGAAGCTGCTGCAAATACTAGCGCCGTTTTCCTCAAGGTTTCTTTGATGTCAGTCAGGGTCAGACATGGCGTTGTTTATGTAGGCAAGCCAGGGGCTGGATCTGCTTCAAACGGGAGGTCACATCTTTGATGCTATCAAGACAAAGTCCATCCTTGCCCTTTAGGGCTCCATTTTCCTGCTGGTATTGTGCAACTTCCTTTCTGGCATGGCAGCAGAGTTCCTAATAGTCCTAGACATAGAAGATACCTGATCTAGCCTACCTCCAAACAGGAGCTGCCTCCATCACGGTTTCCCATGTCCAGCTTTGCATATCTTTTGTCGGCACTGTACTGTGATTCTCTCCTCTTAAGCATGTACCAATTACACATCTAGTTTGTGAACGCAATGCTGAGGAGGAGATTTGGTTGTTCCCCATCATAAAAGCATCGCAGCTCATCCTTCAAACATGGACGCTGGTGAATTCGCAGCTCATCTCCACAACATGGACATGCACGACTCTTTTCCGATGACGCAATTAAATCTCTGCCACCATGAAGTTAAAGTCTCACCGGACTTCACACCAAGGCAAGGCAAGGCTCTAACACAACCCAGCAAGACCCCAACCGAAACTATCTTTTTCACTCCAACCGAAACCATCCTTTTTCTAACCGATTTAAGTGCTCATACTGCAGACGTGATGTTCTCCAGATCCCAAAGTAAGGTTTGAAATTCAAGAATTTAGCATCATTATATACAAAATTATACACAACACAAGTTTATTTTATATTTTATTTAAATAATTTTATATTTTTTTTAGTTTATACAGAGAAGAAATTCTAATCTAGTGTTTTTCCAACTCACTAAAAAAGCCGGATACTTGAATTTACTTCTAATTATTTCCTCTACCTATGTATTATTTAGATAATTTTGCTTGTGTCATATAATATGTCATTATTCTATATTTAGCTCAATAGTTTAAATAGAGAGCGGAATCCAATAGTCATAAAGTAAAGATCAACTAATTTTTATGCTCAAGTTGTATTTTCATTGTGACGACCACCTCCCCAAGTTAGTACCTCTTTCACTCAATGGTGTACATATAAACCAAGTCAAGGTGAATCAAATTGAAGGTGCTTATTAAGCAATTCTTTGGTTGCGGATGGGAACTATTTTAATAACATTGTAGGTACAAAAAGAGCATAATTTATAAATTCAACATGTAATCAATTCTGAGGATGTTGGTTTATAAGTACTCTCTCTTTACATGTTGTAAAAATGTGTTTTTCTCTCTAATGATCCTACATGGATTATATCAAACTGAGTCAAGTGACGATGGTCCGAATCTAACTCGTATTGAGCATATATGTGGGGAACCTTATACAACCCTTGATCCTAGAGGTGCATGGTTAATTAATGCTGCTGATCAATTTATCTACAATGGTGCAAACCAATTCCCTAATTTTCCTTATTTTGCTCAAAATGACTTGCCAATTTTTTGGGGAGTTTTGAAATGTTACCTTAACCGAAGTAGCATGACCACACATAAAGCATGTTATGAATGTCTGTCACATATCTTAAATGATATCTTATTTAATCTTTGTTCCGATGTACCTCGTTCTGGTTCAATTTTGGTTCAAGATTGTTATCTAAGGTACACTACTCTAGAAATTCCTGACAATTGCCCGGTCGTTCCTGAACCATTATTGAAACATTAATGAGAACTTGTTTGAACCATAATTGAGAGATAGCTAGTGCTAACATATTCTTTTTGTTACTTGTTATTTTTACATCATGTATGTATATTATCGTGTAATATTTATAATATCATATCAATCACATTATCATAAATAATAAAATATCTATTTTTTATTCAAAAAAGATAGAATAAGAGTCCATAACTTCAAGACCTAAATTACTCACCAAGAAGCTCAACATACAAATATATGAAATCTGCAAGTAACTAAGAGGCAAGCGTATATCGTCATAGCATCGTGTCTAGATGAACGAACTTGAACCAGAAAATAAATTATTCTCATTCTCTTAATCAAATTGAAAGAAGATCGCACGAGGAGAGCTGCCCATTTCACTGAACTAAACCAAAAGAAGATTGCACAAGAAAAGAGGCATCTCATTTAACTCAATTGGAAGAAGTTTGCATAAGGAAAGCATTATGCTTTATTTGACACAGATCCAAGTAGCCCTATGAAAAAAATAAAACAAATATATATAATAAAAATTGAAAATATTATCCGTGGATAAAAGCATGTACATATGAGAAGTGTCATCTACGCCGAGGTGATGGGAACAAGAAAGAACCCGAGAAAACGTTCCTAATTAAACATCCAGTTTATATATACAATTTAAAGTTATTAAATTTTATCCATCGAGACAGGAATCTCCGTCGCAGCAGGCCGCAGGCAGCGATCATTCCGGTCATCCGAGAACGTTTGCCAAACGCGCTCCTGACTCCAGTCCCGGTGGAAATGTCTGAAGAAGGCTGCGGCGACCGGGTGACCGGGTCGTGCCGCATACCGCAGTCACGGAATCTTTTGCTGACGCGATTTCGAGGAACTCTTCGTTTAGGATAATGCCGGGATTTCCAGCCTGCCAGTTCTTTCCAGGCTCCTCCGGCCCGGAAGGAGCCGGGAAAGCTCCTTCGTTGTATGGGCACACCATGGTGCCAGTTGTGAAGTGCCGAGTCCTATGATAGGAAAATTTCTATGTAGAATGACCCATTGGGTGGAAACTGCTTCCCACTTGCGGCGTCGGGGCCGGGTCAAAGGCGCACCGAATATGAGCTGGCGTTGTGCACGAAGGGATCAGTCTCTCGCTCCGCTTTCGTGCCTTCGCCTTGGCGCGGGCTCGCCGGCTGTACCTTGACGGAGCCTGCGGATTGCTTTTGCTTTCAAGATCGTATTGCTGGTTCGATAGCCTCGAATCAGATTGCTTGATCCGTCCTTGCGGCGATCTCGTGCGGAGCGGTTCCGGTGTGGTGTGGTGTGGTGTGGTGTGGTGTGGCGTGTTGTTGCGGTGCGGAGCGGAGCGGAGTTCCTCTGTGGTGCAATCTTGAAGTTGTTGTTGCATTTGTTTCTGTGGTTGATCCGTTGATATGGCGTATAGCTACACTCCCCCTGCCAACTCCGACGCCTGGCGCACCGGCTACTGCGCCTGCTTTGACGACTGCGAGATCTGTAAGCTGGCCGATACTTTCTGCGCTCTCTGCTTTGCTTCCAGCTGAAGAATGTGGACGCCGATGCTTTTTTCTGCGCTCTCTGGTTTGCTGCTAGCTTAAGGAGCTGCTGCGGATGCTTGGAAACAGCGTGTTTAGTGCACGCAATGTGATGCTTGGAAATTCCGCCTTTGCTTCCGTCCGAAGAATGCGGTTCTACGTGCTGCGGTGCTGTGGATGCTTAGAAACAGCGGTTTTAGTACAGCAATGTGATATTGAAATTTCCCGATGCCGCCAGACTGACTCCGCCTCCCCTACCGCGCCGTCTCTCCTCCAGGTTGTTGCGCCTGGTGCTGCCCTTGCGTTCTGGTCGGGCGGATCGTGGAGATTCTTGACCATGGAGCTACCTGTGAGTAGATTGACTGTACTAGGCCTTTCGCAATGTCGGATATGCTGCTCCTCCGTCGTGCGATGTTGCGGGAGTGGAACAATACTTAAATCGGGATATTGCGTGTGTACACGTGCGTGCAGCTTGTGGTAGTGCAGGGTTGATCTACTGCTGCCTTCAGTCTTGGACGGGGTGCGGGTGCTTATACACTTGCGGCTACCGTGCAAAGCTGCGGACCAAGTACGGGCTCCCGGACGAGCCTTGCGGTGATTTCTTCTCCGATTGCTGCTGCCCGCTCTGCTCCCTCACGCAGCAGTACCGCGAGCTAAAGCTCCGCGACATCGATCCTAAACTTGGTTAGTCCCAAATCGGCGCTATGCTGCCGTTTCTTCTGCTCTGCTCTGCAGGTTGTCGGTTTCTTTCGGCAAGGGCGGAAGTGACAAATCCATTGGTTGTGTGCAGGATTTGTTGCCAACCGACACAAACTTGAGGTCCCTGCACAGCCGGCTCCGGTTCACCACTACCCTCCTGGCAACCAGTTCATGCAAAAGTAGAGAGCTTGGAAAGCAACCCACGACCTTCAAAATTCAACTCCTGAGAACCATTCCTGTTTTCTCGTAGATTTGAACTTCCAGTTATTCAATCTATTGCCACCGAAATGAACATTCGGATTGGGTTGCTGAGCCTGTTCACCTATGTCGACCTAGTAGCTAAAATTCTGATGTATGATAGATGCGGGTAATGAGACTGTTGTAGTTGGAACCTCTCCAACTCAATGAAAATCTCTTGCCCTATTTATATCAAGCCTGGTTATCCCTCCACACAGTTGGAACACGACGCGTTTGAATCTGGGGGCCTGGTTCAGTCTTGGATTGCTCTCCGGCACCGTTCCTGTGGTTCATGAAAAGAAGGGCCTGGTTGAGTCTTAGCTTGCTCTTCGGCACTGTTGTTCATGACAAAAAGGGCCTGGTTGAGTCTTGGATTGCCCCCCGGCACTGTTCTTCTTCCTGAGGAGACGCCAGTCTTCGATGATGACGAAGGAGAGCTTGACGCCACATAGATGACCAGAAGTTACTGGATCGAGTCTTTCTCCACTTCGGAAAACACTTGTTTCAGCTGCACACGAATAGGAGAAGGCTTCTTCTCACCAACCAAGAAACTATGCACCACTCCATCCAGGTCTGTCCACCAGCTCTGACCTGGCTGCTTCCATGCCCTTCTTGTCTTTCTCGTCGTCTGCATCTCATGTGCCTGCTCCCACATCTGGGCAGCAGAGTATATGTTTGACATAGCCACATATGCTGCTCCGTGGTTCTTGTCTACCTTCACTGCTTCATTGAAAGCGAGGCACCCCACCTCCACGTTGCTCCACTTCTGACAAGCGCCCAACAGAGTGTGCCAAACTGCCGCATTAGGTGGCAGAGGCATTGACCTCACCAGAGATAGTGCCTCGTCCAGTCGACCAGCACGGCCCAGGAGACCCACCATGCATGTGAAGTGCTCCACTGTGGGAGTGATGCCGTAGTGTCTGCTCATAGCCTCAAAGTACTCTCGTCCCTTGTTGACGAGCCCCACGTGACTGCATACTGTCAGTACACTAAGAAATGTGATGCCTACTGGCTGTATACCATCCTCCTTCATTCTCTGGAACAAGTCAAAAACCACTTCACTGTCTCCTTGACTCGTGTAGCCTGCAATAAGTGCACTCCAGGCAATAACATCCTTTTCCGGCATCGCATCAAACACCCGTTGTGCATCAATCATGCTCCCAGCCTTTCCATACATGTTTATTAAACTGCCAGCTACAGACACATCAGCTTCAAACCCTTGTTCTTGGATCTGCACATGTAGCTGCCTTCCCATATGCAAGGCTGCAACATTTGCGCACGCCTGCAGGAGGCACACAAATGTCACAGAATCTGGTATGGCAATGCCTTCTTCTAGCATCGCCCTGTAAAGACGAAGGGCTTCCCGTCCCATACCCTGCTGGGAATAACCTGCTATCATGGCATTCCACGTCACCACATCTTTTTGACCCAGTCCATCAAACAGGCTCTGAGCATCATCTAGGCTGCCATGTTTTGCATACATGCTCACTAAAGTGTTGGCTACAAACACATCAGCTTGGTACCCTCGCTTTCTAATTTGCTGATGCAGATGCTTCCCCTTCTCCAAAGCTGCGGTCCCAACACTTGCACATGCCTGAAGGAGACAGACGAATGTCACCGAATCAGGCACCGCAATCCCTTCTTCTTCCATAACAGTGTACAAATGAAGGGCTTCCTGGCCCATGCCCTGCTGGGAATATCCTGCTATCATGGCATTCCACATCACCACATCCTTTTGTCTGAGCCCGTCAAATAATCTCTGGGCGTGTTCCAGGCTGCCACACTTTGCATACATGTTCACTAAACTGCTGGCTACAAACACATCAGCTTGATGTCCCCTTTCTCTGATCTCTGCATGAAGTTGCTTCCCCATCTCTAAAGCCAGGGTGCCCACACTTGCACATGCCTGCAGAAGGCATGCAAAAGTCACAGAATTGGGTGCAGCCCTTCCATCTTCTTGCATAGCACTGTACAGACGAAGGGCTTCCTGACCCATGCCCTGCTGCGAATACCCTGCTATCATGGCATTCCATGTCACCACGTCCTTTTGGACGAGTCTGTCAAAAACTCCACGAGCATCTTCTGGGCTGCCACATTTTGCATACATGTTCACCAAACTGTTGGCTAGGAGGACATCAGCCTGATGCCCTCCTTCTGTTATCTGACCATGAAGCTCCTTCCCCTTCTCCAAAGCTGAGGGCCCCACACTCGCACATGCCTGAAGTAAGGACACGAATGTCACAGAATCGGGTACAGCCATCCCTTCTTCTTGCATTGCAGTGTACAGTTGAAGGGCGTCCTGGCCCATGCCCTGCTGAGAGTATCCTGCTATCATCACATTCCACGTCACCACATCTTTTTGACTGAGTCCATCGAAGACTCTCAGAGCTTCTTCCAAGCTGCCGCACTTTGCATACATGTTCACCAAACTGTTCGCTATGAAGACATCAGCATGATGTCCTTGTTCTCTAATCTGTGCATGAAGAAGTTTCCCCTTCTCCAAAGCTGGCATGCCAACGCTTGCACATGCCTGCAGCAGGCACAAAAATGTGACAGAATCTGCTACAGCCAGGCCATCTTCTTGCATATCACTGTACAGACGCAATGCTTCCAGGCCCATGCCTTGCTGGGAATACCCTGCTAGCATGGCATTCCATGTCACCACATCTTTTCGAGCGAGTCCATCAAACACTTTCTTAGCATCTTCTACGCTGCCACACTTTGAATACATGCTTATCAAACTGTTGGCTACAAAAGCATCAGCTTGGTGTCCTTGTTCTCTAATCTGCACATGAAGCTGCCTCCCCTTCTCCAAAGCAGAGGTGCCCACGCTTGCACATGCCTGCAAGAGGCATACAAAAGTAACGGAATTGGGCACAGTCCTGCCTTCTTGCATAACACTGTACAGACGAAGGGCTTCCTGGCCCATGCCCTGCTGAGAATACCCTGCAATCAGAGCAGTCCACGTCACCACATCTGGTCGATCAAGTCCGTCAAACACTCTTTGAGCCTCTTCCAAGCTGCCACACTTAGCATACATATCTACCAAGCAGTTACAGACAAACAAATCAGGTTCAATGCCACTCTCCAACACATCAGCATGCACCTGCTGTCCAGTTTTTAAGTCCGAGCCCCTTGCACAAGCCTGAAGGGCGGCCACAAACACATGCCCATCTGCCTTCACTCTTGACTTGCGCAACCGATGATACAGTTCTATGGCCTGCTTGTCCTCCCCGTGTTTAACATGCGCAGAAATTATAGAGGACCACATGAAGACATCTGGTTGGTCAACCATGGTGAACACAGCCATCGCGTCTTGCAACCTGCCATGACAAGCGTACATTCGCAGAATGTGATTGCCCAAGAATGCATCCGACTCATACCCCATTTTCAGTGTGAGAGCATGAACGCGGCGACCCAGAACAAGATCCTTCCTCACAAGACAGTTCTTCAGGACTGTGTAAAACAGAGATGTGGAAATACAACTGTCTGTCTGCACCAGAAGTCCCAAAGCCTCAACGGCCTCAGTGAGATGGCCTTGATGACATAGCTTGGTCACAGTTTCAGCCATCAGCCTGTGGCGTTCCCTCTTTCCAACAAAAGTATGATGCCCAACAATTGCCAGTTCACTTCACTTGGAGCTGCACTCCATTCTCCTTCAGGGTTATGCTAACAAACATAGCTCCAAAATGCTTCGTCCAAACTCTTGTCCGTCAAGACTCAACTGCGATAAATGGCAATCGGGATCACTGCAGATATGGTAAATGAATATGGAAGTCCATGGACAAGTATATCTGCATACGGACATAGTAGGTACGCTAAACCTGGTCATCCAGTAACTCCGGTCCTCGTTTTTCCTAGACAACCCATAGATCGCTAAACGGACCGCTTTTCTTTTTCTGTCGGTTAGGAAGCTAGAATACCAATTCCAAACCCTTATCGATTGGCTCTGGAGGAATGTGGAGAAAGCGAACGTCCAGAGCGTGAGACGGCTTGTTGGGCGCTTGGTGCAGCCGCTCAGCATTGATATCATCCCGGCTGTGGGTGACTTCATGCCGGGTTTTCTTCCACCGGTGCTGGCTGCAGGGCAGCATGCCTAGTGAATTTGCTACAGATTGTCGAGTGATCTGTTGTTTGCGGCCGGGCTGCGGAGAGGGATCGACGGTGTCTGTTGCGGTTCTTTTGCTGGGTTTGCAAAGATGTCAGGCAGGGAGGTGCGGGAGTACACCAATCTGAGTGACCCCAAAGGTATGCACCCTTTCCTATGCGGAGAACGGGGGTTTTCTGCTGTTGCCGCTGCTGCTGCTCGCTCTCTGCATATGTCATAGTTTGTTCATGGTGCATCCTGGCGGATCAAGCCTACAGGAGCTCTGCATGTTAGGTTTCTGTGTGGGCTATAGGATTTTGTTCTGTGGCGGTTGAGCTGCCCTCAAGATGCTCATGTACCGTGCTGTTCTAACAACCTCTTTAATGAACAAGATCACCCTGACAGACAAAAAATGGGGCCCCAAAGGTGGCCGAGCTGACAAGACTGATGACGAGGACCTTGCCTTCAAGCGGATGGTGGCTAAGGTTAGTGAACCGGGTCTATCAGATTCTGCTACTGTTTTGTGCTCTGGATATGCCTATGGCTCCTTGTGTAGCGTGTGCCGGCAAGGCAAGGCCAGGCAGGTAGCGTGCGTTTCAGTCTCGCATTTTCTGAGAACGTGCCCTGACAGGGAATTTGGCGTTTCACCTGGCGGATGATGGTGGTGAGAACAGATGCAGGAAGTAGCTGGAGAGAGAGGGGGCTACTTGCATGGGCGCGGTGGTATTTTTTTTGAACTTCCCTCTGCGATCCGTTATGTCCATGTCCGTTTGATTTGGTGACTCTCTTACTGGTAAAGAAGGCTGACTGTGGGATTCGGTTGGGGGTACCTTTAGCTCTGGACAGTGATGATCTACTGTATCTGAAGGAGCAAATGGAGGCAGAAGAAGATGCAGAGCGACTGAGACGTCGAGCAGAAAAGCGAGCTTTTGCCGCTTTCAAGATATCCTCCTGGCTTGTCCCTTGTGGTGGTTTGTGTCTTTGTTGTATCTCGTATATGGCCTCCGCTTTATCCTTGACTTACTTCCCGCACAAGGCTGCCAGCTTGGCAGATTCTGTTCCGACAACTACTGTGGCACCAGTCAGGGTGGAGCCCAAGCCACGAAGTGGCATAAGGTGATAGTAGAGATGACCTAAGAGAAAGAGGATGCACTTACTCTGGACTTCAATATGCCTGCGAGAGCCTTCTCTTATCTCACTTTTCTGGTACGTGTATACAGACAGCATACTCTGCTGAAGAGCATTGTGGAGGTGAAGCCTAAGAGGTTGCGCGTCGTCACTCCATTAAACGTATCACGTGGTGATGGGCGAGGAGGCTCCAGCAACGCTACTGGTGAAGGGCAGGTGGTTGTATCTACGCATCATCGAGTTGAGCAGGAAAGGCCATCTGGGCTTGCTTCGACTAGTCCAGTGGTTGTAGTAGGCAGATCCTCCGACGAGGTGCAACCAGCCAAGGCTAGCTTGCTGGGTTTGGCTTACGAGAGCTCGAGTGACGATGACAGCGACGAACGGGACGCCCAGAAGGGCACAGAGAGGGACGGCTGAGTGGAAAGGGTGCATCAGGTTTGGCGATTGTGTGTTTTCGTCAGGCGATTGTGTGTTCGATTTTCCATTTGAGTTGGTTTTTATTTCCTTCAACTCAACGAGACCATCCCTGTTACATATTCTCTTATTAAAAGGATTCCACTTATTGAGTAACAACCCTCACTGCGCAGTAAGGAAGCGACAAGTGCTGGCTTCCCAGCAGTTTAGGATCTCGGTGCTGGCTTCCCAGCGGTTTAGGGTCTCGGTGCTGGCTTCCCTGCGGTCTAGGGCCTTGCTAATTCACTCCACAAGAAACTTGCACGATTCTCAATGATTGCACGATTCTCAATGATTTCAACCTCACAACACAGCACTAGGCTCCAAGTAGCCGCAGGCCACCTCTGCAAGAATGCAATAATGGAATCTGGCTATCTACGCCCAATTGGCTTTTATTGCAAGAATACAATAATGGAATCTGGCTATCTACGCCCAATTGGCTACTGCCCTTGATTCCATGACAAGCTCACTAGCTAGCTCTCCACAGCTCTCAAAGCAAGGCTTGCAGCACACACTTGCCTGCTCTCTCCAAGAGTGAGTAACTTCTTCCTCAAAGCCCGTGCTCTAGCCCTTATAGAGTAACTTCTTCCTCAAAGCCCGTGCTCTAGCCCTTATATATCCCGCAGCCTGACCTCAACTAGGTAGCTGTTAAATCTAGGGATTCTTACAGACCACTGATCACTAAGAGTCCTCTCTAGGCAGCTCTTCATTTGTGGCTGTAGCAATTCTTCTCTAATAAGAGATTGCATGAAGCATGCAACACATGCATCTTCTTAACAGGGCAGCTACTAACTTAGCTTTTTACCTCTTTCAACTTTTCATCTTTCTACCTTGTTTCATCAATGCCGTTACTTTCTCCCCCATTGGGAAGATGTCATTGTCCTCAATGACCTCCAGTGTAACGCGAGATCATCCATGATCCTTGTTGCACATCTTCAAGTGAAACCCAGACAGGATCTACATAACCACGAAGCCTTACCACATACTCTGGTACATTACCACGGACAGTAGGCGCTTCTCTCTGCCAGGAATTCAACAATTTCCCGCCGACCTTGATTGTGTTGAACCAGGATGACATAATCCTTCCTGTTCATATCTCACTCACAATCTGCATAGGCAGTCCATGTAACACATATACATGCTTTTTGAACAACTGAGCAACTTTAGAAGCTTTCACTCGCTTCTTTGTAGGGATGAAGTGTGCTTGCTTGCTGAATCTATCAACCACTATCATGATAGCTATGTGTCCATTACTGGCTGGCAATGGCATAATGAAATCCATTGATATACTTTTCCAAGGCCCTCTTGGAATAGGCAGGGGTTGCAACAAACCTCGCGGATTTGTCTGCTCCACCTTATCCTGCTGGCAATCTACATAAGACTTAACATACTCAACAGTATGCTTGTACATTCCAGGCCAGTAAAACAGCTTTCTCAACTTCTCATAAGTTGGGTCAATCCCTCTATGACCTGCACTTGGCACATCATGTCACTCTGCAAGCAATTTCCTTCTCAACACATGAGAATCAAGAATCACAATCCTGTTTTGCTTGAACATCAACAAGCCATTTCTAAGCTTAAACTTAGATCCCGGTTGCTCCACTTCATTGATCCAATCCTGTACTAATGGATCTCGCAGATAAGCTTCCTTAATCTGCGTGTGAGTGTCCCTTGGCTCAATCACCATCTGTGTTGCAGCTAGCTTAGGCCTCTTCAGCGTAAAAGCAGTTATCAAACTTAAACTCTGCTTGCGACTCAAAGCATCTGCCACGAGATTCTCCTTCCCTGGCTTGTACTTGATAGACACATCATACATTGCTAGGAAATCTTGCCATCTAGCCTGTCTTGCGCTTAGTCGCAGCTGATTTGTAAAGAAGCTCGTGCTTACATTATGCGTATGCACAAAAGATCTTCCTAGAAGATAATGTCTCCAAATCTTGAGACAATTGATGACGATCATCTCCTTTTCATAAGTGGGTACTTCCTTTCATGTTCATGCACTTCCTTGATTCGTAAGCCACCGGCCTACCTTCTTGCATGAGCACTCCGCCAATTGCAATATCGGCATCGATATACTTCTATATCCTTCTTTGGATCATAGATTGCCAATCTTGGGGTAGTGAGTTTCAACTTCGAAACTCGAATGCCCTCGACATTCATCATCCCACTTCCAAGCCTTCGCCTTCTTCAAGAGATCAGTTAATGGGGCAGCAATCTTGGCAAACATCGGTACAAATGATCTGTACACGCTAGCCAATCCCAAAAACATACGCACCTCGTGTACATTCGCTCGCAACAGCCAACCCTGTATGGCCTTTACCTTATCAGGATCTATTCTGATATCATCCACAGAGACAATGAATCCTAGGAAGTCTATCTCTTCCTTAACAAAGTCACACTTTGTTATAGCTAAGAACAAAGAATTTGCTCTTAACCTTTCTAACACTTTCCTCAAGTGTTGGACATGCTCTTCAAGGTAGGCGTATATCATGATGTCATCCAAGTAGATCACAACACACTCATCCATATCTCCGAATATAGTATTCATGAGAGTGAGCGTGTGGTGCATTAGTGAGTCCAAATGGCATGACAAGGAACTCAAAGATCCATACCTTGTTCTACAAGCGGTCTTGTATTCATGTCCTTCGATGCGAATCGGTAATAGCACGCCATTAGATCCACTTGGTGAAATACTTAGCACCTCTCAATCATCAAACAAGTCATCCATCCTTGGCAAAGGATAAGAATTCTTCAACATTATCGATTGAGTGCTCGTAATCAAGCATAATCTCAATCCTCCATTCTTCTTGCGTGAACAACAGGCGCACCAAATGGGGACTTTGAGATTCTCACATAGCCCTTGGCTAGCGGGTTAGACATCTGTCTCTTGACTCTTGTAGCTCATCCTGCGATAATCTATATATGGCTCTTGAAGGCGGTGTACTTCACGGCTTGAGATCAATCTCATGATCTACAATTCTTCTAGGAGGTAAAGGAGGCAACTCATCGGGCATCAAGTCCTTGAACTCATTCAAGACTGCACTTCCTTGGAATCTTGGGCGCTCACGAGACTCCATCTCAAGACCATCTTCTAGTCCTTGCACAAGTAAAAGAGTTCCTCTCCATCCTTTACACAACATTTGAGCTCTTTCTTCGAGATGATATCATCAATATTGTCTCCAAGCCTTTGCTTGAGAACTGCACAACTCACTTTGTGCTCTTCATCTCCTAAGATCTGTATGGTGCGTGAGTCCACATTCACACATACCTTGTTGGCCTTCATCCATTCTAAGCCCAAGATGATTTCATGATCATCCATATCTAAAACTGTGAAGCTCACTGCTCCTTTCCAATTCCCTATATGCAACGGCACTTCTTGCAATTCACCTTTGTGTTGCAGCATTCCTTTAGCTTGTTTCACTCTACATGGCTCAGATGTACTAGCCCATGTCAAACCAAGCTTGCTTGCCTTGCTAGGATAAATGAAATTATCAAGCAACATCTAAGTCAAGCAACTTCTAAGTCAAGCAACATCCTCGCTTCTGCTCCATTTAGACATCCATGTATGTACATGAGCTCTCCACCCACCCTCCGAATAGTGCTGTCCTCAGCACTTTGAGACTCACCACATGCAGCCTTCGCAACATGTGGCCGATCCTATCACTTGGGATCCTTGGATCCGGCCACTTCTGTAATTGAGTTGCATAGTCCAAACTACATTGGCAGAGGCCATTGCAGCAGCAGATGCCATTCCAGATACTTTTCATTCTAGTACATCCAACTCCTCCAGAAGATTTCAAGGCAGTACCCGTGGCCAGTATGCCCAGACTAGAGGAAGCTCTAGTAGTGCCAGCAAAGGAGCTGCTAAGGACACTAGCGAGAGCTCATGTACATACATGGATGTCTAAATGGAGCGAGGATGTTCGAGAGCTCATGTACATCCATGTATGTACATGAGCTCTCCACCCACCCTCCGAATAGTCTGTCCTCAACACTTTGAGACTCACCACATGCGCCTTCGCAACATGTGGCCGATCCTATCACTGGGATCCTTGGATCCGCCACGTAATTGAGTTGCATAGTCCAAACTACATTGGCAGAGGCCATTGCGGACGGATGCCATTCGGATACTTTCATTCTAGTACATCCAACTCCTCCAAGATTTCAAGGCGTGCATGGCGGTATGCGGACTAGAGGAAGCTCTAGTAGTGCCGCAAAGGAGCTGCTAAGGACACTAGCGAGCTCATGTACACATGGATGTCTAAATGGAGCGAGCGAGGATGTTCGAGAGCTCATGTACATCCATGTATGTACATGAGCTCTCCACCCACCCTCCGAATAGTCTGTCCTCGGCACTTTGAGACTCACCACATGCGCCTTGCAACATGTGGCCGATCCGTCACTTGGGATCCTTGGATCCGCCACGTAATTGAGTTGCATAGTCCAAACTACATTGGCAGAGGCCATTCGCCAGATGCCATTCGGATACTTTTCATTCTAGTACATCCAACTCCTCCAAGATTTCAAGGCGTACCTGGCGATGCCCAGACTAGAGGAAGCTCTAGTAGTGCCAGCAAAGGAGCTGCTAAGGACACTAGCGAGAGCTCATGTACATACATGGATGTCTAAATGGAGCAGAAGCGAGGATGTTGCTGAGAGCTCATGTACATCCATGTATGTACATGAGCTCTCCACCCGCCCTCCGAATAGTGCTGTCCTCAACACTTTGAGACTCACCATATGCAGCCTTCGCAACATGTGGCCGATCCCGTCACTTGGGATCCTCGGATCCGGCCACTTCCGTAATCGTGAGTCTTCGGGGCTGTGGATCTCCTTCTGCTACGTTGAGAGTCTGTTCACCATTCGGGCATTCATTTGCATAATGTCCCGGCTCTCCACATGAGTAGCAGACTCCTTTTTGAGAACCCAAGATGTTGTTCTCTGAGCTCCGCGGCCTCTGCGTGCTCCTCGATTTCTTCCGCGGAAATTTCCTCTTGAATTGCCTCTTGCAATTCCATTTCCTCCAGTGTCCTTAGCAGCTCCTCTGCTAGCACTACTAGAGCTTCCTCTAGTCTGGGCATACCGGCCATGGGTACTGCCTTGAAATCTTCTGGAGGAGTTGGATGTACTAGAATGAAAAGTATCTGGAATGGCATCTGTTGCTGTAATGGCCTCTGCCAATGTAGTTGGATGCAACTCAATTCTGTTAGCAATCCTTCAAACCAGCCATGAAGCGATGTATATGTCATCTTCACTCATGGTAGTGCAGTGCATGACAGCTTCACTGAAGGTGCTTACATAATCTCGTACATCACCTGTTTGCTTGATATTATCAGCTGTTGTCTACTTAGACGTGAAGCATTCGCATGTTGGAACTGCTTCTTGAGGGCTTCTTTGAAAGATGCCCAGTCTGTGATGGTATGTGCTCGGTTACCTTGGCCAACATTAGCACCATAACTTCGCCACCAGACCAAAGCATAGCCCTTTAAGAAATTGCCAACAGTACCTAAGTAGTACTCCGACTCAACACCAGATGAGGCGAGATAAGTCTCAACAGAATAGATCTAAGAATCAATGACTTGCATATCTCTTTCTCCCTCATACTTATCTGGTAGAGCTAACTTCATGCTCGGTTTTGGAGCCACTTTCACGATGCCTGCTGAATTCGCCGGATAGATTTCTTGTTGTTCTTCCGCATCTTCACCTTGTTGAGCTGTGGGCTCTGGATTCTTCTTTGTCTTCTTCCTTGAAGTCATTACATCGTCCAAGACACCTGGAAGAACTTGATAAAGTACTAGCTTCCACCATCCGTTTCTTCGAGTCCTCTGACTTCTCTCCAGATGGGCCTGCTGAGCTCTCAGGTGGTGCTCTCACTTCCTCTTGTTCTGACGATGATGAATCTTCAGGCGGTTGAGGCGGATGATCGGCGGGAGATTGCTGCTTCTTCAGCCTCTCCTTACGCTTCTTATTGACCATCTTGTGCACTCTCTAGTCACTCCGAGGATTTGACTACGCTCTAATACCACTAAAGTAACACCCCTCACTGCGCAGCCAGTAAGGAAGCGACAAGTGCTGGCTTCCCAGCGGTCTAGGACCTCGCCAATTCACTCCACAAGAAACTTGCACGATTCTCAATGCTCTCAACCTCACAACACAACACTAGGCTCCAAGTAGCCCGCCGTCCACTGACGACTCGCAGGCCACCTCCTCCAGGTGCTGCTCTTTATTGCAAGAATACAATAATGGAATCTGGATATCTACGCCCAACTGGCTACTGCCCTTGATTCCATGACAAGCTCACTAGCTAGCTCTCCATGCTCTCTCAACGCAAGGCTTGTAGTGCACACTTGCCTGCTCTCTCAAATAGAAAGTAACTTCTTCCTCAAAGCCCGTGCTCTAGCCCTTATATATCCCGCAGTCTGACCTCAACTAGGTAGCTGTTAAATCTAGGGATTCTTACAGACTACTGATCACTAAGAGTCCTCTCTAGGCAGCTCTTCATTTGAGGCTGTAGCAATTCTTCTCTAATAAGAGATTGCATGAAGCATGCAACACATGCATCTTCTTAACAGGGCAGCTACTAACTTAGCTTTTTACCTCTTTCAACTTTTCACCTTTCTACCTTGTTTCATCAATGCCGTTACTTATTGTGTCATTTTGGTTAATAATAGCTTAAAATATATTTAGGTTTAATGGTATTTCACAGAATGATAAATATACCTGGATCGAGTTGAGCGGTATGGGAACTATTAAGGACAGAAATAGCGTATCGAGTAGGTTTTGTGGGCATACGGAGCACACAAGATGGCACAATAGGTTTTGTGGGCATTCGGAGCACACGAGATGGCACAATTCGCAGGCCGCATCCTGCGTCTTTCTCCTTCACCTACTTCTTATGTGTAAGAAACTTAGTTGTTATGTATAAGAAAGAGAGAACGCAGAAATTTATGTAAGAAAAAGAGACGGGAAATTTTATTTATCACGAGATAAAGGGGAATAACCCTCAAGAGGGCACCGGGCCAAGGGTCTTGGACTAGCCCCGCGATCGCCCATCTTGAAGCTACCTACTTTCAAGGGTCTTGGACTAGCCTCGCGATCGCCCATCTTGAAGCTACCTACTTTCAAGGGTCTTGGACTAGCCCCGCGATCGGCCATCTTGAAGCTACCTACTTTCAAGGGTCTTGGACTAGCCCCACGATCGCCCATCTTGAAGCTACTACTTTCAAGAGGGCACGGGGTCAAGGGGGATTAGCAAGAGGGCTCCGGGCCAAGGGGACTAGCCCCCACGGGACTAGCCAAGAGGGCTCCGAGCCAAGGGGACTAGCCCTCGCGATCGTCCATTTTAAAACTATCTATTCTTAAGAGGGCACTGGGCCAAGGGGGACTAGCGCCCATGATCAAAACTATCTACTCTTAAGAGGTGTGGATAGACTTTTGCTAGCGGACTAGCCGGGTGCACATTTATAACCCAATGTCGATGTAGTACTGGGGTTCGTTCCACAGGGAATGGACTCGTGATTATTCTGCCTAAGCTCTATAACCTATTGCCTGAATGGACTTCATTGTGTTGGGTCCAGCAAACTCCGCGAACCCTAGGCGCGTGCCACTCCACAACTTAACTGACAGACGTGCCACCCACCGGACCTTCCCACAGAATTCCGTTTAGGGTATCTCAAAACACCATTTAAGGTTCGGCCGACCAGAACAAGTTTAACGACCGTCCGTCAATCTACGTACCCTAGTGCCCAGCGCTCCTACTTCCTCGACTCCGTCCGACAGCAACTCCAACGCAGCACACGGGCCGCAACGCCTTCCTCCTCCTTTACCCACCCATAGCTGGTATTCATAACACCAACACGCCGGCGTATTCACACTAGACCGCCTTTGCTCCCTCTGGCTACTTCACGTTATGCGGAGTAGTGGCTTCGCAACTTACAACCCCGCAGCCTCCGTTCCAGCAGTCTCCATGGTTGACCTCGTGCCGAGGGATCGCTCTAGAGCGCCAGCTAAGCTTGGGTCTGATCCTGGTTTGCACCCATCAAGCGTGTTAGCGAAGCTTGTCAGCAGAGCTCTAGACTCGACACATGCCCCTTCCACTAATTAATTATGCAAGGCGACGCAAGAACACACTATGCTCCTCAAGCACAGGAGGCAAGAGCACACAGAGTGCGAAGATGGTACCCGGGACAGTTCGGGGGTCTTGGGCGCCAGGCCTCCTTATATATCCCCTAGTCTAACCAGCATATATATATATATATATATCCTAACCCTAGGCCGTAGCTCATCCTTCACACACACACACACACACACACACACACACACACACACCACTGGCAACAGATTCGTCATCGGACTACACCGCTCGGTCGGATTAAACCGCCCGACCGGACCAACTATGTCGAATGCCACCCCGGCCAAACCATTCTGGCAAGCAGCAGAGCCGTTCCGGACTACGCCGTCCAAACCACGCCAGGCACACTTCAACGGACTTACTCCGGCAACCTCCTCTCTTAACGGGCTATATCTCTCCCTTCGCCAGATCACCTTGTCTCGATGGACCAGTCTAGCACTCGTTGGGCCAGTTCGGCCCCAATGGACCTAAGGTCTAGGGATTGCACTCTAAGTGCAATTTGGCCGAAACGGCCTTATTAGCTAACTCCACCTATCCGTATTAAAAAGTAACAACCCAAAAAAAACAAAACAAGCCTAAAACAAGCTGCCGGGGGTATGAACATCAGGTTTGGCACTCTACAAGAGGGCACGGGCCAAGAGGGACTAGCACCTGCGATCGCCCATCTTGAAATTACTTATTGCTTCGATAATATATTAGTCTAGAATATAGAAGGACTTACCTACCATTGGTGCCGACCATGCCACATCCCCTGCGTTTGCTATTGTTCTGTACACTGCGTTGGCCAATGCCCTTTGCAGGACGATGGACGCTCGTTGCCTAGAAAAAGCCATTGTACAAGAAAGAGCGAGACCAATCCCATTCTTGCGACAGTGGTATTACTTAGCCTTGATGAACTTTGAGAAATCCTTACCCATGAATCCGCGAGTCTCAATGGTAAGGGGGATGAAGGCGTGGCTAGGGGCCCTGCATGAGAGAGTACTTGTGGACCTACGTTGTCGCACATACCTCCGCTGCCCAACCCGGAGGGTTGAGGATAACATGCTCGCAGACAGTGTCCCCGAGTTGGGTCTATTACAAGCACACCTGCAACAAAAATCTAGTTCCCCCGGGTCAAAAACATATTACCCTGAGAGAAACGCCATTGAGTAGAGTATGTACGTAGTATTGGGAATAGCCTTTCAGTTTACGTCATTCTACTCCAGTTAGCCCGTCTCATGAACGGCTATTAGGTAGTTTAGTATTTCCAGCTAGACTGACGGTTATTAAACCGCTCTCTACAAACATGTATAAGTATCTTTCTGCTTTATCAATACTGTACTCTTTCTTGGTACACACACGTTCGCTCGCGCTCTTCCCGTCTCTCCCGTGCACTTGGCTCTGGTCACCGCTCATGATCCAACAGCAATTCTAATTGCTTTTATGGTATCAGAGCCAGGTTTGGGCGTGCGCGATGGATGTCAATGCATCTGACGCATCCTGATCTCGGCGCCCCGGAGTCACGATGCCAAGACGAGGAAATCCACCTCCTCTTCCGAGATTCTCCAGCAAACCAGTGAAGCGTCCTACCTTTGTGTATTCGGAGCATCAAGTGGTTTGCCCTGATTGCAGATCTGCGGAAAGGAGGGTGGTAGTGCCGGCTAGGAGGAATCGCGATCGCCCCCAGCATTTTTCTGTGGTCACACTTGCACTCACTCGTGTAACTCAGAGCGCCCATTTTCCTCGGACATCCACGACTCCAAGACGCATTTTTGAGAGCGAGACTGTCAACTAGGACAAACTTTCAGCCTTACGGGAGCACAACAGAGCACAGTGGATCTTCATCGAGAAGCTTACAGACAGCATTCACGATCTCAATCAGCTGTGTGAAGAGCTTTCGAAGTTGGAGCCCACACCTATGTCTGCCAACTCTTCTCGGAGACGTCCACAGGTGCAACGCACCATGCTGTGAGCATATCTTTTGTTTATGTCGGAAAGCTCAGACTCAGATGATGAATTTGTTGATGATATTTCATTCCTCTTTGCTGATGCTTCCACATATTCTCTTTGGGATTTCTCCCCAGAGAATTTACGACATATAGATAGACAGCGTCAACTTCAGTTGGTCTTGAACAGTTTCCTGAGGCCTGTTGCTCTTGTCAACATGGCTACAAATCCTGCTCCTTTGAAGATAGAATTCAAGGACAAGGATAGGTTCAATGGCACAGATTACAATATCTGGGTCATGAGGCTAACTCAAATATTTGAGGAGCATGAGCTGATGTCCGTCGTGGACGGCACAGACCCCAAGGTCACAGTACCTGCTAGAAGTGCAGATGAGATACTAGCTTGGGAGCGGAAGGATCGTCGTGCTCGCTCAATTCTCATTACTGCTTTAGATAAAACCATGATGCCTCATACAATAGGAGCCAAGACTTCCACAGCTGTTTGGGAAGTCTTCCAGTCTATCTATCAGGATAAGAGTTCAGCCTCTCTTGTGCATGCGCACAGAGACTTTTTCAACCTGAGGATGCGAGAGAATGAGCCTGTTGAGGCCTACATCAACAAGTTTCGCACATCACGGGCTAATCTTGCTTTTTGTGGCACTGTGCTGTCAGAAGTTCAAGCAGCTATCAGTCTCTTGGCCTCATTACCAGAGAACTATCAGTACTTTGTGGCCAGCCAGAATGCCACAATCAACTCTGCTGTGCAAGCGACAGCTTCTGGTCAAACACCCAAGGTAACTCTTGAGGATGTTATTGGGGCCCTTATTTCTGGGGAGCGTACTCGGAGCTTCAGCAAGCAAAAGGGTTCTACTTCTAGTAATACCAGAGTACTATTCACCTCAAGAGGACGCGGAGGCTTTCGTGGTAGGGGCAGAGGACGTGGCTCCCACACACAGCCACCACGTACAGTTGGCAACAACAACAACAAGACGTTTGTTTGCAATTGGTGCAAAATTCCTGGGCACTATGAACGGGACTGTCGCAAGAAGAAGGGAGGAGAACCTCGACGTGATCATCCTCCACTCAAGCCTTGGATGCGCGCACTTGCGAGGAGGAGTAGAGGACAGTCAGCTCCGGAAGAAGCAGAGAATAAATACTGTGATCAAGAGAAGAACCATTTCTATGGGACTGAAGGTAGCCATAGATGCCGTTCTTAGAGCGTGCTGGAGTGTAATTGCAAGCGGACTGAAGTGAGCTAGAACGCGACCTCGTTTGGCATGTGTTTTCATTCTGCACTCGTCACAGCTTGCATGTGAGGGACGGATATTTCAGTCTAAATTTCCACTTTGAAAATACTGCAACTAAGTGGGAGTATTGGGAATAGCCTTTCAGTTTACGTCATTCTACTCCAGTTAGCCCGTCTCATGAACAGCTATTAGGTAGTTTAGTATTTCCAGCTAGACTGACGGTTATTAAACCGCTCTCTACAAACATGTATAAGTATCTTTCTGCTTTGTCAATACTGTACTCTTTCCTGATACACGCACGTTCGCTCGTGCTCTTCCTGTCTCTCCCGTGCACTTGGCTCTGGTCACCGCTCATGATCCAACAGCAATTCTAATTGCTTTTATGTAGGCGCTCTCGATAGGGAAAGAACTCACTCTCCTTTGCCATCGAGAACATGACGTCACAAACAGCGTCGGGCGTAGCAATGCGTTGCCCATTTGCGGGACAGTGAGCTAGGTGGGTCCTTAAGTCGTCAAGAGAGGCCCTACAGCTGCAAATTGAGAGAGCAGGCAAGAGGTTGGGCCAAACCCAGACAGATTATCATCATTGTAGAAAAAGATGCCGGTGTGATTGGGAAAGCCTGGATGCAAAGCTGAGCCAGAAGCCACGAGCTTGCTCTCTTCCCCGAGCAAGAGTGGAGGGAGCCTAAGTGGGCTAGGGGATGAAGGCGTGGACAGTAAGAAAGTAAGATGTGATGAGTCAGAACTTTAGATCTAGACACTCGGGTGCAAATGTATATGTTTATTCACCTTTCCAAATTTCCTTTAAGTTTCAATTCCTTCAGGCGCAAATGGTGAGAGTCTCAATGAGCTAATTAAGCTAAAAAAAAGAAGACAAGAAGCGGTAGTAATGATTGTGAAGCAGCTGGTGCCAACTTTGGCGAGTTAGTTTAGCTCAACAAAAAGAATGCAAGTTAATTAAGTTCAACCTAAAGAATGCAAGAAGCACGGCAAAGAAGCGACAACAATGATTGTGAAAGCATATGGTGTGAATTTCAATGAGTTAACGAAGCTCAACAAAAAGAGTGCATATACTTTGATAGAGCTGGTCATGCGTGTGATACTAATCTCTGCACTTGGGTTTAGTGTTTAATTAGCATTAAATAATCCAATTACTTATCTTTAAGTAAGTAATTAGTGTTAATTAATCTAATGTGCTTATGTTAATTAAGCATTGATTAGTGTTAATAATCTAAGGTGTTTATGTTAATAAGCATTGATTTATTGTTAATTAAATATGGTTAGCAATAGCTAAGTGAATAAGCTCAAGTAATATGCTTTGGCATATTCCTTGCATATTATAGTGTATTCTTAGGATACAATAGAATACAATAGCTAAGTGGATAAGCTCAAGTAATATGCTTTCGCATATTCATTGCATATTATAGTGTATTCTTAGGATATTTCCGGCATATGCTGATGCCAATAGGATATCTTAGGAATATGCCAATGCCAAGGGCTAGTATATATAGACCTTGAGGACAAGCTCAGATCATAGCTTGTCCTCTAGATATGCAATGCAAGAGCGTTGTGAGGAGGCCAAAGCTATGACTCCGAGAGCGATGTGTGAGGAATTTGCGTGTTGTTCTTGTGGGGGAGAGTGTGTTTGTGCCACGATGTCCGAACTACTCCCTCCTGTTGTTATTGGGTTGCACCTATATCTGCGTATTAGAATTGTTGCTTGGTTGTTTGTCGAGGAAATGCTTATATGAAAAGGTGCTTACCTCGTGGGACAGCGAGTTGATTAAGCTCAACAAAAAGAATGCAAGTTAATTAAGCTCAACCTAAAGAATGCAAGAAGCATGGCAAAGAAGCGACAACAATGATTGTGAAAGCATATGGTGCGAATTTCAATGAGTTAATGAAGCTCGACCAAAAGAATGCATATACTTCGACAAAGCTGGTGTCATCCTCAATCAGCTAATCAATCTCCCTCAAAATACTATAAAAAAAAGTATCGGCTGTGAGACAAAAATACAATTGCTGCCTTAGTTAACTCGTCAAGGAGTAAAATAATACCTAAAAATATTATCATAATTGAGTAACTAAAAGACATAACATAATAACTTCAAAGGAACCTAACCAACAGTAACCTCGCAAATAGAAAATGAGTGTACATAACTGTAATTAGAAAATGAACGAAGCTAAAAAAGGACGAATGTAAACTAGCAGCTAACAAATAAACAAACTAAGAAATAGGAAACCGCATAAACTAGGAACTAGCGAACAATTATAAAAAGGTTTGATTCATGTGCTTCCCCTTGTAAAAATCATATCAAATCGTTGTGGGGACGAGAAAATAGAAAATCGGTAGAAAATCGGAATCGTCGCGGGCAGAAGTTTTGAGCGGTACGCGGCGGCTGGGAGCTGTGCGGCTGCTGACCGCAGGCGGTCTCCACCGTGCACGGCGAGTGGTGGCCGCCGCCGGTGCCGTGACAAGGCAGTTGTGGCGTGTGCCGTCCTTCCTCCGTATATGGGGTGTGCTGCAGCAGCTCCTGCTCATCACGGAGCACGCCATTGCCATCGCAGGAGTAACGGGGCTGGCTGGAGCTGAAGTTGGAAGGCAAGGCGTGCAATGGCGAGTGCAATTTCGCACCAAATGCTGTCTCCCGTGGTGTTTCTGACCAAGGCCGGGCCGGGGGCAGAAGGTGCAACGGACAACTCACAAAGGGCCCTTGTAGACGGCTGGACGCTCACTTCGGCCAAGGATGAGGCCAAGCTGCTGGCTCCTCCCTGCACGCTGGCCTTTGTGTACGGCACACTGAAAAGAGGCTTCGGCAACCACTGGCTCATGGAGGAGCAGCTTGCGAGCGGACACGCGCGGTTCGTCGGAGTGGCGTCCACCAGGACGCGGTTCCCTCTGGTGTGTGGACCGTTCCAGGTGCCTTTTCTGCTCAACATACCGTCCGAAGGCCACCGAGTGCGAGGAGAGGTGTATGAGGTAGACAGCGTTGCGCTGGGGAAGCTGGATGATCTGGAAGGCGTGGGGAAAGGACACTATGTCAGGTGCCCGGTGCTGCTCACCGATCTGCAGCTGGCCCCGCCTCTCGAGGCCCTGGCGCAGGACCCGAGCGTATGCAGGTCGCTGGAATTCGAAGCCGAGGCTTATTTTGCTGATCCTCATTACACTCCCGGTATGGTGCAAGCTCCTCACATTGTCGCTTACACGGAGCAGGAGGCAGCAACCTATGTGAGAAGGAAGGACCGACCTCAGGACAAGTCTTTCTTGGAGCATGTTTACTCTTGGATAGAGTGCCGGGATGATGGCTGCACTCTCGAACGTGTTATTTGAACAGTGTTGGAGCTGTGTGAGTCGTGAGTGTCTGATCTGAGTGAGTCAGTTCTTGTTCTGCAGCCATGGACACTAGCTGCCTGTGATCCGTTTCTCCATGACTTCGGACTCACCGTCGTCCTGCAAGGGAGTCACGGAGCAGTCAGGAGGTTAATCGGGCCAATCACCTCCTTGGTCAAGCATTAGCGCCAATTCCTGACACAGGTTCCGGTTCTGTTGTCACGTATGGACTCCCTACTCGTCATGCTGTCCTAGGGTTAGAGGCGACAAGGATTCTTTGATGCTGGAAAATCTCAGCCGATGATTAAACTAGCTCAAAAACATTGTCAAAGTTTGGCAACAAGCCTGTTATAGGCACATATTTGTATTGTTAAGATTTGAGCTATTAAAGTAGTTCACAGGTGTGTCATATCCTAAAAGCAACTATACCAGTATTCTTTTTATTGACATGTCCATCGCGCAATCAAAAGCCTTGTTCGTCCACTACAGAAAGAATTAGAAGCCGTTGCTAGGCCTATGAGGGGAAAGAGCTCCCAGAATGGCTTCTTCAGCCTTCTCTCCACTGATACATACAGTTGTTGTTGCAACATTTGAAGAAGGTGGTCATAGGCTCATCGGCCGACCTAATCTGAATCTGCATGAAGTAGGCATGTCCATGGCCACACTTTGGACATGTGACTGCACACAAAACAAGCCTCCTTGTAAAAGTCAGTATGAAGAACACGATTTCCAGGCACACGCGCAAACACAGGCTTGCCTTCAGTTCGGTCCACGTTCTTCCAAGCATCGTCTCCACCGAGGACATCGTCCACCTCCTTTTGAGACAGAGACAACTTCCTACTTATCTGCACGTCCAAGCAACATCCACCCAATAACAACTCTCTTTCAGAGATTCTTCCACAACAGGCAACACCGTGTAAGGAAACAAGGCTGTAGGATGTGGGCACCTTGCGGTCGATGCGGTAGATGTGGGGAAAAGTTGGGCAATAGAATTGCAGATGCCCGGTTTCCGTAGAATGCTCCAGCTGGAGCAGATTCGCACAGGTTGGGCAGAACTCCATGAGCACCGCGACAGACGGACCAGTGAGCGGACTCAAAAGTCCAGACCAAGGCAGTAATCCTTATGTCCGTCACACTCGGGCCAGCTCTTCATGGGCACAAGCGGCAGAATCGTGGACGGGACATCCTGGTAGGCCATCCTACCATGTTAGAAGGTATAAGTGTCTGTTCTCGGCATTCCCGATACGTATGTTGGTTTTGCCCTTGTTGTGGCCATTGACAAATCGTGTTGTCGTCACGCAGGGTGGCAAGGAAAGATGGACCCATGTGTGATCAAGTTTGGCAGAAACTCTGTGTGGAAGGACAAGGACAACTTGATGAGGCTGTTAGCTAAGCTTCGCAACTCATGGTTTTTCAACGATCCTTTGTTTCTAGAGACATTTGGTACAGCGTTCTGAATGGCTGCATTGCAAAGAAGGATCCTATTCTGAGCAGGTTCATGATCTGATTGTGAGAAGTGGGTACGAGGGCAATGCATTTTCGACTAATCACATCATCCGGATGTATGCCTCTCAGGGCAGTTTGTCGGAAGCAACAGAGGTGTTTAGGCAACTGCCTGCTCCGAATGTGTTTGCTTGGAGCGCCATCATATCTGATCATTTCAGGCCTGAACACGCTAAGGAATTGTACAGGAGGATGCGTCAATCTGCTATGGAGCCGGATAGATATGTATTCGTGGCGGCCCTGAAAGCATGTGCTAGAGCAGCAGATTTGGCATCAGGGAAGCATGTACATGGTGATGTAGTGGACAGTGGGCTGGAGACAATGAGTACGTGGGGAGCACCCTAGTTGACCTGTATGCCAAGTGCGGCAGCCTGGAAGATGCTCGCAAAGTGTTTGGCAGACAACCAAGCAAGAGTGTAGAGACCTGTAGTGCCATGATTACAGGGTATGTCCAGCATGGCCGTGCTCAGGGGGCCCTTGAGTGTGTGGAGACAATTTCACACTAGCAAGGTTGCTGAGAGCATGTATCAGCAGAGGAGACCTTCAGATGGGCAAGAAGTTCCATGCAGATATTTTGGAGAGAGGGCTCGAAGCAGATTTAGTGATTGGAAACAGTCTGATCGACATGTATGCCAAGTGTGGGAGCCTGGAGGGTGCTCGCAAAGTTTTTGATGAGGTGCTCGTCAAAGATGTGGTTACATGGAGTGCCATGATTACTGTATACGCACAGGAGGGTCATGGTCAGGAATCGCTTGAACTATTTGCAAGAAAACAGCAAGAGGGCATCACTCCCGACAAGTTCAAAAATGTCAGTGTTCTCCAAGCTTGTGGCAGCACAGGACCATACGGGAAGGCCACCAGGTTCATGCTCAGATCGAGGACAGCACATTGGAGGCAGATGCTTTTGTTGGAAGTGCCCTGGTTGACATGTAGGCCAAATTTGGGAGAATGGACACAGCTCAGAATGTGTTTGATGGGCTCTCTTGCAAAAACGTGGTCACTTGGAATGCATTAATCAACGGGTATGGCCAGCACAATGGCTGTAAGATGGCAATGCAGTGCTTTCAAGAGATGCGACCACATGGAGTCGATCCTGATCACTCAACCTTTGCCATTCTTTTTGTGGCATGCAGTCATGTGGGCCTGGTGGATGAGGGTTTGCAGTACTTCAGGGTGATGACGGAAGAGTATGACATCATGCCCACAGTAGCTCACATAACCTGCATAGTTGATATGCTTGGCAGGTCAGGGCGGGTAGCGGACGCAGAGGCTATGCTACAGGCCATGCCATCCAACCAAGATATCGTGGGTTGGATGGCTTTGATGAGTGCTTGCAGGACTCAGCAGAATGTGGAGATAGGCAAGCGCTGTTTCGACCGCCTCATACAACTAGAACCTCAGCAGTCTGCTAGCTATTCACTCATGTCAGACCTCTACGCAATTGCTGGCAGGTGGGCAGATGAGAACATAGATAGTCTCATTAAAGCTGCTGGTGCCGAGAAGAAGCGTGCAAAGGCCCTGATTGAAGTGAATGGCAAGGTGCATGAGTTCACAGTGGGAAGGATGACCGATGATGTCGCACTGAAACTAAAAAGTCTGAAACGACATGCGGAGGAGGAAATCGGATTGCCACACCCGGTTCCATGATCTGATAAGGACAACGGAGATTCTCTATGTGGACATGCTGAGAAATTGGCAGACGCTTTCGGTCTTCTCAACACTCCTGAGGGTACAACACTGCTGGTCACAAAGAGCCTGCGGATGTGTGACAACTGCCATAGGGGAATTAAGATCATTTCCAGGATTGAAATTCGGGAGATTGTTGTGAGAGATGCACACTGCGTGCATCACTTCAAGGATGGACGATGTTCTTGTGGAGATGGCCGTTGACAAGGTTGAGCAGCGCTGGCTTCTGGCAGCCAAATCAGACTGAGCCCACCCACATATGCATATGACTGCAGATGCCTGGGCACTATAATGGAGTGCACTATGGAATTCCAAAGTTCCCAAACGCTCAGTCCTCGTGTCCCTCCACTTGCTTGAGGTTACAACTTAGGATGCTCTGTTTTCTGAAGTTCTAATTCACTGTTTCATGACTGCAGGGCGAGGGAGACACAGGGTGCAAACATGTAATTTCCGCAGCTGCATGTTGTAAGACTCCGTAGATTTTTCCACAAGCCACTGTTCACCAAATGTGTGAATGGATGGAGACATTCTGGAAGCATCGTCTCAGCCTGACAGAAGTTCAACCGTGCAGCCGAAAGCATTTGCCTTCGTTAGCATTCCGTTTCTCGTTTTCTTTTTCTGGGTTGCAACAAGAGCTTGGCCCCTTTAACACCCGGGCACATGCCGCCAGTAGACCGGTGGCACTCGTACACTTGATACCTGATTCTTCCATCTCCGGCGCCCACTATGCATGTAACTATGTATGCACCCGGCCCTTGGCCCCTTCTATGACCCATAGAAGCCGGGTTCCGACCACATTTTAGAATGCAAGATGGGCAAGACAAAACAAACGTTGAACTATCAGAGCGCTTGGCACCAAAACGTCCCTAGTCTTGGCTGTTGACAGATCTCAGACCCCTGGACCGCGTACAGAAACTTCACTTTTTACTTGTGTGATTTTCAATATTTATGTTTTGTTTGTACATAATAGGAACAGGACCGGACAGAGGATTGTTTGTTTGGCCCTGCTACAGCCGCAGTGCGGCGACATACGTGGGGAAAGATGAAGCTCCTTGTTTGGGCATATCCTGCGTCACCGGGAGGGCACTTCATGTTGTGTGATAAGGTATATATCCACATCCTTGTGTCTCGGCACACAATAGAAACAATATCCACATCCTTCTGTCTCATCCGTCAATGCAGGGCCGAGCCAGGCAGGCCCGTGCATCCTTCCTTCAATGGACGCTGGTTCCAGAACAACAGCCATCCTGGGGATGTATACAACAATTCCCCGGCTGCAGCTCCCACCAATCTGCATGTCATACAACCCACGACTCGTTCCCCCCTTGTGCCTCAAGGCTCAGCTGCATCATCTCCTGGTTTGTGCGAATCCCGCTGCATCATCTGTCACCAACGGCGGAGGCCCCGACCAGACCACACTGTCGCAGAACTGTCTCGGTTGGTCCCAAGGCGCTTCCCGGGCGCGTGATCTTATACCTGCCGGGGACTGTGAGGTCGATAATTGTAGAACCCAGCCTACCAGCTGGCAAGGTTCCCGCATCGAACACATACCCGCAATCCGGCCACAGGTCCTGGAACTCAGCCACACTGACGGTGCTCATCTCCCCGCTGGTGTTGGCACTGGTCAGGGCCAGTGCTCTGCTGAAGGAACGAGCGACGGCTCGGATGAAGTCGTTCTGCGGAATCCTGATTCCAATGCTTGGCAACCCGGGGTTCAACGACGGGTGTAACAGACTGACCTCACCGCGAGGTAAAACCAGAGTCACCGGCCCGGGGAGAAGCTCGTCTAGAAGGCCCTCCGGAAGGTGAGCCGTGGCGGCGTACTGGCTCACATCTCCGACATCAGCAACGCAGACTGCCAAGGACTTGCTCTTGTTCCGGCGCTTGATTTCGTACACCCTGGCTATGGCTGCGGCAGAACAGGCATCGCAGGCAAGCCCGTACAGAGTGTCTGTCGGCAAGGCGATAACCTGCCCGGCCTGAAGAGCAACCACGGCGTCGCTGATATGAGAATTTGACGCTGGAAGAACGATGCCAAGAGCCGCCTGGAGATCTGGTAGTCAAGAACACGAGAACACAACACGGCAAATCTGAGGTCGGAGAGGACGCAATTTGCTCTTCGTGCCACTAGAGCAACATCAATCAATCAAATCTCACCAGCTGATCCAGAGCTGACCCGTGACGAGCTTTGAGCTGGGAGCAATCGGTAGGGAGCCCGGTAAGGAATTCGTGCCAAGGATGCAGCCATGGTGCAAGGGCAGGAAGGTGTAGCTCCCCAGCCATGGATCTTCCTGGGAACTCCTACGCTTGCTGATGGAAAGGAGGGAAGGATCCTCCGCCTCAGCAGCAACGCTGCATCCATGCTCCCTGCGCACCGCTGCCCTAAACGCTCCAAATTGAATATCAGAACCCACTTTGTCGTCACCGAAACAGGAACACGCTCGTGGTATTCAAAACCAGAGAACTGTAGAGCGAACAAGCATGATTGACGCGGGTCGGTTTACGAGGGGACAGAATGTCCTGCGTTAGTTGGTTTCCATCCAGCGTTGTTCAGTGGTCGAGTTCATTGCAGAAGGTTGAACTGTACTCGGGGACATCATGGAGCTGCGTTTTCTAGCCAAGGGGACAGCCACCGAGCTCCTTTCCCGCTGGACGGCATTTTGGGCCAAGGGAGCTGTCATGTATGGGAGCCAGACAAAATCAGTGCCTTCCTTTCTCTATTTGGGAACTGAGCTGTTTTAAGCTTTCGTATATATCTTCACGATCTACGTGCTTCATGTCCCCAACCACAAAAGTGTGCACCAGTCCCTCTGTATCTGTCCACCAGCTCTGGCCTGCTTGCTTCCATGCCCTGATCCCTATTCTCCTCCGCTGCATCTCCTGTGCCTCCTCCCACATTTGGGCACTAGCATATATGTTGGACATAAACACATATGCTGCGGCATCTTTTTCGTGTAACTTCACTGCCTCATCGAAAGCATGGCATCCTATCTTCACGTTGCTCCACTTTCTGCAAGCACCCAACAGAGTGTGCCAAATTGCAGCGTCGGGTGGTACAGGTATTGTCCTTACTACGGCTAGTGCCTCTTCAAGGTGGCCTGCACGACCTAAGAGGTCCACCAAGCAGGTGTAGTGCTCAACGGTGGGTTTGAGGCCGTTGTGTCTGGTCATGGATTCAAAATACTCTTGTCCCGTGTTCACCAGACCTGCATGACTGCATACTGTTAAAACACTGACAAGTGTGACGCCGTCTGGCTGAATGCCATGCTCTCTCATTCTGTCAACCAAGTCAAAAACCATCCCACAGTCCCCTTGACGGGAAAATCCGGCAATAAGTGCATTCCAGACGACAATGTCTCTGTCAGGCAATGCATCAAACACCAGCTGGGCGTCAACCATGCTCCCAGACTTGGCATACATGTCGATCAAACTAATCGCTACAAACACATCAGTATGAAGCCCATGTTCTTCGATTTCCACATGAAGCTGCTTTCCCGTATGCAAAGCTGCCACGTTTGCACATGCCTGCAGGAGGCACACGAATGTCACAGAATCAGGATCAGAAAGTCCCTCTGCTTGCATAGCAGTATAGAGATGAAGGGCTTCTTGACCCATGCCCTGCTGAGAGTATCCTGATATCAAAGCAGTCCACGACACCACATTTTTTTCAGAGAGTCCATTAAACACGCTGTGAGCATCATGGAGGCTGCCACACTTCGCGTACATGTTCACAAGACTGCAACCTACAACAGTATCAGCCTGGAGCCCTCCTTCAACGATCTGAGCATGAAGCTCCTTCCCCTTCTCCAAAGCTGGGGTGCCCACACTGGCGCATGCCTGAAGAAGGCACACAAATGTCACTGTATTAGGTGCCAGAGTACGTCGCTCTTGCATAGCAGTGTAAAGACTAAGAGCTTGCTGACCCATGCCCCGCTGGGAATATGCTGCAATCATAGCATTCCACGTCACCACATCCTTTTGCTCAAGTCCATCAAAAACTCCCTGAGCATCCTGTAAACTGCCACACTTTGCATACATGTTCACTAAACTGTTAGCTACAACAACATCGACCTGAAGTCCTCGCTCTCCAATCGCTGCATGAAGCTGCTTGCCTGCCTCCAAAGCTGGGACACCCACACTTGAACAAGCCTGCAGTAGGCACACAAATGTCACAGAATCTGGTGCAGTCCTGCCTTCTCCTTGCATGTTGCTGTAAAGATAGAGGGCTTCCTGACCCATTCCCCGTTGGGAATATCCTGCTAACATTGTATTCCATGTCACCACATCCTTATGACAGAGCCTGTCAAACACACCATGTGCATCCACGAGGCTGCCACATTTAGCATACATGTTTACCAAACTGTTCCCGACAACCAAATCAAGCCCTCGTTCTCCAACCTGGGCATGAAGCTGCTTTCCCGTCTCCAAGGCAGGGGCACCAACACTTGCACAGGCCTGCAGGAGGCAGACAAATGTCACAGAATCAGGTGCGCCAATGCTTTTTTCTTGCATAGCAGTGTAGAGGTGAAGGGCTTCCTGACCCCTGCCCTGCTGGGAATATCCTGCTATCAGAGCAGTCCAGGTCACCACATCCTTATGAGGAAGCCCGTCAAACACTCCTCGAGCTTCCTCCAAGCGGCCACACTTTGCATACATGTCAACCAAGGCATTATAGACAAACATATCAGGCTCAAGCCCACTAGCCAGAACATCAGCGTGTACCTGCTCTCCACTTCTTATATCTCCCCCCCTTGCACAAGCCTGTAGCGCTGCTACAAACACATGCCCATCCGGCTTTACACTTGACCTGCCCATCCGATGATAAAGCTCTACAGCCTGCTTCGCTTTACCGTGCTTGACATGCGCACAAATCATGGAACACCACATGAAGGCATTTGGTTCAGCAACCATGGTGAACACATCCATCGCTTCCTGTAACCTGCCATGAGACGCATACATTCGGACGATGTGATTGCACAAGAACGTGTCCGACTCGTATCCCTTTCTTACGGTAAGGGCATGGAGAAGGCGACCCAGTACCAAATCCTTCTTCACCACACAGCTTTTGAGAACAGCATACAACAGAGATGGTGAAAAACGACCGTGTGTCTGCACCAGAACTCCCAGAGCCTCAACAGCCTCAGTGACCTGCCCCTTCTGAGATAGTATGCTCACCGTGCCGGGCGTTACGTCCCTTAAGGAAGCTCTTCCCATGAGACCTGTTATCCCGCCAATTTGTCTTTGTGGTGTGCAGAAAAGCAGCTGCCACCGTCGCCTTCTCCGAAAATGAAGTTTCACGCTCCAAGCATCCATCTTTCGCTACATAACGCACGATGAACAACAATTCCCGAAGGATCATTTCTCTGCGCGGGGGACTGGGGCTCTTCTCGTACATATTGATGGCGTTCGACATGGCGAGGTCCTGATCGCGGACAAGGTCTGTCCTTTCTGATGGAGTACTCCGGGAAAATGCTTCCAGCAAGCTTGTGTAGAGGCAGGAGGGCGTCCGGGAAGAAACGATCGCCCTCTGAGAAGTTGAGGAGAAGATTTCCGGAGTGGCCATAGTCTGCTCGCCATCGAGCTGGTTCCGAAGTCACCTACAGCTTTGCTGCGGGACTGATTTAAGTCATGATTGCAGGGCCAGAGATCTCTAGCTAACCAGCTACAAAGCTGCTTCAGGCCTGCCCTCCATTCGCCAAAAGCGTGAAACTATGCATCTTACCAAGTGTCACCCAAGTTCTGGATTGGTTATTAGAGTGCATTGGAAATCAACACCGGCCTACGGGTTGCCTAAATCATGTGCACAGAAACCCAGATGATGCTTTTCAGGGCCCTGAACAAGAAGCTGAAATGACTACTATCCTGAACCAGACACGCGCGTCCTCGGTAGAGCCGGTATGCCATTCCCACGGTATCTAGTTGTAGTAACTGATGTATGCAATCTCACAGACTGCTCGGTTGCTCTGCTGCCAGCCCTTCTTGTTCACCACAGATTCATTCCCAGTCTCAAAGCTACCGCGTTCCCTGTCCTATTAAAGAATAATCTGCAAATGTACACAGGTGGATACACCCAAAAATACACTCGAAGCTGGAAGTTCAGGTGGTACTGTAGTGTGCCCACCGTACCATAGTCCCAAAACTCTGCAACACAAAACAGAGGGCCGATAAGCTCTGATTAGCATTGGAGTTTGTGTGAATGCACATGCATGAGGTCTCCATTATCAGGGAATTTACCAATGCCCAAGAAGAGCATGCTTTGTGGGTGCAGCACAAGGTCGGCATCTAGGAGGCACCCTTCTTCTAAGCAGAATTACCGATCCCAGCCAGATGGACGCTTTCTTTCTCGCCTGCAGGACACCAGAAATGTTCAGCATAAACCGCCTTGTCACATCTCTGATGCAGTTAACTAGAAACAGGTACCACAGATGAATGCCCTGTACATACCTTGAGCCTCCTCCACCCTCTGTTGGGTCGCTGGAGGCCTGTATGGGTTGCGAAATTGACATGCTTTGGGTGCTGGTTCCTTCTGAACTTGCTGATGTGAAGCCCGTCAATGTTGCTCCTTTCACACTGGTGCTAGGGGCAAACCCAGTTATCCTAGTTCCTCGACCAATTCCTGTTGGCCCACTGCCTCCAAAAGACAGGCTCTTGCCATTTTCAGGAGGACCACCCCTGCCAGTGTTGCTTCCAGCCCCATGAACACGACCCTGAGGTGTGGACCCACTTGCAGCATATGATCCAGAACCTGTGGAACCACTGACAACACCAGCAGAGGCTGCCACAAAGCTGTTCTTAAAACGTGCCATCATTCCCATCTTCAGCGCATCCACTGCAGTGCCTCTATTTGGAACCTCCCGAGGAGCTGCTGACACAGCTGGACTACCTCTATTTGTTGATTCAGGGTTGTAACCTATGCCCATACCAAAGTCAACACCGCGGACATTGCGACCACTACCTGCGTTATTTCCACCTGAACTACCCCCGTTGCCTCGGCCTCGGCCACGACCTTTACCACCCCCCTTTCCCCGTCCTGCATATGCAATCACAAAAGACTTTCAGTTTTGAGTAAACGTGGCTCGGTACACAGAAATTGAACAGACTGACTGAGGTTTACCTCCAGTCCCTTTCCGCCCTTCTCTTTGAGCCCGAAAGCGGCCATCCTGCAAAAGACAAAGGGTCCACATGTCAACAGACATGCCACACAGAAAGCCAATTGCCACCACAGTAATCCAAGACCAGATCAACAAATACCTTCATTGCTAGGTCCATGAGCTCCATGGAAACATTCTGTCCTGAAGCAATCATGCTGTTGACCAGTTCCCCGGCAAAGCGTGCTTCCTTCTGCGTAACAAGTGTGTGAGCTACACCTTCTTTGTCACCAGCACGACCTGTTCTCCCTATCCGGTGTACATGACTATCCATGTCCTTGGCAATATCAAAATTCACAACGGTCTTTATTGACTTGATGTCCAGACCACGAGCAGCAACATCTGTAGCCACGAGAACATGGTACACTCCGGACTTGAAAGAACTGAGGACTTCCATTCTAGAGGCTTGATCTTTATCTCCATGCAATGCAGCCACCTTGAACCCTCCTTCCTTGAGCTTTCCTTCAATTTCCTCAACTCGAAGCTTAGTAGAAGCAAACACCAAGACGTCTCCATCGTCCACCATCTCAGGAAGCTTGTTGAGCAACCAAGGCATCTTGTCAGCATCTGCCGGAAGCACAGTTGCCACCTGAGTAATATCCTCATTTGCCATCCCAACTTCCCCAACAGTCACACGTATGGGATCTGATAAAACTTCTCGAGCAAGCCTTTCAACCCGGCGAGGCATTGTTGCTGAAAAGAGCAGAGTCTGACGGTCTGGCCTTATCTGGCCCACAATTGACCGGATCTGAGGCTCAAATCCCAGATCAAACATTCTATCTGCCTCATCCAGTACAAGAAACGTAGCCCTTGACATGGTCAGGGCTTTCATTTTCAACATATCAATCAAGCGACCGGGGGTGGCCACCACAACCTCGCACCCAGCTTTCAACTCCTTGAACTGCTCAAATTTTGACATCCCTCCATAAACCCCTGACACCTTTATACCATGAACTTTGGCGAACTTTTTCGTCTCCAAATAAATCTGTTGAGCCAGCTCACGCGTGGGGGCACATATGACCCCTATAGGCCCCTCGCCCTTCCCCACCTCCTCCTGATCCATTATGTGCACAATCATAGGGAGCACAAACGCCGCAGTCTTCCCCGACCCGGTCTTCGCTATGCCAATCATGTCTCTACCTGAAAGGGCCACGGGCAACGACTGACACTGCACAGGAGTAGGCTTCTCATAACCCTGCTTGTTAATCGCGCCTCTCAGAGCGGAGTCGAAACCAAGCTGGTCAAACGTCTTGATGGGCCGAGAAACATCAAACCCCGACACTTTAATTGCCAGGGACTGCCTGTACGCACTCACCTCCTCTTCAGCCATACCTGCAACAGCACAAGAGTCAAGCACAATTCACCACCATCTACCCACCAAAAGCCACAATTTCCAACTCGTCCCATCCCTCAATCTGACAGCTCCAACCTGAAATGGCCCGAGGCTCTTCATAGAAATCCTTGTTGAAAGGCTCGTAGTCCATATCACTGTGATCCAGCGGCGCCAAAGGTTCCACCTTCTTCCGATCCACCGTGATGACAGGATTATCATCAGAGTCGTACTCCACCATGCCAGCATCCACAGCCTTGGCAGCAGCGTAAACCTCCTCGTCCGAATCATACCCAGCGTGCAGAGCCTCCGCTGCCAGAGACAATCCCGCATCACGCCGGGCCTTCAGAAAGCTCTCCATGGGATCATCCTCCTCGTCCTCCAAAGCCTCCCGCTTCGGCCTCGGATTCGTGGGTGCCTTCTTAACCTCCTCCTGAATCCCGAGCATGTAGGCATCCAGAGGATCTATCTCCTCCTCCTGCCCCTGCTCCCCCTTGACATCATCTTCACCCTCTCCAGTCCCGGCCCTTTCCTCCTCCTCCTCCTCCTGCTCGAACTGCATGTTCTCCAAATCCCCGTCCTCGTTCCGTGCAGCCTTCCTGGAAGGCGACGGAACATACATCCGCCGCGGAGCATGATCAGCCTCGAATTCGTAGCTCGACCGCTTGCTGATCCCGAATCCCTCGAACCCGAACTTGCGCTTCGACATCGCAGATCGGATCGAAATTCTGCAACCAAGCTAAAGCTCTGCACTCTCAGGCGATGGTCTCCCGAACCCTAGCGAGCTCTAAGTCTACTTACTATACGTACAGCACCTACGTACGTGTATTAATATACGCGCGAGCGAGCTTCCGAGCTTCTTGAGATGGAGGCGTCGGCGTCCGTGAGCGGCCAGGGCCAGGCCCAGGCCCAGGGGCAGCCTGATGGCGGCAAAAAACAGCCCATTGTTATCATCGTGGTCGGCATGGCTGGTGGGCGATCAGGCAGCTTGTGCTTCGAAACGTTTCAGCTTTGGGACGTGGGGAGTTTGCAGTCTGTGAATTGTCTCGAGCTGGGACTGGAATTGGTTTGTGCTGGGGTATGGGAATTTGTGGGTGTGACGAGAGTAGCATCGTTTCTTGCACAGGTAGTGGGAAGACGACGATGCTGCAGCGCCTGGTACACCATGTGCAGCAGTCGGGGAAGCGGGGTTACGTAATGAACCTGGATCCGGCCGTCTCCTCGGTGCCGTATCCTTGCAATATCGACATCCGGGACACCGTTAAGTACAAGAACGTGATGAAGGAGTACCGTCTGGGGCCGAACGGGGGGATTCTCACTTCCTTGAATCTGTTTGCAAGCAAGTTCGATGAGGTAGGTGACTTGAATTGTGTCAGGGTTTCACTGTTTTTTGGTGGTTTTTGGTGGTGTATGGGTCCGCTCGTGGGTGAGCATGCTGTGAGTTTGATGAGAGTTTTGTTACGTACCGACTGTTTCTCAGGTGGTGACTCTTGTGGAGAAGAGAGCAGATTCACTGGACTACGTTCTTATTGATACCCCAGGGCAAATTGAGATTTTCACCTGGTCGGCATCGGGGGCGATCATCACGGAATCGTTCGCTTCCACTTTTCCGACTGTTGTTGTATATGTTGTGGATACTCCTCGGGCAACAAACCCAAGTACTTTCATGAGCAACATGTTGTATGCTTGTAGCATTTTGTACAAGACTCGGCTGCCACTTCTCCTGGCCTTCAACAAGGTCGATGTTGCTAAGCATCAGTTTGCGGTGGAGGTGAGGTGCTTCTTGTTGTTGCTCCCTTGTGAATGGTAGTTTGGTGTCTGATGCCAGACCTGCCTGTAGAGCTGATGTGGTTTTTACTCAACTTGCAGTGGATGGAGGACTTTGAGGCGTTTCAAACAGCCATTGACAGTGACACGTCCTACACTTCCAGTCTGAGCAGAAGCCTGTGTTTAGTGCTCGATGAGTTTTATCGTAATTTGCGCAATGTTGGAGTGTCAGCTATCACAGGGGAGGGCATGCGGCAGTTCTTCGAAGCCATTGATGCAAGCGCTACCGAGTACATGGAAACTTACAAGTGGGTGACAAAGGCTCAGTCCAGTGCAATCTGATGGGTCAGGACTGGGCTCAGTCGTCATGGTCATGTCCATGTTGTACTAATGCTAACGAGTGCTGGCAGGGTTGAGCTACAACAGAAGCAGAAAGAGAGGGAGAAGAAGGAGGAGGAGCGTAGAGTAGCGAGCCTGGGCCGCCTGCAGCAAGACATGCAGGAATCGCAAGGCCAAAAAGTAATCCTATCTGCCCCTCGGGCAGGGCTAAGAGAGGACATGGATTCCTTAACCCTGGACGGTGATCTCGAAGAAGAAGAGGAGGAGGACGAGGAAGATGAAGATGAAGCCCTGGAGGACGAGGATGAAGATGATGGGGAGAGCGAAGGGGAAGAACTAAGGCGTCTGAACAATACCGACAGATAGCTGCAGTTATCAGCAAAAACAAACATGAGAACCGGATTCTCACTAGGGCTTCCGTCCACGCCTAGGATGTTGAAATTTTGGCCGACGTTGTAACATAGACTGACATGACTAATCACCATGCTCTCCACGAGATGCCATTGCGAATCAGACAATCAGCATTTGTAGTCCATGTGGAGAAGCAAAAGGACAGCCACATGGCAGGAAGCAGATTTGGTGGAAGTTCCCGTCCTTAGTGGACTTCAATTAAAATTCTTCTTCTTCTTCCTATTCCAAAACCTAGTCTGGACGGGCAGTCAGCTGTGTCGCCGAGAGACAAAGCGATGGAATTTCACCTTCACTCTCCAGATTTTGCATGATTTCTGCTGGCCAAGGCTTTGCCTTGCGTTGGAGCGCAGCCATGGTGGCAGGTCGAGCCATCGCATCCGCCAACGTGCAGATAGCGGGAGGCGGAGATAGGAAATGGTGCGTCCGGTTTGCTCCGCTTAGCAGGTCCGATAGCCTTGCGGCCTGGCCAGCTTGGTTGAGGAATCCCCGGCCCCCTGGCCGTCTGACAGCAGCCGGGAGAGCAGGATGGAGAGCTCCTTCTTCTTCGCCTGGCCCTTCCCCGCTGCAGCAGCGGGCGGGGAGCCGGAGGTGGCGTGTGCGGGCTGCGCAGTCTTCTTCCGAGCAGGCTCCCGGCGCGGGAGAGAGCAGCGGCAACACCGTGCTGGTTGCGAGCACGGGCACAGCTGTGACTGCCCCTGGAACTGCAACGTTCATCGGGCTCTCGGACCAGCATGTCGTTCTCCTCGGCTTCATTGCGTGTGTGGTGAGCCTGAGCCGCATGGCATCTTTGATGCGCTTTGTTGCTGCGGCTGTGCCACCGTGCTGACCATTCCCACTCCGGTTTGGTGCCATCAGGCCGTCGGCACCCTCTCCTGCCTCTTCCTGGCTGCAATTCCGACGCTGCTGGTACGCACGACACCACTCGACTCGACTCTGCCGTCATCCCGCCGCGCCGGCCTGACCTGAGCTTGCGTGTGGTGCCAGGCCTTCAAGAAGGCGGCAGAGTCGCTGGAGAAGCTGGCGGATGCTGCGAGGGAAGAGCTTCCCGGGACCATGGCTGCTGTCAGATTGTCTGGAATGGAGATCAGTGACCTCACAATGGAGCTGAGCGATCTGGGGTATCATCGTTAAGCCTTCCGCTTATTCCTGCTGCTCTATGTGTTCCGCTTGCCGAGTCGTTTTTATCGAAAATGCTGAAGCGGAACGAGGGACGTAAGGAAGATGTTGGATATGGGATGAAGAACTGAGCCTGCGCGTCCCGCAGGCAAGAGATTTCGGAGGGAGTGCGCAGCTCGGCCCGAGCCGTGCGCGCTGCAGAAGACGGTCTGCGGAGAATGGGCTCTGCAGCATCGAAAGGTGAGCGATGCCGTGTGCTCTATTTTTTTTTGTCATGGAAAACAAACACCTTCGTTGCAGCTGGGAGAGTGGATAAGTAACTTCACCCTCGACTCGGCTTCACTGAACCAGCGTTGTGGCAGCCCCGAGGATCCAGAACAGAGGCGGTGGTGGTTCTGCCGGCGCTGGGCTACGCAGCCAGAAACATGAGACGGACCGTGGCGCAGACCCGGAGCTTTCTCAACAGCTTGGCCACCGTCAACCGACTCTCTAGCTGGCTCATGTCCTGGTGGGCTGGACGCACCTTTGCTCCCAAACTCTGGAACAGGCGAGGGCGACCCCACTGGTGAGGTGAGAGTACGCTCACTACTCAGGAAACTTGAAAGAGCACAAGAATTTTACTGGGCTTGAAGAAAGGGTTGTGGATGAAAAGAATGGATCAAGCTCCGCTCAAAATTGAGTGCTCGGCGGGAGCACTGCTGCCAAAAATACTGCGGAACAGTTAGGGATGCCAATGATCTACACGGGGTCAAAAACATATTTACATCAGCCGGCGGGCACTGGGGGCCGTCTCCGACACGCCTCCATTTGATGAAGCACAGGCAATTGCTGTGCCGGATGGCAGAGTCCTGGCAAGGGATCAAGCAAAGCAACTCACCATCAGCCTGCCAAGAGCCAACGTCGAAGGTGCAAAGAGAACCACGAGAGTGATATCATACCTGAGCATCTGGGAATGTCCCAAACAGCAACAGAATCTGGCTTGCACTCTCGATGACAAAGGGCGTGGTTGTCCTCGTGGTCGACGTTCATCGAGAGCATCCACACACCAACAGTAACGTCCTCGTTTGCGAAGTAGCGAAAGCTGTCAAACACAGGACGAGGGTTTTCCTCAGTCCAATAAAGGTAGGTACTGGTAGTGAACAGAGATGAGCTGCCAAAGAGCAGAGAGCTTACCTGCTGTCGCTGCTGGTAGCGATGTCTTCTACCACTCTGTTAGAAAGAGCATAAATTGGTCCATATGCGTGCAAGAAATATTCGTTTCCCAGCAAGTACCCTGCGGGTTCATGCCTGCCATTTTGCAAATATGAGCTGTTAGACCGCACACTCTTGTGACACACTTGCAAGAAAGCTGAAGTCATATTTCAGTCATACCATTTCTGCTTTTCATCGGTGATCACGGGACCCTTCTTCATACACCCCAAGTAAGTACGCTCGGAAGGCCTGGCCTTGGCAAGCAACGCTGCCAACCGATCTGCACCAGCAAACACAGCCAAACCAAACCTGTAGCACTTAGCATCCTGTAGCGAGACAGAAAACCCTCACGGGCAATCTGGACAGAACAATTGCAATCTGCTGCTAGGGCTCAGTACCTGGACGAAGGTAGATATCATCATCAGCCTTCACGTAGAAGTTAGCATCGTAGGCCGAGAAGGCAGCCTTGAAGTATGCCAACCTGCAGGCAACCAGGAGACACCGCGCCTGGAGCGTCAGACCGCATCATCACCTTCACAGTGAAGCAGACCGTCACACTGCTCAGGAACTATGCGCTAATCCAGCTTTACGCACGTCTTATACTTCAGTCGATGATAATCTTCCTCGATGTCGATCCGGATGAAGTCGTTGTACTGCGCAATTTCCTCCTCCAGAGCTGCCTGTTTCTTCGTATCCTTCGAATGCCCGATCACGAATCTGAAAGCCAGACCGGTTTCCTCCTCCAGACTGCAGCCACCACAAAAGATCACAACACCGCCACATCCCGACACTGCAAAGCTCCCAGACAGCTTGCCGAACCCTCACTAAGATACCTGGAAATACCTTCAGGAGTGGAGGGCATCCACGTCGCCCGCAAGGCCTTCCGACGCTCTGCGGAATCGAAGCCGGTTTGAATCCCGACTATACCCAACACCTTCCGCCTCTGGGTTCCCCATAAACGTCCAAATTTCGGCGCACCTCCCTTCCAGTGCCCACCGGCGAGAGCAGCACGCAGAGTATCCTCCACGTTTGCGCACTGAACAGGAGGGGAACTCTGCCGATTGCTCCCTACTACAGCCAACAGGGCGAAGACAACCAGCGCAGCCAGCCCAGCGGCCACAAGTAAGGGCATCCGCCTCCATACCTGCCGAAGGCCATGCCTGCTCTCATACCACACTCTTCCTCCACAGATTCGGCATTTCATAGAAGAGGATGCTTTCCCCCCGCCAGATGTCAGCGCGCCTCTGCCGAGGACTGCAGTTCACCTTTCCCTCACCGAGCTTACTGCCTGCATACACAAAACTTTGCTTCTCCTCGTTTCTTCCGCGAGATCTTCGTCAGACATCTTCTTATGTACGCGTACACCCACTCTCAGTATGGTACAAAATTGCTCTTCCAGAAAGAGTAGTCTTCCACAAAAAGTCAGTCTTCCACAAAAAGTCAGTCTTCCAGCTAGGAAAGATGTTAATTATGTACGTTATTTACGGTGGTGCAACTCCTCGCTCGGTGCAGTCTTTACGGTGGTTTGAAGTAGTGTTAAAAAAGGAATGGCAAAAGAGCTTCAAATTATAAATAAATTAACTATCACTCCTAGTTTCCTATTACATGTATTGACAATAGAGTAATGGTACTAGTGAAATAAGGTAGAAAGATGAAAAGTTGAAAGAGGTAAAAAATTAAGTCAGTAGTTGCCCTGTTGAGAAGATGCATGTGTTGTATGCTTTATGCAGTTAATGCAATCTCCTCTTAAAGAGGAATTGCTATAACCACAAATAAAGAGCTGCCTAGAGAGGACTCGTAATGATCAGTGGTCTGTAAGAATCCCTAGATTTAGTAGCTGCCTAGTTAAGGTCAAGCTGCGGGGTATATAAGGGCTAGAGCAAGGACTTTGAGAAGATAAGACTCACTCTTTGAGAGATAGCAGGCAAGTGTGCGCTGCAAGCCTTGTGTTGAGAGAGCTGTGAAGAGCTAGCTAGTGAGCTTGTCCTTGAATCAAGGGCAGTAGCCAATTGGGCGTAGATAGGCGTAGATAGCCAGATTCCATCGTTGTATTCTTGTAATAAAGAGCAGCACCTCAAGGAGGTGGCCTACGAGTCGTCAGTGGATAGCGGGCTACTTAAAGCCTAGTGCTGTGTTGTGAGGTTGAGAGCGCTAAGAATTGTGCAAGTCTTTTGTGGAGTGAATTGGCGAGGTCCTAGACCACTGGGAAGCCAACACTTGTCGCTTCCTTACTTGCTGCGCAGTGAGGGGCATTACTGGTAAGGTTATTCTTTTCCTCTTTTTAAATTTATGGCCTTTTAAACAGCTCTTGTTTTTTCTTGTAAAGAAAGAATGTAACTTTCTAAGAAGGTGGATAAATTTTGTTCTTTAATTGATCCCTAAAAGTTTCACATAATTGTTATGCAATGGTTGTAAATGAATCACACAAAATGAGTATAGTCACCACCTTGGAAGGTTCAACATTAAATGTCTCCTTGAATATCAAAGCTAGGACTTCAACCTCTTTCACACTTCAAAATTCATCTGAAATCGAGTAAGAAAACCAGTCTCTCATTTCCATCATCAGACCCAATCTCTCCAGTAGTCTCTGCATTATCAAAAACTTTTTGTATGTCATCTTTTCATCGATGAGTTTTCAATACTTTTCATCTTTTGCTTTCAATCAAATTTTGTTTTTGCGAGCCCAACTATGGCGCCCAATTAACGCCCAACAATGCCGCCCAACACCTAACAATGGTGTCCAACACCCAAATATGGTGTCCAATTAACGCCCAACAATGGCGCCCAACGTCCAACTATGGCGCCCAATCAACGCCTAACAATGGCGGCCAACGCCCAACACTCACTCCCTTCCGATGCCCACCGGTGAGAGCAGCACGCAGAGTATCCTCCACGTTTGCGCCGAATGTGAGGGGAACTCGCCGATTGCTCCCTACTAGCAGGCGAAGACAACCAGCTGGCGGCCAGTGACCACAAGTAAGGGCATCCTCCTCCATACCGCCAAGGCCATGCCCGCCTCATACCACTCACTCTTTCTCCAGATTCGCATTTCAGAAGAGGATGCTTTCCGCCAGATGTCGCGCCTCGCCGAGGACCGCAATTCACCTTTCTCGACCGAGCCATCACCTGCATGCACAAAGCTTTGCTTCTCCTCGCTTCTCCGCGAGAACTTTGTCGACATCTTCTCAACCCATATGTACCTCCTCCTCCTGCTGCTGCTCCAGCCTCCTCCGCTTATGGGCCATGGAGCCGAGCCCTCGCTTCCTCCTCGATGCGGCCGAGCTTCCGCCTCCTCCAAGGCTTTCTTCCTCCGCTTATCCTTTCCCGAGGTCCGCCACTTCCTTCTCCAGCGGTAGATCCCCGTCCGACTCGGCTTCCTCCGCCGCCTCGCGACGCCGAACTCCTTGCACCGTCGCATTCTCCTCCGTCTTCAAGCGGGCTGGGCGCTCTATCTCCCGTCAAGTCTTGGATTCTCTCGTTGAGAACCCCTCACGCTTTAATGCGCCTTGGAGTTGCAGCCCAAGGTATCCTTGTCCTCCGGCTTCCGCCTTCTACCTCCTGCACTGCACTCGAGGTCCCCTATCTCCCGGTCGACCTCCAGCGCCTCCTCACGGCTCGTGCTTGGGCCTCCTCCTCCGCCTCCTTGTGGCCTCCACCTCCCGCCTCCTCCTCCACCGGTTCCGATCACGTCGATAGTGATCCCGGCCGACCTTCCGGCTTCCGCCTCCCTCCTTGTGGCCTCCACCTCGGGTCGATGTTGGGCGGTGGGCCGCCTCGGGTCGCGAGCCCTCTCCGCCTCCTGCTGCGCCTCCCTCCTTCGTCGGCAGAGATCCTCGGCTCGTGCTTGGGCCTCCTATGCACCTTTGCTCACCCGGTGAAGAAACTTAGTCCGTCCCGCTGAATGGACGGACTTCTTCGGCCTCCGGCTTCCTCCTCGATGCGGCCGAGCTTCCGCCTTCCTCCTCGCCTCTGGGCCGCCTCCATGTGCTCACGGAGGAGCACCATGCGCCTCCTTGTGGCCTCCACCTCCGGGTCTTCTCGGTAGTCCGAGACCCAGAGCATACCGTCCATGACGGTAGCTGTGACCCGTGTCTCTTCCACGGCGCCAGTGAGGCCCCCAAGAAGTCCTGTGGGGGCGGGGCATCTCTCCGCCAAGGACCTCCATACGATCGGAGCGAGTCGGGCTCTCGGACCTAATCGGGACCCTTAGGTCCCGAGTAGGTCCGGAGCCTCACCTTCTTTGGCCCTCCAGCCTCCCGCCGCCTTCTACCTCCTGCACTGCACTCGAGGTCCCCTATCTCCCGTGGCCGACCTCCAGCGCCTCCTCACGGCTCGACTGCGCTCACCGCTCGGCCTTGAGTTGGCTGCGGCCACTCCCAAATTGCCTCCCTCCACCCGCCCGATCACGCCGATAGTGATCCCGGCCGACCTCCCGCCTCCTCACGGCTTCCTCCACCTCCCGCCGCCTTCACCGAGCCTCACTGGTCCGATGTTGGGCGGTGGGCCGCCTCACTAGGTCGCGAGCCCTCTCCGCCTCTGCGGCCTCCTCCTTCGGCAGAGATCCTCGGCTCGTGCTTGGGCCTCCTATGTTCGCTCACCGCCACCCACTGAAGAAACTTAGTCCGGCCCCGCTGAATGGACCAGATTTTCGCCTCCCGCTTCCTCCTCGATGCGGCCGAGAGCTTCCGCCTTCCTCGCCTCCCGGGCCGCCCATGTGCTCCCCGGAGGAGCACCATGCGCCTTGTGGCCTCCACCTCGGGTCTTCTCGGCCCAGAGACCCAGAGCATACCGTCCATGACGGTAGCTGTGACCCGTGTCTCTTCCACGGCGCCAGTGAGGCCCCCAAGAAGTCCGCGGGGGCATCTCTCGGTCCGCCAAGGACCTCCATACTGCAGCCCCGAGCGAGTCCGTCGGGCTCTCGGACCTAATCGGGACCCTTAGGTCCCGAGTAGGTCCGGAGCCTCACCTTCTTGGCCCTCCAGCCTCCCGCCGCCTTCTACCTCCTGCACTGCACTCGAGGTCCCCTATCTCCCGTGGCCGACCTCCAGCGCCTCCTCACGGCTCGACTGCGCTCACCGCCTCGGCCTTCAGTTGGCTGCGGCCACTCCCAAATTGCCTCCTCCACCCGCCCGATCACGCCGATAGTGATCCCGGCCGACCTCCTCCTCCGGCTTCCTCCGCCGCCTTCACCGAGCCTCACTGGTCCGATGTTGGGCCAGGGGCCGCCTCCTCCACCTCGGGTCGCGAGCCCTCTCCGCCTCTGCTGCGCCTCCTCCTTCGTCGAGAGATCCTCGGCTCGTGCTTGGGCCTCCTATGTTCGCTTCACCGCCACCCACTGAAGAAACTTAGTCCGTCCCGCTGAATGGACGGACTTCCCTCGGCCTCCTCCTCGATGCGGCCGAGAGCTTCCGCCTTCCTCCGCCTCCTGGCCGCCTCCATGTGCTCCCCGGAGGAGCACCATGCGCCTCCTTGTGGCCTCCACCTCGGGTCTTCTCGGCCCAGAGACCTGAGAGCATACCGTCCATGACGGTAGCTGTGACCCGTGTCTCTTCCACGGCGCCAGTGAGGCCCCCAAGAAGTCCGCTAGGGGCGGGCATCTCTCTCGCCAAGGACCTCCATACTGCAGCCCCGAGCGAGTCCGGGCTCTCTCGGACCTAATCGGGACCCTTAGGTCCCGAGTACCGAGGTCCGAGCCTCACCTTCTTTGGCCCTCTTGGCCGCCACCTTGTTCGCCTCTTTCTCGGGGCCTTGAGGGGTGAGGGGTTCGAGCCGACCTCTTGCCTCTCCCGCCGGAGATGTGACCGCCCGGGGCCGCTGGCCTCCCCGCCTCCTTGGCGGCCCTTTCCGCCTTCTCACCGCCTCTTGACTTCTTGCCACTCCGTTGGCGGGGCAAGGGCATGGGCGCCGGGCCGCCTCCCGGTGCGTATGGGTGGCACTGCCTTCCGCTTTTCGGTCCCCGACGAGTCCGGCCGGGCCGCTGCCGCCGCCTTCTTGCCACTCCGTTGGCGGGTGGCACTGCCTTCCGCCTGGGCCGCCTCCCCGCCTGGGCCGCCTGACCGGCCGCCCGATGGGGCACCAGGAGGAGGGAAGCGGGGATGTCCTCCCACACTTCCCTTGGTGGCGAGGGAGTCCGCTCCAAACGTATGGAGTCTGGGATTCCCTCCCAGTCGTCTTCCTCCCGCGCTCTCTTGCTCCGGACGGGCCGGGCTTCCACCTCCTGGGTTCTTCCTTCTGCCTCCGGTAGGGCGGCCAGTCCCTTCCGGAGTGCGCGCTCCTCTTCTCCCTCCTTCAGGAGGTTCGCGTGCCCCCACACATGAATTAAGAACGGCGATAACGCCGACGGACGAGGCTTCTCACACCTCAGCTGAAGAGCTTCCTGATTGATACTGGCGAAGATGATCCTTCCCCAGTCTGCCCTCCTTCCTCTCTGCAGCGCATGCAGGAACACCAGCAGATTGTCACCAAGGTGATCTACCTTGGTGAGCATGTTCCAGTGGACAATTATCCTGGCCACTGCTCGCACCCTCCGGTCTAGCAACTCCGCCATCAACCACCGCTGGTTGTCTGCTATGCCTCGGCCGAGGGGCGCCTTTGCCGCCTATCTTCCCTCTGGCCTTGAGAGGTTCTGGGACTACGCCCCCAATTTCCTCCGCTGGGCGGTTGTACACCGCCTCGGACCTCCAAGGTCCACCTCCGGGTCCTCTCAAGGCTCTTAGACGAACCTCCTTGTTGGCCGCCAACATCTTCCGCATTTCTGACTAGGGTGACATCACAATGTCCAGACAACTGAAAACGCCCAGTGCCACTCCTCGACCAACTCCCCGCCTCCTCCACCATGGCTCAAGTCCGAGATAGCGCCGGGTGACAATGTTGCGCTCCACCAAGTTCCATGGCGCCCATACCTCCGCCGCTTTCTTGGGTCCCATCTTCCCGCTCCTTTTGTCCTGCTGAGTGTGAGGCCCCCAAGAAGTCCGCTAGGGGCGGCCCTTCCGCCTCCTTGGCGGCGGCGTCAATTGCTTCCTTCAAGTCGAGCCGCGCCAAGGGTGCTGGCGATCAAAGCATAATGCCATAGGGCCGGGTGTTCGAGCGAGCGGCGAAGATCGCGGGTTACTTGGGAGAATGACCTCGCCTTACGCTTCCGCCTCCTTGTGGCCTCCACCTCCACATGGCGCGGAGGGTGGCTCTTGTCCGTAACTATCGGGGCCCGCATGGCTTACTCTCGCCTTACGCCCGCCTACTCGGCCTTACGCCGCGAAGACGCTGGAGCGTGAATACCGCTATAACTGCAAGGCTACGGCCCCGGCTCAGATGCCCGTCTTCCATTCAGGGCCGTCCACGTGGCGCCGATCTGTCTAACTCACGCCCCAACTTCTAAGTTACTTTCCCTGGCGTACTTATCCTGTTTTGACCCGGAGTGGGGTCCGGACTTATCCCGATACTCCGGTGCGCGGTCCGAGGTCCTTCTAGTGGTACCGGGGTCCGTTACCTACTCCGGAGTCCGGAGTGCACTCCGGAGCACAGTCCAGAGTGCCGTCCGTGCTTATTCCTCCTTTTCCGCCTTATTTTACACTTCGGACCTACGAAAAAAACAAAACCCAACTTATTTCCTAACCCCAAGGGAAGTCCGTAGCCCACAGTCAATCAGCAACAAACAAAGGAAATTGGTCTTCCCACCTTTGTAGCCTAGCATTTACAGGGGTCCTCTGCCGTTAAAGTGGTAATTGAGGTCTGGATAGGTCTAGGAAGTTGTGGAGGAACCTCAAAACAATGGTGTTGGTCTCAAGAGTCACCAAGTGACGTCGCGTCGCTTCAGTTTAGAGGCACATGTTTGTATTGCACGCAAGACGCATATGTTCATATCACTTGAAAGACGCACATGTTCGTAGTTAAAGCCAATGGCATCAGTGACAACAAAGCTGAAAAGGATAGAGGACGCTTGAAGTGTCCAAAAATTCCAATTAATTTGTCAATAAAATCAAACATTTATATATGCAAGGTATGAGAGTGACGTAAGGGTTAGCACATACATATTAGTACATAAACAAGTCTTGAAGCCTATATACGTATATACGTATACAAAGGAGGTACATATAAGTACACTAATATAATATAAGTATAACAGAAGGATGTGTACATATATATGTACACATACTTACATATACAAAGGATATGCAAAGGAGGTAAAATAGGAAGAGAAGGATACCCCCCGTGGGAGAGAGAGGTCCTTGTTACAATCATGTTACAAGAGGAAGATGGGAAGAGAATAAAATGGTTGTGATAGGGGAGCTCCTCCTCACAATCATGATGGTGGAGAAGAAGTGAAAGAGTATAAAAAGGGTGTGATAAGGGGAGCAATAACTAGCAGGGTGAGGTGAGAGGAGAGAGACCAAGCATTGTGTTAAGATGGTGTGAGAAGGTGGATAAGAAATTGACACCTTGAACACCAAGCCACCAAAGAGTGTTGCAATTTTGAAGTGGTACATGAAGTGAGAGACCAAGCATTGTGTTAGGATGGTGGGAGAAGGAAGAGAAAAAATTGACCAAGTGAACACCAGGTCATCAAAACGTGTTGCAAGTTGGAAGTGTTACATAAAATTGCAACAACGACTGTAACGGGCAAGTGGGAAATTATTAATAATGCTTGTGAGAGAGAGGGTGTATCCATAAGGGTGAGGTGGGAAGAGAGAGCGCCAGGTTCGTGTTAAGATGGCTGCACCAAACGGGGACAGAACTGACAAACTTAATACCAAGCCTCCAAAACATGTTGCAATGTGGAAGTGTAACAAAAAATTGCAACATCGACTGTAACATAGGGTGCCCATTTCTAGTAGGGAATTCAGTTGCAGATTGTAGCTGCATACATGTTTTTGTGGAACCTTCTATTTTGAAATAATGTTCGCGCTAGCCTATCATTAGTGCAGCAAATATATGAATTATGTAATTATGGGTATTTAAGTAAATAAAAATATAATAGATAAATATTATGGATAGGAAGGAGCACGAACGCGTCAGGCGCGTTATGCCTTGTCAAGCATGCGTAAGCATGTTAAGTGGATGACTAGACAAGTAGAGATGCCGTGTTAGTTAACTGGGAGTTTAAAGAAGAGAAAACGATAACTATCCATTATAAATACCAGCCTTCCGAATGGAAAGGGCATTTTTCGACAACTCATACTTGTTCGTTTCAATTAGCCTAGACTTTGCTGATGAAGTGGCCTACAGTTTGCCCATTCCCCTCACGCTCATAATAAAAGCAATCGTTGTTTTAAGGTGTTCATTTGTGCATACCCCGGAATACTGTCGGAAAAACAATTTGCCCATTCCCCGCCGTAGTCACCAAGGCCTGCAATTGCCAGTCGCACTAGGCCGTAGTGCTGGTTGTTTATGCGGTGTATATGAAAACGGAACACATATCCCTACCTGTTTCTGGCCGAGGAATGAGAAAAAAGGTAGTTGTAAATTTGAGTGCGCTGGTATATACCGTCGCAACCCCATATTCCCGGCTACTGAGTCCCTACCATCTTCAGAGACTATGACTATAACTAACACTAGTATGGATACTTGCCAACAACAAAACCCGTTGTCTGTCCCTGCAAATGTCATTCTACGCTGGTACTTTCCATGGATGCTTGCGGTAGGGTGGCCAATTCCCACCTCATAGATGCCAAATATTGTTAATTTCATTTGTTATAGCCTAAAATCCATAAACATAGGGATGTTATGAAGGCTAGTTTTTACATTCCTATGCCAGGATATCGATCATTTTAACAGCAAAGCCGAAAAGAGCGGAATAAGCCCTTTTTGCACATACATTGCTCCCATGTTCATCCATGAAGTAGATCAGGATCATTTGTGTAAGCTGGTGGACATCCTGAAAGGTGAAATGCTAGAGGAGCCGTTAAGCCAACGGGGAGAATTTGTTGTGTAGGTTTGACACCAATAATCTTGCGCACACTGGCAGATGTGCAAGAATGACTGACGTTTAGAGGGCAGACAGAAGAGTGCATGTGTGCTTGTGCATGTGTTCAGAGTGGACTAAACAAAAAAAGGCCATTTATTTTTTCAATAATGGGATACAAACATAAAAACTATATTTATTCAAAGACAAATATATTCAATTTTTATAATAAAAAATGCATATCACAATATGTATCACATCATTGGATAGGTGCCGAACCCGCCCGGGTATGTCCTCTTTACAAAGGTCCCCTACACCAAGCATGATTCCAACATACATGTCAGGATATTCTATTGGTGATCATTTTTTAACAGCATAATATAAAACATGAAAGTTGAAAATCTTACTCAACAAATTCATACTCCTTGATAAATGGGGGCGAATTTTGATCTGCATGCATCTCTACCCATGTAAGGAAAGATGACACCATATTGACACGACAGTTTGGCTTTCCGTCACAGCTGAGACCACCCACAAACTGTGCCATGCTTCGATGAGCACTGCATTTGTAAGGAGGCGCTACATTTGATACAGCTTGGCAAAGATAATACAGACTCCCGCATGTAAAGTAACGGTAGCTCGCATCATCAACGACAAACCACTTGCCATTGGCTAAGTCAATCTTTGAATAGTCTAGATTCTTGCAAGGATTGTGAGGTGCTGTAGATCAAGATGCCCACAGAATTAGTAAAGACATCCTACGCAAGGAACAAGAGATAATATCACAAAAGTAGGAAGGCTTACGAAAAGATATGTTATAATTCGTGTCCCCATTAAACGTGGACCAAAACTCATGTGTTATAAGAGCTGAAAGATCATCAATAGGACTGGTCTCATTGGCTGTGGAAAGAGCTCTTGCGCCATCTATAATGTTGCACAAACAAAGCACCAAGGTGACAATCGCACAAGAAGCCATGGACAAGTTCCATCCTACCATCGCTATTAGCAACGTCAACACGCTTGCAAGCTTAGAATTATGCAAAGCAACAAAAGATTGTTTATGTGAGAGCTACACACACACATATATAGCCTAAAAGATGACATTGCTCGATGAATGTATGACAATGAACATTGTAAACTCTCGATGATAAAGAAAGTTGCCCAAATTTTAGAACTATTCAAATATTTATAATCCTTGAGATAAATCCTTAGAAATAAAATTACTGAAGAGATGTGCATGTGTTAAGAGGCGACCACATATAAAAGTAATACTATGTACAACTTTTTGTGCAAAACTATTGTAAAAATTGAGATAAATGTCTACGAGGTTTGAACTCATGTCGACCGCTCCATTGTTAAAGGGGCACGCATTCTCATCGCATCCCTCCACCACATAGTGTATGTTGTTCAACGTTCTATGTATATTTACGGGATACCATGCTTTTTATTTGCGCATTAAGCCGGATTGGGGCACCATAATGTATGAGGCTTATATCCACCACAGGGAGAAGCTCCTTAGGCCAAATTCGGTGGATGAGGAAGAGCCAAGGCCCTGTTATCTCAGCACCTATTTGGTGCACTTGTGGGAGACCGAGGGGCTCCTCACCAGCAAGGAGCTGGAGGATGCTTGGCATCCTTCGGAAATAATCCACCTCCAGCCAAGCTTGGAAAGGCCTTGCCTTTTGCCTTGACAAAAACCATGGGGGGTCAGACCTCCACAAGCACGCCAGGACCAAGGGCGGAGGAAGTAGAGGCAACAAGGTTGCCGGAATGGGAAGTCTTTCCTTCCCAAGAGCGTGGAGAGGAGGAGGAGCAAGGTCCGGCCGAGGAGGGCCGGATGGTAGTCTATGAGAGGAGGACTACCACAGGAGGGGTGACAACCCCAAGGGTGGGAGTCCCCACCATTTCGTGGGTGCCTAAGGAAGAGGCACCTCGGCCAAGCTTGGAAAGGCCTTGCCTTTTGCCTTGACAAAACCATGGGGGTCGACCTCCACAAGCACGCCAGACCAAGGGCGGAAGTAGAGGCAACAAGGTTTAATGGGAAGTCTTTCCTTCCCAAGAGCGTGGAGAGGAGGAGGAGCAAGGTCCGGCCGAGGAGGGCCGGATGGTAGTCTATGAGAGGAGGACTACCACGGAGGGGTGACAACCCCAAGGGTGGGAGTCCCCACCATTTCGTGGGTGCCTAAGGAAGAGGCACCTCAGCCTCACCTGGGGAGGCAGCCACCAGTGGGTAGGCGACTATCGTGGTACGGTCCCCACCACAGGCGTGCACCAGCGGGAGAGCGGCCTACATGGTAGGCACCCCACGTGGCACCGCCGTAGGGCAGCCCTGGCCGGTAGGGAAGGGAAGGAGAAGCGGCACGAGAGCCATGGCGCCAGCCGCCATCTTCCGCCGGGTGGGAGCGGATGGGCGATGAGTGAGGGGACCCCCACCGCCGCGCGATGGCCCGAGGAGCGCGAGGGAGCTGGAAATGTCCAGCAAGGGGCTAGTGGGGGCAGAGTTTGGGCCCCTAGGCGATTTGCTGAGTGCTTGTGAGGCACTCAGCCATGTAGACTCGAAGGGGGCTAGGAAGCTAGCAGCCTCCTTGTGGGCATGTCGGGAGGAAGTCAAGGCCCAAGAGATGACTGAAAGGAGGGCAGGGACCAAGTGGCAACTGGAAGCCATGGAGTCCGATGAGAAGGCAGCCAAGTTGGAAAAGGCTGTGGAAAAGCTCCAACTAGATCTTGTAGATCAGCGAAGAGCGGAGTGTAACTAAGGTCTACATGAGTTCATAAGTAAGTCCCCATGTATCCATTTTGGAGAATTGTCTGTTCAAGAGCCAAAGAGGCCATTTTGGAGAATTCTCTATATAAGAGTTGAACAGGTAGTGTATCACTCTTACTTTCATCTAAACTAAAGAGGTCATTTTCAAGAATTCTCTATTGAAAAGGTGAATAAATAGTGTATCACCATTGCTCTCATCTCATACGAATGAGTGATAGCGATCCGAATCTAGATTTTCACCTCCTAAAAATAATTTACCCTTAGTAAGATTAAGAGGCAACTAGTTAATGCTCTCATGATCAGAATTCTAATGGTAGAATGTAGTTTTTTATAACCAAATATCTTTCTTCAAATATAGCGGACATTTATCGGTGTAACTCCGGACGAGTCTGGGGTCCTAGAAAGGACATATATTAATTAGTGAGAATTGTTGAGGCCAAATTGGTCACCAGATGAAACCCTAACGTGCTTGCCTCATCTAGGTTAGGTCGAGGTATTTAACCAATTAAGCCCTCAATTTACGGCATAATTAACAGAAAGAATAGCCCCTATCGATGCCTAATTTACCGGAAATAGACTGGACTATCATGTGTATATTTGGGCACATTATCGGGAATTGCCTCTATCAAATCACCGAGGGGTGAGGAGTTTCGGCCACGAAACTCATGTTCAGAAGCCACGCTAAAGGACAAGATATTTGGTGCGGTGTCGGCGGATACGGTGATGGAGGATGTGTTCAACTTCATATTCCAGGTGAGGGAAAGTGAGGACAGTAGGTGGGCGAGGCGGCGGGGGTCCATGATAGCATTTGAGTAGGGAAATATGGAAGACATTATAACGTCGATAATCAGGGGGGAGGGCTAGGCGATAGGCAACAAGGTGAGGGAAAGTGAGGAGACGGCGGGCGGGCGGCGGGGTCCATGATAGCATTTGAGTAGGGAAATATGGAAGACATTATAACGTCGATAATCAGGGGGGAGGGCTAGGCGATAGGCAACAAGGTGAGGGAAAGTGAGGACAGCAGGTGGGCGAGGCGGCGGGGGTCCATGGTAGCATTTGAGTAGGGAAATATGGAAGACATTATAACGTCGATAATCAGGGGGGAGGGCTAGGCGATAGGCAACAAGGCTAGGCCAATTGCTACGAGGACAGGGAAGGGGCCGATCCAACGATCGGCGAGAGCACCACTGTCGGAGCCAAGGATGGGGGAAGATATCGGGTAGAGAGGAGGACCTAATCTCCCGGAGAGAAGGAATCCGGGCGGCGATATCCATGTTGGGTTGGGTTTGTGACTTGTCCACTAACTGATGTGTTTGTGTGTTCAAGAATATTCGGCGATATCCATGTTGGGTTGGGTTTGTGACTTGTCCACTAACTGATGTGTTTGTGTGTTCAAGAATATTAAATGGTCTCCTGTACAGCTATCCAAGAATCCTCGTTGGGGTTCCTGCATATAATGTTCTAGGAGTAGTAGGTAACTTTAGGTGAGGGCTTAGTCGCTCTTTTTCACCCTGACCCCCGAGGTCCACTTGCATTGTCCTGTGCTGGATGGGTTTTTCCCCATCCTGTTTTCCCTCAAGAAAATAAAAATTTAATTAAAATGACATTGCTTGATGAATGTGTAACAATGAAGAATGTAAAGTCTTGATCATTGAGAAATTTACCTAAAATTTAGAACTATTGAGATATTTATAATTCCCCAGATATCCTTTTTAATGAAGAGATGTGCATGTGTTAAGAGGGATCACATATAAAAGTAATATTATATACAAGTTATTATACAAAATTTTCATTAAATTTCGATACATCTCCCACTATTCCACCTCAGCCATGCCTAAATAAAGAAACCCTTTCAAACTGGGCCCGCCGAGTGGCCGAGGAAGAAACGCCAGCTGATTCTGAACAGGACCTTCTATCAGAATCACATTTTGAGGTTAAACACGTTATTCAACTACAAGGCTGTCCAGAAAGAGGAAGATTTGTCCAATTCTGGTTATCTATATTGTGATGAGACGTGGTCAATGTCAGCCATCAATGGCCGTGTTGAGCACTGGCGACCTCTTTAATGTTTCTCACGGCCGACCCTGACAACTGCAACAATCCCTTACAACAAAGTCTGTTTGTTCAAGCCTTGGCATGACCTCCGTGGACCTGTGGCAATCACGGCACATGCGTAGATTCTTCGGCACCATCAGAGGTGTTCCAGTCGGAGAGTTCAAGAGACTAACGCCAGAGCTAGTTTCTCAGCGTGTCTACAAAGCAAATCTTGTTTTTCCTTCTCACACAGAGGCTTCAACACCAACTTTGTGTGAGGCAAATGGCCTGCTTCCTGCTTCAGACGTGCATTCGTGCGTTCTACCATAATAGCAATATCCCTGTCTCCTTTCTCCGACCAGAAATCGATGTACCTTCTGTTGCATACATGTCCACCAGGCAGGTGCACACCACTACGTCATCCACCAATCCTCTTCAACAATCTGTGAGTGCAGCGTCCTGGCCTTTTGTCAGGCGCCAGTGCTTCCACAGGTCTTCAGAAGGCAAGCAAAAGTAACATGGTTAGCTAGAATCAGCCCCTCCTGCTCCATTTGTCCATACCTACAAGCGCTTCATGTCCGAGCCCTTGCTGTGCATACCCGGCGATCAGGGTATTCCATGTCACCACATTCTTTGTGTTCATGCTTTCAAAAACCTGGCGTGCATCTTCCAGTTCACCACATGTTGCATACATGTCCGCCAGGCAGGTGCCCACCTGTATGTCATCCAGCAGTCCTCTTTCAACAATCTGTGAGTGCAGCTGCCTGCCCTTCTGCAAGGTGCCAGTGCTTGCACAGGCCTTCAGAAGGCAAGAAAAAGTAACATGGTCAGCCAAAATGAGGCCCACCTCCTCCATTTGTCCATACACAACAGGCGCCTCATGTCCAAGTCCTTGCTGGGAATACCCAGCCATCAGCACCGTCCATGTCACCACATCCTTTGTGGCCATGCTGTCAGAAACCTGGCGTGGATGTTTCAGTTCGCCACATTTTGCATACATGTCCACCAGGCAGCTGCCAACAAACAAGTTAAAACAAACGTCACTCTGCACCACATCACAGTGCACTTTTCTGCCAGATTCCAAGTCGGCGGCTAATGCACAAGCTCGAAGGGCAGCTACAAAGACGTGAGCATCCGCCTTCACTCCTGACCTGCGCGTCTCATGGTACAGTTGTATGGCCTCCTCAGATTTCCCGTGCTTAGCATGCGCAGAGATTATGAAGAACCACATGAAGACATTTGGTTTGCCAACCCTGGTGAACACATCCATGGCCTCCTACAGCCTACCCCCATATGCATACATGCGCAAGATATGATTCCCCAAGTATGCATCCGACTCGTTCCCAAGTTTGACAGTGAGGTCATGAACCAATCCTTCTTAGCTGCACACAGTTTTAGCCTGTGTAGAACAGAGACTGAAAAAAACCAGAGTTTGTCTGCGCCAGAGATTCCAGGGCCCCAATGGCCTCAGAGAGCTTCCCCTGCTGACATAGCGCGCTCACGGTTACAGCCGTTACCACGCCCATTCCCGATCCTTCACTCCCGCCAAGTTCAGGACTATTCGGACAGCTCGCCTTGGAAGGAGCGGCACCAAGACCCATTTGCAGATCCAAGGAAACGAGCTGCTCATCAACCCAAGCTAGCTCAAACAGGCCCTTCAACCACAGCACCTCGCCGGACCCCCTACGCCGGAAGTCAGGCGCACGGGAGCTCCTCATATCTCGTCTGTTGTCCCACCAAATGGTAGGGTCCAGAACAAAATTGCTGCCACAAGTGCTCCTGCTCCTGGCAACAACCATAGCTGGAAAACCCGTCCCTACCCACCCACTTTCTGAGAAGTGGAAGTGGTGGGCTCCTTACACTGCTGCACCTGCATGCTTTGTTTGCCAGGGTTGTCTCCCTAAGATGCGGTGAGCGGGAGCTCCTCGTAGAATCTCTGCACACACACGAATTGGGTCCACAACGAGTCCGGTTGCCATACTGGGGCCATAGTTCAGAGACCGCTCGGGAGCTGAATGTAACAACAGACGGGCAGGAAATCAAAGTGACAGGCCCTCCCCTGAAACAGGACTCGGATGGGATGCCAGTTCTGGAGCTCGGGATTTTTGAAGGACAAGTTCTTTGTACTCGGAAAAGCTTCCATCTCCCTATCGGCAAGGCCATGATCCATCAAACGCAGCAAGCCATGCCCGTGGCCACATCTTAGATTGGCGATAAACCACCTCGAGAGCGGAAACACAGGGTTGGAGCAACTTGGAGGCAACTGTGTTGGATCTACAGTATACGCCAAACGAGGAGGATGATGGCGAGCCCCGGGCAGCTTCCGGCAGCTCCCCGATCCGCTGCAGTTTCCAAGGGTTACATTTTCGCGTCCGCCTGGGAACAGGTATGGTTGGATCCTTGCTTGGCTGCAGGTTGGTGTTGTCAGAGGTGGAAGCCGGAGTGTTCATTGTGGTGTATTGTGTGGCAGACTGCGCCTTTGACGGAAAGGCAGTTGGCAGCGATCGCGCTACTGGGACAGGTTTGTGCGGAGAGACCAGTGCCACCTCATTTGCAATTGGCTGGAAGTGTGAGCAGCAAGCCGGGCCCGGGATCGGGGCCCCTTGAAGCTTCGGCTTTGGTGGACGTTTCCCAGCAGACCTTTGATTTGAGCGAGCTTGCTTTGGTGAATAGTCACCAATTTTACAAATGGCACGCGGATCTGGAGGCTGCCATGAAGTCGGAGACTGAGGAGAAATACAGACAGTATGTGAACACTTTGACAGGGCATCTGCAGACATGTGATGAGTTGCTTGGTCATGTGGACAGTACTCTAGGGTTATTCGATGACCTGCAAGCACAGCATCAAGCTGTGGCTACTAAGACGAAGACTTTGCATGATGCCTGTGAGCGGCTGGTTATGGAGAAAGACAGGCTTGTGGAGTTTGCTGAGGCCCTGAAAACTAAGCTGAACTACTTCGATGAGTTGGAGTCAATTGCTACACAGTTTTATGCACCTACCATGAGCGTGGCAAGTGGGCACTTCCTGCCGCTTCTGAAGCGACTGGATGAATGCATCTCGTACGTGAGCAACAATCCTCAGTATGCCGATTCCAGCACATACCTTGTGAAGTTCAGGCAGCTACAGTCCAGGGCCTTGGGAATGGTGAGATCACATGTTCTGTCAGTGCTGAGAGCAGGAGCAGCTCAGGTGCAAGCGGCTATCAGGGAAAGTATGGGTGCCAGTGGGAAAGCATTCATAGCAGAAGGATCGGAGACGTCAGTACTGTATGTGCGGTTTAAAGCTGCAGCTCATGACTTGAAGCCTTTGATGGAGGAGATTGAAAGCAGAGGCTCTCGGAAAGAGTACGCTCAAGTGCTTGCGGATTGTCATACACTTTATTGCGAACAGCGTCTGGCTTTGGTGCAAGGGGTGGTGCTTCAACGGTTGGGAGAATATGCCAAGAACGAGCCTTTGACGTCCTTGACCAGATCGGGATGTGCGTACCTGATTCAGGTTTGTCAGCTTGAGCACCAGCTATTTGATCACTTTTTCCCTTCGTCCTCTTCTGAGGTTTCAAACCTTATACCTCTAGTTGAGCCGTTGTGCACAGCTCTGTATGACACCTTGAGGCCCAAGTTCATTCATGAAGCAGATCTGGATCATCTGTGTGAACTGGTGGACATTCTAAAAGGCGAGATGCTAGAAGAGCAGTTAAGCCGACGGGGAGAATCTGTTGCAGGCTTGAAACCAACAATCTTGCGCACACTGGCAGATGTGCAAGAACGACTGACTTTCAGGGCGCAGACGTACATGCGCGATGAGATTGCAAACTATCTGCCGCTGTCAGAGGATCTTGACTATCCCGCTAAACTGGAGCAAGCTATGGCTTTGGCTGCTGCAGCCGGGCACGAGGATGAAGATGGCAGGGAAGCTTATGCTGCTTGGTATCCACCACTGGAGAAGACCTTATCATGCCTCTCCAAGCTGTACCGATGTCTTGAGCAAGGCATATTTACCGGTCTGGCTCAGGATGCTGTGAATATATGCTCTTCCTCGATACAGCGTGCAAGCAAGTTGGTCACAAGGCGTGCATCGTCAATGGATGGACAGCTTTTCCTTATCAAGCACTTGCTGATACTGCGAGAACAGATCATCCCTTTTGAGATTGAATTTTCTGCAACCCACAAAGAGCTGGATTTTACGCACCTGCTGGAACATCTCCGGAAGATTTTGCGAGGCCAGGCCTCCATGTTTGATTTTACGAGCAGGTCAGCATTAGCATTTGCGCGGGTATTCTCTCCTCGAGTGCTGGAGAACCAGGTAGATGCCAAACATGAGCTGGAGAAGACATTGAAGGCCACTTGTGAGCAGTTCATCATGTTTGTGACAAAGTTGTCAGTGGAGCCCATGCTGTCTTTCATCACAAAAGTGACAGCCATCAAGGTGGCTCCCTCTTCAAATGCGAAGGGGGGAGTAGGAGAAGCGAGAGTCCTCAAGCAGCAAGCATTTGCAACTCCAGATAAAGTTGCAGAACTGGTAACGAAAGTTGATGCTGCTCTTAAGGATGAACTGCCCCTCGCGGTGGCCAAGATGAAGCTCTACCTCCCCAACTCCTCCACGCGTGCAATCTTGTTCAAACCAATCAAGACCAACATCGTAGAGGCTCACGGTCAGATTCTGCTACTGGTTCATTCCGAGTACACGCAGGAGGATGCAGACATGATTGGTCTTCGTACTCTTTCTGAGCTACAGGCGTATCTTGACGGATTATGTTGATGATCCTCCGTTACCCACTCTAGGCCACCTATGTAGTTTACATCCTCCTCTCCATGTGCAGAGGAAAACTGCACCTATTCATTTGCATCGCTCTTTTCAAAGATGCAGCTGGAACTTCTCATTCGCACTGCCGTCTCTTTGGATGCCACGGTGCCACCCTAACAAACTTCAAGGAGGATGCATGCGATTTGGGCATGCATGGATATCCATCGGGCCATGATGTATATATTATTGTTAAACCTTGGATCCCTAATTTGAGTCTGGGTTCTGGATCAGTAGTTCTGGACGGAGAACGGGGCTGGCTGGGGCTGTTGATGTTTCACAGTTACTGATACTGCAGGAACAACAGCAGCACCAGGAGCAGCAATATTGATTGTTGCAAGAGCTTGCGGGTGAAAAGCAATGGCTTTGTTCGGGAGGGTGGGAGCTACAGTCAGGCAGTCGGTAGCTCGATGGCCGCTGCACGACGGGATGGCTTCGGTGCCTGCGCGTCACCTGGGGCTCAGGGGCATGGCCACGGGGAAGAAGCTCTATGTCGGAGGTGAGGAAGCTTGGTGTGCTCTGGCGGCTGGCGCTGATCTTGCCTGACGAGGGCTCCATCTGATGACGCTCCGGAGTTTGGCAGGCCTCAAGAGCGGCACCAATGACGAGCATTTGATAAAAGCCTTCTCGCCCTACGGCGAGATTTCTGACGGTGATGTCACTGACCGTGTCACAGTTTTGTCATGGTTTCTGGTGTCGTGGCTGCTCCCCTGACGGAATTGAATGTGCCTTCTCCAGCGAGGATTGTCATCGATCATGAAACTGGGCGGGGGAAGGGATTCGGTTTTGTTTCTTACAGCACCGAAGCAGAGGCAGAGGCTGCAAAGAAAGCCATGGATGGCCAGGTTAGTATTTTTGGCCGGCTTGCCCTCAACACTGTTGCTGAATTAGGGTTTTTTTCGTTTGAAGAGGTTCCGGAGCACTTGCAATCAGAGTTGTCTAACGCTTAATCGGTTGCAGAACTTGCTCGGGAGAATTATAGTCGTGGATTATGCTGCTCCCCCTGGTTCCAGACCAAAGCGTCCGGTGTACGCTGGATATCCCCGTAAAGATGGTTCGTTTGGTCCTGGCAACATCGTGAAACCTGGTGAGACTTTCAGTATTGGTGGCTTGTTCGGCGGTACCAAATCTTGACAGCCTCCAGATTGCACAATCTGGCTCCTAACACAACCAACCGCTTGCCTCCTTGCCCCGGTGCAATCAAAGCTTTCCCGAGCCCGCGGTAAGGCACCACCCGCCGTCCCCTCCCACCGCCAACTACTGAAGTCTGGGATGGTTTTGCACGCAGCACCCCTTTGATGCAAGGGTGTGAATCATGTAAATTTTGCTGCCAAGCAACCTCCCCGCAAAGGCATCCATGTTTAGGCATCGGGGGTGAGCGCCAGCCACACTTGAGTTTTCCCTTCTCTGTAGGTCGAAGTCTTGTTGGACGAACTTTGTACTGGTGATATGGCCGTTATCAATTCAACTGTCCTTATTCCTCTAATCCGAACTCTGATGATCGCAATGCAAGTTTTCACATACCTATGCATGTCAAAAGCCCTCACACACAAACAGGCACACTCTCTCACACAAGAGTTTTCTATACAAGTTGTTTGGAAAAGTTCGTCTACCCAGGACTGTCATCCTGACCCTAAACTCAATTCAAATCCAGCTTCCCACCTCCCTCCAGACCGTCTCCTGCACACCAGCTCCCCGGATGGCAGCAACTGTAGCCTTAGCTTGCGCACTCTGCCACATCCCTCTCCCAGGCCCATCGAAGCGCAGAGAAGCGCTGATATCAACCTCCCTCTCCTCCTCGTCACCGTCCGCCTTCACCCGCAACCCTTCCGCAGACGAGAACCGTCCCTCACTCCCGAACCCATTCCCACTCTCCTCCGTGCCTTAGGCCCTTCCCCAAACCGGCCCGTCGCAACATCGCGCCTCACATGCTGCACAGCCCTCTCCAGCAGACACAGCGCAGCCTCCAACCTGCTCATCTGATCCTGCGAGCTCGCAGCGAACACCCGAAACTGCTCCGTCAGCTGCTGCTGCTGCCGCTCAATCTCCTGCAGATGCCGACACACGGGACTCCACAGCCCTGCATCCCCACCTCCCGGGAGTGTCCAACCGGCGAGAAGGCGGAAGACAAGAGCAAGGCCGCAGTAGCCTCCGGCTCTGCCGCCCCTCTCCTCCCCATACGGCCGATAAAAGGTACGTTCCGCCTCCCTGCTCTCTCCTCCTGGCTGCCTCAAACAACGGTATCTCGGCACCACCGGGCTCACCTCCGAACCCGCACCCGCACCCGCACCCGGAGGAGGCGCGCACATCGATCTGGATCTCCTGCCCGTCGCTCCCGCCCCCGAGCTTCCTGAAGAAATCCAGGTTCGTCTTCCTGTCACTCAACACCGGGCTGCGCCTCCTCACCCCGGCGTCTCCCGCAGCTCCGCCACCGGCCTCGACCTTCTCCGGCGCCGGCGACGACACTCCGGGCCCTCGTCTGCGTCTGCGTCTGCGTCTCCGGCACAGGCCAGCGCGTTCCACACCCGCAGGGCCTCGGCAACGCTGTCCCGCACCGGCTTCACCTTATCAAACCTGGCGGCCTGCAGCGCCGGGGCCACCGCGGCCCGGAACGGGCTCACCAGCGCGGGATCCAGCACACACGCGAAGCGCAGCAGAGCGTCGGCCGCGGCCTTCCGCAGGGCCCAGTCCGCGCTCTCCAGCCCTCCGGCAGCAGCGGCAGGGAGGCCAGCAGCGGGACCCCGGCCACCCGGCGGCCCTGAGCGCCGGCGCCAGGCTCGCCATCACTCCCACCAGCGCGGGCCTGGCCTGGAACACCAGGCTCCCCATCAGCTTCACCACCCGCGGCACCAGGCGCTGCAGCACCCCTTTGATGCAAGGTGTGAATCATGTAAATTTTGCTGCCAAGCAACCTCCCCGCAAAGGCATCCATGTTTAGGCATCGGGGTGAGCGCCAGCCACACTTGAGTTTTCCTTCTCTGTAGGTCGAAGTCTTGTTGGACGAACTTTGTACTGGTGATATGGCCGTTATCAATTCAACTGTCCTTATTCCTCTAATCCGAACTCTGATGATCGCAATGCAAGTTTTCACATACCTATGCATGTCAAAAGCCCTCACACACAAACAGGCACACTCTCTCACACAAGAGTTTTCTATACAAGTTGTTTGGAAAAAGTTCGTCTACCCAGGACTGTCATCCTGACCCTAAACTCAATTCAAATCCAGCTTCCCCACCTCCCTCTCCAGACCGTCTCCCTGCACACCAGCTCCCCGGATGGCAGCAACCGTAGCCTTAGCTTGCGCATTCGCACTCTGCCACATCCCTCTCCCAGGCCCATCGAAGCGCAGAGAAGCGCTGATATCAACCTCCCTCTCCTCCTCGTCACCGTCCGCCTTCACCCGCAACCCTTCCGCAGACGAGAACCGTCCCTCACTCCCGAACCCATTCCCACTCTCCCTCCGTGCCTTAGGCCCTTCCCCAAACCGGCCCGTCGCAACATCGCGCCTCACATGCTGCACAGCCCTCTCCAGCAGACACAGCGCAGCCTCCAACCTGCTCATCTGATCCTGCGAGCTCGCAGCGAACACCCGAAACTGCTCCGTCAGCTGCGCCTGCTGCCGCTCAATCTCCTGCAGATGCCGACACACGGGACTCCACAGCCCCGCATCCCCCACCTCCCGGGAGTGTCCAACCGGCGAGAAGGCGGAAGACAAGAGCAAGGCCGCAGTAGCCTCCCGGCTCTGCCGCCCCCTCTCCTCCCCATACGGCCGATAAAAGGTACGTTCCGCCTCCCTGCTCTCCTCCCTCCTGGCTGCCTCAAACAACGGTATCTCGGGCACCACCGGGCTCACCTCCGAACCCGCACCCGCACCCGCACCCGGAGGAGGCGCGCGCACATCGATCTGGATCTCCTGCCCGTCGCTCCTCCCGCCCCCGAGCTTCCTGAAGAAATCCAGGTTCGTCTTCCTGTCACTCAACACCGGGCTGCGCCTCCTCACCCCGGCGTCTCCCGCAGCTCCGCCACCGGCCTCGACCTTCTCCGGCGCCGGCGCCGGCGACGACACCTCCGGGCCCTCGTCTGCGTCTGCGTCTGCGTCTCCGGCACAGGCCAGCGCGTTCCACACCCGCAGGGCCTCGGCAACGCTGTCCCGCACCGGCTTCACCTTATCAAACCTGGCGGCCTGCAGCGCCGGGGCCACCGCGGCCCGGAACGGGCTCACCAGCGCGGGATCCAGCACACGCGAAGCGCAGCAGAGCGTCGGCCGCGGCCTTCCGCAGGGCCCAGTCCGCGCCTCCAGCCCTCCGGCAGCAGCGGCAGGGAGGCCAGCAGCGGGACCCCGGCCACCCCGGCGGCCCCGAGCGCCGGCGCCAGGCTCGCCATCACTCCCACCAGCGCGGGCCTGGCCTGGAACACCGGGCTCCCCATCAGCTTCACCACCCGCGGCACCAGGCGCTGCAGCACCCCGGTCGGGACCTGCTTCTCCTTCTCCTGGACCACCCGCGCCAGGCACATCGCAGCCCCGGCCTGCACGCTCCGGCCCTGCTCCCCCAGCGCGTCCAGCAGCGGCTTCACGTACACCCCCACCGCGGCCGAGGACGCCGCCACGCCCGCGATGTCCTGGAAGCTTCCCGGCCCCGGCGCCCCGGCGGGGTACGGGACCCGGGCCGCGAGGCTGGCCATGGCGTCCGCGCAGGCGTCGCGCACCCCGGAGTCGGGGTCCTTGAGCCGCCGCACGATGCTTCCCACCATGCGAGGGAGGTGCGGGGACAGGAGCTCCGGATGCAGCTCCGCCAGGCTCCCCAGCAGCCGCACGCACTCCCGCCGCATCACCGCCTTCTGCTGCCCGTCCGTGTCGTAGAGGCAGGCCAGGAAGACCGCGATCCCCTCCGCCGTCACGCCCTGCGCGATGCTCTCCAGATCCTCCACCCCGATCTGCTGCGTGTCCCGGTCGCACAGCTTGTTCAGCGCCGCCAGCACCCGGTTCCGCAGCTCCGCCATCGCCAGAAACTTCCCATTCCCGTTCCCGCACTTCCCCGCCCCCGCCCCGGGCACCATCGTCGCCACGCTCATGTCTGGTGGTCCGGACTCCCGATCCCTACCCCCCGCTCGCTCTCGCCCCGCGCCGACCTCTGGAGCGTCCGGAGTCCGCGGTCTCGTCCAAGAACCGGGAAACGATCTGCCGTGGTCTGTCCCTGCGGCGAGGGAAGACGGGCCGCTCCTTCCAGCAGGAAGGAGGAGACGAGAAGGCTGGTGTCGAGCAATCCGAGCCTGCTGATTCTTCTGCTTCTGCGTCTGCTTTCGCCGATGCTGCTGATGCCGCTGCTGGTGCTCCTGGTGGGCGTGTGTTGCTGAGCCGAATGCAGGCCCGGCGGCACCATGGAGGGAGGGGACGGAGGATTCACGTGGAGACCGCTACAAATTTGCGGAGACAAGGATCCATGTCCACGAGGAGGACTCGAGATGGATGCGCAGACGGCGCGAATTTGTTGGTGGCCGCCTCTCCAGCCTCCGCCGCCTCCTTCCCTTCCCTTTTCCCTTCCCTTCCCGTCCCGGCTTCGAGCTTCCCTGGCCCGGGCCCGCCGCAGATCCTGGTCGGATGGGGCGGGCCCTGCCGCCGCCCCGGCCCGGTTTCGTCCCGCATGTTGCGGCAACGGGTTTAAAATTATTTGAAGGAGGGGCGGGTGTTGCGTGACGGAGGGTTTTTACCCCGCTTCACCGCGGGGTGAAGAAATTTTGACTTTTTACTGGGGTTGTGGTGTGGGGAAGCCTTGTTTTACCGGGGGGAGTGGAGGGATTCGCCATTCTTCCGTTCTTCGGTTCGGGGAGGAGAGGAAGTGTGGTGTGGTGAGGAGCGGGAAGAGTGATGGTGCTGGATGTGGATCCTTGAAGCTCTGAGCGGCTGGCTGTGGACTGGCAGTGATGCAGTGCGGCCACAGCAGCAGCAGAGGAGGACGCATGCGAGGATCGAGGAGGGGAGGGGCAGGGCTGGGGAGGAGCGGGGCGGGTCCTCATGTGAGCACCTCGGTGCCTGTGGCCAGGGCCGATGGGGAGCGGGTGGTGGAGAAGGTGAAGGGCTACTTCAGCCTGGCCAAGGAGCAGCTGGACAAGGCTGTGCGGGCGGAGGAATTCGGGCTGCCGGACGAGGCCGAGCTGCACTACAGGAATGCGGGCAGGATTCTGGCGGAGGGCTTGTCGTCCGCGCCGTCCTATGTGCACTCCAGCAGGTTGGTGGGTGGGGATTGGGTGCATTTTTGGAGGAGGTTGTTTCGGGTGCCCAATTGGGTGGGTTTCGTGTTCCTGGTGCAGTCAGGCGGATGAGATCAGTAAGTATGAGCAGAAGATGTCCAAGTGGAAGGGGGTTGTGGCGGAAAGGTTGAGGGTGCTGAATTCGAGGAAACCAGGTATGGATGTGTGGCTCACCCGATGTTGTTTCTTCTCACTTTGTGAATGTCGGGATATGATTCTCATCTTTGGGTTTTGTGGAACGTGTGTGTGTGTGTGTGTGTGTGGCGGGTGGGACGTGTGTGTCCAGCGGCTTCGACTGGGGTACGCAGCCTCTCCTTGTTGTTAACCGTCTCTGCATGCATGCCATGCGGTTCTGAAGCTGTGCATGCATGCCATGCTGTTGTGAAGCTGTGCATGCATGTCATGCTGTTGTGAAGCTGTGCATGCATGCCGTGCTGCTGTGAAGCTCTGCATGGGGAAAAGGTTTGATTTATCCTTGCCGTTCACGGAGCCTAGCCTTGCATTGCTGCTTGTATCTTCTGCAGAATCTTCCCACCAGAGTTGCTGCTCCTGCTCCTGCCAGGCAGCCTCTTCGCGTTGCCAAGTCAGCTCCTCCGGTTTCCAGGTCCCAAAATACGCCTGTCGTGAAGCAGACATCCCTGGATCCGAAGGGACAAGCCAAACGCAAGGGTTTAGAAGTGAAGGGTGTGGATCCCAAGTTGGTTGAGTTGATTGAGAATGAAATTCTGGATACAAGTCCAGCTGTACAGTGGGCGGACGTCGGTGAGTAGTGCTTGCAACTTCCGGATGTGGGCTAATTTCTTCTTCCTACTGAGGAGGCTGAGTCGGGTGCGTTGCTATGACAGCGGGATTAGCAAAGGCCAAGCAGGCGCTGTATGAAATGGTCATTTTGCCTACGATTCGGAGTGATCTCTTTCACGGCCTCCGCAAGCCAGCTCGAGGTAGCTTCCTTATAAGGCCTTCAAGACTCTGCGTCTTCTTCTCTGTGTGGTTTGTGACATATCAGCGGTTCTGGACTTTGAGCAAATTTGCGGGTTGCTCCTTGTCAAGGTTTGCTTCTCTTTGGACCTCCTGGGAATGGGAAAACCATGTTAGCCAAGGCCGTCGCATCGGAGTCTAATGCAACCTTCTTCAGTATCAGCTCCTCATCACTCACCTCCAAATGGGTAACTTGTTCACCACCCACAGATATCAGAATCAGCATTCAAGTGGACCATGATAATCCTTAAGCTTCAGCTTCATGTCTCTGAAGGATTTTTCGCTGCATGGATGGCAGGTTGGTGAGGGTGAAAAGTTAGTCAAAGCTCTTTTCGCAGTTGCAGCAGCTAAGCAGCCTTCTGTCATATTCATAGATGAGGTAATTCTGCTCTCTGTTTGGCAAGTATGCTCCGCTGCTTGAATGCTTATCCAGCTCTACTGACCGTGACAGCATGGCTTACGTGGTGTTAGATAGACAGCATCATGTCCAAAAGATCAAAATCTGAGCATGAAGCTAGCCGGAGGCTCAAGACTGAGTTTCTGGTGCAGTTTGATGGTGTCTTCTCCAATGAAGATGACCATATTATAGTGATGGGTATGCTATGCCTACCATCCCAAGTGACTACATCTTCTGCACTCAATTATGATCTTACCCTTAAGGAGCCTTCTGTAATGACACAAGCATGGGTGAATGCATTTCAGGTGCCACTAACAGACCAGAGGACCTCGATGATGCAGTTCGTCGACGCCTGGTATGTGCCAAATATGGTGTTATCGACAAGCATCTTTCCCTCCGTCGCAAAACATTTGTGACTTGATACATTTGCAGGTCAAAAGAATATACGTTCCTCTGCCTGACGAGGAAGCAAGAGAGGCCCTTTTCAGAAATCTCTTGAAGGGTATTTCCTCTCAAGGTTAGTCTCTGCTTCGTAAATGCCCACATCACCATGTAGGGACCAAAAGATAGGGTGTATAGCTACTGATGCGTCACTTTGGTGTCCCAGTCACTGGAAGCAGGGACCTGGAGAAGCTCGTCAAGGATACAGAGGGTGAGAATGCACTTCATCCTTGTCATCTCTCTAGCTTGACCCCTTGTCCTTTGTAAGATAGCTCAAGCACTACTTTTTACTGTGGGTAATCCGCGCAGGCTATTCAGCGAGTGATATCCGTGCCTTGTGTCAAGAGGCTGCTATGGTACCCCTCCGTGAGCTGGGGCATCGTGTCAGCACTGTTAGCGCTGATCAGGTGACATGACTCATCGCAATTTTCGTGGATGATTGATCCAGATCCAGATCGTACCTGTGGCCCCCTGTCTGATTCGTGTTCTGTAATCCCCGTTGCAGGTTCGCCCTCTAGTATATTCCGACTTCCGACAATCATTGATGGCAATTCGCCCTAGCGTTTCACCCGATCAGCTGCACAAGTTTGAAGCATGGAACAACGAATTTGGGTCCAGCTAGTAACTTGTGGGTGCTAGATCACCTCACTGCCATTTCTTAGAAACTGTGATTATGTTCCCTTACGCAGATCTATTGTCTGCGTAATTGTAGCGGCCCAACTATCTATTGCGAGTACCACCGTGCTTGGACAACAACTCATGTCGTGAGTGTGTCATTAGCGACGGCCCCAAGATGAGATGACGATTGTGATTATGGATGTTGAATGAACTCTGAGAATAATTTCGCGCCTATTGGACGTGATGTATATGGTTGGCAAAACCCAAGGACCCAGTTTTCCTGTCGGGCAGAGCAGGTCAACTGAACTGAAGGAACACGGTCCTTGAGCGGATCCAGGGAAATCGAGAAGTTGCAGCTTGCTCTGTCTCGACATCAGAAATCAGTCGCACGCAATCTGACGCTGGAGAAGCGAGAAGCAGGATTCACACAGAAACCGCGTCACCTACCTGGCTAGGTACCTCGAGTGCTGGAATCCCTAGCAGACATCGTTCGAGAAACCCAAGCGGCCCGGTTCACAGGCAGTGCGAAAGACAACACGAGAAAAGGAGAGAACTTGCAAACATGAAATAGATGTGGATCCGGTATAATCCACGCAAAAGCCGCTCTGTCTGACTCAATTACCAACAACGTGACAGAAGCTTGAAGCCAAAGAGCCGGATCCAATGGCAGCAGCAGATCAGAAATCACTCGCACACATGGTGAAGCAGGCTTTTTGGATAGCTTGAGAAGGAGGATATGCACAGAAATCGCGCTAGCCGGCAGCCTCCCGTGCCGGCACGCAGGAAGCAAATGAGAAGTGCGCCGCACCAAGAGATTGGGGCAGCCGGCTAGCTGTTGCTCTCATTTCTTGGCAGCAGGCTTAGTCCCCGATGGCGCTCCGGCAGGAGGCCCGCTCGCCGCCTTCTTGGCCTGCTTTTCTTGCAATGCCTTTGCGTCCCGCTCCCTGCGCTGCTCCGGCGTGAGCCCGTCATCCTTGACCTTAGCTCCCTTCCCGCCGCCCGTCCTAGCGGCCGCCCGCTCCCGATCGCGGTCTCTCTGATTGCCTCGGGTCATTTGCGAAGTTTTGCTCACCACACCACGCGCAGCCCGCAAGCCTGATGACTGAAGACGATCTCGTTTCGGATGACGCTCTCCTGGTCTGCGAGTCTCGCACAGAAAAACTGAGACGTTTCACGCTTTCATCACTTCGCCTCTAGCTCTTATATTGAGTAACGTTTCCTTGCTAAGGAGTATACACAAATAAAACAATTTCCCAAATTCCGAAAGAGGAAGACGAAGCATGTGAAGTGAAGGCACCGGGGACATTGGAGTGCGGCAGCCAAGGGAAAGTTGGTGCAATTTGAAGGAAGGCAGGGACAGGGTGGAGTGTTGCCATGGATGGAAGCCCTGCAAGGCCGGTGGTGCAGGAATCCTGGTGTTGCTAGGTCTCCGGGAGGCTGTGAGGTGAGTGCTGGTTGCAGCAATGCTTGGAGGGAGCTGAAGATGCGATGAGGAGGTCCGGGGCTGTCGGCGGGCTGGTTTGGAGCAAGGCTGGGGCACACATCCCCGCGTTGGAGTGGTCCAGGCGGCTGTCCAGCCTGGAGGGCACGGCGGAGCACGGCAGTCAGGGTGAGGCCTGGAGTCCGGTTTTGTTGCCTCTTTGTGACTCGCCTGTTATATGGCTTTGAAGGTTTTATGTTTCCAGGTGTGCCGCAGATGAGCAGAGTGCAGCCGAGGGATTGTGGAGGCAGTTTCTGGCCGAATCCAGGATGAAGCAGGTAAAGGCTGGGTTACGAGAGTGTGTGTTTTGGAGATGCGTGCTTGGAAGATTGGAACTGATAGTTGAATGGTCATGGCAGTCAGGCCCGGATAGTGAGGACGTGGTGTTGAAGAGAGGAAGGAGTGAGGCATTGGCGGAAGGAGGTGTGCCTGGTGGCAGGGACAGAGCTGGGTGTCAGAAGCTTGACAGGTGAAAATTAATTCCTGTGCAGCAGTCATGGTAGTTGTATTAGGTTTTTTAGCAGTGGAGAGGAGTGTTGTTTTTGATCGAATCCGGTGTTGGAATGTAGCCAGGAGAGCTGGAGTCAATTATGTGATGATGGACTGTTCGATGAGGCCTCGAGGGAGCTGGACAGCATGGACCGGCAAGGGCGTTTTGTTTCAAGAGACATGTTGTATCGTGTCCTCAAGGGATGCATTGCGAATAAAGATCTGGTAGTTGGCAGGCGAATTCATGCTCTTGTGGCTAAACGGAAGTTTGAGTCCAATGCATTTCTGGCCAACCACATTATCCGCATGTATGCTTCGCATGGAAGCTTGCTGGAAGCAAAGCAAGTCTTTGGCAAACTGCCTGCTCCAGATGAACACGTGTGGGCTTCAATCATCTCCGCACATGGAGAGCAGGGACAGGCTCTGGAGGCTATCGAATTGTACCAGCAGCTCCGAATGTCAAGGGTGAAACCGAATAGCTATATACTTGTGGCAGTCCTGAAAGCCTGCGCCAGTCTTGGAGATATAAGATCTGGCAGGCTTGTGCATGCTGATATTGTATACAGTGCACTTGAGTCCAACCTTTGTGTTGGGGGCTCCCTTGTGGACATGTACAGCAAGTGCAAGAGCGTGAGGGATGCTCGGGCAGTGTTTGACAGCTTGATAACCCGAAATGTGGTGACTTGGAATGCCATGATCTCGGGGTATGTCCAAAATGGGCTCGCACAAGAAGCCCTGGATCTGTACGGGTTGATGCAACAGGATGACAGGGTTTCTGCTGATTATGCTACTTTTAAGACTATTTTGAAAGCATGTGCTATGAGAGGAGCCATCCAGAAGGGCAGGCAAATTCATGCCGACATTCAGAAACGAGGGCTTCAAGGTGTGGTAAGTGTTGGCAATACCCTAGTCGATATGTATGCCAAGTGTGGAAGCCTGGTGGATGCGCGTACAGTGTTTGACACATTGTCACACAAAGACGTAGTCTCGTGGAATGTGATGATCCAAGCATATACTCACCATGAGCTTGGTCAGGACGCCCTTGACCTCTATGAAAGTATGCAGGAAGATGGTGTGACGCCTGACAAGTTCACTCTTGTGGCTGTTTTGCAAGCATGTGGAATGACGGGGGCTGTGGACAAGGGAAACCAAATCCACGCTCAGATTCGGGAAACTGTCGGAGGATCAGATTTATTTGTTTGGAATGCTGTGGTGAACATGTACCTCAAGTGTGGGTGCTTACATGATGCTCGCAGGGTCTTTGATGGGTTGCCCGCAAGAGACATTGTGACCTGGAGTGCCATGATAGGTGGTTATGCCCTGTATGGGTCTGGCCCCGAAGCTTTTGATTTGTACGAAAGTATGCAACGAGAGGGTACAAAGCCTGATATGGTGACCTTCATCAATACTCTGAAAGTCTGTGGGAGCATCGGTGCCCTACAAGCAGGCAGGCAGATACACTCTGAAATTCTAGACAGGGGGCTCGCACAAGATGCACATGTTGGGAGCGCTTTAGTGGACATGTATGCCAAATGCGGGAGCCTGGAAGACGCTCAGCGCGTTTTTGATGGGTTAATTCTGAGAAACGTAGTCACATGGAATTCGCTGATTAACGGATATGGCCAGCACAATAACTGTGAACTGGCCATGGACTGCTTCGAGGAAATGAAGGTACAGGGAGTACAGCCCGATGATTGCACATTCTTGTCTCTGCTCACGGCATGCAGTCACATGGGGCTGGTAAGCAAAGGGCAAGAGTACTTCAAGATGATGGTCGAAGGGCATGGTATCGCACCAACTGTGGAGCACTACAACTGCATGGTTGATCTGCTCGGGCGGTCGGGTCACATGGACGAGGCTGAACAGATGTTGCAATCCCTTCCCTTCGATAACGACTACGTGGGATGGAGGTCCTTGCTAACTGCCTGCAATCTCCACGGTGATGTCGGGCGAGGACGCATGTGCTTCGACCGTCTTCTGCAGCTGGAACCTCAACATGGCTCGGCCTATATCCTCATGTCAGGTCTATACGCAACTGCCGGCAGGTTGGAGGACGCGCGGGACATCGACAGGTTGCGGATAGCGTCAGGCGTACGTAAAAAGCCTGCAAAGGCCTTCATCGAAGTGAACCACAAGGTGCATCAGTTTACAGTAGGAGACGAGGAAATGTCTCCCCCTACCACCCAGATCCAGGGATTCCCTACCGTCCCAGCCGGAAAGGAAAACGACGACACCATGTGTGGGCATGCGGAAAGACTGGCCATATCTTTCGGCCTACTAAACACTCCTGCAGGCTCCACTCTGCTGGTCACCAAATCTCTACGTATGTGCAGCAGCTGCCACAGCGTCGCCAAGGTTCTCTCGCAGGCTGAGAAGAGGGAGCTTATCGTCCGGGATGCCCACCGCGTCCACCATTTCAGGGATGGTCTGTGCTCATGTGGAGACGCTGCTTGAATGACCTTGGCGGCCAGGACAACTTGTAGATCACATCCCCTCCGAGCTACGCCTCTGCAACGGACTGCTCACACTTGTTGCTCGGAATCCTGGCGAAACTTGGGCCTCCGAGGCTCGAACTCCGACGGTGATGCTGTGTCATCTAATCGACGCAGAAGCATCTGGACTTCCCTGGGTCATTTTGATTGAAGCACGTGAGGGGCAGGGCACCGGCACTTGCAGACACCATATGGTGAGAGGCTTTGGCCAGGAGACGCAGAAATCGCGTCTCCTCCCACACGGATGGCATTCGAATTTGGCAGCCCGAGTTGGCCTGCACTGGTCAAGTGGACTGCCCACCAAAACGCAGAATGTACCTTCAGCAGTAGGTACCAAGTTTAGCCGGTACACTTGATATTTTCCGCCTTCAGTGTATTGGCTCGTGATCTTTCTTTTTGAAGATTCAGTAGAAGAAGAAAATTCTATAACAGTAACGCCGTCGAGGAGCGAGCAGCCCTAAGAGCTTAGGGTTTTGTAAGCCCAGCAGCGCCCTATATATGTTGAACTGGTAGACGACGGATATTCATGAGTCTGTGGAATACGCTGCTCTCACACCTGCCCGCCCCAATTCATCCGCGCATCCACCATGGCCAAGCGCGGACGCAATGACACGGAGGCTGTCGCCAAGGCCACTCCAGTGAAGAGTATGTTGCAACCGCCCAATTCTGCTCGCAGCGGCCAAAGTTTGTGTTTGGGGTTCATGCTGGGGTTTAGGCTGGGGTTTAAGCGGATGTCGACGCTTCCGGTTTCTAGTAGCGAGCACAGGTGCATTTCTGTAGGTTTGGTGGTGTGGGACGGGCCTGTAGAGTATCTGAGCTGAAGTGGAGGGACTGCGGCGCAGCTGATACTGGAGTCGCCTGTTTTTGGTCCATTCGTGGCAGCTGGCTTTCTGGAACTGCGGCTGTTTGTGGTTCTATTGTCCTTATGGTGAAAGACGACTTATTGACATGGTCGGCGCTTCAGGTGCTGGCGGGAAGGTGGAGAAGGTGAAGGCGGCCCCTGCAAAGGCGGTGCCAGCGAAGGCTGAGAAGGTGATTGTCTTGTTTGTAGGGTTCGGCTGTGTCACCAACAGGAGTGCTGTTTCACGCGTGATAGCCGGAACTGGTCTGAGTGAATGTTGTTTTCCTTCGACAGGAATCCAAGTCTATTAAAAAGGCGCCTCCTCCCAAGAAACCTGTTGTGGAAGAATCTAGTGACGACGACTCTTCTGATGAGGTAGTGGCTGTTCCTGGGTTTTTGTTTCAAAGTGGCTGTGCACCGGTTTGTGGTAATAACTCGAGGATGCCTTGCTGGTTTTTGAAATTCAGGAGACTCCAGTTGTTAAACCAGTGAAGAACGGCAAGGGTGCGCCGGTAGAGGCCAAGAAGGTGCCCGTTGTGAAGAAACCTGTGGTAGAAGAGGATAGCAGTGATGAGTCTTCTGATGAGGTTGGAGGCTGAGCATGATGTTGTGCCGCCGGTCTGTGAACTTGTTGATTGTTGGTTGGGCGGCTGATTAGGGCTTGGCTTGGGATGCAGGAAATGACGCCAGCAGACAATGGGAAGCCTGCGGCCAAGGAAGACAGTGATGATGAAAGTGATTCTGATGAAGAGGTGTGGATATAGTCTCAGCGTCTTGTTGCAGACGTTTTGAGCAGAGCATTTTGCTGAGTTTGTTGCCTGGGATGGTTGCAGCCTGCTACCAAGCCTGTTCCCATGGAGGAATCTGACGATGAATCTGATGAGGATGACTCTGAGGATGAAGCTGTACGTGAACACATTTTACTGCTGGCCTTCCCTGTCTTACTTTTGACAAAATGGATATGACGGAGCAGTGTTGTCTTTTCCAGCCGAAGAAGCCTGCTGGAAAGGTAGCTGCAAAACCCAAATCAGTAGCAACTCATGCAGCTGGTAAACCGAAAGCAGCAGTCGATGACAGTGATGAGGATGACAGTGACGACAGTGATGAGGATGACAGTGATGAGGAGGTGGCTTGTCTTCTCCTGATGTTTGTTTTCAGTTTATAATTTCTCAAGTTTTTGCCTGCTTCCTCAATGGTGGTTGTATATTTCTGTGCAGCCTAAGAAGCCTGTAGGGAAGGAGGCTGCCACCACCAAACCAGCAGTCGCCAAACCAGCAGCAGCAGTGAGCGATGATGAGGATGACAGTGACGATAGTGATGATGAGGAAACTCCTGTACCAGCAGCAAAGGCAGCCCCTGCTGCTGAAAGTGATGAGGATGATAGTGATGATGACAGCGAAGAAGAGGTAACTTTCTCTCTCCGAGATTCCCCCGTGGTTGATACTTGTGCAATCCAATCAAAGTATATAACTGATTGTTCTGTACTCTGCCAGCCTTCTGCAGCTAAAAGGCCATCGACACCAGCTGCAGTCAAAAAGCCTGTGACACCAGCTGCAAAGACTGCTGAAGCTGACTCCAGCGATGACGAGGAGAGTGATGAGGAAGATAGTGATGAAGAGGAAGCTCCAAAACCTGCAGGCAAATCTGCAGCAAAGCCTGCAACATCAAAAGTGCAAAATGGAAAATCTGCAGCAAAGGGTGAAAGTGAAGATGAAGAAAGTGAGGATGAAGAAAGTGAGGATGAAGAAAGTGAGGAGGAAAGAGAAGAGGAAGACAAACCCAAGAGCAAAAAGCAAAAAGTTGAGGTGAGAGCCTTGGACAGTGTAAATTTTCGCGAAGACCTGTGTGAACTGTTTGAAGTTGCAGTAAATGTGGTATGTTATTCCACAGCCCAAGACCCCGGTCAAAGGGGCTGATGACAGCGATGGGAGCAAGACTATCTTTGTGAAGAATTTGGCTTGGGCCGTGGATTCAGACAGCCTGTATGTCTTCTCACTGTAGTTTTACAGGATGGTGAAGTTTCCAAGGATAACATTTTCAGCTTACTTTCCAGGCGTAGTGTGAATGCTAATGTGATTGTTGTTTTGTTCATACCAGTTATGAATACTTCAAGGACTGTGGAGAGATCTTGGATGTAAGACTTGCCCAGAATGAGAATGGGCAATCCAGAGGATTTGGTCATATTGAGTTTGAGACCAAAGCTGGGGCAGAGAAGGTTGCTCCTCCGTGCCTGGTTTTTCATTATTGTTTTGACTAGTATGTTAGAAGGTTTTGGTAATGGCTCCTCTGTACTTGGTGTAGACGGCTATATATTTTGAATCGACCGAACTGATGGTGTGCTTGAATTATCCTGGTGCAGGCCCTCAAGAAAAATGGTGATAATTTGTCCGGTAGGAATATTGCGGTAGATTTAGCAAGGGAGCGTGAGCGGACTACCCCAGGTAGTGCCCCAAGAGCTGGGGGCTTCGGGTGAGTCCCTCTGTTTTTTTCCTGATGTGACTACAATCAGATAGCATGTAGGTCATGTGCTTTGCACTGGAGCTTGATGGAAGTTTTCTATTCTACACGCAGTGGAACGCCAGGGACTCCCAGACCAGGGTCTGACAAAACTGCCTTTGTTAGAGGTTTTGACAAGTTTCAAGATGAAGACTCAGTGAGTGCCTCTTTCTTTCACTTAAAACTTATGGCGGCCACAATCAAGTTTAAGTTTTTCTGATTGCTTGGTTGCTACACTGCCCAATGTATTGCAGATACGAAATGCATTAACAGAGCATTTCAGTGAATGTGGAGATGTTGTGACGGTCCGTATCCCAACAGATCGGGAATCTGGAAATATAAAGGGGTGAGCACTAAACTTAAGTTTAATTCCAGTTTGCTGTCCTCAAAGTGGTAAGTATTAATTTGATAGGTTCACCAAAACCGGTTTGTGTTCCTGTACATGTCACAGGTTTGCCTATATTGAGTTTGACAGCAAGGATGGACTTTCCAAGGCCCTGGAGTATGATGGATCTGATCTTAATGGTAGATCTTTAGTGGTAAATGAGGCTGGACAAGCACCTGCTGGAGGGGGTGGTGGGGACCGAGGTGGTCGCGGTGGAGGAAGAGGTGGTTTTGGCGGCGGAGGAAGAGGTGGTGGTAGAGGTGGAAGAGGGGGTTTTGGCAGTGGTGATCGCGGTATGCATGTTGTCTGAAAACGCCCTATGGTGCAGTATTCTATTCTAGTCACCTAAGAGGTGTTGCTTAGCGTGTTATCTGGACTTGCAGGACGAGGCGGTCGTGGAGGTGGCCGTGGAGGTGGTGGTAGAGGTGGGGGCCGGGGTGGAGCCCCCAGGACTAAAGTAAATCTTGCTGCAGCAGGCACAGGTCAGTTGTGGCTTGCATTTCTGCCTCTCATTGTTGCGATTTGATCAGTTGTCTGTTCCGTTTTAGCGGTTCTAATAGAAGCTTGTTCCTATTCCCAGGCAAGAAGACAACCTTTGATGACTAGACGGGCGAAGTGACTTGTCCATGCTTCTTCAACGACTGCTGTTTCACCTGGCCGACTTTTAGGATGTGTGCCTCTTTTTGCTGGGGTCCCCACTAACCGGACTCTTCCGCTCCTGTTTCGGCTCATGGAGACTGACTGGAGAGGCACTGAGCGCTCTCGATCTGAGGATGCGAAAGCATGTTCCCTCTCGTATGTGCGTAGGCAATGCTGGAGAGGAAGCAAGGTCTATATGTGACTGGTCTGAGTGGCAGCAGGGTACCTGCCACAGCTGTAGGTACTTTTTTTTTGTAGCTGAGATTTTACCTCAACTAGAAGAGGTGCGGGACGCGATACATTTATGGTCAGCTGAGGATTTACTGCCCATCGTGACGCGCAGTTCCAGGCAAGAATCGTACTACAGCGTAACGTTAAACGATTCTCGTCATTCCCGTTGCGTAGTCACATACCAAGCATCGTCTCTATGACCTTGAAATCCACGTTCGTTTCCCACTGTCGGCATGGCACCGTGTGTGCATCAAACAGCCATCTCTTGTAAACTTGTCTCGAGAATACCATTGAACCCGATGACAGACATAGCTTGACGTGTGGGTAAACAGAGAGTTGGTTTGGAAGCCCACATTGTCTGCACACTTGAAATACAAATGAATGTGCAGTGGTACGAATACATTGCTGATGCTCACCTCGACGGCTGGCTAATTGTGGGATCCACAGGCCTGCACATGGCATTCCACGGGAAGAAACGGATTTGTGCATAAGTCACAACAAAATGCTAGAGGGAAAGCAACGACACTTTCCCATTTCCAAGGGTGCGCCCCAGGAGAAGGATCGAGATTCCTGCTCTAGGACTGGAGCCATACACGGTCCCGAAGCCTCTGAGCGCCCCCGCCATAGAACTCATCCACCTTGGCTCCGTCCCTGTAGAAACGGAACGTTGGAGTGTACCGCACATCATGTGTCGTGGCCTCGCACTTGTCGATATCCGCATACACAAAGAGGGAGGACGGATGCTCGTTACTCAGGTTGCAGAAAGTGGGAAGCATTTGTTTACAAACGTGGCACCAGGACGCTCCGTAGTTCACCACGGCAGGCCGCTTGCAAGCCTTGGCATTGGACAGGATCTCGGTGAGCTGCTCGTCCGTGGTTGCAGTGACGAGGTTGCCATGGAAATTCACGGGCAGGGCAAACCCTGCCGCCTCCTCCAACACCCTCTGAGGCACCGGCGCGAACGAAATCTCCCCTCCTGCTCCTGCTCCACCTCCTAACCCTAAACCTGGATTCCCTTCCTTGCTTTCCATCGCCACGCAACCTGGCCCCAACCCGATGACGGACGACAATCACCGTCTCGTCTCGTACTCGTGTCCTCAATAGGTTAGGTCACCCGGATCAATGTCGAAGTGCATCTTCCTGCCGCGAAAAATGCCAATGGCGCCGCCAACCAAACCCTGCCGTTCCGTTCCTTTCCCTTCCCGTCCTCATCTCCGGGCCCCTGCTCCGCCTTGTCCCGCACCCGCCAGCTCGAACTAGCTCTTCCTCCCGGTACCAGCACCACCACAACCTTCCCCGCGGGATCCCACATTTGGTAACACAAGACGTCACCCTGCTTCTGCCGACCCGCTGCTCTCACCACCTGCCACTAGGAAAGACTGAGCAAGGAAACCTTGTGGACTCAATTTTGATTGTACACGACAGATCTGTCCAATGCGGGTTCCGAATCTCCGATCCGGCTGCTTCCGGCGAGCCACCCGGCACTGCAACGCTGCATGCTGATGAGGTACTATGCCTCATTGGACAAGTAGGGAGAGTGTTCCTTATGAATATTCTGTCCTGGACGAACCCAACATAGGACCCACCACCCACCTTGTTCGAGCGGACTCGGAGACTCGTGTCCTCACGTCTGGAGCTCGCCATGTACTCTACGTAGCTGCCTGTGCATCCCACGGCCCGAATTTCGACGGTCTTCACGACCCAGACCCAAACCCAGCTCGGGGGTTCTTCGCCTTGCCCTTGCCACAAATTTTGAGGAATTCCAAAAAGTTGAGCCTGGAGGCGGGGGAATATTACTACGAGTAGCAGCACTGCTGGACAGGTTTGTTGATCGGCAGCACTTGATTCGGCTGACGTTCTTCTTCGGGAATCCTGATAGGCCAAACTCGTTCAGACTCCCAGCTCTAGCGACGACCAGTTTGGGAATTTTGGGAGTGGGCTGATTCAGCTTCTCGGTCGCCGCAATTGCACACTTGCACAATTCTCCAGGCAATACGCAGCAGGGATTGGGACGGAGAATTCGTCTCCCCGAATTTCGGAAGGTCGGCCAGATCTGCCCTTCAGGGTGCTGTCCTCAGTGTCCTGTCTTCAATTCTAGATTTGTGGGTACCAGTTTGAGGTGCGTTCTGGAGCTCAGGGAGAGGATGGCAAGAGGGACAATTAAGCGCAGAGGTGATAGCAGATATGGCCCTCCTTTGTCATTCATCTGTCTTATTTTGATTTGCATCTTTGCAGCGGCCGGATTCCTGGAGTCGAGCACATGATGAACGCCAGGACGGATCCGAGCTTGTTGGATATATTGGAAGCTGCTGTTACAGTAATTAGAATATATGTGTACTAAATCGTATCTCCATTCCCGTTGAGTGAGCATGGATTCGCCTCATGTCGTGGGTGCATCAGATTCTCGGTTCTTGGATGGACCGAATTTGCCCCACGGTGCCCCTCACAAAGCTGAGAGGCTTGGGCAGCAAGAATTAAGCATCCGAGAGGAGCATGGGGATGTCACCGGTCCCTCGGAGGTCCCGCTTACAAGGCCACAGATACTGGCATATGGAACGGGGCATATGCTGAACGATCTCACGGCTGCTTGCTGGTTCACGTACCTTTTGATTTTCCTCACTCATGTCGGCTTGTCACCAAAGTAAGCTTCTGGTTTAGCTTGTGAGCTCAGGTTGAAGACAGTCCCAGGCCTGTGCTGTTTCTGGTCCATTGATGGCACCTTCGTCTTACAGCCACCATTTGATGGTCATGCATTCAGGCAAGCTGGAGTTGTCATGCTTGCTGGACAGGTGGCGGATGGGATTGGCACACTATCTGTCGGGCAATTGGTGAGTGGGCTTAGTGCTGTTATCGTTAAGAGTTTGTTCATATCTCACATGGTCATGGTGGATTGTGCTCCTTTCGTTTTTGATAACGTCTGCAAGCCTTATCAGCTCCTTGCATTCAGATAGATAAGTTTGGGAGATTTAAGCTATGGCATGCGGGGGGTTCCCTGCTTGTGGCAATCTCCTTCTCCTCTGTGTTCGGAGGGTGCTGGACATGTACCCTCCTTGGGGCAACCTCTACCGCAGCACATGTGTACGGTTCTAGTTTGTATGCAGCCATTTTCAACGTGGGGTGGGCTGGAACCCAAGTCTCGCACATGTACAGCTCTTCTTTCTTCGAATTATTCACGTCCTCATCTTGCCAGCACATTACACCTACCATCTTCGTACACATGAGATGTGAAGCTCTTTGGGGTTGATCCTGCAGGTCGTTGGTCAACTGCATTACATCAAATGCGACGAGCAGAGTGGCGCTGAACAGCTGTCGCAATGCATTCACTATGGTCAGAAGAGTATTATCCTTCTCGCTGAACAAGCAGCAACTTGTGGGCTGCGATGTAGGCCAGGACCTAATGATCTACTGCAATGTGATGTGCAGCTCGCAAACCTCTTCTTGTACGCGATTGCTTTTACTGTCTTCCAAACCATGCCTTCTGACACAGTAACTCAGGTGCAACGGCAGGTATGTGTGGTTTTCATCTTTGTGCTAACAACTTGCTTTGGCTGGATTGAAGTGCAGCTGACATGCCTTGTTACCATTGGGCTTGGGTATCAGTACCGATGGATTGCAGGGCTGGCTATTGCTACAGGTTGCGTGTTTGTTCTCATTTTTCAGCTTGGTGTCAGAGCCTAGGTGAGATCCTTTTGTATCATGTTTGTTACGCAGCACACTTAGCAAGACCGTATACACCGGCAGACGACGAAAGAGTCTATCTCTTGTCAGTCATGTGTGCAGGCCTCCTGTCTTGTCCGCAGGTTGACACACCATTCTGATGTTTCAACCGCCAAGTTGAAAGTCTCTCCCTTATTTTGGTTCCGCAAGCCTCTCTACTACCAAGTAGCTGTAGTCTATATGCTTGCACGCCTTGCAACAAATGTTTCACAGGTGAGAATCGGAACCCATGAATTGAGGGTAACTAAACAAGTTCTGGGGTCACCACTACGTCTTTTCAGAACAGACATTTCCGAATCAACTCTTTCAACGTACTGAGTGAAGGTCAAATCTGCAGGCCCTTCTTCCTTTCTTTGTCATCGACGACTTAAAAATGGGACAGGCCAACAAAGCGGTGGTAAGGAACAGAGTGCAGTTTTGTACCCCTTTAGCCGTGAAAAATCTTCTTTCTGCAGACATCCCATTCCATGATAACCATCTCCATCAATTTCCTCCTGCTGACTGTTTCACAGGTGCCAGCTCTTGTGTACGTATGTAGCTTCATATGCTCCCTTCTAATGCAGGTAGCTGACTGACATGATATCCAATTTCTGTTCTTGAAAACATTCTGCTAAGGCTGTCTGATCACTTCAGCGCTGGCCACTTCATCTGCTTGTTTTGACATGAACTCGTGTCTCCTGTACGTCATTTCCAGGAGCTCAACTGGACCAGCCCCAAATTGAAACTCGTTTTCACTGGGGGCGCTGTTCTATGGGTTTTATCCGGGGCAGCGTTCTTCTCCATACAATCCACCTTCAGTTCCATCATCTACCCTGTCTCTGTTGCTGTTGGAGTGGCAAATGCCATGATCCTGGTATGCTTCAATCCACCTTCCTCGACAGAGTCTTGGATATGTTGCCTCGATTCTTGCCCCGGATGAACTTCTAGCTAGACTCGTGGTCTAGCTTCAGCTTGCATTCCCATCTCGCCATCTCAGGTTACAGCGACGAGCATGGAAGGAGTACTGGTGGGCAAAACTCTCAGCGGCTGTGCTTTCGTGTACGGATCTCTGAGCTTTGTCGAGAAGCTGGCATGCGGGATAGCGCTCTACATTATCGAGGATTACCATGGTCAGTTTCTCACCCTTCCGCACCTGCATCCCCTCCGAGCGTGCTTGACTGATGCTTGTCTGTCTTGTATCGCTCGTGATAGGCGATTCCCCTGCCTGTGCTGTGTCTTCCAAGTCACCCAATTGCCCTAGATCCATCGTGCGCCTTGTCTTGGCAACGCTCCCTGGAGTTTGTGCCTTGGTGGCTGCCGTGATCACATCCGCAATGTATCTGGACAAAGCGGACAACTTAGAAGGATTGCAGGAGGCGTTGCTGCCGGATGCCCGCCACTCTGAGGAAAGGAGCACCGCTCGGAAGGGGCAACGGCACGTGAGAAGCGGGTTCGAAGTGTCGGAATCAGACATGGAAGAGAACAGAGCCGTGACAGTCGACTCTATCGATAGCTTACCACTCTGGACACGCTTGAGCAAGTGCATGGTGGGACGCTGGGGTTCTCTTCGACCCCATTCGCCTGTTTTTTCTTGTTCGAGTGGATGAAAACTCACATGCACAACTTTCTGCCATTCTGGGCAGATCTGACGCTGAGATCGAAGCTAATCCGAATATCAAACTCAGTCACTCCAGCCTACAAGCACGTAGACGGATGGGGATGGAGAATGTCGTCTTCCACCGAATGGCGAATATTGGAAGTCTTCAAATCGCTGGCGTCCAAGTGGACTAAAATAGACTTCATTCTTCCTCTTTTCTTGTCGTCACTAATGTGAACACAAGGATACATTCAGGAAGTAAGGGACCAAGACCGGAATATAATTAATTTTAACTAATTCATTTATGTACCATGTAGGCTCCGGGCCTTCTAGCCACCTCTCACATAAAGGAAGCATTGAAATAGGACTTTTTCAGCCCTTTGGTATAGGGCAGCGCTATGGCTAAGGTTCACAAGTATTCTTCTATGCAAGACGGTCACAACTTCGTCCCCCTTGTTTTCTTACGGCATAGGGTTTCCATCGCTCAGCAAAGGGCATTAGCCAACGCAATGTACAGAACGACAACGAGCGCGGGAGATGCGGCTTCTTTGACATCGATGGTATGTAGGTCTTTTCGCATCCCTGACCACGAAGTTCTTCGGGTAACTAGTAGTTTTGAAATGCGTGATCGTGGGGGCTAATCCCCTTAGCATGGTGCCCTTCGTTGGGTTTTTCCCCCTTTGTTTTTGGAGTGGATTGATTTTTCCATCTCTTTTTTATAATAAAGTCTCCTTTTCCACGAAGCATTGAAATAGAAGTCTTCATATTGGAGGTATCATCTACCCAAGATGACATTGTTGACAACCATTGTAAGTATGCGTTTTGGCCGCCTACCAGGTGCCTGTATAATTCCAGCCTGCAGAAGGGGCCGAAGGCATATCGCTCCGCGCCATAAAAGGTCTTGCACACAAAAGCAATTGAAAGTTGGGCTTATTGTTGGGCAATCTATCATTAAGCATTTCGGTAATTGTGGAAAGATGTCTAGTTCTAGGTCATACGTAAGGATAAACCCGTAGGCATAGGAATGCCTTCCACTAGTGAAGGTGTTTAAATTCTAATACAATGGGAAGGTGCAAGGTATCTCACAGCAATTCGTATGGCCGATATTTATGATGCTATCATATTGGGAGGTACATTTGATCGGCTATATGTAGGTCACAAATTTTTATTGTAGGCAGCTTCAAACTCACCAGAAAACGAGCTGTAGTTGGCATTTGTATTGGTCCTATGCTAGCGAAAAAGAAGCTTACTTACTTGATACAACCATTCGAGGTACGAAGTAAAGCGGTGAAAGATTTTATCAAGTCAATCAAACCTGCCCTAGAAGTTGAAACACAGCCAATCACGGACCCCTATGGTCCTTCCATTGTGGACAAAGGTTCAGAGGCTACTGTCGTCAATAAGGAGACTATGGCAGGAGGTTTAGTTGTAAACAAAAAGAGGGTAGAAAAAGGACTTTGTCAATTGCACTTGGAGGTGGTAGATTTAGTGGTACACGATGGAATGGAGAAAGTGAGCTCATCACACATGAGAGAACCATTTGCCAAAAATATTGGTGGTCAGAGAGAGCAGTCTTGGAAGAACTTAGACATTGTAGTCTTGGCTGATTAGTGATTGGGATGCGCAATCTTGGATGAGAGGACTTGGATTTAGATTGGTGATTGGGATTTTCCTAGAAGATAGTACTTTCAACCCATTGTATCTTTCGTAAGTCTAATTTCACATGGTAGGTTCTCTTTACTACAAAATGATCACCTATAGAACGACGGCCTCTCTAAAGATTTTATCCAACTCCTTATGTACGCAAATGCGGTTGAGACTTGAGACTTGTTTGGAGAGTACAAATGATCTGTATTTCTGCCGGGGATTCGATGTGGGTCGAGTGGGAGGGAGGAGGAGGCCTGGGCCTGGGGTTGAACCGGCAACCGGGGAGGAGGCCCCCAGGACCCCTTTTTCCCTAAGGAGACTGGCTTGGATGTGGAGCCCGAGCATAAGGGAGTGTGAGGCGTCCGCCATGACGAAGCGCCTGCGGGAGATAGACGATCAGGGGCTGGGAGAGGAGGAGGAGGCGGAGCAAGAGCAAGAGCAAGGGCAAGAGCAGGGTCAGGGTCAGGAGCAGAACAGCGGCGGCATCGCAAGTGGCAGGGGCATGGCAGAGGCCAGGGCCGCGCCGCAGGGCCGATGGCGCGACCTCGACTGCCTCCTCCTGCGCCCGGGGCCTCTCACGGGGCCCGGCTTCGAGCCCGGCCCGGAGGTAAGGATGCCGGAACCTGCTGCCGCTTGCGCTCCGGCGCCAGCTGCGGCGGCAATTCCTTCTCACGGACGCCTGTGGCCCTGGCTTGCAGATGCGGGAAATGCTGCAAAACGACTGCAAGGTGCTGGTGATCGGAGCGGGAGGGCTCGGGTGCGAGCTTCTCAAGGATCTGGCGTTGTCGGGGTTCGGGAACATCGAGGTCATCGACATGGATACGATAGACGTGTCCAATTTGAATCGCCAGTTTCTCTTCAGGTGAGCGCGGGGGTGGCTGGTATGGAAGGTGAAGGTGGAGGTGTGACTGGTGTGGTGTGGAGTGGTGGCTTACTGGTTGGACGATGCAGGATGCCAGATGTCGGGAAGCCAAAGGCTGTTGTAGCTGCAGAGAGGATTATGCAGCGGGTGCGAGGGGTTAACGTAGTCCCTCATTTCTGTCGTATAGAGGAGAAGGATGTGGAGTTTTATCGGCAGTTTCAGATTATAGTGCTTGGCTTAGACTCCCTGGAGGCTAGGAGCTACATCAATTCTGTTGTCTGCGGGTTCCTTGGTATGTGCGGATTGTGCGTCCTTCGGGCTAGGGCGGGTGTCGTTCTTTTCTGGACTTCGAGGGTTATGAAAGTGGAAGTAAATGGATGCATGGGGTGGCGGTGTGGGTGCCAGAATATGAAGCTGACGGGAGTCCTGACTTGTCGACCGTCAAGCCTATGGTGGACGGTGGTACCGAAGGATTTAAGGGCCATGCCCGGGTGATCTTGCCTGGGATCACTCCTTGTTTCCATTGCACCCTTTGGCTTTTTCCGCCTCAGGTTACTTTTCCTTTGTGCACTCTTGCGGAGACTCCGCGATCGCCAGCCCACTGTATTGAGTATGTTCACTTGATCCAGTGGGGTCAGGTACGAGAGCCAGTGCCGTTGCTGCTGTGATGTAGATGTTTTTCGCTGCTTGGGCGTCGTGCACGAAGGACTTATTTTACCCAGGTTTGTTATCCAGGATCGAACTGGTGACGAGTTTGATGCTGATAACTCTGAACACATGAGGTGGATATACGAGCAGGTACCTATAGCTGGTAAATTTGAGACACAAGCTGGGCAAAGACACTGCCCTTTGTCACTATTGGTTGATTGACAGCGTTGTCCCCTGTACTGTGATAACCCGTTTTCGTGGCTTTGCAGGCTCTTAACAGAGCTGAAGTGTTCCATATATCGGGTGTCACATACTCCTTAACACAGGTCGGCAATGTGGATTTCATTTTGTTGGGAATGAGATGGGAAGGTCCCTGCCACATGTTACTGAGGATTGTCTTGTCTGATGACTCTCCGTTCAGGGTGTTGTGAAGAATATCATCCCTGCCATAGCTTCGACAAATGCCATTGTTGCAGCAGCTTGTGCTCTGGAGACGTTAAAAATCGCCACAATGTGTGCCCGGGGAATGGATAACTATATGATGTATGGGTCAAACTATAACCTTCGTTTCCAGGGAGTTGGTCCGTGCATACGTGCAGACCAGTCATCCTTGTAGGGAGCTTGACGTCTGCTTGTGTTCCACAGGTACGTGGGAACACAAGGAGTGTACACATACACAGGTTGTTACGACCGGAATGAGGTCTGCCTAGTTTGTAGTCCTGGTGTTCCGCTTGAGGTGGACTCGTCAATCACTCTTCAAAAGGTATGGGCGTGGAGGATTTGGGCTTGAAACTTCGCCGAGCCTTGAATGGGCTTCTAAGCATGCTGTGTTTGTGTTCAGTTCATGGACATGCTGGTGAAAGATGCACGGTTCGAAGGGAAGATATTCAAGCCAAGTATATCCCATGGAGGTAACAATTTATACATGCAGGCCCCTCAGGTCTTGGAAGAGATGACTAGGCCCAATCTTGGTGAGTCTCTTTTCAGCCTCATGGGAGGATCGGGGGGTGGTGTCATCAACGTCAACGACAAGAAGCTTGCGGGGGTGCTGAGGTTACGTGTTTCATTCAGGGAGGAAGGGGGTGCTGTGGACATGGATACAGCTGGAGGGGGCTGACACATTGTTGGCCTAAAATTTTGATATGGCTTTCCATTTCTTTACACCTAAGCAAGGTGTTTCAATTGTTACATTCTTCGGGCCACTGCCTCGAGTCTCCGCAACTTGCTGTATTATCTCGCAGCCAGCAGCTTGTGGTCATTCGTGTCTTGTCAGATTAACAAACATGTACCATGTGACTTCATGTCCCTACCCCTCTTTTTCTTCACATGAACTTTCTTTTTCGTCGGAAACGAGAGACGCCCTCGTCGTTAACCCGGTTCCACTTTCTACTTTGTATTGTTTAACATGAGATGTTTGATCGACAACGAAAGAAAAAAAATTGAAAGTTAAAAACAAATCCATTTACAGACAAAACTATGGCAATAAAAGACCATCTTTGACTCATCTGACAAGCCAACACAGTGCCGAAGAGTATGCCTACATTCGTATTTCGCTGCAGTTACTGAAACGATACGACAACCAGTCACCAGATCCCCTCGACCCAAGCAAGCTGAACCATCGGAGGAGCTGCAACAGGAGAACAGCAAGAATTCTGTGAACATGGTGCAGCTGGAGCGAGCACCTGAGCCCCTCTTTCGAGCTTATTCAGTTCGCTCTTGCCGTGGGCTCTTCCACACCTTCGCATCCAGAAGGAGCCAAAAAGAAAAGAAAAGAACTGAGCAGTAGTTATCCGCTTTCCCGCAGGATCCCGCCAGCTTGGGAGAATAACCTCTCGTCTTCAGCCAAAAACTTGTAGCGCTCAGCGGCACACTGGTTAAGATGCCGGCAGCTACCGGCTGGCTCAATCAAAAATCTCGGCTGCTGCACACTACAGCAGTTTCTCTGCAATTTGCACTGCATTCAGAGCAGCCCCCTTGCGAATTTGGTCACCACACACAAACAAATCCAGCCTGTCGAAGGAATACACACAGTGAGATACGATAAATCATTAGGGAGAAAACATAACCCCTAGACACTAGCACTCACCCATAGTTTCCCTCCTGTGAGATGTCATGTCGTATCCTGCCAACAGCTACGGCATCCTTACTCGACACCTATAACACCAGGCCACAACTATTGAGCTTGTGCGCACATTCGCGGCAATAATGTGATGAAGAGCACATAAGCATACCTCCAATGGGGTTGGAAAGTTATTTGCACTACGGTCATCAATAACGATGACCCCCTGAGCTGAGTGCAGTATCTCTCGTGCAGTTTCCTGTGAAGGGCGTGCGTTCACATTTACATGGAAGATTCCTCCAAGCAGCCAAAGCCTTGGAAGTATCTGTATCAACATGGGGCGCAGAGGATTACCTCATCCAACGGCCTCTCAAACTGCAAGTTGATGCTCTCAGCATGAGCACGCATCACGGGCACTCTAATACAGGTGGCTGTCACCTTGACATCTGGATCGTTCTGCGCAACAATACCTGAAACATTACTGGAGCACAACTATGAAATACAGTACACCTCCGAAGACTCTCACACCAGATCGGAGAGACATGATACCCAGATTTTGCGCGTCTCTTTCACCAACTTCATTTCCTCTTCGTTGTAACCATTTGATGTCACTGCCGAGTTATGTGAAAACAGGTTGAACGCATACTGAACCACATCACGTTAACGCTATTTTGAGACACTAGGATGGCTTCATTCTGGGAAGCCAAAGAAAGTTCAAGCCCACAACACCCATTTCAGGCACTGTTGTAAGGTAGCTGACCTGACGAGAGAAGATGTTGCAGGTAGGTTCCTTTCCTTCCAGCACCTGCAATACATGGTAAACAACATATCAGCATCTCGCACAGACCGAACAGATCAGTGGACAGAAAGGAGCTGCCAGGGGAAAAAAAAAAAAACTCAGAACACCTCTCGTGTCTGCAATTCAAGCTCTGCCATGGCCGCAGCACCTGCTCCACTGGCAGCCTGATAGGTACTCACCACCATTCTCTTGACCTGCCAGCCATGAAGCAATAGCACTGAGATGGCACCGTGCACCAACTCGTGCAAGATGTGACATCACTGTCGCAGAGGGTCCAGGAAAACAACCTTGGCATGCCGATGCAAAGGAGTTGCGGCCATGAGGCATATAATCGTCGAACAGTTAGGGTTGGCAATGAGAGCCCCTTTCTTATTACTCAACCTGATATGAGCCATGGCATCAGCATTCACCTATCCAAACAACCACTCATTAAGGCCAACATGAAAGGAGAGAACCCCCGTACATTCCACCAAAACTCAGAACAACCGACAAGACGCCCGCAGACACACACACATCAACAACCAGACGAAACGGAAGCTGCCAACCTCCGGAACTATCAACGGCACATCGTCCACCATCCGGAATGCCGAGCTGTTATCCACCACAACCGACCCGCTCTCAGCTGCCAGGGGCCCGAACTGCTTGCTGCAATGAAGAAGCGAGCGCGCTCAGCCACAAAAATGTCACACGAGCAGAAGCGCACAAACGCTCCTCCTCACCTTATAGATCCCCCGGCACTGAAGAGCGCAATGTCGATACCCTGGAAACTCTGCTCCCCGAGCTCCTCCACCTCGTACGTCCGTCCCTGCAGAGCGAACCACCATCGGGCTCACCTGAGCGCCTGCTCAGCTTCCACACACACGGCTCCATTTTCCCTACAGGGAGCTGACCTGGAACTCAATGTGCTTCCCTGCCGATCTCTTGCTGGCAAGAAGCTTGAGGGATCGGTAGGGGAAGTTGCGATCCGCGAGCACGCTGAGGAATTCCTGCCCCACAGCTCCCGTCACTCCCACCACGGCCACGCTGGGGCCGTCCTCCGTGAGCGCCATGCGCACCGGACTCGACCTGAGCCCGGGCCTGGCACTCCGCCCCGAACCTCGCTGCAGGCGGAGCGTGACATAGCCGCTGGAGCAGGGCACCACGCCCACAGGCGCCAGAGCCGCCATCGCCAGGGCTTCCAGTTCCAGTTCCGAGCACGACGGCGACCCGACAGGTAAATGGAGAAGTGTTATATGTATGTATGAACCTGCTAGAGTAACGAGCACGAAACCTGTCCCAGAACAAAGACACAGCGTACTCGAATGGTCGTGACGCATTTTATGATTTAGATAGGTACACAGAAAAAAGAATTTTATTGAAGTTTACTCTCCATGTTGGCACCACTTCGGATGCAGGCATGTCATCGACACGGCTACGATGTGCGCGCTCTCAGAAGGCAGCCTTCTCGTTCTACTTCTCCTGTCATGGTACCGATATCCACTTCCAGACTGGACAACAACAATTCTTGGTCATCTCCTCCTGTGTCTTGAGTTCGGACGTGAGGAGAAAAGGCCTGTCCGAATTCCTCCACAAAGAAACGAGCTTTAAGTTCTGTAAAGTTGGCCAACGTCCATGCAGGACATGACCCCGAGGGCCAGCGTTCCAGGTTGTCCCCTATTTGGGATGGCATGTCACATTCCTCATCTGGCTCTGAAACTGCCAGGGTTTCTTCACAACTGCAGGGACGTTTGTTGACAGTGCCCGTAAGGACGAAGAAGAAGTTCAGAAAGAAATTCTAAGTTGACAAATATCACAAGGAGTTACAAAGGATCTCATTCCAGGTAGATGTGCTTCGGTTACCTAAGGAATCACTGTACAAAATAACCCAGCTATGGTTTCCACGGCCCCAGAAGTATCCATTGTCTTGCGAATCCGGAGATGAATCAACGCCGATGCCGCACACAACACTTCGACACTTACATAATGGCCTCTTGCTGAGCAGGACAGGAGAGAGCCAACATCCGTATAATCTAAAACCACGAATCTGGATGGCATAAACATTTTTTACAGTCATATACTAAGATACCATCACCCAGAACGGCGCAGCAAACACCTGCGATCTGTTGCACATCATGTTGGGTAGTCCGAATTTATTCCGAAAATCCGAACTCGGTGCATGTTGGGAAACTTTGCTACCACCATCACGAATACTGCAATGGTGTTAGGGATGAGCCAGGGCATCCTGTAGTCTGTGGTATGAGATGCCATCAAGTACCTACACAGGAGGGCAGAAGGGCAGGGAAGGCACAAGGTCAGGTACCATGACGAGCTCTCGGACATCCATTCAAGCCAAGGCTGAGTCCTTGCAAACAACATAGAGTGGGTGAGGGGAACTTACAGAACAACAGGGACCACAGTCAGAAACTTCCTGTTGCGAGTTAACTGCCTCCCATCATCTACTTGCTCCCACCATGTGAGCATACTGTACTCCCCCTGGTCTTCTGCAAAGGGTGTGCCCTTCTTCCAGTGGAAAAATCGGTAGGTCACCTGATCATCACGTCACACAGGGCAAGGCAACGCAAGGCTCAGCTAGGGCAGCGCTGCATGCGGAAATGGCACTAGGGCAAGCATTCCCGGGGGGGTCACTCACCGTAGCGTGGATGAGGTTAACAATGCTCCAGGCAGTGCCTGCCTCCACACTGAACACTGAGAAGATGATGAGCCAGGAGGCGAAGATGATGATGATGTACGTGGTCCACACGCCGGGGTACAGAAACCAGGAGGTGTTCTTATTCAAATCTGGTGGAGGCACCGCCTTCACGTACAGATTTCCCACCACCAAGGCATCCTGCCTCGTTCCCAGCCTGTGCAAAATGCTCCTGTCCGTCATGCTCTTCCGCCTGCGAATCGTTCCGCGAATTTCCTTGCCGCACTTACTCGTAACAAACAGGCCGCTGCAGCTGCCGGGACTCGCATCTGCCTCGGATTGGAATTAGGTCACATTTATTGCTCCTCTTCGCAACTGACGTGTGGTGACGACTAGGCCAACTGATGGCTCCGTTGCTACACTAAAGTGCTGAGACGAGCTCGTGTTCGGGCAGGACAGAGTTGTCCACGCAGCTCTGTCTGTCCGTCACTGCCACCTGTCCGAGCCCTGCGACGTCGTCCAACCTTGTGGCACTTCCGTCTTCATCAGCTGACCTTCGTCAAGAATGACCATGCCTGGAAGAAAGTTGCAGGTGCCAATGCTACATCCTCCGGTGCAGGTCCAGGAGGAGGTGCCAATGCTAGCTTCTCCAGGTGCAGTCCAGCCTTGCTGTTCTGCAGAATTTTCCCAGGTTCTGAGCACAGCGCAACTGCCCGCTGTTCAGCAGCTTTGTGGGCGGTGCCATTCACCGTCCTGGTCAGTCCACCAACCCTGGCCTGCCTGCTGTGAAGGCTGCGGGCTAGTGCGTGTAGAGGGGACGCGTTTGTGAGCGGCCTTGTCTTGTCCTTGCACCCCCTAACTACCCTATACGCTCGAATGGTGTGGCCATACACAGTTCCTGGGCATTCTGTCATAGGCTGTCGTTAGACCCATCTTCCGACAGCGGGCCCTGAACGATGGCCACAGTATGGCAACCGGAACCGCTGTGGACCCATCAAATTGGTGTGTGTACAGGGATTCTACGAGGAGCTCCCGCTCACCTCATGTTAGAGAGTCAGCCCCTGGCAAACAAAGCCTCTGTGCTCAGCATTGTAAGGAGCCCAGCACTTCCACTTCCGAGAAAGTGTGTGGGTAGGGACGGGTTTTCTAGCGATAGTCGTTGCCAGGAGCAGGAGCAGTTGTGGCAACAATTTTTTCTGGACCCTGCCATGTGGTGGGACAACAGACGAGCTAAGACCATTCCCCTGACTTCCGTCGTAAGAGGTCCGGCGAGGTCCTGTGGTTAAACAGCCTGTTTAAGCCAGCTTGGGTTGATGAACACTCGTTTCCTTGTATATTCAGATGGGTATTGTTGCCTCTCCTTCCGAGTCCAGCTCTCCGGACAAGCTTGAACCTGGCAGGCGAGCAGGATCGGGCGTGGTAACGGCTGGAACCTTGAGCATGTTATGTCAGCAGAGGAGGCTTTCTGAGGCTGTTGCACCCCTGGAATCTCTGGCGCAGACAGACTCTGTTATTTCTCAGTCTCTGTTTTGCACTGTGCTAAAACTGTGTACAGCCAGGTAGGATGTGGTTTATCGACGAGTTCATGATCTCAGTGTCAAACTTGGGTACGAGTCGATTGCATGCGTGGGGAACCATATCTTGCGCATGTATGCATGTGGAGGCAGGCTAGAGGAGGCCATGGATGTGTTCACCAGGGTAGGCAAACCAGATGTTTTCACGTGGTCTTCCATCATCTCTGCCAGTGCTGAACATGGGAAACCTGATGAGGCAGTACAACTGTATCATGAGATGCGTAGGAGTGAAGGTGGATGCTCACGTCTTTGTAGCTGCCCTTCAAGCTTGTGCCTTTGCTGCCGACTTGGAATCTGGCAGAACAGTGCACTCGGATGTGTTGCACAGTGGCATTCCTAATGACTGGCTGGTTAGCACCAGCCTGGTGGACATGTATGCAAAATGTGGTGAACTGAAAGATGCACGCCAGGTTTTTGACAGCATGGCCACAAAGAATGTGGTGACATGGAATGCCCTGATAGCTGGGTATGCAAAGGGGGACATGAGGCACTTGTTGTGTATGGACAAATGGAGCAGGAGGGGCTGATTTTGGCTAACCATGTTACTTTTGCTTGCCTTCTGAAGGTTATCAAAAGAGGACTGCTGGATCACGCAGTGGTGGGCAAACCAGATGCCTTCATGTGGTCTTCCATAATCTCTGCACATGCTAAGCATGGGAAACCTGATGAGGCAGTACAACTGTATCATGAGATGCGTAGGAGTGAAGGTGGATGCTCACGTCTTTGTAGCTGCCCTTCAAGCTTGTGCCTTTGCTGCCGACTTGGAATCTGGCAGAACAGTGCACTCGGATGTGTTGCACAGTGGCATTCCTAATGACTGGCTGGTTAGCACCAGCCTGGTGGACATGTATGCAAAATGTGGTGAACTGAAAGATGCACGCCAGGTTTTTGACAGCATGGCCACAAAGAATGTGGTGACATGGAATGCCCTGATAGTTGGGTATGCAAAATGTGGGGACATGAGGCACTTGTCGTGTATGGACAAATGGAGCAGGAGGGGCTGATTTTAGCTAACCAAGTTACTTTTGCTTGCCTTCTGAAGGTTATCAAAAGAGGACTGCTGGATCACGCAGTGGTGGGCAACTGCCTGGTGGACATGTATCCGAAATGTGGTGAACTGGAAGATGCACGCCAGGTTTTTGACAGCTTGACTACAAAGGATGTGGTGAAATGGACAGCACTGATCGCTGGGTATGCACAGCAATGACTCGGCCAAGAGGCGCTTGTTGTGTATGGACAAATGGAGCAGGAGGGCCTGCTTTGGGCTAACCATGTTAATTTTGCTTGCCTTCTGAAAGCCTGTGCAAGCACTGGGGCCTTACAGAAGGGCAGGCAGCTGCACTCACAGATTGTTGAAAGAGGACTGCTGGATAACGCAGTGGTGGGCAACTGCCTGGTGGACATGTATGCAAAATGTGGTGAACTGAACAGGTTTTTGACAGCATGGCAAAGGATGTGGTGACATGGAATGCCCTGATTGCTGGGTATGCAAGGACTCGGCCAAGAGGCGCTTGTTGTGTATGGACAAATGGAGCAGGAGGGCCTGATTTTGGCTAACCATGTTACTTTTGCTTGCCTTCTGAAGGTTATCAAAAGAGGACTGCTGGATCACGCAGTGGTGGGCACTGGTGGACATGTATGCAAAATGTGGTGAACTGGAAGATGCACGCCAGGTTTTTGACAGCTTGACACAAAGGATGTGGTGACATGGACAGCACTGATCGCTGGGTATGCACAGCAATGACTCGGCCAAGAGGCGCTTGTTGTGTATGGACAAATGGAGCAGGAGGGCCTGCTTTGGGCTAACGATGTTATTTTTGCTTGCCTTCTGAAAGCCTGTGCAAGCACTGGTGCTTACAGAAGGGCAGGCAGCTGCACTCACAGATAGTTGAAAGAGGACTGCTGGATAACGTAGTGTTGGGTAAATGCCTGGTGAACATGTACGCTAAATGTTGTGAACTGGAAGATGCACGGCAGGTTTTTGACAGCATGGCCGCAAAGGATGCGGTGACATGGAATGCCCTGATATCTGGGTATGGTGCTTGTGATGGTGGTCACAATGCACTAGCTTGTTTTGAGGACATGTTAGTTGCCAGTGTTCAGCCTATTGATGCTACTTGTAGTGGCCTTTTAGTAGCATGCAGTCGTGAGGGCTGGTCCACGAGGGTCGCAAGCACTTTGATTCCATGGCTGAACAGCATGGCATCAAACCTATTATTGAGCCTTACACCTGCACGATTGATCTTCTTGGGCGTGCTGGCGAGTTAGATGAGGCAGAGAAGATGCTACCATCATGTGATGGCCAAAGTAATGTTGTGGGCTTGATGTCTTTGTCGAATGCCTGCAAAAGTCACGGGGATGTAGAGAAGGCGATGTGGTGTTTTGACAGCATTGTTAGGCTGGACCCCCAGGAAGCGGCCGCCTATGTGCTCACGGCCAATGCCTATGGAGATGCAGGAAGGTGGACCGATGTAGACAGGATTGAAACACAGAGAAGGGCAGCAGGAGCTGAAAAGAAACCTGGAATGGCAACTATTGAAGCGAATACGGAGGTACATCGATTTCTGGTGGGAGAAAGGAGAGAGGATATTGCTCTAAAGGTAGAGAGCACCAATGCACGTTTGAAGCAGGAAGGAGGCCACGTACCTCACACAAAGTTGGTGTTGAGGCCAGTGTGTGAGAAGGAAAAGGAAGATGAGCTTTGCGGGCATGCTGAGAAGCTAGCTCTAGCGTCTGGTCTCTGGAACACTCCAAGTGGGACACCTCTGGTGGTAATGAAGAATCTACGCATGTGCAGTGACTGCCACAGTTCCACGGAGATCATGTCAAGGCTTGAACAGAGACGCATTGTTGTAAGGGATAGGTACCGTGTGCATCGATTTGCAGCTGGTTATTGCAGTTGTAAGGGTAGGCCGTGAGAATAATGAAGTAGCAGCCAATACTCAATGCTCCCCCTCCCCACTAGCTGGGACTCTGGGACTAGCTGGGTCTTCCCTCACATGGACCTCACGGGCAGTGGGGCAGCATGGCTTGGAGCATTCTCCTGATGGTGCACCTGTGCTTCTCCTGGATTCCGCTGTCAGCGCCGCGATCCCAGAGGAGAAGGACCGAGCCTGCAGACTCAGCTGCCCCTGGAATGGATTGATTAGTTGACCAAGGACTGTGAATCTGCTCTGATGCTGCCGGAGTGACTTGGGCAGGCTAGAGTCCCCGGGCTTGCCGTCCAGCTTCCACACGCAGGTCTGTTCTCTACTGTCACTCCCCACTCTCCACACAAGGGTGCGGCCAATGCCTGCCCATGCTCAAAGCAAACCGCGTAAGGATGCAGAGTCCGTCCTCTTTCTTTCTGCACTTGCTATGACTGAAATTCAGTTGATGGGGATTCGGCCAATGCCAGCCCATGCTGAAAGCAGACCGTTGAAGGATGCAGAATTTATCTTTTTTTCCTTTCTCACTTGCTATGACTGACACTCAGTTGCTGGTGTGGGGCTGCTTGCCCTGTTGACTTTTGTAGGTATCACTCTTTTAGGACGTCATCACATGGATCGATCTCAGAGTTCATCCTGGCTTGGCTGATGATTGCTTCCGGGCAGTTGGCCCATGATTTCTTTTTGCTGTCATGCTTGAGATGTCCTGCCCTCCTGCAACAGCAACAGTGGGCGCATACGGACGCGAGCGTCTTTCATGGTATTCCCGGAATCTCAGGTGCGCTTTCATTCCTTATCAAAGCAAAAGCAAACCATGAGCTGTTTGGCTGGCTGCCTGCCCAAAATAAAAGCAAAACGGTGAAGGATGCAGAGTCCATCTTTTTTTTCAATACTGCTGTTATGTGAATGCTCTTGCTCCAGGGCTGCTTGCTCGCTGCCCTGGAGCAGGCGTACCACCCTCTTTCCTGTCCGTTTACACGAGGATGATGGGCAGCTACCCTGAGGCTTCTTTACCAGGGAGTACCACAATCGGATCCAGGCTTCGGGGCTCACAGTGTACAGCTTCATCTCGTTTTTTGTGCAATTGGGCAGGTTTCGGTTTCCGCAATCCACATCTTGGAGACATTGTCAGCATGCATAAGGTATTTGCTCTGCTCACGGGTGACGGCCATATGCTGCTCCCAGATCGGCATTACAACATATTAGAGGCTTCATGCGGAGTGCATCGAATCCAGAATGTAGATCCTACAGTTTTGAAGCCTTCAGGGACTACGAGAACCCTACTGCAATATACCCTTCTCCTGGTAGAAGTCTACTTCACATCCTTTGTGTCCCATCCTTCAGAGATGCCCGTATGTGCTGGAGGTTTCCGTGTGAACTTAGTCATGCACAGACTTTCATGTCAAAGGAGTCTCTCCACATCGTTCACATGTTCACATTGCCCATGTCTGCACACGAAGTCGGCACGATTCGTATATGCATCGTGCCAGATCAGCCTTGCACTTCATGTCCATGGACGTCCTGCAGATCTTACTTTACCACGAACAACCACCTTCTCAGGAGACAGTCTGGACAAACGGAACAGGAAAATTGACTGCTGAGTATAACTTTCACCAACCTTGTTAAACTCGGCGATAAAATACAGTCCCCCGTAAAGGTCCCAGGGTTATGTCCTGCAAAGTAGAGAACGCAGACTGCACGACTGTGGAAACTCGCGGAACAGCATGACGGACAAGGGAATTCTGCACAGGCTGGGAACGAGGCAGGACGCCTTGGTGGTGGGAAATCTGTACGTGAAGGCGGTGCCTCCACTCGATTTGAATAAGAACACCTCCTGGTTTCTGTACCCCGGCGTGTGGACGACATACATCATCATCATCTTCGTCACCTGGCTCACCGTTGTCTCAGTGTTCGGTGTGGAGGCGGGCACTGCCTGGAGCATCGTTAACCTCATCCATGCTGCTGTGAGTGACCCTCCAGGGCTTGCTTGCCCTAGTGACATTTCCGCATGCAGCTGCCCTGCCCTAGCTGAGCGTTGCCTTGCGTTGCCTTGCCCCGTGTGACGTGATGATCAGGTGACATACCGATCTTTCCACTGGAAGAAGGGCACGCCCTTTGCAGAAGACCAGGGGGAGTACAGCATGCTCACATGGTGGGAGCAAGTAGATGACGGGAGGCAGTTAACTCGCAACAGGAAGTTTCTGACTGTGGTGCCTGTCGTTCTGTACGTTCCCCTCACCCACTGCATGTTCTTTGCAAGGGACTCGGCCTTACCTTGACTGGATTTGTGAGAGCTCGTCATGGTAGCTCACCGTGTGCCTCGGGCACACCTTCCCTGCCTTTTTGCCCTCCTGTGCAGGTACTTGATAGCCTCTCATACCACAGACTACAGGATGCCATGGCTCATCCCTAACACCATTGCAGTATTTGTGATGGTGGTAGCAAAGTTTCCCAACATGCACCGAGTCCGGATTTTCGGAATCAATTCGGACTACCCGACGTAATGCAGCCGCTGGTGTGTGCTCCATGCACCGTGAGGCATCTCGAGGTACTCCTTTGTATATAATAATCAGCAAGCGATGTCTTGAGCTCTTTTCATAAGATAAGTTATAGATCCCTATTGTTCAGCACATCGTGAAATGAGGTGGCTTTCTTATGAAGGTCCGGCTGCCGGCACGTTGTCTACGTGTTTCAAAGGGAAACTTGTAGGAAATGGCTCGCCTCGCCTGCGAGGGCTTTGGCAGTTCCTGGCTCGCTTCTCGCCACGAGCCGCAACTCGTAGTTGTACGGCATCTGTCCTGGCATGTGGAGTGGAGTTTCTTGTTGCCCAAGCCTTTTAGCTGCCCCATGAATACCAGGAGTACGGCCTGTACCCGATCGTACAACTTAATTAAAATGCAAAAAAAGGGTGGAATTTGTTGGCAGGGAAATGTGGTTGGCAGTCCTTTGTCGATCGACGCGGGCGAGCAATGCGCGCGTTCTTTCACGCGAAGGGAGGAGAAACCGCAGCCCCCAAGTGTGTGGACTAACCTGTCTGCAATGCCATGCCCTGCATAGTGACAACAATGCAGGGCATAGTGACAGTGATACATGTACTGTGCATTTAGACCCTCTTTAGCTCGAGATGGCTCTATGACTTCACTCGAGTGAAGTCCACTCAAGTGCGATTGAATCGAATTGAGTCGGAGTTGAATCGAATTGAGCTTGGAGTTGAATCAGCGTGGAGTTGAATCAGAGTTGAATCGAATTGAGGCTGGAGTTGAATCAGAGTTGAATCGAATTGAGCTTGGAGTTGAATAAGAGTTGAATCGAATTCAGCTTGGAGTTGAATTTGAATAAATTAAGGTGAAATTCAGTCGTTAGTGACGTACATACATGTATGTACATACGTAGTCCAAAATGTTATTTAAGAGAGGTTATTCCTGACGTGACGCTCTGGAGTTCCTGGACCAGCGAGGCTTGGAAATGTGCACGTGGTGGCCAGGAGCACGAGATTGTCCGGTCCCCGTGCTGAATGTGGCGGGCCCATCTCTATTTTTAACCGGTTTTGGTGGCAAGCCTTGACCGGAGCAATGAATCCGCGAATGGAAGCGGTATGAAATGTGGTAAGAAACGGACGGACAAGACAGAGAAAGAGACGGGGATGGGCAGCAGGCAACAGGCTGCCCCCAACCGACAAGACTGCCGTGGAAAGGAGGAGAAGACGAGAGGGAGAACAGTTCCCCGTCAAGCTACCGCGTCGACTGCCGATGCCCGCTGGCCTGGTATGTAACGGGGTTACATTTCCTCAACGCCAGTCCCAGTCGACATGTCTGCATCATATGTCGCACTCGCTCTCGCTCTCGCTCTTGCTCGGCACATGGGATCACCTGCTTCTCTTCTTCTACCTCCTGGTTGCTGTCTGTGTCTTTGACTCCGGGGGCCACTGGGTAGGGAGTTGAAACCAATTCCAGGTCAGGCTGTCGCGATTGTGTAACAGACAGTACTGCATCTAGAGACCGGGAGAGGAGAATGAGGTCTTGCCACGGCCCGCGCATGTTGTCTCTGAAATGTGAGGAATGAGGCAAGCTGCAGCCGCGTGAACGCGGGAGAGGATTTTTGGCTGCCTGGCTTGGGTTTCGGAATTTCTTCATGCTCGAGTCCTGGAATGTGGAGCTGCTGCCCCGTGGGCGCGCTTTGTCGGCCCTAGGAAGGGCGCCAAGGGCTCCCTCGAGCCAGTTCATCAGCGCGAGACGTTTCTCGATGAACTCGAACTTCAGCCTGGACAAGTGCGCGGAGGAACTTCAACCTGGACAAGGCCTGATGGACGGGCCTGGTGAGAGCTCGGCTACTGCTGCTGGCGCGCTACTAGGATGGGTTCAGGAGCTGAGGGCTTGGTTAGGTCCGGTGGCAGGACAGCGTCAGGACCCGGGAGGGGATCGTGTTGCAAGCACAGCGGCAGGAGTAGCAGGAACTGGGTCAGGAGGAGCCCCAGGGTCGTGGTTGCAGGAGCAGAGGCTGGGGAAGCTGATAGAGGAGGCCAAGGCGGCGGTGGAGTTCTCCATCCGCCACCAGGAGGCGCTCTGGCAGATCTTCGTCTTCAACTCAGGGCAGGGGCCCTGCCCCCTGGTATCGCCCGCGCTCATGCCCAATTTGCAAGCCAAACTCGACGCCTCCATGGATTTCTGCAGCCTGGCACTGGAATGCCTCCAGGAAGTGAGAGGCCTTCTGCTTCTGCTCAACAGGGGGCAACTCCCGCCCCCGCACCTGGCCTTGCCGGGCTTCGCCGAATTGGGTGCCTTCTCAGGCACAGGCTGGGAGGCCCCCGTGGTGCAGCAGCAGCAGGAAACGAGCTACAAAATCGCCGTCTCCTCATCACAGGGACAGGCACCGGAGTGCTCGCCGTCCAAGTTGAGGCCGTGCACGCCGCTGGCCCCCCTGCAGGTCCCTCTGCGCCCGGATGCGTACCGGGCAACGGCCATCGACCACCCCGGGCAGGCCGTTTCCGACCGGCTCACTCCGACCATCTACACCGCCTACAGGGGCAGCCGGGCCATGGTCACCCCCAGCTACGATATCCTGCCGCTCGTGCCTCCCAGCATAGTGGCATCCGACTTCGCCGGTCCTTCCACAATGGCTGTCAGCAGAGCAGAGGACCAACCCGCCGGGCCCGACTCCTTCGAAGAACTGGGAGACATGATCGCCAACTTTCTCCAAGCTTCCTCGCAGCCCGACCAACCCGACATGAGCAGAAGCAGCCCCGACAAAGCTGAACAGGAGGTGAGGCAGGAGCAGGAGCAGGAGCAGGAGCAGCAAACCCTGCGCGAGCAACGACCCCGCCCAAGGTGAGAACGCAACCCAACGCACCCTCCTCCGCTGTCCTCAACGTTACACCTCCAGACAGTGGCACTGAGTAACCAATCCCATGCTGACACAAATGCAGGACGTCGGCGACGAAGGCACCGCAACCCAGAAGGTACAACTCGCCGGGAGATCGGCGACGCATGACATTGCAGCCCGGCGCCGATCCAGAGAGAGACATTCCCGAGGACGGCTTCACCTGGAGGAAGTACGGGCAGAAGAGAATCCGCAATTCTGTGCATGAGAGGTGAGGAACCCAAAATCCGAGTCCTGTTCCATCCGATAACGCGCATTCCCAAATGTGCAAGGAACCGAGACTCATCCGTTCCAATGCCTGTGCAGGGGATACTACAGGTGCAACCAGCCGGACGATTTGCACGCGCCCGGCGGCACCAAGCTGAGCTGCAAAGCCAAGAAGCAGGTACAACGGAGCGACCAGGATTCATCCGTCTTCAATGTCTACTATCGGGGACAGCACACCTGCTCCCACGGCCGCCGTGCAGCAGCCCCGCCTGTCCTGCATCCGCAACCGCGCTATGCCAACCTGGCCGCCATGCTCCAGGCCACTCCCAATCACACCGAGCTGCCCAGGATGGCCATCGGGGATCGTGGACAGTTCGGCCTGGACACGGACTCCGAGTCCAGCACCGGAGACTTCCTGTTGGATGCTGAAAGGGACCCACCTGAGCTGCCGCCGTTTCCCATGTCCGTTTCCGAGCAGACAGTCCTAGATGAGATGACGTCGCTGCTGTTGCGTGAGTGATGACGTGTGGCCAGTGGTTACCTAATCCCCATTTAAGAGAAAATTTACCTCACAGTAGTAGCACAGTCTTTGCTAATTGGCTATGATGAAGCTAGTAACTCTTCCCTTGCGTTTTCCCACTTCCATGTGTCAATGAAAGAATGCCCCAAGAAGTGACTCAGGAGAAGCCAAACTTGAAAGCTCCGCTCGTGCTGTCTGGAACACAGTCCCAGAACGACCTCTTCTTCTTCAAAGCCGCTGCTCTCTTCTCGTCAGCTCGCTGCTGGAGCTCAGCAATGGTTCCTGGATAGAGCTCTTCAAACTTGCTCCTGAATTTGTCGTACAGGTTAACCCTATCTGTCGTTCCAGACACAAGCTCCTTTGAGTTGGGCCTGCTCAGAAACTCCAGCACGTTGAGAAGATTACTCCTGTTGAGAACAGAAAGGAGTGAGGATTTTTGGATACCACCTGCACTTAAGGGTAGTAGGGACGAGTGGAGAGAGAAAAGGACCTACCTGCTTACGTAGTTCTGTGTGACGGCTATGGAGTCCTCAAGGTTGATGACGGTGTGCCACCAGCCATTTGGGATGAACACGACTTCGCCGGCTCGACAGATGCATTCCACGGGCTTGTCCTTCCTCGACCGTGTTGCCGAGTAGAAGTTCATGAACCACTCAGTTATGGAAACAGGAGTAGCAACCTCTGCACCGTCGGGGCTAGGATGAACCCCAGGGGGCACCACATCCGGAGGATAGAGAATCCACTTCTTGGAGCCTTTCACAACAGCATTCCATGCAGACGTGCTGTTGGGATCAATGTGGAAAGAAGACCCTGACCTTGCCGGCCCTAAAATCAACCAGCGGTAGTCAGGTCTGTCCTTCCCAAGAATGGAGAACAGATCCTCCCTAAAATACACAGGCACCTCATAATCAGCTGCCAACTGAGGAGCTTTCTCCCCGAACTTAGGGTCAAATAAATACAAAGGCCGCTCCTCCTGCACACTGTCAGCGTAAGCAAAATACTTCTTCAGCTCTAGGTCCACAGGTCCGGCAGCAAACCTAACCTCTCCTGCATGTTGTACCAGGTAATCCCTACTTTGCCAACGAGACAGTGCAGGCCAACCGGCCAACACATCCGTTAAGATAACAGGCTTCCCAGGCTCCTCATACAGCTCAATGAACTCCTCCAAAGAAAGCGAGCTTCTCCGATCTATATTGTCTCTCGTCAGCCATTCCTCCTTTATCTCCAAACTGGCACAGAGCCAGCTCTGAAACAAGGTGTCGGAGTAGAAGTTCTGCACCTGCACATCAAAACGCCGCCTTTCAACTCCCTACCTCCATCCCCTGCCACAGACAACAATCAAAAGTCCCATCCACACACGACGCACACCTTCAGGGGTACATGGCGTGGCAGATCGCCTCCCCGCCACAGACTGCCGACATACGTACTCTTCCAACAACTCCGGAAGGTGAAATTCCCCTTGAACTCCTCCAACACCAAGGACCTCCACAGCGAGTCCTGATGACAAAACACATACATAGCCTTGCTCACAAGCGCAAGCCGTGCCAAATCCGCAGCCTCCAGCAGCCCGAGCACCTCCATCACCATCTCATCGGTGAGGTACCGCATTGTGCCAAGACCAGCGTCTCGAACGTTCCGCGAAGTGGTGAACAGCAGATTGCCAAGCGGCTGGACTCCGTAGCTATGGCTTCCCCTCTGCAGCTGAAAAGACATATCCCGTTGCAGCGTTTCCTTCTCTTCCTCCTCACACTGCTCCTCCTGCTCCACCTCCTCCGCAAAGCTTTCCTTCTTTCGCTTCCGCTTCCTCTTCTCCTTCCTCGCAACCTTGGCGCTGCCGTGCGACATAAGCGTGCCAGCCATCGCCTTGCATGAGGTGGAAATCGAGAAAGTTCGATTCACACCGCTGGAATCCAAAGTACCACACGACACTGGACGACCACGTTTCACGGTTTAGGGCACGATACAAAATTGTTCGTCGTATCTAGGTCGGTGATTTCAGTCGGCGCTCGTGCAGAAGGAGAGTCCGGCGCCTCCAGAAGGGAGCTTGGAGATACTAAATGTATGTGAGATAGCCGGGATAGAAATTATTTAATTACACTTGGCATTCCTTCCGTACACCCCTGGGGACCATGTTTGTATGAGCCTCAGCCCCTAACTAAAATTCATCGCTGTCAGGCTGATTCGGAAGCTAACTCCTGTTCACCACGTCTGCTCTGGCCCCTCGCACCTGTGCAGGAAAGAAGACCGTGAGACATCTCCTCATGCGGTTTCCTGAGGCCGGGAACTTGCATTGAAATGACTGAAGTCTTACTTTCAGCATTCTCATGTTTGAGCAGAAACTCCAAAATGAGAGGGTACACGTTGTTTTTCGCCTGCCCGTGACACCAATGAAAAGTCAGAATGAGAAACGTCTCAGCAGCCATGATGAGATGCAAAGATACCGGAAGGGACTGCACCTGCCGACCAACAAGAAGGTCGTAGTGACCGTAGTGGGTACCGTTCCCCCCGAACTGTTTGACAGTCACAACATCCTTCGGCATTTTGTTTGCAGTATCTGCAAGATTGTTCAGATGAGAACCATGGAGGAGGGAGCTGATGCAGAGCACACACGCCTCTAAGTGGTTGCACCTATCACTTACCCAGCACGGCAGATGGAGGGCAGATCAAGTCTCTGTCTCCAGCAAGAGCTAGCACTGGAACTCGGTTATCTGCAATACGTTCCTTGTAAAAGATCGTGCCATCCCGGTTCCTCAGGCCTCCAGGTTCGAACACAGTGGCGAGATGCAGAAGGAGCTTCACTGGAATTGTACCTGAAGCACATCATGAAACATGCTACGTCATTCAGAGACTCCAAGGTTACAGCCACAGAAAAGTGGCGAACAGAAGCTGGCAAATGCCCCAGTACCGAAGTTGTTCAGAACCAGCTTGCTGAATAATTCTGGATCCATGCTGCCGTTGGCAGACACTTGTTGACCAAGCCATGCCAATGCGAACGGTGGCCGAGTGACAAGCGGATGCACTGCTGTCATCAGTGCTCCAAGTGGCACCACTGGAACATTGAGGAGCCGTGACGGGTCTGCCTACAGAAGCAAGTCACAGGCATCAGCTACTATCTATATAACCTCTCCCTGCTGGGTGCATTGGTCACAATTGTGAATGGTGAGCGATCAAACCAGCGGTAGCAGCAGCTTCAAGGAGCTGTCCGACACTCCGTAGTCAAGTGCTGATGCTACAGTCACGACCGCAGCAAGTCCCGATTGCTCCCCTGGAGAAACCACATCCTCAGAACAAGAGCATGTTGCATTCTCAGAGTATAGACAAAGTCCAGAACCTTTCTCAGTTCCCGCTACACTGCCAGAGAGACATGAGCATGGGCTGTATACTGCGATGGACCTACCTCGTGTTGCTAATGATGCATATAGCAGAATACCACCCATGGAGTGACCAATCCCAAAAAGTTTCCCATCCACAGAATTAGACACTTTTAGGATATACTCCATCTGTTGACAACAGGTGTGCCTGTCAGTGATGAAGCAGATATCTCACAACGCGAGAATCACTTGCTGCACAATGCACAGGCGATTTCACACCATTCACTGATCTGAATAGAGACAGATCTCACTCGTTTTCATGGTAGGATAGTGCAGTGCTCACCGCAGCTGGCACATCTTCCTCAAGATAATGGTCGAAATCCCAGTCAAAGGTTCCAATCAGGTCCAATATCTTCTGATACTCGTCCACAAGGGCACTCATGCGCTCTTGCAGATCACTGACTCGGGGAGAGACAGAGAGCTGAGATTCTTCAAGTAGCTTTATGAACCTGTTCCTCGTATCCGCTAGCTGACTGCCAATGGTTGAATTCTGTGCTTCTTCTAGAAGTTCTGACAATCGCTTCTGATATTCCGTTATTCGGCCAGTAATACTGTACTCGTTCAGAACACCTAAAAGCTGATCCACAAACTTTGCAGACAAAAATCTGGACTGTCCTTCATTCATAAGACCTCGAAGTCTTTCCAGCACTGCCCAAATAGTATCTGGCAGCTTGCTGTCAGACTCACCGCTTCTCCCATTAGAGGAAACCTCTTCTAGGGCTTCAACCTTCTGAGGAGGAGACAACTTCTCTGCTGAAACAGAGTTATCTACAATAGAAGCAGAAGTTACAAGACCAGCTTGTGCATTGGCAACCTCCTTCGCAGCACCATTTTCATGCTTCAGTTCTTTGATGGAAGCCTGCCCCTCCCTCTTGCCCAACCCTGCACCTCTGACCTCTAATACCCAAGTGTCAAAACCTGCTGATGACAAATACCGGGCCAGGGAAACCTGCAGTTGACATCATAAAATTGCTGTCAACCTTCTGGGTTGTCTAATGCAAACACTAAATGGCCTCCTCCACGTGCCATTTCTCAGCACGCGAAACAACTGAGAAAGAATGTGCAAATGATTTCTGAAACTCTTGCACCATCACGTGACTGTGTTTCATGATATAACCATTCATGCATCACCCCCTACGATAAAAAGGTTACAGATCAGCCTCAGCAGTTCAAATAGATCTACGTACATCAGGAGCCAAATCGAAACCAAGGGCATTTGTGCCGATTCCAGATAGCATGAGCACCGGATGACATCTATTAGGGGCCTGCAAATATCAGCACAGTTCACAGACTTTTAAAAGCCCACAACGTACAACAAAGGCTTCCATCTCTTTCCAACATTGCGGTTCTTCAGCAGCAGGTGTTCGATCCAGCTTACCCGATCCACTGGGCGATAACGCCACAATGCAAGCCTCCACTCTGTACCTGGCACTGCCACAAAGTGCAGCTCATCAGCAGTACAGCTCTCAGGCTTACTCAAAGATCCAGCCGCCTTGACATGCTCTAGACCTCTGTCCTCCCCCACCCTCTCCGCAGGTGCTTTCACATCTTCGTGTTTCCTGGTGGCACTGCCATCCTGCTCGGCACTCTCGGCATGGGCCGATTGGAGGCTGAATATCTGCAGCCCAAACGCTGCTGCAGCCAAACCCTTCCAGTGGCTAGGCCTCCGTGAGAACTTGTACCACGTGCTCGCACCCTGCAACCTACCCACTCTCACAACCCCATCATGCTGGCGCAGCAACCCTACATGCTGCACTCCGGGATTAACCTGCTTGAACGATAAATGCTGGTGCACAACACCCATTCCCTGAACAACCGCACAGCTTCGGGAGAGCCCCACGATCCTTGTGATCTCGCTGGGACCTCCATGAATCGCTGCCATCACCTGCTGCATGGCCCTTGCGCAACGAGCTTATTATCTTCCAAACCTTTCCCCAGCTCAGGCCCCAACAGCAGCATCATCAAAACACTCAGACAGAACTCCACAACCTGCAACCAGAAGGCAGCCCAACAGCGCCTGGGAGTGCATCCGACCCACGACTATAGCTACCGCGCGTCCATAGTGGTAAGTAGATCGTGCACAATCCATGCTGGTAAGCATAACAAGACGTGAGCATAATAACGTGGCCCCATTCCATGGACGCGTGCCCTGCAACGGTTACGTTGCCACTTGTCGTGAAACAAAATTGGAACTGCAGGCAAGGCCACTCCACAGCACAGAAGCTGTAGACATATTCGCCGGGAAGTTCCGTCCTTGCACTCAGCACTGGTACTTGCTTCATACGCTTCCATGGGTGCTTGTCAATGTTCGTCCGCAGGGTGATGTCAACAGTGTTATCCCCTGTCAATCTTGTCAGCAAGAGTTGCCATGGAGACACCTGTAGCAGCTTCACTGTGGATGTAGTGCCTCCATCAGAACGACGAAAACTTGATGAGAGCCAGGTGACAGCTGATGGCACATGGAAACGGGGGGCTACCAGGTGGCTGCATGAATGGAACATCTGACACTTCAATGCACGTGGGTGGGTCTTCTCAGCTGCTGGAACACAGTGGCACCACATGAAACGTAGAGCGCAGAGGAACAGGACTGGAATCTCGATCACACACCCGCACCGACCGACATGAAAAGGCAAGAAACGAAGCGCATAAAAAGCTGGACAGTAGAGTCAGAAGGTGTTACAAAGTGCCACAAATACACACATGAAGCTTGGCGCGCCTTCCCGAAAAGGGACTTGTCCTCACCACTACAAGTCGTGAGACAAAACACGGAAGTAGGTTGGTGGTAAAGCTAAAATATGCATGTGGGAGACCAAAACCGCAGCCTGGTCACTATCTATGCTTCTGCAAACTATCGATAGCTGAAGATCCAACCCTGGCATCACCTGCTTCTTTACAGGATTCCAACTTCCACTAATGACGGCTACCCAGCCACACCCGCAGATCAGCTCTTCCAGCGCAGGCTCCTTCGCTTTCGCCATTCCCTCCAGCCCGGCGGCAACCTTACTGACCCGTGTTATCACTCCGCTCCAAAGCTATTCAGGCAGAGCACACAATTAGGACCAAACACTAACTTACAACTTCACTCGAGGCTCACAACTCCTTGAAAGCCAGCAGCCCTTACTGTTATAGTTCAGAAGCTTCTCGATAAGGTCCACATGCGTCATGAGCATGCGGCGGCAACAATACCTCACCAACCCTAACGCATCTAGCGCATCTCTGCTCACACGGCAAAAACGAAAATGAGCATTCACAATGTAGGTCTCGACAAGGCGCTAGGCCACAAGAAATTACGTCTCGTACCCCTCAGAGTAATCAGCTTGCAGCAGATCAAGATAGGTGTCCCACTTGTTCCCAATCACCTGTTTTCACAAAACAGCCAGACGCGAGCATCAGGAACAAACATCATCCCCTAACTGGAAGAAAGAACAGAGCCGCCGGTATCTCAGATGTGTCAACAAACAGCACAGAGCAATTACGTACCTTTCCGCAAGTGAAGCATCGAACAGGGATGATCATCTTGGCTGTCAGCAAGCGCACGACCCTCCGCGGGCGAGATGAAAACCGGAATAACAGGATGTCTGACCTCCTAGGCAGAATATAGGTACATAGATAGATCTAGGCAGGTATGTAGCGCATCGTGTCCTCTCCCGATAGACCTAATATATATGTATAGGTAACTATCTACGTATATATCTCGTAGCCCAATCTAATTTACATATAAATATACACAATGCTATCTGAAATATCATGTTCTGGATCCATGTACATAAATATACACGATGCCGTCTAAGATGTCATCTTTTTGAAGGCGAAGAAGAGCGGATTCTTTCCTTCCATAAGTGCTCTTATACTTTGCTCAATGCCATTCGCAGGGCTTACTTAGTTTGACTTGGAGGGACTATATCTCTATTGCAGATGCGGAGGGCTTACTTAGTTTGACTTCGAGGGACCATGTCTCTATTGCAGATGCGGTTGTAACAAACCCTACCTGGTATACCGTTTGCAAGCATCTCTATCATCAACCCTGTGAGTTGGGCAACTGAGGGATGAACTATAGCCAAGATTCACAAGTACACCTCCATATGGACGAGTCATGCTTTCATTCCCTTTGCTATCCAAACTCATAGGGCCATGGGTAAGGATTTTTCATCGAGACTTTAGGGGGCCATGGGCAAGAATTTTTTGAGGAAACATGAAGAGTTGTGCTAAAGCCTACCACATTCATAATAACGAGGTAGGTCTTCGTCTATCCTGTGTGGTGGCTTTCTTCTGGCAACATATTTCTATCGCTCTGTAGAGGACGTTGGCCATCATTATTTTCATTTCACGTTGGCCATCATTATTTTCATTTCACGTTGGCCAACATATTTCCATCGCTCTATAGAGGACATTGGAAATATCGTTGGACATCTTTTTTTCTTCTATATGGAAAGATTTGATTTTTGGAGTTTTCTTTGCAATTAGAATATTCACTACATGTACTTGCATCTTTTTATTGTTAGAGGAAAGAAATCGTATGTGTGAGACAACCTTGAGGGTTATGAAGTTAAGGGTAAGGAAGACTGGGTATGCAAACTCATTAAATGTTTATGGCCAGTAAGACAAATAATGAAATGTTATTATACATGTTAAGCTAGTTAAAAGAGGCTTAAGACGAAGCAAGGCAGATCCTAGCGTGTATAGCTTAATATTAGGAAATGATATATTTTACCTATTACTATATGTTGATGACTTATTTAGGCTTCATCATCAACTTCCCTCATAGCAGAAATTAAGGCTTGGTTAAGCGTCATTTTGAGATGACTGATCTTGGAGAAATGACTTATGCTCTCGGAATTAATATTATTTAAGATAGATTTAATAAAAATTTAAATATAATTCAGACCAAATATATTAAAAAAAGTTTAGCTGAATTTGGACTTGAGGATGCAAAGGGTACCCCTACTCTTTATGCTAGTGGCATTCGACTTACCTCAGCTATGAGTCCAAATACCGATGCGGATAAGTTGGAGATGTCAAAAATTATAGACATGCAGTTATGACTCTAATATACTTCAGCAACTTTATGAGACCTGATTTATCTTTCGAAGTCAGCGTTTGTTCAATTTTTTTCGAAAACCCTGGACAAGAACACTTGATATCAGTTAAATGCATATTCATATATCTCAAGGGTACCATGCATATTGGACTAATGTATAAACATACACCTGGTATCAAAAAGTTAATTTTAACAGCTTATGCCGACGCCGACTATGCTGATGACCTTGACACCCGAAAATCTATATCAGGCATCATATCTACATCCTCGAAGGTGTCAACGCCCGAATCATTTGCGAATGAGGATAGCTCAAAAAATCGGGGAAAGCATTCTTTGTGGCGCACATCAGATTTCTCGTTATTGGAAGTGGAGTGTTGCAGGCCCATCACCATTTCTTGTGTAGGGCGGCTTCTCCAACCTTCAGTGATGGATACCAATTTGTGTAGGCTTCTCATTGCATCTGATGCGAACGACTTGAATGCCTCTCCCTCCTCATCGCGCCCGGACAAAGTTCTCTCAGGTGCTGGCTGAACATAATCTTGGACAGGCGATGGCGCTGCAAGTGCTGCAGGCACCACTGGCGTCGATCCGCCCTTAACCTCCAAGGCTGCTAGCAGCAATGGCAGCCGCGACAGCGGCAGACACAAGCGCGGAGTCCGTCTTGCCTCAACACATGGACGTAGCATCAGCAGGCCCTCCTTTGAATGCAACATCGGCAAGCACAGCAGGGCCGGTTTCCTCTTACTCCTTTGGCCTATAGATTGTAGCATAAGCAACGGATGCGCGGTCGAAGCCCTTCTCCGATATACGACAGCATGGTGGATACGGTGCAGAGGCGACCTCGTTCTCTGGTTTTGGCGCTTTTGTGCTCTCTTGATCTTGGCCATAGCTCTATGCTTTGTGACCTTGGCCATATTTCGACAGCGACTTGTTGTGGGGGATGATGGTTACGGCATGTGTCATATGCGGTATATGGGATAAGATAGGGATTTTCCGATTTCCTTTTTTGGGAATCTCCCTTTTTTTCTTTTGTTTTAGTTCTCATTCATTGGTTGTTTTTCATTTGAAAACTTGAGTTAGACTTATTATTACTACTTATAACTACCCTATTCTCATCTTCATCTTATAGTGAGTGGGAGTGGTGAAATATTTACCTATTTTGGTACTATTTGCTAGGGCACCTAGAAATCCGTCGAATTAAGTACTATTTAATTCTTAGGGCATTAGGTCATTATTATTATAGTTAATTAGTTATGTTAGTTGGAACAACCTATAACCACCTATGCTACATAAACACTTGTACTTTCTTTTGTGCTTAATGCTAGACACTCTTTGAGCAAGTGTATGATTCTCATCATTTGGTGCGTTGACATAAAGAATTAGGTGTATCTACCAAGTTGTTATTTATGTAAGAGTGCTGATATGGAAGTTGGAGATCTTCATTTTGCTTCTCCGTTTAAGATCACATGTAAATTGGATTTGAAGATTGCTAAATTGGTGACAAAATTTATGATACATACTCACCTGTTGGAGTTGAGAATTAATTAAGAGACATTAAAATATGAAGTCTTTAGACTAGAGGTCATTTTTCTAAGATGGCAGTACTTAAATGAAGACATGCGCATTGAAATAAGAAGGAAGGAAGATAGAAGAAGTCTATTATTATGGACGACTTGAACTAAGATAGAAAAAGTCTATTATTATGGACGACTTGAATTAAGATAAAAGAAGTCTATTATTAAAGACGACTTGAATTAAAATAGAAGAAGTCCATTATTATGGACGACTTGAATGAAATTTTCTATCATAGTACTTGATAGTTTCACAACTTGTACAAGGACATCGTGTAGTATTACAGCGATACATCGTGTAGTATTCCAGTATCAGCACTTAAGAGTATCAGCACTCAAGAGTGTTGATACTGGAAATAGGAGACTGTCATTTCGCTTCTCTGTTTAAGATCACATGTAAATTGGATTTAAAGATTGCTAAATTGGTGACAAAATTTATGATACATACTCACATGTTGGAGTTGAGAATTAATTAAGAGCCATTAAAATATGAAGGCTTTAGACTAGAGGTCATTTGTCTAAGATGGCAGCACTTAAATGAAGACGCATTGAAATAAGAAGTCTTTAGATTGAGTAGTCATTTGTATACGATGACAATGCTTAATTTAGGAAGCATTCAAATAAGAAGTTTATAGAGGAGTTGTTATTAAATTTTGCTGAAGATAGTAGTGCTCAAATAAGGAGGTATTGAACTAAAAAGTCTTTGGATTGAAGTTATCACTTTCCTAATATGAGAGCTTACGGAATAAGTAAGAGGTCTTCGCTTCACTCATTTTTGTTCTTATGGTACGAGAAGCACTTTCCTAAAATGGCATGGCTCAAGGAAAGTAAGTAGAGGTTTACGCTAGAATAGCCTTATTTTGTTCTTATGGTATCAGAAGTGTTTTCCTAAAATGTTAGACCTCAAGTAATATAAGTATGAGGCTTGTGTTATAGCAGTTCATTATTTTTGTTCTTGTGGTAGCATAAACATTTGAGTTCTTCAAGTATCCAGTATTTCATCAAGCATTCGAGTTTTGATTATTCCACATTTTTCAGTATTTGTGGCTGCATTTTAATGCATAGCGATATTATCATGTTTTTTTCATTTTTTAGGTCAAGAGCAAGGTAACTAGATGAGCAAAATTTAGCTTATTATAATTCTAGTATTTCTTGTATATGAATTAACATGTGTTTTTATATAAGTGTAGTACTATACAACTGCAAGCAATGTGACGCTTATTGACACTCCTAACATTTTTGATATTTTATAAATTTTTGAAGGCAGCTTATCACCATGTGGAATCGACATATCGTTGTAGCACATGAGGACCATGAATGTTTGATTGAAAAATCAGACGAAAGTGAACCCTCAAACAGGCCAAGCAAAATCACCACGGGTGGGGCTTTGAAGGACAAATCAACGAAAGGTGAACCTGAATATGAGGTCTGCAAGATTACCGAAGAGAAATCATATACCAAATCAAAGAAGAGTGAAGGTGTATACGAGCTCTGTAGTAATACCGAGGAGAACTCATATATCAAATCAAAGAAGAGTGAACCTATTTACGAGGTTTGCAAGATTACCGAAGAGAAATCACGCATCAAATCAAAGAAGAGTGAAGCTGTATATGAACTGTGCAACACTACCGAGGAGCCAACAAGTCCGTCAATATTTATCGACATACCAGATGATGATCGTGAACCTTTAATCGACGAAACAACGAAGAGTTCAACATGCATCGACGTACAAAAGGAGCTCGAACCTTCAATAAATAGACCAAATGAGAGTGAATCAACAAGGACCCCCAACCCTCCTCAGCCTAGGAGGTCATTGTTTGAGGAAATTGCAAAACAAGAAGAAGAAGAGATCTTGAGCGAAATGACAACCTTCATATTCTTATGCATTGTGCTTTATGTCGCTTCAATTTACGTGATAGTTTGGGCATTTATGTATCATGCCAAACATAAGAACGTTTGATACTCCTTGTCTGACTGAAATATATTTGACATGTTTTTACTTATTTTGTAAGCAAAATGGCACAAAGGTAGTCTGCTATGAAAATTCAAGATCCTCTGTTACCAATACCGACATTGTCTTACAGAACGTCACACTATGATCATTATAATTAATTATAAAAATCTTTTTTCATACACCCTCCATGCCATAACCAGCGAACACGCGGGCGGATGGGATCCTCGGTCCCGGGCCGCGGCATATGCACATACGTATGCGAATGTCGAAACCGAAGCCCGATAATGGCCCCACGCCCACGGCAGCCTGATATGGGAGTGTCATAATAACCCGGGCCAGATATTTGACGAGCGGCCCGTATCGGGCCGCATGACGCGCAAACGACAGCGGCGTGCCCTTCCCAACCGCCTGACACTGCCCGTGTGTAAAAAGGCTCGCTGGGTCCCGTCTCTCCTTTCTTGGACCACAATCCTTCACGCCTCCAACGTGACCACGCATCTTTCTCCTTTTCCGCCCACCCTCTTTAATTTTTTTAATTACCGCTAGACCATTCCAGTCAACAGGCCCCCTTCCGTATGCCGTGCCGTGCCGTGCCGTCCATACGGATCCACGCACCCATCTCCCCGCCTCCCTCCCCACACACATTCTTGCTCGGAAATGCAACCAATCCTTGGCTCGTGATGCACACCTTCCGTGTTTTTTGTGTTGATTTCTTCTCTCACTCCTACGTTATTTTGAAGGGGAAGTGATCTCGTGCTTATCAAGAAGAAGAAGAAGAAGAAGAATTTTATTGAAGTCCAGTGAGGACGGATGAAATATGGCGACTACGTCAAGGCTTGGAGAGAACTGGAATGAAGAAGGTGTGGCGCTTCGAAGTCTCTTAACACAAATTTTTCGAATAATCATGTACGTTGTGTGAAAGGCGCGGGAGCTTTCTTCCGATGACGAAAAAACAACCCACCTAAGCTACGGGGTTGCGCGTTTCCCAAGGTTTGATTTTGTAACGGAGGAAGGAGGAGGTAGGCGCCCGCACGGGAAGAGTCGGGAACAGCTGGAGTGAGTGAGTTCGGGACGGAACTGGGGAGCGAAATACACAGGCCTAGCTAGCGTTGGGACACGCGTCGGGGCCTGGCTGGAGTGGCTTCAGGTGGGTTCTGATGCTCCGACCCAGCGGCCGCAGCTTTCCGAGCCGGGGGTCCCAGGCTCGGGTCCAAGCCCACGCGACACGGTACGTCAGCGTCGGACGCGCCGGGCAGCGCGGAGGGAACGAGGGGCACGCCGGGGCCGGTGACGTGGCCACATGCGCCGGCTGACTGGTCCGGCGCCCTGCTTAGCCGCGCCGTTTGAATTATCAGGGAAGGATTATTTGAAAGCGCCCGAGGCGGGCTCCCTAATGGAAGTCTGGGACTACGTGGCGGCACCGGAAGTGACGCGGTTCGGATAGTAACCGGGCCCCGGGCCCCGGGCCCCCGGGACCGCCCCGGGCCTCCCCTGGTCGGTGCCTCGCGGTTAGTCCGGGAGGGGGATAAGGTTTTTCTAACCCACTGTAGTTGGAGTTATGTCTGCGCGGTAGCTTGGTGGTTAAGTCGGCGGTATGGGAGTCCGAGGTCGCGGTTTCGAATCACCGCCGCCGAGAGATTGCGGGGAAGGGAGGAAATGATGGATGGCACAGAGGCCGGTGGTGCCGAAGATGCGGCCCATGTGCGCGCCCGGCGGGCCGGAAGGGAATCGATGCAATCCTGCATCCCGTAATTGTACTCTATAACATCCGTTCCGTTCAGTGGCCGCGCAAGTTGGTGCTTGCTTGACTGCCCGGCGCCTCGGCTGCACAGTGAGTGCGGGCGCCGCGTGGTGCCGAAGATGCGGCCCATGTGCGCGCCCGGCGGGCCGGAAGGGAATCGATGCAATCCTGCATCCCGTAATTGTACTCTATAACATCCGTTCCGTTCAGTGGCCGCGCAAGTTGGTGCTTGCTTGACTGCCCGGCGCCTCGGCTGCACAGTGAGTGCGGGCGCCGCGCGCCACGCCGTGGGTGCCGTGCCATGTTGGCTGGCCCGACTCGGGTCTCGGGTCTCGGACCCTGACTGCGGTTGCCACAGGCACAGGCACAGGCCTGGGTCCTGGACCCGGGTTCGTGTAGAGGACTGCACAGTCTGCGCTGTACTTGCTGCCCCTCCGCGTGAGCTGGCTGTCCAGGACTCTCTCTCCTCTGCGCCCGACCTGCCACGGCTAGCCGGTGCCTGGGCTCGGTCATCCGCGCGTGGAAACAGTGGGGAAGGTTTAGGTCCGGGTGCCAGCCTTCTGGCCTGCCACTGTCTCTGCCTAGCTGGTTGATGCTTCCCTCAAAAGCATAGCCAGCGCCACCCTTCTCACCCCAACACGCCCGCCTGTCTCTCCTCCCCGGCCAGCCAGGCCCGAGGAAGGCTGCCTTCTTCTTCTGCCTCCGCCTTCTCCATCGCCTCGTCCAGCACCGCTTCTCCATCTTCTTCTTCTTCTTCTTCTTCTCCTTCTTCTTCTTCCTCTCAGGCAGCGCTCTGCTCTTCCTCTTCTTCCTCTTCTTCTTCCTTGAAAGGATTTGTCCGTTCTCGAAGAGAACGCGACGCTGCTGAAGGGCTCTTGTGGAGTCGCCAATTGTGTCGTCTGCTGGACGGACTGTGTCATTCTTCCCTTCTTCTTCGCTTCTCGGCTTGTCTTCGATCCATCGGCTGGGCAAAGCCTTTGTGTGATTGTGTGAAGCAGTCTTCTTCTCTTTCCCTTCCACCGCCAGCAGCAAGCAGCCAGCGGTGGTCGGGTCTTGTTGATTGAGTTCTTCCCTCGTGAGGGTTGTGGTAGTCTGATGCGACATTGCAGTATTGGCGGGCTTGTGAGTAAAAGGACTCTGCGGAGTAGCTGCTATGCTTGGAGTTTGTGAAAGCTCAATCGCGGACGTTATGCATTCGCATCGCACGTCGGGAACATCGCGCACCAATCACGACAAGAACGGGGAGACCGGGGGATTTGTGTTGGAGGAGGATAATTCGGATTCTGCGCTGCACTGGAAGTTCTGACAGTGGTGGTGCTTTGACTTGTGTGGAGTAGGAGCGGGGTGCTTGACGTTACAGGTGGCTGCCTGCGCTGTCCCTGTCCCGTCTTCCCTTTGCTTTGTGCTGTTGTGTTTGTCAAGGCGGCGCAGTGTTGTGTCTGTTCGTGGGAGTCGTCGGACTTAGCGGGGCAGTGTGGTTTGTGGTGTGCATCTGCTTATCTTGCTAGAGTCGGTAATTAGAGGATGGGAAGCTTGTCTTTCAAGGCAAGCATCAGGAAGCTGTGGGACATGCTCGGCTGGCGCAAGGGATCAGCTAAGAAGGAAGCCTTGTTTCGGGAGCGGGGAGCTGCGGTTGCGTCCACGGAGCTCAGCAACTTCGAGGCTGGAGGAACAATGGTGTACACCAGTCTCAAAGATCTAATGCCAGCGCGCAGGTGCAGGACCTGGAACTCGCTGCCCCTGTCGCAGCACCAGTTCCTCTTCTACGGGGACAGACCTCCCATCAGAAACAATCTGGTGGAGCAGGCAGCCCGGGCCTACGTGCAGGCGGCCGAGGTGAAGCAGGATCCTCCTACGCAGTTTTTGCACCGCTTGTGGATCAAGCTCACGGCCGGCCCATCGCCGCGTCCACTTCCAGATTCTCCGGCAGCACCTGTTCCCTCTGTGGGACTGCGTTCCGTGCTTCCCAGCTGGATGTCCTTCAATTTCACCCCCGGACTGTCGTGGATTTTCAGGCAGCTTCGGCCTAAGTCCACTACTGTGCTGTTGAGAGAGTGAAATGACCCGGTCAGACCGGGCCGCAGTGGTTACTGCGCAATGTTGTTGTTTCTGGCGTTTGTGTTGGTGAGAGTTTGTGGTGAAGCAAGGCCCATCTGTTCGGCCTGCTTCTCTAGTGAATAATCTTGGTTGGTGCTTTATAGGCGGACTGAGAATCCAGTCCGCTTCAAACTTTGGGGAAATCTAGTCCTGACTTTGGCTTTGAGTCGGTCGGGTAGGAATTGTTGAGAGAGGGCGATAGATGGTCCAAAGCAGCTTGCTCGTGGAGTGGAGAGTGGATGAGGGCCTGTGAGTCAGGTGGGGAGGAGCTCTAAGCGAGATCAACAGTGAAGTCTGTGTCACTTCCGTTCTTCTAAGAGGACCTGATGAGGCTCAGTGATTCCTCAGTACATACTTTTGGCTCAGGAGCTGGATGCGAAGGTTTTGGACCGGGGCATAATGCGGAGTGCGTCAAGGCACTCTACTGCAGATGAGGCCAACTTGGGGGCCTATGGATGTTTATTGTGGGCCGTTTCTCTGTGATCAAGGGGGCCAATGAGTCGGGCAAAAGCCGTAGAGCTGTAGGTTCTAACAAGGCTTGCCATTGCAAGAAATTATCGCAGCCCATAATTTGGCTGTTCTGTAGGAGATTTGATTAACAGGGCTAGTATGTACACTCTGTGGGCGGACTGGTGAGGCCCACCTTTTGCCCTGGGGTCCTGCATCCCCAGGGCTTATTGGCGTAGCCAGTGAATATGAGGCTATCTGGAAGCCCGTTTCACCTACGGCAAATCAAGAAAATGCAGGCAACTTTCATATCTGGAAGGTTATGGAGGGTAAAGCTTATATAACTGTGACTCTTTCACAGGGATGTGACCTGTAGTGGTTGCACAATTTGTGATGTATAGCGACTTGTCAGGTAGAAACACCTCCAACTTGGGATGGTCTGTTTCTGCAAATGCAGCTAAGCCTCTGCTATTCTCCATGGGAGGTTGGGTGTCTTGGGCTCAGCTGAGTTCAGCCCGAAGGACGGCTTGCTTGAAGTGCTGTCTTTTTGTGAGTGAGTCTCTGAGTGGGAACTACTTCTTGGAGACATAGGTAGGTGTGTGCCGTAGCAAGAAGCAGATGTCTGCTGTCTGCTTTGGCTCTGTTTCCTATTCCTGACCATTCTAGTGTAGTATACTGCCTAGTAATACCAAGCATAACACAGGAACTCTTTTTTCTGGTCAGTGTACCAAGAGAGACCCTAGGGAATAGGAGCCAGGCCATTTGACTAGCTGCGTGCTTACTTCCCTTATTTCCTGGTTAGAATTTGGGAAGGACTTTTGTCGTTCCCCAAGAAGTGAGTGTTGTGTCGTTCGGCTCATCCCTGTTAAGCATGTTCGTTCGGCTGAGAAGATACTTGGACTACACGTTTAGGTCAGCATGCGACTGCTCGGAGGAGCTGTAGTCCCCGACATCGTAGCTAGCAGGGGGAGTTCCCAAAGTTTTATATAGTGAACATAATACTTGATCCTGTTGTGCTGCTCCAGAGAGAAACCGGTTCATTACAAGATCTGTTTTTGTATGCTTGCGAGTGTGATCTTCCTACCATCGCCTAGGGCGAACGGTTTTTCAGGTGGGACTCGACGTGGGGACAAGTGCTGCGTGGAGACGCAGTCTGTTGGCAGGATGCTGATGTGTGGTGCCTGCGCTGATTGTGGAACAGAGCACCTCAGCTATTCCAATGCTCGTGGGATGCTTTTGATTGTGGGTTGTCTCAGCTTCCTCACTAATTGATTATGTTCCCGGCAGTCCTAAGGCCTTACCGCACCTGCAGAATAAACCCTTGGTCTTAGCAACACACTTAACCGCGTGTGCACCACACCAGAAACTTTTGCACAGTGCAACGCATTCAACAGCATAGTCCCAGCAACCGTACGGCGGCGTGGGTTTCACACATACTCGAGCATACAGTATACGTCAAGGCATCGATTTGAAACCATACCTCTCAAGGGAGCCAGCAAGGTTGTGAAAGACAGCGAAAGCATCAGTATCTGGCCCGGAATCCTTTCGGAAAGTGTCAATGACTGCTTTAAAGCCTTGATCGCATCAGCAGTTTCATCCATCATCGCATAGACCGTAGCCAACTGAGACAAGCCTTCTGCGACCTCAATAGGGCCATCAGGTTGCGAGTCAGCAAGCTTTCCAAAAGTGCAACTCGCCTGATTACAGAGCTTCTTCGCTTCCTTTTTCCTGTTCTTCCGAACATAAGCCTTGGCCAGACAGACAGATGCCAAGGAATAAACCAAGCTACCAGGTACCATATCAGATCTGGCACCTGTCAAAGAGGAAATGGCATCATCGTACCTGATAAGCAAATATCATGGTCAGCTTTGGTCACAAATGCTTGTAATCAGAAGCTTTAAAACGAACATTTACCTGCCAAGGTTGATATTCAGGTGGGCAGCTGCAATGTCATCGTAGCCCCTGCTGTCACTGGTCTTGACAATCTCTAGGACTCGTCTCTGGTGGTCCAGAGCTTTGGTATAGTCTAGAATGGCACTGTGAAGTGTCGAGAGTAGCCGACGATCAACAGCCTCCTCCATGGAACCCTGACCAAAATGCTTGACATCTACGTCCAAAGCCTTGTTGCCAAAATTAATAGCTTCCCTGAATTGCAAGGCCTTGGAGTAAGCCTGTGCCACATGCCTGTATGTATTCGCCAAATGAGGGTGGTTAGCCTCCACCATGCTTTCCTGAAGCGAAATAGCCATGGCGTAGGGAGAAAGGGCCTCCGCAAACATGCCCATAGCCATCAGGGCGTTGCCAGAAAGAAAGTAAACAGCATACTTTAATTTATTGCACTCCTCGCCATGCTTGTTCTCCAGGAACTTTTGAGCCCTGCTTAAGTGGGCCAGGCACCGGCCTTGCTGGCCCATCTGGTGGTACACTATCGATACCAAACACAGACACAGCCCAACATCCATACTATCACTATCTGATTCTTCGAAGATATTCAGTGCTCGATTCGCAAACTCTAGCACCTTGCCAGGCTCAGCACCTGAGGCTCCCAATTCCAGTCCCAGGTTTAATGATACCTTGCCAACCTTTGTGTAGTCAGGTGACGCCTCCTCTAAAAGCTCCTGCAGCATCCGCTCCAATTCTGGAACCTGCAAAGCTCTCGGCCCTGTCCCGTCGGCTTTGTCATCAATACTTGCAATTCCATCGCTTCCCGAGAGGATGCTGGGGGAGGACGTTCCTCCCTCTCGGATACAATTTATCCTGTTGGGGGAGGACGTTCCTACCTCTCGGACACAAATTATCCCGGATCGAATTCCAAACCGGATTCGACCAGCAGGAGCTCCAAAGCCATTTCGAGCTCTATCAACCTTCGTTACCTCAAACCCACCAATCACTCCGTCGGCCCGACAAACTTCATACCTCCTCGAATGAGCAATCCGCTGGTTTGGCGCCAACCCAGCCTCCAAAAAACTTCTACACGGAGGCAGCCCTAGCATTTCTCGGCAGCGCAGAGATGCATTCTCCGAATGCTCCAGCAACCAGGACGACCTCAGGGAGCGCATCACAGCTTTCACCAGAAATGGTGATTGCCGTAGAGGGAGCCTCCCCGGGCTAGCCATGTCGATCCTCACACAAGAACCATCAAAACGGCATGCGGAGGATCCACTTCCTGCAGTCTGAACACAGTACGATTTCCTGCTCAGGCTGGTGCAGGCATTTCAGTCCACCATTCTACAAGCCACCGACAGAACGGACCGGGTCCTGATAGGCAGCACGAGATACTAAGACGACGGCCTATGCCTGGTGTAACATTCAGGATCATTGACAGCATCTGCTCTCACCGGCAATTCGGATTTCAGGCAGCATTTGAAGCCAGAGCTAAGTAGAGTGCCTTCGTAGCAGTCAGACAATGGCTTCCTTTCTTTCAGAATCCATCACTGGAAGACCTTGCACCATAGCTCTGTCTTCGCATGCTGCCTAAAAACCGACTGGAGCTTCAGACTTCTGCTCCTTCTGCCCTAATCGGGCTCCGTCGAGAGCTTCGGCTATGTCGGAGAGCGTGGGAAGGGTTTTGCGGGACGGGGCGCTGGACGGGGAGCAGGCCCCGATCGTGCTGCTGCAAACCACCTTGGAGACTGCGGGGGCTGGCTCCATCCTCCACCACTACCTCCGGTCTCTGCACGGCAACATCGCGGCTGGCCGGGCGCAGGCCAAGGGAGTCGTGGCTGTTGCTCTGGCATCGCCTCCGCATCTCTACCAGCGGTATCCAGCAGCGGAGGATGGAGCATCCTGGTTCCAGGTGGTGGATTGTTTCTCAGATCCGCTGGGATGGGAGCAGGCCCTTGGGCGAGCAGAGGAAGGAGAAGCGAAGCCGGAGGGAAGGATTTGCCGGAAGATGGCGGACTTAGAGGGGTTTGCTGCTGCGGTCATGGATGCGGGAAGGGCGGCGGTTGCGCATCAGCCGGGGAGCCGATTTGCAGTCGTGCTTGACTCTGTCACGGATTTGCTCAGGTATCAGCGGGAGAATGTCCCGGCTGTGGCAGGGTTTGTGAGTGCCTTGAGGTCTCATGCGGAGATTTCTGCCGTGCTGATGCTGGTGCAGGCGGCGTGTCACGATTCCAGGACTGTTGCTGCCTTGGCCTATCTCTCGAGCGTGAATGTGCACGTGGAGCCGCATCCCCTGCTCCTGGCGGCCGGTGGGAGAAAGCCCAAAGTTTTGGAAGAGAACATGTCTGGTGGAAGGGTTCGGGTGCGGCAGAGGCGCCGGAATGGGAGGTACCGGGAGGATATTGAAGAGTTCCAGGTGAGGAAGGGAGAGGTGAAGTTCTCCGGCGTGGAGTTGGGCAGTAGGAGGAGCGGAGGTGGTGGCGGTGCGAGTCTGGAGGTGAAATTCAGTCTCCGACTGAGTGACAAGGAGTTGGAAGATCGTGCCAAGGTTGTGCTGCCGTTTGAACATCAAGGGGAGGGGAAAGATGTGCGCATTTATGATGGCCGAGCGGACGCCAACGTGATGGATCTGAGGGACGTTTCTTTGTCACTGAACAAGGTTGGCAGTGCTTCCGGCTTGGAGTCGGGGGGAGCTGGAGAGATTCACTACCTGAGGGACTCTGATGATGAGATGCCCGACTCGGATGAGGACCCCGATGACGATCTGGATATCTGACTTGGTGTTTGTGGAACGCTGGCGATCCGGCTACGTGGAGGAGATTATTATCAGCGGGAAGGCAGTTAGGTCGGTACTGTTCCGGTGAGAGGGCCGACCTTTGGGGGCAGTAGTCTGTACGACCTTTGGATCCAGACTTGATGCGTTGTACAGGAGCGACCTGTTCATGGCGTCACGAGGCGTTGAGCCCTTTGGGAGCAGTACTTCCAGAAATCTCTCGTTTGCACCTTTCCCCCCGTCGAAGAGAAAGATTCCAGTGAAAGTCACAAGGGAGCGTGCGAGTAATGCAGGCTCTCTAAGCTGACTTGTGTAAGAACTTGAGTTCGGTGTGTGCGGTGTCTGGTGACAGATAAGGGTACAGCGAGAGTTGTGTCGGATCTTCTTTTGAAATAGTGGAATAGCTTCATGGGGGGAGACATCAGGGTCTATCCGAGCTTACAAGATTTTTCCTTATTGCAGAAATCAGGGACGACTGCGCTGGAGCTCACTGCATCCCAAGAGTGTGGATCGGATTGAGCTGACGGTCATGGGGAGGGCCAATGCTCTGTACGCTGAAAGGGAAGTCCCCAAAATGGGAGCAGTGAGGTCTTCGATGGAAAGGAATCCCAACATTCAAAAGCCTTGGCTTGGCAGGGTCCGTCTCTCCTCCTCTTCAAAGTGCCCTTCATGTTGAAGAATGCCAATCCTGCCTCTGCTGCTATCATTCTGCGGAAGCTGTTTATGCGAGTGTGCCCCTTGCGTACTTGGTTCAGACACTGATCACGGGTTTCTACCCTCCTGTAGACGAGGACAGCTGCGTACAAGCTTCCAAACGAGGGCTTCGTCTACGGTTGTCGAGTTCCGCATGGTTTAGGAGTTGCCGATGGTAGTAGAACAGCCTCCAACACTTCCCATTCTGTTCGTTTCCATTCTCGGATACCAGTGAAGTAGTCTACCAATCATGTTTTGTATACCAGAACTGGCAACAGGGTTTATGAAAGATGCATCACAAATTATGTTGTTGCCCTCAGGCTTTTCTTTGGCTTGATCGGTAATATTTGCACCTCTTCAGACCCAGACTTGTTGTGCGTGGGCCCATATCTTCGTAGGATATGGCATACAAAGCCAAGGAGTAATAACCTCATCTTTGCATTGGCTTTACTGTCACATGTTTGGGTTTTGGCTTGGCTTTGTCCATGATGAGCATTTGATGAGACAGAGAGAGACCGTCGCCTTGGTCCCCGCAGTGATCATTCACCTGGAGAACGTTCCTGTCGATAAGACCAAGTTCTTGGGCCCAGATTACGAGGCTATGAATAAACTTGCAGCGGACATGTACGCGTGTGTTTCACATCTGTGATTAGAAATTTCTTCAAACACTTCAGCCGGTACTGAATTCAATACTTCACTTGCCAGGGCGGTTAAGACAGCAGCTGAAGCGAGCGCGTTTCGGAAGGCCCATCCTGTGCTTCTAGCGCCAAGTAAACCTTTGGTATGACTGTAAATGGGAAGCCTGGAACTAAGAAGCGTACATTCCTTCCAAGTGGGGTTGGTCAACAAGCTTATTGTTGTGTTTCGCCGCCTGACAGAACTCTGGCAAGCCTTTACCATCGGACAAGGAGAAGGATCACATCTATGGCAAGCCCCCAGAGAAGTATGAGATACCCAGGAGTTAATGAGTTCCTATGTTTCCCTATGTTTCTCGATACATGTAGTAGTATCTAATGGTGCTGAATGTGCTTCCATAGACTTACACCTATCGCAGACGTGATCAACAACAAATTTGGCGATGAGTGGATCCAAATGAACATGTTTTATCAGAAGGATGAACCAGTGTTTGATGATGAGGCGAGCAGACATAATCTGTGGAAGCTGAGCCACCCGAAAATGACAAAATCGTACACCTTGGCCAAGGATTACTGGGCTGAGAGGATGGCGGGTCCTCGTCCTAAGCAGAGATTCTGCATGCACAGGTTCCAGAATGTTCCCAGGAGGATAGACTGTTGGAACGACACTCCTCTCAAGAGGGACGATGACGATCTCCTTAACCTACCTCCTACTCCTCCCCCTGAAGAAGACACCACCACCCCCAGGAAGTTTGTTGAGCTCAGTAAGAACCTGACGCGGACCAAGGAGAAAAGAGAGCCCCTCCCTTCCATCTTACGGAAGTCTATCACATCCAGGACCCCCGGACTACTATGATTCAAACATCGGTCATCTCTCAAATTTGAAGGCAGGGCTGGGACGATGTGCGGGGGTAGGGTTGCCGTCCAACCAAAAGTTGAGGCAGTTTTGCTTGCTTTCTCAGTTTCCAACAGCGTCTTGCAGGGTGCTGAAGTCCATGCAGACACATAGGTACGTTCTCAGGACTTGCAACGTAATCTCAGATGTGGACGAGGGTCAGGAGGGACTCCATATTCCACACAAAATTGTGATTCTCTGCTTTCGCCGCGACTAGTGTGCGTCTAATGGAAAGGCCTAGATGGCAGCAAAGTACTCCTTGCTCTTCTTCACATCTCCTTTCATTGTCTTCTCCCCAGGCTTCCAGCCAGCGGGACAAACCTCATCCGGATTCTCCTGAGTGTACTGGATTGCCTGAGCGACCAAACGCGTGAAGAACATTTTAGGGCACAAAAAGAAACTAGAAGCAGTAGTGCAGCCACAGAGAAGAGGACCCGAGCCACGCCGCCCCAGAACCCGTTCAAACACAAACCTGCAGAGTCCTCAAGGTCTCGTCCACACTGCGGCCAATCGCCCCGTTGTTCACTGTTGAGTGTTGGATGACACCTTGCTTGTCAAGGATGAACAGCCCACGGAGGGCAATACCCTGTCAAGAGAACTAGACTCATTAGCCCACGCCCAGATTCAGCCATGAGCACAGAGTCGAAAACAGTAAAAACCAGCTCAGCTTACCTGGTCAGGAATGAGAACCTGGTACTTTTTGGAGATGGACTTCGTCAAATCAGAAACAAGGGGGAACAGGAGATCACCAAGACCACCAGACTTTCTGTCTGTTTGGATCCAAGCAAGATGCGAGAACTGCGAGGGGAGATATATTAGAGCCACAAAAAGCATCCAAAGTCGCACCACTGCTGCACATGCCCTCGAAGCGAGCTCATGAAAGACACATTTCAGTCCTGAAGGAAAAGCACTGCAGTCTGGGCCTTCACGACAAGCGAGAGAACAAACATACCACGCTATCAGTTGACACTCCAATCACTTCGGTGTTCAGCTTCTCAAACTCAGAGTAGCGGTCACTGAATGCCGTGATCTCTGCGGATGGAGCAGGACAAGCTCGTCAATCCAGAGACTAAACTGTAAACGATTTCTCTGAACGGTGAAGACACATTCTCGAAATAAGCTACCAGAAAACACTCAGAAGAGCTGACGGAGTTACCTGTAGGGCACACGAAGGTGAAGTCGAGTGGATAGAAGAACAACACGACGTACTTCTTACCAATGTACTCGGAAAGTTTGATCTGCGCGTTAGACCGAACACCTCGCGCATTGAGTGCCTTTGCGATGTTTAAGAATACCTTGGAATTCATGTCGGAGCAACGAAGGAACAGCGGTGCACGATGCAACTTACCTTCACAAATTCCTGATCGAACACAGCCTCAGCCTCAAAATCTGGTGCAACATTGCCGACCAAGGGGAATTCCGCCTGCGTCCGCACAAGCCAGGATTCAGCCATCGTAATCACTACTGACAAGCAGCTGTGAACAACGGCCGTTCTTCCCCTTCCTCCACACCTCAAACGCTACTAGGCGGCCCTCACAGCTGCAAGAACACGTGACGAAGGATTTCCTCCAGCCAGGAAACTGTGCAACGCACTCAAGTCACATCTAGCTACGCAACACAGACTCCACAGATCAAACAGCCGTTGCACTCAAGCAGCCGACAATGCCGCCTCTACGACATCCGTTCCTCCGCAACCTACCTCGTAGGCGGACACAACAGTCCTGCGGCCAGCGGAGACGGCCTGGAGGGAGGCGCTGCGGCCCTTGCGCTGGACAGGCACTCGGACAGCCAGGCGCGCCTCAAAGCTTCTGGTGAGGCCGGAAAATCTGCGCGGCACGGCCACTAGAGAGGTGGAGGCGGAGGAGGAGGCGGAGGAGACAGCGGCCGAAGCCGCGGCGCTCAAGGCTGGAGCTGCAGTCGCTGCCGCTACCGCCATCGCCATGGCTTCTCCACGCACTGAGAGCGAGCTCGGCGGGGGAAACAGAGCGTGAAGGCAATGCAAGCTACAAGCTGCAAGCTGCGGGGGTGAAAACGGGTGGTAGGCCGACACTGTCTGGACCTCACCGAATGTGAAGAGTAGGGGGACTCTACCTAGACTAGAGAGTTTGGATAGGGTCACATTTTACCTTCTCCCACTCGTCTCATCTCACCTGTAGCCGGTAAACCCTAGTTATATCATTATAAATTATAAATCATAAATCGTAAAAATAAAAGGCATTCGAGTGAGGCATCAATGCCATCGGATTGCTGCCGGAGGAGTTTTTCATTGGATTGCCTGCTCTCGTTCCTTGAGAGGGCGGACATCACGGGGAACAACGTTCGTTTTCATCCAAGGGAGCAGCCTGAAGGAGAGGCATTGGTCACGGTATTCTTGCTTAGCTGTTGCAGTGGGCCTTGAGCAGGACATTTATGAGCGAGCACTGGTCTGCTTCTGCCCTGCCCCCCCCCTCTTCACCATTGCCTTCGATTTGTCTATGGAGCTTGCACTCCTGTCTACAACTTGGTCCACTTTGGATGTTCGTCTTTTTGTGAGGCCAAGGAATGCACTAGTCTGCTTCTACCCTGCCCCCCCTTCACCATTGTGGCGATCGATTTGTCTCTGGAGCCTGCACTCCTATCTGCAAACTTGGCCCGCTCTGGATGTTCGTCTTTTTGTGAGGCCTGTATTCTTTGGCTGCACACCTCGCGTGATTGTGTCATCATTCATGAGCATTAGGGTTTCTGCTTGTATGAGCTCGATATTTGTTGATGTCCTGAGCCATGGAGCAATTCGAGCCCTTACAACAATGTAGGTAGCTGGTTTCTTTGGGCTGCAGTTGACATCATTTCAATCGATTTGGCATGTTTCTTTGAGCTATCATTTCATTATGCTAAGGTTGCTCGTACTTCACAGTGCCCCGCTAAGTCTACTTGTTAGCATTATATGTAATGCAAGGAACAGCTTGTACAAGGTGTTCCTTGCAAACTGCTGTGATCTGGGCGAGTTTGATGCACTGAATTACACCTTGAAGGTTAATATTGTGGTTTCATCAATTTGGAGATGGGGCTGCTGCTTTTCACATGTATCCAACAGAGTGAGTTGCAGGGCAACATGTTATTGTGAAGGTGGAAACCACTTGAAAAGCTATTGTCGAAGAGAACTCTTTGGATACTCCTGATCAAAAGTTTCTCAAGACCATGCACCACTCTTGTAAGAAATCAAGCCATGCACCAATCATGCATTGACCAATCACGCATCAGCGCAATCAAAGACCACGTACCACTCTCCGATCTATTGTCATACATCGAGCTCCCATTTCATTATGCTAAGGTTGCTCCTACTTCACAGTGCTGCTAAGTCTACTTGTTTGGATTTCAAGGTCTGCCTTGCAACATGCTGTGATCAAGCCAAAATACCTTGACAGTTAGTGGTTTAGTTCATTAATTCAGTACTTCTGTTCCGTATGGCCTTAAGGACTCAGGGTGCTGGCCCTTGAGATGGGCTGCTACTTTGCACATCTATCCAATAAACTTGAGTTGCATAACTCGGAAGTGAACTTCAAGTTGAACTTTGAGTCTCTATCCGATATGATCTCCTGGGGCACTGCATGCAACCTGACCACTTCATTCATCATATCGGGTAGAGACTTGAAATTCACTTCCAAGTAATGGTCCGCCTTCGCCCTCTGCAAGACACCTGGAATCAAGCAAGGGATAAAAAAGTTCATACCATGCGCAGACTGATGGAACAAACGAGAAGATGAATCAAACGATGAAAATTTTGCAGGGGCCCTATTGTCATGACAAGTAAGCTTAAGGAAGCGGGAAGACATGCTCCCACTGGCGGAATTTGCTTACAACTCGGCAAGAAACTCTGCGCCGGGATACTCGCCTTCCAAGATGACCTATGGCTGCAACATCCCGCTGCTAGGACTCTGGCCCGCGTTGCAGAGAGTTCCAAAAGCCGTGACCCAGCTCAGTAAAGAGATGCGAGAAGCCCTTGCAGACGCCATCCTGCGGATGAGAGCTATCAACCAGTAGAGGTCGACACATGCAAACAAAAAATGAAGCGATGAGCAGCATGAAATCCGCGACTGGGTGTGGTTACGAGTGCGGCCAAACAGGTATTCTAAGCTGCAAGAGAGCAAAGCCAAGCTATCTTACAAGTACGTGGGTCCATTCTGTGTCACAAGGAAGATGTCACTTGTAGCGTTTTAACATGCCTGCTAGCTAGTGCATCTGCAAGAGCTTTCATGTTTCCGTGTTGAAGAGGTTTTAGGGCGCTGCCCCAACCGAGCAATTTTTAGATGAACTGACCCCAGAGCAGAAAAGTGAGACCGTCAAGCTGCCAGAGTTCCAATAGTTGGGCGAGTCATATGCAGCCTACCAAGAGCTACAAAGAGGTAGCTCAAACCATCCAAACCGAGTCTCGAACAATGGCGTGCCCCTACTCGGTTAGACCAAGTGCCTCGCACCAGTACTGGGCAGAACCCGTTCCCCGTAGAGCCACACTTGGACGCCGTGGTTGAGAGGTATCGGAAGGAATCCTTGTGGTGTATGGCCTGTGATATCGTTCTCACTTTAGGGCAAAGCACAGACAGCCCTTCACTCATACATCACTGAAATTCAATACGGCCTGACAACACTGGCCAGGCTTCCTCAAGCTCCTTCCCATCACTTTTGAAAAACACACTTGTCATACATAAGCTTGTAATCTCTAGCGATGATACAGATGGGCTGCTCGCAAGAGCTCCTCGCTCTAATTCTCTGGCCACATGGAGCACAAGGAGAATGCATGTATCCAACCTGCGACTTAAGCCCACACAAGTGCCTATTGGACAAGACCACTATTCAACCAAGCACTCCTTCCAACGAGCCCATCGGCAGGCGAATAGGAGGCAGTGGGGTGAGACAACTACACAGGCTGGTAGGACGTGACGAGGAGCGTCCACAGTCAGATGGTAGGACAACTACCACTCACACTAATGTGAGGAAGAGGAGCTGGTTGATCCTCTCCGCTTGAGTGGCTTTTAAGTCACAGCTTGGGCAGAAGGGATCACGGCTTCCTTGGATCATCGGGTTGATCCCTCTGCACAAATCTGTCTTCCCAAATTATCTCGTTTGCTGAGGGGCATTGTTTCAGGAGGAGAGCGCTAAAGATGGTTGGCCACTCCTGATACGTTTGAGAGGCGCCCTTGCCTCACAGGCCTCTGGACATTGCTATGAAGGCTTGTTTTCTGTGCGGTAAAATTTGACGTGGCCGAGACCCCGGCTGCTCAAATGTTCCAAGCGAAACCCGTGTGTAACACAATATCAACGCGAGCTCAATGACTCAATACGAGTAGATTCAGCGTTCTAGGGTTAAATACACCCGGTAATCAGCAGAATGTCCGATGCAATCTATAGAACTATATGACAGATAGACATCACTTGGATGGCTAGCTGTGGATCTCTTGTTCCTGGAAGTGGCATCAGTTTAAGGTATACCATAATGCATGTTCTTTTGTGTTTTAGGTAATGTTCTGTAATTACGTCTTGTTGAAAGTAGCATTTTGCTTAAAATTTCCGTGTGTACCTTGCTTGATTCCCATAGTCATCAACTTCAAAGTCGAATACTTGAAAGATTTTTGTTTGGTTGCAGGTGGTTTCCGTGTTACAATTTCTGTGATGCATGTGAAAGATTGTTTCTAAAGCAAAAGTATTGCCCAGTCTGCCTAAAGGTACACATTATTTTACTACTCTTGTGGTCATACTCTTGTTTGGCTAATCAAAGTATGGAACAGGTATACAGAGATTTGGAATCGTTGCCAATGGTGTGCTGTGACATATGTGAGCAATTGGTGCATCCTGATCTTCGGTACTTAGATGGGGTGCCTCAAGGGCGTGGATGCACTGGGTGCACCTACCTTAGGCACATCATGGTACAAATTGATAAGTACCAAGTCTATGACTTGAAAATCCGTCTAAGTGGACTCAAATATATTCTTCTTCTTCTTCTACTTAACAACAATAACCAAAAGAAGCGTAACAGATTTAGTTATTGCGGCGAGAGCTGGAAGCTTTATCAAATCCTGTCTAGTTTTCCGAAAACCAACCTTTATAATGCCCGACAATTAACAAAATTATGCAAACAAGGATGCCTGCAATAAGTACAACCCACATACAGCAACAAACTACAACCTGCGCTAGTTTCTTTATACTCCTCCTCCAATCGCGTTCGTATTCATGCTGCAATCGGACCTCGCATTGGTGTTCGAGATCAAATGCACGTTCGCATTCAAGATCATGTTGGAATTCGCGTTCACGTCGGAGTTCGCATTCATGTTGGCGTTGGAGTTCGCACTCAAGTTCGTATTCACGATCTTCAGCTGTTTGAGCCCATCTTCTTTCACGCTCGCGCTCTTCAGATTCTCGAGCTAATAGGGCAAAAATGGATTCAAGATTCACCATATTTGTTGGATATCCATTCTCCATATTTGTTGAAGATCCATTCTTGCTTGGTATATTGACATTCTGTGTATCTTTTGGTGGCTCCATAGAATTACAAAACGATCGAGAAGCAACTATCTTCGCCTTAATCCATGTAACTTCCTATATTTTTATACAAATATACAAAGATATATCAAATGAAGAATACTCGACGAAATAGTATGATATGAAAATGACGTAAAAAAACTAGTTCAATTGATTACCTGGTTTTAGTAGAAGCCACTTGGGTGTGTCGATTCTCACATAAGAGTTCTTCCCTACAAAACCACCTTTAAATAATGATGATGCCGAACTCCTTTACAAATACCCCAATGGTAAAGCTACACATGAACAAGCCCACCCAAAGGTAAGGTACCCGAGAACAAGCTCTCTATTCATACTCCTTGTGCATGCCGTGTGAGAGGTACACAAAAACAATCCTACCCAACTAGTTGTGCATGCCATCTCTCCTCCCTCAATAAAACTTGTTTTATGCCGTGTGGGAGCTACATAAAAACCATCCTACCCTACTATGGTAAGTTACTTAAGGACTAGCTCTCTATTTATACTTGTTTTGCATCACCAATAGGAGTTGTTCCACACAATGATGATGAACTCCGTTATAATAAATCCAATGGTAAAAGCCACACAAGAATAAGCCCTCCATAATTGTTGTACATTGCTATCTTTGACTATGAGATTTTAAGATCAAGATTCCTAAAGATTTCTAGGTCACGATCATTTCAGCCAGAAACATCTTAAACAACAACAATTTAAGCCCCCTTCCAAAACGTCAAGCCAAATACTTCCAACTTTATTGCTTTCTAAATTGATTATGCGAGACTACCTTAGAATGGTGGCGAAAAACTTATAACTCACTCCTTTCCAAATTATAAACTTGATATACAAGGCAATTTCTACTTGGAGTGTGTGACCAAAATTATTAAACTAGCTCGCATGAGCCTAATGAAACAATCAAATTAGAGTTCTTTGGATCAAAGTGATCCTTGCTTGTTTGCTCGCCATTAAAGTTTGAGGTATTTCTTCCTCTATTATAGGCCAAATGCTACATAAAGTACTTCTCTTTTTCATTTTCATTTTAAAATTTTGATAATTTTATGAATTTATATATAATTAGATGAATCCGATGCGCCTGCCCCGTCGGCGCCCTCCCTAGGGTGCAGGGCATCGACGGTATCGGCATGGGGAACCCGGACCCGTTGTGTGTCCATTTGGCGAATTTTATTCAAGTCCACTCAGAACAAATTTCCGTCATACACTTGATACTTAACAACCATATACCGTGGTGTGCCTAAGCTACTTGCACCAAGGGCATCCATTTCCTTTAAGCACCCCATCTAAGTACCGATCTAAGCGCACCGATCTAAGCGCAGGATGCTTAATACCGACGTTCTTATAAATTTGTGTTCATTTGGCCTAAGCCATTTAGACGGTTGGGTGTGTACATATGTACTTGGGACGGAGCTAATCGCAGAGAGGCTCATAAAATCACGAAGAGGAGCATCGGGAGCTTCACCACCGTTGTGAAGTCACAGTGCCCAGCCTGGAGATGGGGGCAGGGAGATGGGTGAGGGTATCCGGAGTGTTCATCGCAGCTGTTGTTGCGGTGTTTGTAGGACTGGACCCTCTCCAGCTCAGTCCCATTGCTGGAGTCCCAGATTTCAAGGCCCTGCCTCTGGAAATCCCGCCCGAGGGGGACAGCATCAAAGCCATCCGAGACGAGAACCAGCAGTTGAGGGATGCGGAAATCTGGTCCCAGAACGAAATCATCGGGCCTGAGAGCCTGGCGTTCGATTCCGCCGGGAGGGGGCCCTACACTGGGCTCGCTGATGGCCGGGTGGTGAGGTGGGATGGCCCGGAGATTGGGTGGACGGAATTCGCTCTCACATCTCCGAATCGGTGCGTGGGTTGTGCTGTGCTGCACCCTGAGAGCAAGGGTTGTGCTGAGCTGATTTCCTGTTGCTTGTTTGTTAATCGCCCGAGTTCAGGACCAGCGAATGTGCACCCAGGCAGCCGCCAGCTCTCAACTTGGCGGCGGAGCACATCTGTGGCCGGCCTCTGGGCCTGAGGTTCCATCCTGAAACTGGAGAGCTCTTCATCGCAGATGCTTACTTCGGCCTGCTCTCCGTTGGCCCTGAGGGTGGCTTGGCGAGGCCTCTGGTCACGGAGGCTGAGGGTGAGCCTTTCAAGCTCACCAACGATGTGGATTTCGGGGACGATGGAAAGCTCTACTTCACAGTCAGCAGCTCCAAGTTCGAGAGAAGGTGAGCCCATGAGGCAATCCTCCATCCCGCAAGCTTCTTCTCCAGCAAGACCTCAGCTCCGCTCCTTCGCGTTGCAGGCAGTTCTTCGTGTCCATCGCCTCCGGGGACGACAGCGGGCGCCTGCTGTCTTACGATCCCGCCACACAAGAGACCAAGGTTCTGCTCCGGGGCCTCCATTTTGCCAACGGACTTGCTGTCAGCAGGGATGCTTCTTTCCTCATCATGGCTGAATCCTCAACCACGAGGTAAACCCATCTCTGCTGCTGATCTGCAACACTCCAATCCTGGCTCTTCCCCTGCTGAGAGCCGAATGTGGGCAGGTTATGGAAGTACTGGCTGAAGGGTCCCAAAGCAGCGACAGCCGAGGTCTTCGCCGACCTGCCCGGCTTCCCTGACAACGTCCGCCGGAACAAGGAGGGGCATTTCTGGGTGGCAATCCACGCCAGGCTGAGTAAACATATGCGCTTCTTGGCCGCCTACCCGCAACTGCGGGCCTCCATCCTGAAGCTCCCCATCCCCATCAAGTACATCTACATGCTGCTAGTGGGAAGGCCACACGCCCTGATCATGAAGTACGACGAGGGCGGGAACCTGCTGGAGGTGCTGGAGGACAGTAAAGGCACCACCACAATGCTGGTGAGCGAGGTAGAGGAGAAGGACGGCAAGCTGTGGATCGGGTCGGTGCTGCTTCCTCGAATTGTAGTCTACTCCATCCCTGAAGGGAAGCATAACAAATCGGTGCCCTAACTCTACCTTCATTTCACATTTCGTGACAATGCCGCCTCGTCAAGCGACGGACGCGCGCCCGACGTCTTTTGTAGTTTGTAACGGAACACGGAGGGTAAAACCCTAATATTACTCTGCTGGAATAATTTTAATTTTTATATCATTAATATATTATATAAAACATCCGCATGAACATTCATACTGAGAACCAGAACAGTATGATATAAATCATAACAACATAGTGAAATCAACACAATACGATAGAATTTAGAACAGTATGATAGAAATCAGAACAATATAGTAGAAATTAAAAAAATATGACAGTATGATAAAAACCATCATGCCATGCTTCTATACCATTCGCTGCAACTGATCACCATTATGGGTTCTAAGCAAGTTGAGATACAGGTGGCAAGCTCCCGGCCTTACTATGATTCAAATGAAAAGAAACACAAGAGAAAAATGAAGTCATCTGGAAGAGTACCTCAAAAGGCAGCACAAACTAACAAACATAAGGACAGGGAAAGCATGTTCAACTTGTCCAATCTGTTATTACAGTTGCAAAGTGGAATCATCTCCAACCAACAATACGGTGCTTCACTTGCACCTCCTATACCGGGAACATTCATTAGCTGCCAAGCATGGCCAAAGCTAGCGATTGGCACCTGTCAAGTGCAGAATTTACAACATGGTCGTGCTATTGTAAAGCCAGAGCAAATAAGAAAGCTTATCATACATGTTTACATGATTGCATAGAGACCAATACGTTGGTCTCCAAACAGAATTTGCCAATGAAGGCCTAGATAGATAGATATGCTAGACTACATTGCTGTACACTACAAGTAGCCAGGACAATCCCAAGGTGTTTCAAGTCATGCTTCTTTTCGAATAAATTATGCACATTCCTAGAAAAAGGTACGTTCATGTTCGCAGCTAACCATGTATCTTCACATAGTTCGCACTTGAGAGATCCAGTGTGCCTTGCCCATAGCATCCATGTCAACAGTTGATTCATTAGCCAACACCGTCTCAAAACCACAAAGCTCGGCACTTTCATTCCAGAAAGAAAGATTGCCCACCGTGCCTACCTGTACTACTTCTCCTGGAGAGAGGCATGAAGACCACGTAGCCCTCCAATGGAAAACAAGAAAAAGGGAGGCATGACCGCCCTAGCCGCGAAGGAAACGGAGTCCCTGACCAACTTAAGGAAGTCTTCAAAGAAGAAGAAGAAGAAGAATTTTATTTAAGTCCACTAAGGACGGATTTCCGTCATGGGACTTGGTACTTAACAACTTGTACCATGGTATGCCTAAGCTACTTGCACCAAGGGCATCCATTCCCTTTAGGCACCCCATCTAAGTACCGATCCAAGCGCAGGATGCTTAATAATCACGTTCTTATAAATGTGTGTCCATTTGGCCTAAGCCATTTGGACACACAAAGCCCCCTCCTCAATGCCCGAGACGAAGGCCTCCAAGATGGTAACATTTTGGATTAAGAAACGAGCGGTGAAGACGGGGGCAGAGAGGGCCCAGCTCCTAAGGAAGGCCGCTGGCGCTGAGGCCTCCATGCCTAGCAGACTTGTGCCCTCGAAAGCGATAAGAAGGGACGCATGCCGCTGTGCAAAGCCTCCTGCGGCACACCTAAAGGTCCCTGGCTCAATAATGTCTCCAAGTGCTTGCATAATCTGTAGATCAAAATTCTACAGGCTTAATAAAAATGCTAGGTAAGGAGCCACCGCTTGCATAATCTGTAGATCAAAATTCTACAGGCTTAATAAAAATGCTAGGTAAGGAGCCACCGTCTTGGTGAGCTAACCCGGCTGACGCGTAAAGAAGGACGAAAGGATGCCAAATGCCACATGAGGGTTCCCAATAAACTTAACCGTTTGCAAATTTATACCCATGTTTTAAAAATCCAAACTTGAGCCATAACCTGAGTTCTACGATGCAAGAGTGCATGATAATGGATGGATGGATGGAAACCCAGTTGTAAACTTTGATTCCACCTATAAGTTAGAGTTTTGCAAACTTCAGGTTAGTGAAAGTACTTTCTTCTTGTAGAGGTGGTATGAACTCATACATTGGCTCTATCAAGGTACATTGGCTCTATCAAGGTACATTGGCTCCATCCAGGTGAGGGCTTCATCATCTTTTTATACTGTAAGGTACTCTATAATTTATAATATTCGATATCCTATGTATTTTATACTCTCTCAAAGAATAATAAAATACATAATAATAAATATATATTTTATTTTATTTTTTGTGCAGAAAATTGGTGTATGTGTGTTGTGCGTGTTCTTGTGCCCCAACATTTAGGAGCCCACAGTTCTTACAGACGTAATCCTACAAACGTGGAAAGTGAAAAGCATAATGTTAAACGTGTGAAGATCAGAGTTACTGAAAGGTATAATCTTAGGTCGGTAGCTCTTTCATACCATTATTTAGGAAATAAATTCACAAGACGTTCCTCAAGGGCTGAAGGCCGAGATGCAAGCACTCACTGTGGCATCATCTACAAAGTGGATAATAAAGACCCCGCTGCCTGTGAAACCGGAAAATACCAACTCAACAGTAACCCCGATGACTCGAGAATGCTAGCTACAGCATGTAGCTCCCAGCATTTGAACGCAGGGCGAGCTTCAAATTTGCAAATGGTGCGGAGACTACAGACCTCAGAACAACGTGTACGATGTTCTTCCTTCCTAGTGATATTGGAAACTGGAGAATCTGTGGACAGCCAAATGGCGGCATGGGTTAAGCATTCGGCCGGAACAAGAACAGAGCGGAAGTTGAGACATGGCATCGCAGCAAGGTGTTTGTGAAGTACCTGGTGAGCGGATTTTTTTTGAGATTCTCTTCGGTGGTTGATAGAAGCCTTCTTAGGAGAGGCTCCTGCACATGCCTTGCCCGTTCTTCTTCCCTTTCTTCCTCATCAACCTCCATAAGAAGTCGGCGAGTGATGGGAATGTCAATGTTCCCGAGCTTCACACTTAACGACTGCACTAATCGTTGGCGTTGTTGCCCGACTGTGACAGCGAACAGGCCAATCAAGACGGCCACGGCACCCAATATGCTGCAAATCACAAGGATGCATGCTTTCAGAGATGGTGATCGACAAGTTAGCACTCCCATGACATTAAGGCACAAAGCGGGGAGATGCAACGAACCTGCCCAAGTAGATGACGTCTCCTTGGAAACACAGACCAAGCACTGCGGAGAACAAGGCCTGCAAGGGAATGTATGCAGTTGCCAAGAAGGGTCCTCCTCGCTGAACACACCAGGTTGACAAGGCAAAGCCCAGAGCTGAAGTTATCGTACCCTGCATCAAGGAGGTCACGGCTCTCAGTGTCTTCTCGCCCCCGGGGTTTACATGCTTTTGGCGGCAAGGTTAGGAGATCCGGACTTACACAGTAGAAGAGAGAAATTAGATCCCCTGGTTCGGTAAGCACCCAATCAGACCTGTCTTTCACAAGGAAGAATCCGGAGACAGCAAGCATCACATCTCCGCATGCAGTCACCATACAGATCGCGGTGACAGGGGACGGGTACCTTGCCAAGATGGCAGCCTACAATTCAATGTCTGAATTAGCACAAAATTGCATCCGGACGTGCACACGGGAAACAATCAACGAGGCATCCAATGCCATGTTTTCCGTAGTACTGTACCTGCAAGTTGATGAAAACACCTGAAGAGATGGTACAGGAGAACAAGAGAAGTGAACCAATCTGGTAGGACGTCAGCCCGAAATGCCGACGTCCAAGCTCAGCCACATGGTTGGTAAACATTTGTATAATCCCATTGGTCGGGTCCACCTCCTCATGATCATGTTGCCCTGGAGGAGTCCCTAGAACCACGGGTCCTTGGTACAAAGCCATAGTAATACTCCCGATAATGCAAACAATAACACCCACCAACTTCAACTGCCCATCTCTCCTCTTCCAGTATATTCTCTCGAACCTGCCGGTGACAGAGCATGCCACCGACGGTCACAAGCTTCCATGGCACATCACTCACAAACCCATGAAACTCCTTGGCACAGCCACGACACGGGAACGTGAACAACATGATTGCAACCACTGGAAAAAGGCAACCAACCCGCAAATGACCGCGATAAAAAAGGCTAGACAAGGGACGCAGTTCTGCAAAGCCGCAGCAAACGCGCCCGAGGTGAGCGCCAACCCGGCCAGAAACAAGATTTGCACGATGTAGACGCTGCAAAACCGCAAACACACGATCCACCACACTTTCGTTCAATAGCCACAGAAGGACCGGATTCCGCCGCATCCCAAGCCCTGATAAGCCGAAATTCCCCTCACCGCCTACCCAACACAACTTACCCAGTGAAAGCGGCACACAGAATCAAGATCAGAACGGTGGGAGTCAGAGCCCCGGCCTCCGGTCTGCAAAACCCATCACACAGATCGAAATCGCGGAATCAGAACACCCCACGACCCAACATGAAGCGCCCAACATCGCTGCTTCCAACCGCCCAACAAGTTCTACCGCCCAACAAACACCCGCGGACTCGCCGCAAGCATCCCGAACCAAGTTCCACTCACTTCCTGATGAAGAGGGAGAAGAAGGCGAGCACGCAGGTGGAGATGAACTTCTGGTAGACGGGGAACACCATGCTGTTCACCCCATTGCTCAGCGTGCCCTTGGCGAGCACGAAGTAGCCGGCGCCGCAGAGCTGGATGATGATCTGCGCCACATGCACCTTCCAGAGCGGAGTCTTCTCCACCGCCATCACAGCGAGGCGGAGGGACCTGGATCGCCCGGATCCCGCAGCCCGGAGCCTACTCCTGCAGCCTCAGAGCCAGCCTCGGCCCCGGAGCTCGATTGGAGCGATCCGCGCCCTCTCGCAACAGCGATCCACGGCGCGCCGAGCGCGATGCGGGGAAGTGTGCACCGCGTCTCGTCCCTCTCCCCGAGCTCCAGCGATTTCATCCGGCCACCGATGCGCCTCGCTCTCGCTCAGTCGCATTTGCTGGGTTGACCACAGAAATAGCATGCTGAGGCAGTCAGTTGTGCAAGTTGTCCCCGCCTTGACGCCCCGCCTGCTGGAAGTTCGGACCCACCGTATGCCGTATTATTACCGTACCCGAGACATTCCATGTCGCTCCAAGGATGACCCTTCCTTCGAGATGCTCCTCGCTGGCGTCATGTGTCAAGCTTGTCCTATCACCTCCATGGCATGACGCCGTGAACTTGATCGTATGCCGTGTTGCATGTCATGTTCCATGTCACATGTCAGATGGCTCTCCCCGTGAAGTCCTCTGCTGGATGGATGGATGGTGAGATGATGCTTCTCTCTTCCATCCTCTCTCCTCCCTCAGTGCTCGCTTGATGGGTTCTCGCCATCCTGTCTCCTCCCCCAGTCAAATTCTGTTAGATGTGATGCTCTAGGGAAGCATGTGGGGGCATCTTGGTGAGGATATATCTTATGCTAGACCGGTGATATTTTATTGATAGGATATGATATCTCTTCGTGCACCCCCCCTGCGTGTGAAACGGGAACTGATGTACGACCGAGTCCGCCGCAGTTGGTGTCTACGCTTCTGGAGGATGACATGTGTGGGCCGGTTGGCATTGATGCTTGTTACTTTACAAGTAGCCTGCAGCACACAAATAGCACTGACAGCTTTGAGAATCGGAGAGTAGACGCAGGGAAACCGCAGAGATTCAAGCTCATCTTCCTTGCAATCAAACACTCCAGACCAGGTCGCAGCGACAGGCAGGCTCCACCTGCAGTTCTGGGCACCGGAGAGCCGAAAGCCCAAATTGGTGGAGAGCGTAGGAATAGGGACTCTGGAGCGAGCGTGGAAACGCGACCCAACGTTGGCTGCCCAAATACCAGTGAAAGCAAAAGGGGTGATTGCTCCCCTCTTACAACAAAGACGAGGCCTCCTAGGTTTTGGCCATCTATGCCTGGCACGATGTTGTTTCCCCGATTACCTCTACCAAAAGCGTCGCAATACAAACCAATAATATGGCACACTATCCTCATCAAGCTCTCCTTGCAATAAAAGGGGATGTGAGATGTCGTTTTCACTTAACGGCAAAGCACAGACATCCCTTCACTCATACATCACTGAAATATAACACAACGTGACAACACTGGCCGAGCTTCCTCCAGACCCTTTCATCACTTTGCAAAACACACTTGTAATACATAAGCTTGTAATCCCTAGTGATGATATAGATGGGCTGCTAACGAGAGCTCCTCGTTCTAGTTCTCCACCCTCATGGAGCACAAGGAGGAAGGGGTGCATGAGAATGCGGCTACCCAACCTGCGACTAAATTTAGCCCACACATGTACTTATCTGACAAAACCACTATTCAACCAAGCACTCATTCCAACGAGCTCATGGGCAGGAGGATAGGAGGCAATGGGGTGAGACAACTACACACGCTGCTAGGATGTGGCGAGGAGCATCCACAATTAGATGGTAGGACAACTTCCACTCACACCACGGTGAGGACGAAGAGCTGGTTGATACCCTCCGCTTGAGCAAACATATGCAACTCTTGGCTTTAAGTCATAGCTTGGGCAGAAGGAATCATGCTTGCTTGGATCATTGGGCTGATCCCTCCACACAAATCCTATCTTCCCAAATTGTCTCGTTTGCTGAGAGGCACTTGCTGTTTCGGGAGGAGAGAGATAAAGATGGTTGGCCACCTGCTCCTTCGACGGAGGTATATCTACGGTTTCCCTACCTCGTAGGTCGACAGAGTTATATCTGCGGTTTCCCTCCGCCCTTGCCTCACCGCTGGCACACCCCAAGCCATGCGCCCTGGGCCCGTAGGTCCCCTAATCAAGACAAGGAGCTCACTCATTAGACACGGGAGCCCCCGTCAAGCTAATAAATCCCTTCTTCATCCCCTTTCCAATAAGCTTACTTGGAAGTTGGAGACATTCTAGTACTTCTTGAACCTCAACATAGTACATCTTCCTGCAGGGAAGACTTCTCCTACATACACGTTTTCCTTCAAAACTAAAATCCATGCAATAAATCCCGACACAGACGCAACAACTTGAAGCCGGTGAGTGCATTGTTCAACATGGCAGTAGGCTCCAAGCCTTTGTTTTACCCGCGAACAATAGCACCTAAATTCATACCACCAGAATCGTATCACCATACCTTGATCAAGAAATTGCAAGTTCGATGCACCCGGTAAGTAAGGAGATCAGCCAAGCAATCTACATATGCCACATAAGATCGATGAAGTGAGTCACGCTTGCACTACTATGAAAACCATCACTTTTGCTCTCCCTTTAAAACTAGAGAGAGGGGATTTTAGGCTGTCCGTTCCTTTTACAATGGGGGTTCTCAGGCTATGTATGACTTTCGGATCGAACTTAACACTTTACAACATGGGTTTGATTTTTTACAACGAGGGGTATTTTTGTATGATGCATTTTGTGGATGTGGCACTCTTTAGGGCCTTTAACAATATGGGTTTAAAAGATTACAACAAACTTTAGTTCTGGACATTGGTTTTTTAGAACAGCATCTCTTATAATTACAACATGGTGTTGGTTTACAACGATGGCCAGTATTTTATAACACAGGGTTTACACTGCCGTCTACTCTATTTACAATATTGTATCGTTCTATAACATTAGGATGTGTTTAACAACATGACTTTTACAACATGGAATACGCTATTTACAACAATGTGTTTTTTACAACAATGGCGGGTGTTTTACAATAATGGCGGGTGTTTTACAACAGTATTGTTACAACAACCAATAGACTTTATATAACGGGGCCTCTTTTACAACGATGACTTGAATTTTAGAATGATTTTACAATACATAAATCCAAATTTACAACACAAATAGTCTTTTTTACAATCATCTTCAATATATTGTTGTAACTCATGTTGTAAAGGGTTTTTGTTGTAAAGGGCCATGACCATTTTACCTCGTTGGTCAGTATAATCTTAATAAATCAGATTTTTCTTTGTAACTTGCATTGTAAAATACAATTATTGTAAATGTACCCGTTTTCTTACTAACAAGGATGAGCAAATCAATTTCCTAATCAAAGTTTCAATTGTAAGCTCATTGCAAATCAATGGGGAACAAACTTTCCAGATCCTTTCACAAGATAACAAACTCAAGGAGAATTTAAGGGTAACATGACCCTCCTATTACACATCCATGAAGCCACGTGGAGTCATCTCCCTATGCATCTATATTTTCTTCAAAGACAATCCGTTTTCCCATGCACTGGTCCCGACAACCACTTTATTGTCTTACAGAAAAGTTTGAACTAATTTGGGTGACACAAGGGTGAAGGGATCATCTTGGACTTTGGTAGAAGGATAAAAAGATGTAGGGTTCACTATGTACATTCCAGATTTGTCCTTTTTAAATCCCTTGCTATGATCCTTTGCGTCCTCATAAACTGCTTTGAACCACTTAACCTTTGAATATTGGTTGACTTTGCGCTATCATCAACAGCTGTTGCACTACCTTTAGCTGTTAATGATAGCGCAAAGTCAACCAATATTTTCTACATTATTCCAACATATGGCATATCAATGACAGTACTTGCGCGTGTCTGACCACTAAGGAAATTTTGATGTATCATGCAATTAATCATAAGTGTCCCCACATCACAAGATTTTGTCCTTATGTGATTCCCATATGCCCACATCATTGAATATGATTTTGTCACAACTATAGGGTTGTTCACTACTCCATATATATCTAGCCCATATTCATTCAAAACAATGTGTGATGAAATGGCCCCCTTTACTTCATTTTGTAGCCAATCCACAAAAGACAACTTCGTATGAACTCCATAATACACTAGTCTCCACTTTTCTGTGAAAACAGAGTTTTCTAGCATTGCTGTCGTAATTTATTTGCGTTCTACCTCTGATAGGCTACATTGCTCATCTTTTCCATGTAACACTTGTCCACATTGTTCTTCAATGTCTGTTGCAATCCACATACATCGTGGCTTGTCATCACATTCACATTATTGGCCTACATATTCTGCACAATAATACATAGATTCTTGTGCAATATATCCCTTTGCCATGCTTCCTTCCTCTTTAGCTCTTTGTCGTACGAGCCCTTTCAAAACTTTCATATGCCTTTCAAGAGTATACATCCATCGATACCTAGTAGGCCCACATAATTCTATCTCATGAACTAGGTGTATCATAGCACAGGCCTGGCTTGAAAAAAATGAAGTGGGGAACTCTCGCTCTAAGACAAACATTACTTCAACTCCAAACACCTTCATTTATGGGGTCTCTAACACCTTGAATCCACATATCCACTTGAATAAAGTCCCAAATCCACAAGCAGGCTCATGTACGCTTTCAAGTATAAAACCTTTTTATGTCAATGGCCATAAATCACTTAAAAGTAGGTGATGATCATATGACTTCAACCCCGATATAGTATTACCATAGTCCTTTAGAGGAGTACTGATTCAAGTTTGATCCATAACGTGTAGGGGGTCATAAGCTTTTAATATGTTCTCTCAACTCTGCCTTTGCTTGTTTGGAACTTTTATTTGTATTGTATACTAAAACCCAAGGTGCATAAGATTCATACCACTCTGTGCCATCTGAGTCTTTTTGAAGCCACCAATGAGGAATTTTTGTACTAGTAACTCCTAAATCTCGACGGATACCGATGGTTTCGCAAACACCAGTCACATGTTTCAAAACTTGTTCACTTACATTCTTCCCAATGTGCATAGGGTCCATTAAATGACAAATCAACAAATGCTGCGAGCACAAAAATACAGCTAAAAGAAATCAAGAACAATAAGCGACAACAAAAGCAATAGAACCCTAAATAATAACCAGAGCAAAAGTCAACCTCCCTAGTCATAAGTTGTGCGTCTTCCGTGCAAATCCAAGGTATATACCCTTTACATGTTTCTATGCCTTGCTTTCTGAAGGAATACGCATCACCCCATCCTGTAACACATTTTCCATATGCCATCGCATCAACGTTGCCAATTCCTTGCACCTAAACATTTGTTGCATTCGGGGCTTTAGTGGAAATACCTTAAAACCTTAACTGGAATGTAGTCTTCTTTAAGATCAAATCAATATCTACTCTTCTTACAAAATACGCATTGTTTAATCTCCTTATCCTCATAATCACCCACGAACAACATGCAATCATAAGGGCATGCATGAATCTTAAGAAAAGTAAACCAAAAATGCTTCAATAATAATCTCAACTCCTCATTTTCCACAATGAGGCAACTTGTTCCCTGTTGGCAGACCCTCTTTTGAAAGAAGTCACCAAAGCTAGTGTTAGAAGTGCTTCCCCTCATTTGCCAATTGAATAACTACATTATAAAATCTAGCAATAATATGTTTGCTCCATCCCATAATGGTGTAGTCGTAGCTTTGTGCATCGCTTTCACATCTTCAGGTAGTGCATTTACCTCTTCAAATTTTAGCAATTTTAGAACCCCCCAGATGCCTCTACAATCTCCACTATATCCTCTTCAACGGCACCCAGCTCCTCATTTTCCACAACCGAATTGTCAACATCCATTATTAGGACCTCAATATTAACATCGGAATCATTTTCAATAACCTCATTCTTTGGGGCAATACTATTACCCTCGGTGCCGATACCGGTCTTCAAGGCCTCTAGAGACCTTATCCATCGGCGGGGCATAAAGAAGAAGAAGCACTACTACCTCTGTACAACCCTCATAGTGCTTCATGTTCCTATGCAACATTGAGCCTATGTTCGTCCCTTATCATGCACTTGGTGCACTTACACCACACCCACGGGAACTCTATGACAAGCCTCTTCCCCCTATCCACATGTTAGCAATGTAGCGTTAAAAGCCAGAAGGAAAAGGGATGATATTTATAATTAGAATAAAAAACTCTTAATGGGCCCTCACATATATAGATAATATGAAAAAAAAAACTTGAGAGCAGTTTGAGCCTTCTGGCTTAAGCACAGAGCGGCAACCAAGTAGCAGGCATAGGGTTTCAAACCTCAAGGTAGACCCCTATGTATGTCGGATCCCCAAGCATAGGGTTTCGAACCCCAAGAATAGACCCCTATGTGTGTCGGATCCCCAGGCTTGCCTTCTCGCTTAAACACGGTGCGAGAACCAAGTGACTAACATAGGGTTTCAAACCCTAAGGGTAGGCCCATATGTGTGTCGGAACCCCAGGAAGTCTAGACCCCTATGTGTGTCGGATCCCTTGGCCTACCTTCTCACTTGAACACCGTACGGGAACCAAGTGACTAACATAGAGTTTCAAACCCTAAGGGTAGACCCATATGTGTGTCGGAACTCCAGGCCTACCTTCTTGCTGCAGCTATCAAAGTGATTGTACACGCGGACGATTACACTTTAGTAAGGCCACGAACTCGAACCCATTCTCACTATAGCTATGAAAATGATTGTAAAAACGGATGATTACACTTTAGTAAGGTAAGGAACTCAAACCCACGGACGTCTCTACACAGAGGTGTAACCTTACCTACAACACTAATTCCATCTATGTGCAATAACCTGTGTGATTAAGAATAGTAGTCTATTAATGTAGGTCATAACGTCAATACGACAGCAGATTCAAATCCGCGCTTGTACACTAATCATAACATTAACCACAATACTGATTCTATCTTTACGTAGTGGGGACATGTGTTTTACGATAAATAACTCAAATTAAACCCTAAACCCAAGGGGTTGCGTTTTGAATCCTCAAGCGTGCATTCCCGCCAAAGCTTTGCGCTGGATCTAGTAAATCGATTGCATTCTCGCCAATGGCCAGGTAGCCGTTACCCCTTCTTTCTCAACAACAATGCTCTGCCCTTTAGTTTATAGCAGCTGCTTCATCGTAAGATCCGAGTTTTATAGCGCGGATAGTGACGATACTGTACAGTGCAGGACTAGGTTAAGGTACATGGTACCGGAACCACAACACAATATTCCACCTTTGTTTGTTTGCTTCTTGCTTGCTTCTTAGGTGGCCCCCTTTCCGGCTTTCCTCTCTAGCTAAGGGGTTTTGACAAACAGGTTATGCAGGCGCCGGGTGACATCATCGGCCCGAGTACCTTTGGGTGTGCTGCTATGGATTTGGCACGGCGGCAAGCGTCTCTACTTGTCGTTTTTGGGGGCACAGGCCTATTGGCCATGGAGACCTCTACACCGGCAGCCTTTCTAGGGAGTTGGGCCCTCTCTGCCACCATCTTAGTCTCTCATTTTTTAATCAAGGATTCCAGTATCTTAAAGGCTTTCGTCTCGGGTGTTGAGGAGGGGGTCTTCCCTCTGCAAATATCCTTGAGGATGGCTAAGAGATCTTTATCCTCCAAGGCTAGGGCTATCATGCCTCACTTTTCCTCGTTCTCAGAGGTTGGGTTGCGTGGGCTTCAAGCCTCCCTCTAGCAGAAGTGATAGGGGCAGGTGCAGGTGGCTCTTCAAGTCATAGATTCCTCCATTCCCCAACCCACTTAGGCTCGCCTCCACTCTTGCTCGGAAAAGGGAGTAGGTTCTTGGCATCTGGTCCGACTTGCATCCAAGCTCTCTCAATCGTACTAGCTTCTTTTTCTACTGCGATGAGGTTCTGCCTCGGTTTGGTCCAACCTGTGGCTTACTCTCTCTTGTCCTGCAGTTGTGGGGCCCCCCTCGACGACTCTGGGACCCACTTGGCTCATTGCCTTGCTGGCTGGCAGCGCATCGCTACTCATGACGCCATCCGCGCCATCATGGTCTCTATGGCGAAGGAGAGTGGGTTCTTGCCACATAGGGAGCACTCAACGGCGTTTTCCCTAGGCTGATATGTTTTTAGCCTGGGGGAATCAGGTTTCGATTGTAATAGACCCTATTGGGAACACTGTCTCCGAGCATATTTTTATCAACCTGCCGGGTTAAGCAGCGGAGGGATGCGCGACAGCAAAGGGATGCACGACAACGAAGGTTCACAAGTACTCACCCATAGAGGAAGGCCACGCATTCATCCCCCTTGCCATCCAGATCCACGGGGCCATGGGCAAGGATTTCTCTAGGTTCATCATACCCTACTAGAGACATTGTCTCCGAGCATATTAGTATCAACCCTTCAGATTGGGCGGCGGAGCGATGCGCGACAACGACGGTTCAAGAGTTCTCACCCATGAAGGAAGGCTACGCATTCATCCCATTGTCATCGAGACCCACATGGCCATGGACTAGGATTTCTCCATGGGGCTAGTCCCCTTTGGCCAGGTGCCCCTTGTGGGTTGTTCCCCTTCGTTTTCGGGATCCCAAGTCGGCATCCGGGCTATGGCTGTCCTGGGTGAGTTTTAACCAGACGAAAGGAATACAAAACGCAATATCTCGTACCAAAAGGAAAAGGTCGCTCTAACAGTCCACAAAAAACAATTTCATATGCCGCGTTCGGTGCAAAAGACGGGTGGGCGCGGGTGCCAGGTCTATAACTCTCCGCCACTGCGACCTGATGGTCGGGAAGGCGGGACCCCTCCTGGCCTGGCGTCTGCCCGCTAGCGAGCCGCATTGATGGAGACGGGCTCCAATGAAGCGCGATCGCTGATCGCTCCTCTAGTACATGCAGCGCCAGCGGGAGCAGCATTGGGTTGCCGGAGCGTGGGCATTTCGCACTTCTTGGCTCACCGGGCTCGCGGCTTCTGAGAAGCTGCCGGCCGCGAGCTCCCGGAGCGAGCTGGCTATGCATATGGCTGCCGCAGCAGAAGCAGGACAAGCAAGAATTGAGTCCAAAGCGTGGAGGAGGAGCGGGATTTCAGCGCAAGCGAGCTGCCCGGTGCGAATGTGGGTGAAGGGGGCTTGATAGCCAGAGCCATCCCGCAATGTCTCTCTTGCTGAGAGCTGCTGTGGGGGACACCATGAAGTACGTCCTGAGCAAGGATGTGCAGAAGATGCTGAAGCGGAAAGACAGCGATGCCGGAGATCGAGGTGAGAAGAGCCTGGTTCTGCATTGTCGCCCTGTGTGGTGAGGCAAATTCTGGGATGGATGGATGGATGGATGGATGATGAGTGGGATGGGTTCTTGGTTTTGGTGCAGCAAGAGCGCTGGAGGACATGTGGTCGTCCCTGGTCAGCGACCTGCGGACCTTGGAGGGTGCCAAGCAGCAGCAGCAGCGGTTCTGTGGTCCCGGTGTGGCGATGTCATTCAATCTCGTGGTGTCTGTGGGAATCATCCTGATGAACAAGCAGGTGTGTGCGTCTTTGTTGCATTTTGCTGGGTCTTGGTGGAAATATTTTCTTGGAGGAAAGACCTGAATCCCTTCCCTTCCCTTCTGCAATTGGGTCTTGATGCAGCTGCTGGGGAAAGTGGGCTTCAACTATCCGATTGCTCTGACGTTGATCCACTACCTGGTGAGCTGGTTGCTCATGGCCACCCTTCACGCTGTGTCTCTGCTCCCGGCTTCGCCTCCTGTAAAGGCCACGCCCTTCTCATCTTTGCTGGCACTGGGTGTTGTCATGGCCTTTTCCACAGGCCTCGCAAACGTGAGCTTGAAGTACAACAGGTACGTACCTTTTCAAAAAGGAGCAAACTCAAAACCGTGGTATGGTGTCACAGTCCATTTCCTGTCAAATGTGGGCTGACACTTTATTCTTGCTTTTGTGGCAGCGTGGGCTTCTATCAGATGGCCAAGATAGCCGTGACGCCAACCATTGCTCTGGCTGAGCTCCTTCTCTTCAGGAAAGGCGTGTCTTTCCGAAAGGTGGGGCCTGGCTGGCTTCCTCCACTCAAGCCATCTGCGTACCATGCTGTGTGAAAAACCTGCCTACATAACGGCTTTTCATGCAGGCTGTGGCATTGACTGTGGTGTCCATCGGAGTTGCCATAGCCACTGTGACAGATCTCCAGTTCAACGTCTTCGGTGCCGTGGTGGCTGTTCTTTGGGTAATCCCAAGTGCAATGAACAAGATTATGTGGTCCAGTCTCCAGCAGGAAGCCTCGTGGACAGCCCTGGCGTAAGCACCATGCAATTCGGGACATGCTGCTCATATTCATTCTTGTTCCAGAGGGACCTGACCCGGTGCTGAAATTGCATGATGGTCGCATCCTCTGCAGGCTGATGTGGAAGACGACCCCCATCACCGTCCTCGCCCTGTTGGCTCTCATGCCATGGTTGGATCCTGCTGGCCTCATGGCGTTCCACTGGAACGTGCCCAACACTGGAGCCATCTTGGTGTCTGCAGTACTGGGCTTCCTCCTGCAATGGTCAGGGGCTTTAGCACTCGGGTAATGTCCACTAGACCTCCCCCACTCCTGACGACCTTGTAATGGCCCTTCAGCTCACAAGCTCTTCTGCTATTGGCAGGGCTACGTCGGCAATCACACACGTGGTACTAGGCCAATTCAAGACGTGCGTCATCCTGCTGGGAGGGTTCATCCTGTTCGCCTCCAATCCAGGGCTGAAAAGCCTGTCGGGGGCCTCCATGGCCCTTGGTGGGATGGCTCTGTACACCTATCTGAGTGGGAGGCCGGACTCCGAATCCTCCTCTCTAAAACCCAACAAAGCAGCCAAGGATGGTGCACACTCGGGAAAGGACGATCTGGAGTCCTCATGATTCCTGATCCCTGCTACATACTGTACAGACACACAGATTTCTACTGCATCCATCTGTGGGTGACACTAGGTCACTCGACACGGACAAGATTCACCGGGAGAAAACTCCTCCCTGAATTCCGCCCACCATAATTGTGGAGGCGCGTGGGACCAACCCGGCTGCCGCCCAGCTTACTATGATACCAGCGACCCATTACACCATTCTTGTTGCATGTTGTGAATCTTAAGCACGTCCATGGCAGAGCTCGGACCTTCGAGCCCTCGGCGCCTCTCACTGTCCCGAGATAAGGCCACGGTGTTCTTTCTTGGAGGCAAAGAGAAGGAGAGCGTCAACAGAGGTACCAGCACAAGACATGGGGCCAAGCCCGGTGAGGTGAAGGGGTTTGTTGGAGCCATATCTACTGTGGTTGCCACAGGTCAGTTCCCTTCACAAGAATCGCCGCTCAAATGATTTATCGGTTGCTTCTGACGAATGAATGGGTCTTGGCTGTGTGTGCCATCAGGGGTGTACATGATCTGGGCCTTCTTGCCAGACTCGTGGCTGCAAGCTGTGGGCTTCACTTACTACCCTGACCGGTAAGATACCATCTGTTTTGTACCACCTACCTGCCCATCATCTTCACCGCCTTGGTTGGCTGCATTCCAGGTTCTGGTCTGTGGCGATTCCAGCCTACGTCATGATGGCCACGGTGTTTGTCTGTCTAGCGTACACCAGTCTCTGTTACATCGTTACACCACCCCCAGATTCCTTGTACACACTGTATGGTGAGTTCTGTTGGGTTGGGCGTGGTTTCCCAACGCATGTCCTTATCCCTTCGGATTTTTGTTCTGAACGTGGACTGTATGCTGCCCAGATGATGACACTAGGCAGCCCCTCAACTCTTCATCGAACATTCCTGAAGGCGAGGAGCAGCCCATCCATCCTATCTCAGATTATCCTATTACAGAAATGAATCAGCGGATGTTCGGGATGAGATGTGTAAAAGCTTAGAGCAAAATGGAAAGGCAAGGCAAGGAAGCGTAAACTATGTTTTCAATTGCTTGGCCTCTTGTTACATAGCACTCTCAAATGCCACCATCCCCCTCCATGGATCGGAGGTGCTGAGTTTCACAGTTCGATCTGATGGATATCTTGTGAACTTTGATCACTTGAGCAGCTCAGGCAGCACCGCCTCCCACAACTTTAGTGAGAGACATGAGTAGCACTGAGCATGCCAGCAAACAATGCATACTCAGCTTCCGAGAATCAAAACCACGGAAATTCAGCTCCCGTCTGCTGGCAATTTGCAGGCTGGAGAATCTCCCATGCAAATCTGCCGCTGCCCCGATTCAACATAGTTGAATGCACTCAGCATACTCGAATGCATGCTAGGTGGCCGGATAGTCAGCATAGTCTGGCAAGAACTCCTGATACGTTGGTGGTGGGACGTAGGGAATAAACTGCTTGCGGGTCTTCAGTATACCTATTCTCTTGCTGAAAATGTAGTAACAGGTACACAAGAAAGCAATGCACCCGATTGCGAGAAATACCCTGTCTCACAACAGAGAGGAGCAGTAAGAGGAACTGACTAGGACACCATACATAATTGCAGGCTTGTGAGAATATTAAACTGCACTTGGCAAGACGAGAAGCAGAAAAGCACCTCTCCCTAACATCCTGGCGCCGCAATTGTGTAAGGAGATTCCTGGTTCTAATCAACAAAGATCGATGGCCCTTGTACTCCAGGTCAGCTCTCCTCAGAGTAGTATTTGACGAATCTGTAAGAACCCATGGGGGCAATGCACCTTCAGTGTCCACACCTAGGATTTGCAGAGGGCCACAAGTCCACACAAGAGAAGGTCACGATCTCATGAAAGAGGTAACACTTACCCAAGGCTTCCAATGTTCTTGCCCCTCGTTCAGCTTCCTGGGCAGCAAGCCAATCAGAAAATACGTGTCATGTGCAAGAAGGCACCAAACACAACTGATCCCTCTTCCCTCAGCCACCTTTGCAGCAAGTACAGGGATCTGGTTCCACAAACCTGAACCATTATCTGTCGAGTATAACGCAAGCTTTCAGTTATACTCTCCGATGCAGAAGTCAGCCCTGCTTTAGTTCTGCAGCACGAATACACCCATGTGAGCTTAATTAGCAACAAGTTGCTGTACAACGCAACTTCGAGAAACAAACCTTAAAATCAAAATGCTGAGGTAAGACAACAATACAGCAGACACGGCACCAGCACATGCGAGTCACTTAAGTGAACATACTGGAGTACGCGCTGCCGGAGGGTGGAATCCTCTCCACCAGCCAAAAGCCGCTCTCTCTGCAGCCAAAATACAAAACTCAACTTCACAATCTCTCCAATTTGGAAACCCTCATGCACGACACACAAAGCTCTGGCCTGAATGACAGCTTCCAAACCTCAGTTCTGACAGCCTGTTCCATGTTGAGCTTGGCTCGGATATTGGCGTTCCTCAGAGAAGCCCGAATTCTGCAGAATCCACAGAGTCAAAAACACACAGACCCAAAAAAGCCGCAAGACGAAAGAACAGGTTCATAGACCCACGCCTTTTCTTGTTCTCTCCACGCCTCCAGTTTCAGCACTAGCTCCTCACCCTCATCCTCACTGCAGGCACACGAGATCCAGGAATTGAGTGTGATGCGAGCATGAATTGCAGGGCTGCGAGGTCCATGACACACAAACCGAGCTCAGATGGCTCAGATGCGGCTCCCGGCACACATGCCTGGGATGCTGCGGCGCCACCACCTCCAGGCGCAGCATCAGAGCTCGCAGAGCAGCCAGACGGTCGTGCACCAGCGCATTGAGGCGGGGCAGCTGCGAGGCGGATGCGGAGTCCCCATCCTTGCCGCAATCCAGCACTGCCTGCACCCGCAGGTGAGCCTCGTCCACAGCCGGCTGCCATGCCTTCACCACCTCCTGCGCTTCCGCAATCACGGCAGCCTCCTCCATGGCCTTCCAAGTTCCGAGGCCGTCACGCCTGCATCTCTTCGACAGACCAATCAATTATGTACATGCACAGCATAGATTCAGACGGGACGAGGTATATATATACACTACGTACCGAGCGATAACAAGTTTCAAACACGGCTTTGTTGGAGAAAACTCGATTGGTCATGGTTCCAAGTCCCAAATTGGTTCATAGCATCGATTGATTCAATGTTTCAGGTACTCGAGATCCCACGCGAAGAGGAGAGAGGATTTAAAAGCCCTCAAATTGTAAAGAGGGATTTCCAAGCGCTCGCCCTTGAGTTTTCTAGGTGGCTGTGAACGACAAATCGAGGGCAGTTGCTGATGGCGAGAGGGGGATGGTTGGACAAGAAATTTTCCCCCACGTCCAGTACTTGTAACTTCGTGCCAAATCCCAGCCCGTCTGGGAGACGTCCTGACAGGAAGTTGCTTCCCAAAGACAAGAAGCTAAGGTTACCTAGGGCAACAAAAGATCTAGGAACCGGTCCTCTGAGAGAGTTGTGGGCCAGGTTCATGTGCTGCAAGTTGTAGAGGTTGCCTAAGGAGGAAGGGATGGGTCCCTCAAATCTGTGGTCACAGCGTTTCACATCGGAGTTAATATGGTGGTTGCAGGTAGCTGACATTCATTGCCTAGAAACTGCCGACGTTGAAATTACCTGTTGTGGCTGAGGTCAAGCACCTTCAGGCTGGCGAGCTTGCCATACTCCGCTGGGATGGAGCCCGTGATCTTGTTTCTGCTAGCCTTGAAGGAAGACAAGCTTTGAAGACGCCCCATTGTTTTGGGCAACTTGCCTCTGAAGAAGTTGCTACTTACATCCAGGTACTGCAGCGCGGAGCAGTTGGCCAGGTCAATTGGTATCGGACCCCGAAGCAGATTACCATACAGATCCAGGAACCGGAGTTTCTGTAGCCTTCCAAGCTCGGGAGGAATCCTTCCTGTTACCTGAGTTTCAGCCAAGTCCAGGTGTGTGAGCTGGGAGCAGTTTCCCAGACTAGGAGGAATGGTACCTGTGAGCTGAGTTTGTGAAGCAGAGAGGTACTGGAGGCTGGAGAGATTTCCCAAAGCCGCAGGTAATGCTCCATTGATGTAGTTGGACGACAAGTCAAGTTCCACCAGCTGATCCAAGTTGCCAAGAGCAGAAGGGATAGCACCAACAAGCTGATTATGGTCGAGGAGCAGAGATACAAGGCCGGTGCATGCAGAGAGCGCTTGAGGAATCGGCCCTGACAGCCAGTTATAGCTTACATCCAGTCCAGAAAGCAAGGCCAGCTTTCCTAGAGAAGAGGGGATGGGCCCAGACAGCAGGTTTTGTGTAAGGTTGATAAAAACCAAAGACCTTGCGTCACCCAACTCGAGAGGGAGGGTGCCATTGAACTCATTGCAGGACAAATCCAAAGAGGAAAGAAATGAGAGCTTTCCAATCATCGGCACTAACGACCCTCTCAACTGATTACCAGAGAGACGAACTGAAACCACCCGGGCAAACCGATTGCACCCTATCCCGAACCAGCTGCAAGGCGAAAAACAAGAACCGTTCCCATTCTCCCAGCTCGACAACACTCCCAGTGGGTCCTCCAGAATTGCTTTCTTGAACCCAAGCAGGATGTGTGCATCTGTGGAGTTGCCCAGCAGCTGCAAATCCGACCTCTTCTCTCCGACAGGAAATAAACTCACATCCTCCCACTTACATGACGAACGAAGTGCCAGCACAGCAGCAGCCAGATTACGGGGCTCTACATACAAGCAGCAGCCGCTGCAGAGAAGCAGCAAAATCAAGCAAGCCCAGCTGCAACCAACACACCCCATCCCCTCCGAGCCGAGAGCTCAGCCAGAGCACTTCATCATCTCCAACCTTTGCACTCATACCCAAGGCTTGAGCGAGGCCGTGAGCACAGCATATCTTACACCAGTCTCCATCCATGCCTCCACTCCATTAGCGGAATGGTCCTTGTCCGACATTAGCGTCCGCTGGACTCATGTGGCCGGTGCCTCCAGAAAATGAAAGCCGCTGGTTTCCGATCTGACATCACATCTACTTGACAATGCTCCACGCAGCTTTAGGTGAAGCCAATCCTCCCACATCACGCACCGCCCCCATCCCCTGCTCTTTACTTCCGTCTCTTCTTCCGCCTTTCCTTAACCACCTCCCCCGGAAGTTCACCATCCGCCACAACCCTACTCGTCCCTACCTTGTCCCACTCCAGCTTCTTCTCCTCCTGACCATCATCCACCAATTCCTTCTCCACACTCTCCCTTCTCTTCCTCTTCTTCTCCTTCTCCTTCTGCTCCCGCTCCCCAGCAGCCAGCCCATCCTCCTCAGCCCGTTCCTTCACAGCTCGCTCCTTCGCGGCAGCTTCCTCCCCCATTTTCCGCCCACCATTCCCGAAAGCCACCATTCCGGCCTTCACCCCATCCACACGTGCTGGAAGCTCCTCCGCCGAGGGCAGCGTAAGCTCGCCCTTGGCCATCTGCCTTTGCATTGCCACTTCATCCCGCAGAGCTTTGGCAACTGTGGAGATGTAGCTCAGCATGACCCCATCGCTCGGAAGAAAGTCACTTGTGGAAAATGCCTGCATGAAAGATGAAGCCTCCCGGAGGGTGCAAGGCGTGGTGGACACCATCGTGCACTGAATTCCCGTCGCCATACTGGCCAGCCTGATCAGATCCTGGTCGTGAAGCCTGCCTGTCAGGATTTGTAAGTCCCTCTTTATCAGTCACCAGTCTCCTTCCAAGTTCGCAAAACCTTAACAAATAGAGCTACGCAGCAGACGAGACGAGATCAAAGGGAGTCTGATAGGGGACACAACTTGAGGCCTACGATATAGACTAGGCTAGCATATATACAGTACATATGTAGAATTCATCCCATCTTCCGATTGGCGGAACCCTAATTTAGATCTAGATGTGGTGGGCAAGACTGGGGGGTGATGGTGAGCATGCGGAAGGCTGATATGCAAAATCAAATACATGGGGAGATACGTTAAGCATGGCGGTCTCCAAGGATCCCATACCTCAGGTAACTGTTTGTTTCACGTCTTGGTGCTACTGGACACGGATGGAGGTGTTGTAGACTTAACCTGTATGTGTGCGTGTACGTTTGCAGTGGCTGCTGCCCAGCAGTGGGGGATATCTGGAGGCCGAGGGCCTGGAGCACTTCTCACAAGGGGCCGTTGTGAAGGAGGTGGATATTAAGAGTGCAAGGAGGCGTTTGACTCGAATCTACCGGGTTGTTGGAGTGTGTCAGCTTGTGTGGTTTTGCCCAACTCTGCTCCACACAAACACCACCGCCATAAGCCCTGCCCGTAATCACACAGAAACTGTGTTGAACTTGTTGCGTGTGACATCGCTATTGCAGTCATCCGATTCCTTCCTCTCATGGTGAAGATCCTCTATGGTGAAGAGACTTCTTTCAGTAAGTCATGGACTGACGAATGACGCAGTGGCTGGCACCTGAGACTGTTATCACTTGAGAGGTGAGTGACGCTATGTTTGGGGGGTTGGCGAGTATGAGCCCATTTTCTCAAATGTTCAATGCTGACGTCCCCTCCTCCCTGACTTCTTAGTAGCAGGAGTAGGACGGTAGGAGGAGTTTGTCAGCCCTATACTCATGTGTCCCTGAGAGCCTGGTGATGGTCCAAAAGACGAGTCTCTCATCAGCAAGCTGCAAGACGGAGAGAAGCACGAATGGACGTGTAAGCTGCTTGCTGAACAAGACGTGGTGCTGTGGCAGAAGATGTGCTGCTTCGGTAAGCTCCTGGCCCTCTGTAATTTGCCGGTACTTCCCTCTGAAACGTCTGGGGTTATCCTAGACTTTACTAGTGTCGAATTCCAGCTCGCTCAGATGAATTAGGTTCTTGGCCGCGTCAAATGTTGTGAGTCGAATCCTGCAAGCAATACAAACTCAAAATCATTTCCAAAGACCTATCAACCAACGCACGAAGGAATGCAGAACTCTAGTCACATGCCCTCGACACGTACCTGTTCTTAGGTAGAGTTTTCAAGGCATTTGGGAAAAATCCCCCATACAAGCCACTAGTGCCGGCCCTCTTCACCATTCGTTGGACTACACAGCTCCTGGGCGGTTGATGGTGCTGGGCGGCAGGCGGGGTCACTTGGTAGTCCTGGACTGGAAGACGTTGAAGTTAGTTGAGGAATGTTGCATCTGATGCTGGTCCTTGCTGTTCAGGTGCGTGAGATTGTGGGGGACGTGAAGTTTCTGCACAACGAGTTTTTCTTTCCCGCAACACAAAAGGAGTAGGTTTGGCAGGAGAAGGGGGTTTTGGTTCGCTGATGGTTCTGGTGGTCTGCAGAGATACCTTCATCTATGACAAGAAAGGTGTAGAACTGCACTGCAGAAGGGTGAGTGATGCTTTGGAGGTTTGCTGCTCTGTCGCTCTTGTTTGCCAGGGTTGTAGAACCTCATTGTGTCAACGGGGAGGATCACTTCCGGGTGTGAGAAGCACATGGTTACAGCAGGTTTTCATGGCAAGGTGAAGGTGTGGGATGCGCGGCAATACACACCGCTGCACACATACTTCATGGCGACTATTCCAAAATCTCTTGACATTAGCCAAAGAGGGATGCTTGCAGTTGCGTTTGGCTCTAGCATCGAGATTTGGATATTGTGTGGCTTGCTTGGCAGCCATAGCATCTCTTATGAAACAGCAAATAGCCAGGGGTTCACAAGTTCAGGATGTGGCCTTCTGTCCCTACGAAGACGTCCTTGGAGTGGGGTCATGCTACAGGACTCTCCTCCGTCCTCATTCTGGGATCTGGGGAGCGCAACTTTGACACCTATGTTGCCAATCCTTTCCAGACTACAAGGCAACGACGGAAGGCTGAAGTACACTCGTTGCTGGATAAGTTGCAGCCAAAGATGGTTGTTCTCGACCCTAAGCAAGTAGGAAGTGTGCAAAAGTCTTCCGAAGAGAACCAGTTGGACAAAGCGAGGCAAGCCAAAGTGTCAAATATCCCTGTGGAAGCGCATGTAGGAAGGGCTTTGAAGGAAAATCGGAAGGCAAAAGAACTTCACAAGCCCAGCAACCGGCACAAGAAAAAACAAACCAACATCATTGTTGAAAAGTGACCTAGCATTACTGAGCAAAACAAGATTGAAAGGAAAATCCACTCGGGTATCAAAAGACGCCTCAGAGGAAGCACTGCCTCCATCATTGCAGCGATTTAAAAGAAAACGTTCCTAGTCTTGTTCTGTCTTGCTTTCATGAGAAAAGGGCGAAATTGACGACCCCGATCCTTCATACAGCCCATCATCAGCTCATGCATTAAATATTAATCCTTCAGATCGTTAAATACAGGTTAAGCCCATGTTGGAACTCCTTACAAGATTAAAGTTGTCTCATGTCCTTCATAAATGGTGGTCACTTCCATAAAATGGTGCTTAACTTTTATTACGAATATTTTGTGATAAATATCATTCGATAGGTGGCCATGGTAACGGACAAGATTCTGTATTATGGTCCTCGTTTTCGAAATAATGATATGTTAAGACACACTCAGTTGATTCATATCTCCCACCCGCTTTTCGTTTGCAATATTTTTCTAGTAGTTGTATTTTTATGAAATGCAAACAATTAAAACAATTAAATATTACAGGATAATCAGTAATACCTTGGCATTTAGTACTACCCGTCAATGCAGGAGTGTTCACAATATGTTCTCTAGGAAACTTACCAACTCCCTCATCTATCATGGCATTTATTGCAGTCCTTTGTTTCTGAACAGTCGCAAATGATATGGGTTCGGGATCACATTCATGTTGTACATACTCCGATCCAAATATATGTCCTGGGGCAATGGCACCAGGTATATACAAAGTGAAGGTTAAGCTTAACAGCCAAACCAAATAAACCTCCCAAAGCATGGTGACGTTCATCATTTGGAATATACCAAGTCTTGATTTCTAGAGCATTCCAATTCAAACTTGTTAGTGCAACATTATGATAAAAGATAGAATTTATTAAAAAAACAAATTCATATAATTATAAACTAAACATTAAATCATGAACTCACCAATATATCATAATGTTTGTACCAGTTATGAATGTTGTTTAATTAGGAATAGAAATTCCTCCACAAGTTTCTTTTTATGTTGCAACCCAAAGTCACAATCAGATTAAACTATTTTTTCTATACATATGACTATATATTTATTATGTGCACAAATTATGTGTTCTATACATTTCATTGTATGAGATATCATGATGGAACAAGGGAGTAAGATAACATGTTATTCATGTTGAAGAAGATTGTAAAGCATCATATGCCGCAATGTATTGCATCATCAATATGCCCAAAGTTTACAAAATTAATAATTTAAACCTCCAAATAAGATGTTGACAAACTAATTCAAGAGCAAACAAATCATTATATGGATGATTCAATATTTTTTAATAAAAATTTTCATTTATTATGTCAATTAATTTTAATATATTATATAAATTGATAAGATATAAAATATCTCTTAATGTATTCAAAAATAGATCACCTAAATAAATATGTTGACTATTAGTGAGAATTGGTTCTCCTTGGTTTTAGTTCCATGTCAAACTAGATAAACATCAATTTCACAATTGTGTACTATATGCATTTGCATCTATGACACTAGGATAGAAGTAAATTTTCATAGAAATCATAAAAATTTAATCTTCTACATCTCAAATATTAATGATCTCGATTTTAGCATATCATAAACTTGTAGACAACGTTTGTCGATAAATTCATGCGTCGGTACCAAGTACTCACTAGTTTCGATAAACCTCAAAATTATCCTAAGGCTGAGCGGGTGGGGTGATGTTTCGGAGCAGCGCTTTGCTTATTTTTTTTCTGAGAGTCTATCGCTTCGAGCTCATTCTGGACGAAGATTACAACTTGCTGATTGAGATCTTCACGAGTTTTTAAACTTGGAAGGTGCTTAGTGCTGCTTCTGCCTTCATGGTGGGAGCGCGTTTTTATTCTCTGGTCGGCTATGTTTATCATTTTTTTTAGTTTTGTGATACACTTGGATATTTTAAGTAACCTTCTTTTTGTTTCCGGCTTTTTGAGCGGATGGTTTTATCCATATATCTTGATCAATTTCACTAAAAAAACTTTATCTAAAGTATGTCTATTGTTTACCTCTCATTGTGGGTGCTGCATGTCATGCGTGGTGTGTACTATTGTGGTGAGAATAATAAGTAATGCTTGAGTGCTATAGATGCAAGAAAGAAATCGGGGTTGGTTGAACAGTGAGGTGTGGTTATTTAACAACATCTATGTGGCAAAACTAATACCTATAAACGGGGCTCTAGGACGAGCAATGAATTAAACAGAGTGGCTGCAAAGAGGTTCAGTAGCTATCTTCTTGTGGAGCCAAAGGCTAAGCAAGATTAGGAGCTTCTTCATGGGAAGAGTCGATAAGACAACCAGCAAATGAGTTCTCTAGCTGGTAGTCGCTCTTTTTTGTTGTTGTTGTGAGCAGTAAAGATTGTGTTGTACGAAGTCCATGCATGACAGGACATGTAGACATTCTAGTAGCATACAAATTGGATGCCTATGTGGTGCGGACTTGACAGACATAGTAGCAGCTATGCGGTCAATTGCAGTCACGTGACTTATGTGTGAAGAGAATTTACGAAGCATGTCAAAATTTGTCAAAGTTATATATGACATTGGAACCCTGAATGCAGTTTCAAGTTAACATTATATAGCGTGCATTTGAGCATTGAGCCAATGAAGAATGGGCATAAGTAGTATTTATTTTGATGCACTGATTTTTGTGGGCAGTTTGTAGGAGACGCACCTATCATAGCACATCTATATGGTTCTTCTAAAAAATGGAGGTAAAGTAATAGGGAGCAAGAATATCAACATGCTACTTATCAGGTTTTACATAATGCAGGTTGAAGTTTCAGCAGTAGAAGCTTTGTTCTGTGCATAAGCGAGTGTGATTGTGAGTTGGTGATATGGTAGATGCTAGAAACTGCTTCCTTTCCCTTCCAAGAGATGCAAGGTAGGTACTAGTTCTGCCATAAATATGTTACTGAATAACCACACTTCACTGCTCAAACTAGCCCTGAGTTCTTGCTTGCATCTATAGCACTTATCTCTCTAGGCTTCATAATTTCTTGCTTGTTGTGGATGCTACTTCTCTTTGCCCTCAGTTTGATACTTATTGTGGATGCTACTTCTTTTTGGCCTTAGTATTCTTTTGGATGGTTTAAATACCTCAAATCTCTTTAGTCCTGGTGGTCTTTTCGTGTCTTAGTTCTCATTGTCTGAATGCCTTAATCTTAGCCTCGTTATCTTTTAGTCTTGTGCGTTTTGATGTTGTGTTGTGGCTGTCGTTGTGTGAATGCCTCATATTTTAGCCTTGTAACCCTTTAGCTTTGTGGTCCGTTTCCATCTTGTATGAATACCAACAAGTATTATTATATCCCTAAATAAGAAAACTATTCTACACCTATATACATACATCAATATCCATTGCCTATGGGGAATAGTTTTATTTAGGGGAAAAAGTTGATGGGAGATGCCCATCCGGCAAAGGACAACCAAGAGGGGCCCTTATTGTTGAGGTGAAAAGGAGCAACTAAGCTTCCTACCGGAGGTTACCGACTGCGCCTATAATGTCATACGCGGGAAGAGAAAACAACCTACAAACTACGGAGGTAGAGGAGGATGCGTCATTTGTTGTCGCTGGTTTGTGGATGATTGCCATAGAGAGGGCCCGTTGAAGAGCAATTGAGACTCGATGTCTGAAGAATGCCGTAAAGTAGGAGAGAGACAACCCCGCACTATGCCTGCGGGCATGATAATCCTTGGCGTAGGACTTGAGAAAGTATCGAAATCCTTAGCCCATGCCCTATATGTTTGAAGGGCGAGACAAATGAATTGGTGGCCCGCTTGCATCCCGCTATATTTTCTGACGCCGCCACGTCCGCTTTATGATGGTTAGTGATAACCTGTGTAGAGATATGATGGTGTCATGCGTGCAGGGTCATTGACCACCACGTCCGCTGCCGAAACCTGGTCGCCGCGGACGAGGTACAAGTGAACCTTGATTGACGGCCCTGTATGAAGAGTGTACCCCCGCTACCTCCAGGCCATATAGCCACTTTCGCGAGCAATGATGAACATGACATCGTGGATAATGTCATGGGTGGAAATGCGATGACCCCCATGGAGGCAACGAGCAAGGTGTATCCCAGAGTCATGGAGGGCAGAGCCACACTCATAGGTAAAGAGGAAAGAAGCCGCAGGTTGAAGCAAGCCAAGATGGAATCGTGTCGCAGTAAAGAAGGTTGTTGGTGCAATGTGAGAACCCCGTATACATGGACGAGCTAGTAGCCAGGCGCCTGTACCCTTCTTCTCAGAGCAAGAGCAAAGTTGAGCTCTTGTGGACCTAAGGATGGAGGGGTCCATGGGGACGGACTAGAGATCTTAACCAAGCTGCTTCTCAAGCAGAAATGCCTGCAACCCCCTGAAACCATTGGTGATGAATGTCGTGAAGGGAGGGAAGTCGTGCCGCGCATCAGCCGATAGCATATCCCTGGCCAGCCTAAAGGATACTTGGAGAGGGAAAGTTCCCTCCTCCACTCTTAATACAAAATCCTCCAGAAAGGGCCTGTCATGGAGGATGAAGCGGGAGCCTTAAGCTTTTGCAAGATCAATGCAGGGCACTTGAAAGCCCCGGGCCCAAAATGTCACCAAGAGTGTTGATGATCTTCATGTCAAACCCCTGCAGCCAAGACAGAAGGATTGCAGACCGGAGCAACGTGCGGATGAGGTAATCAGAGCGCCTAGCAAAACAAGAGAAAAGTATACCAAAGGCCACCTGTGCATCCTCAAGCAAAGGGAGGTCCTCGATGTGGGAGAGATCTTCCGCGAGAGCTTGGTCGAGGAAGCTCCCTATGAAATTAGGGGAACCAAAGGGAACGCCCAAAACCCGCATGCCAGGGGCCGGAGCAATCGATCTCCCCTGCAGGGAATCGCAAAGTAGGGAGGATCCCTAACGGAGACTAGACATGACACTTGGACAGCTTGATGTTCAAGCCCACCAAAGAAAGCTCATGAGAGAAGAGCTCGAAGGCCTCCTTGACCTTGTCCCTAGGCCCGAGGATGTGAGAGTCCTCTGCCAGTGAAGCGAAGACATAGTCACGTGCTGAGAAAGTAGCCCTGGATAGGGCCCTATAGTGAGCGATGACGAAGAGAGCACCGCCTAGAGAGTCGCCTTGCCTGGTACTTGTGGCCGACTCCAAGACAAAGATGGCAAATCACGATGATGCGTTCTTGAGCTAATAATAAAGTTGGAGGACCTTTTGCAGAAGCACTTGACGAAAGGGATAAGGCTCCCAAAGACGCTGCCAAGGTGACGTCCCTGAGCTCCTCGAAGACGACCCCTTTGGAGATGGCATTGAAGGCGTTCTCCACATCCACTTATAAGACCACCCACTTCGGGTGGGTGTTGAGGCATGCCTTCACTCTCAACACTACGGACTCGCAACCCTCCTGAGTGGCAATGCCAAATTGGAGGGGGTTGAGGTATTGCTGGAGAAGGGAGCGGTATTGGAGGACAATAGTATGGGTGAGAAGTTGCATGAAGGCTTCCCCGAAAATTTGTGACCTCCCAACGGCCAGAAGCCCCACCCTTGGTACAGCGCAAACACCACTGAGGGAGAAGTAGAAGGAGACACCAGGCCAACTCGTCGTGGGAGTGAAGTGCAAGGCGATCCAGAGGAAGATGGAACGCTAAGCAGGCATTATCGTGGAGGTGCTTGGGAAGCCTGCGAAAGATGCGGCAACCCCCCAGCGGGGCCCTGCCGCTGTGCCTCGCTGCACCCGAAGCCTGCCTTGCCACCATTGGGTCTTGCCGCCATGCCACGCCCACCGAGGGTGGAGGCCGTAGGGGCTTGTGCGGCACTACGCAGAGGCAGACTGCAACGCCGCAGCCATGCCTGGCCTTGGAAGCCCTCTTGCACGCACGGAGGGCGCGACGTGCACCTGCACAAACCATGGTCAGCATCGCGCTCCCGCACCGCACACCTCACGCTCCTGCACACCGCACTCCAGCATTGCGCTTCTCACCGCGGTCCAGCACCACGCTCCTCACTGTGCTCCAGGACCGCCATTTGGGCACGGTCCAACACCACGCTCCTCACTGCGCTCCAACACCGCCATTTGGGCACTTGTTTACAGAAGCCACTATATCCATTCCCTACATACATAAATCGATGTCCATTCTGCACAGGAACACTACTATTAAACATCCTGTGCTTAGATTGATACTCATATCAATGGCGTCCGAATGCCTAGAGGAAGTGGATGCCCTTGGTGCAAGTAGCTTAGGCACACCATGGTACAAGTTGTTAAGTACCAAGTCCATGTAAAGAAAAATTCTGTCCAAGGACTATAATGGACTTCGTCTTCCTCTACAAACTACCAGTCTACAAGCCCCACCTTTTCTTTTTCAAACCTACCTACATAAGCTCCTCCCTTTTTTTTCAAAATAGAATTATACAATTCGGTATCTGGTGACTTATCCAGGAAACGTACAAAAAAAGGTCGGAGGAATTTGACTCCCCAGCCCACTGCATTGTGTCACGTTTTCGCCACTATGGACCGCAGAGTTCCGGCTTTTTACGCCTGGCTTGTTCTACTTGTTCCCCGTGCGAATGCGGCTCGGCCTTTCATGGGGGGGATTCTGCCTGGCTCGCTTTGCCTAGTAGCTTTCCGGCCAACGCGCGTGCCATAGACCTGTCGCCTACAAGGTTATGAGAATACTCTCGAATCTCGAATGGCTAGGATGCGGTGCTTGTTAACCCGCTTCTCCAGCTGCATCTGGAAAAAGGCCTGCAGTTTTCAGCTTTGAGCTCATCTTTTCCAACATGTCACGCAATTTAGAGTAATCTGGGTGATCGCTGCCTCCGACGAAGAAAGAGTGTGCTTCCTGCTCATGTTCAATCCAACTGTACCCGCGCTCTTTCTGCACACCTTCCTTTTTTCTCAGCTTCTCAACGTCCTTTGCATGGTCCAGAAGGCCAGCATCAGCATAAATTTGTGACATCAACACATATGACGCCGCATGCGTCGGCTGTAGGAGCACTGCGTTATCAAAAGCCTGTCTACCCAGGACGACATTGCCATGCTTTCGACAGGCACCCAGCACGCACAACCACGTGGCCAGATCAGGTTGCATTGGCATTGTTTCCAACAGTTGTAGCATCCGGGTGAAGCATCCTGAACGGCCAAAAAGATCTAGCATACTCACGAAGTGTTCAATCTCGGGAGTTATGCCATGATCTCTTCTCATGCACTCAAAGAACTCATAACCTTTATCCACTTGGCCAGCACGACTGCATAGACATATTAGTGAAAGAAGTGTGACGCCATCTGGGTTGATGCCTGCCAGCTGCATTTCCTCGTAACATCTAAGGGCCTCTTGCTCAAGACCATGCTGGGCGTATCCTGCAAGCATGGCATTCCATGTCACGACGTCTCTGGTGCCCATATTGTCAAACACCCTGCGAGCGACATCCAGGCTACCACATTTTGCATACATATCTACTAGGCAACTTCCAATAACACCATCAGCTTCTAGTCCCATCTCCAGGACCTCTGAGTGCAATTGCTTGCCTTGACGCAGAGCTGCAACACTAGCGCATGCTTTTAGAAGGCAAACAAGAGTGATATGATCAGCTGGACTTTTGCCCTCGTCTTTCATACTCGCATAGAGAGCCAGGGCTTCGTGACCAAGTCCCTGCTGGACATAACCCGCGAGCATGGCATTCCATGTGATCACATCTTTCACAGCCAGATCGTCAAATACCCTGCGGGCATCATCTAGACTCCCACACTTGGAGTACATGTCTACCAGGCAATTGCCAACAATCAACTCAGATCCCAGTCCCCTCTCCTGAACTCGGGTATGAAGGTGCTTTCCCTGGTCCAATGATCCGATGCTGGCGCATGCTGTCAGCAGGCACACAAAAGTCACAACGTCAGCGGAAGTAATGCCCTCATGTTGCATTATTGCGTAGACATCAAGGGCTTCTTGCCCCAATCCATGTTGAGCATATCCGCTGAGCATAGCATTCCACGTCACGACATCTTTTGTAGCCAAATTATCGAAGACTTTACGAGCCTGGTCTAAGTCCCCACATTTCACATACATGTCTACCAGGGAGCTTCCGAAAACCACATCATCCTCAAGTGCCCTTTCTTGAACTAAAGCATGAAGCTGCCTTCCCTGATCCAGTGCTCTAATGCTGCCACAAGCTTTCAATAGGGATATCAGAGCAATATCACCAGTTGGAGTGATACTTTCCTGTTGCATTTCAGCATAAAGTGCGAGGGCTTCTTGACCGAGCCCATGCTGCGCATACCCTGTCAACATGGCATTCCATGTCACGACATCTTTTGTGGCCAAACTGTCAAAAACCCTACGAGCATCATGTAAACTACCACACTTGGCATACATGTCCACTAAGCAGCTTCCGACAGCTATATCAGCCTCAAATCCTTTCTCCTGCACCTGGGCATGGATCTGCTTGCCCTGATGCAGTGCTGCAATGGTAGAACATGCTTTCAGGAGGCACACAAAAGTGACTTGATCAGCCGCAGTGGTGCCCTCCTCTTGCATGCACCTATAAAGACTGAGGGCATCTTGCCCAAGCCCATGCTGAGTATATCCTGCAAGCATGGCATTCCAGGTCACTACATCTCTGGTGCCCAGACTGTCAAAGACAGTGCGGGCATCCTTTAAGCTCCCACATTTGACGTACATGTCAACCAGACAACTCCCAATAACCACATCGACTTCCAGCTCCCTTTCTTGAATCTGAGCATGAAGCTGCTTCCCCTGATCCAGTGCCCCTAGGTGAGCACATGCATTGAGGAGGCACGCAAAGGTGACATAATCAGCAGGATGAAGGCCCTCTTCTTGCATGCTTCCATAAAGATAAAGAGCTTCTTGCCCAAGGCCATGCTGCATGTAACCTGTAAGCATGGTATTCCACGTCACCACATTCCTTGTCGGCAAGCTCTCAAACACTATGAGCGCATCGTCTAAGCTCCCACATTTTGCATACATATCCACTAGGCAATTGCCAACAACCACGTCCGCTTCCAAACCTGTACCCCGGATCTGGGCATGTAGCTGTTTACCCTGATCCAAGGCTGCAGAGCTGGCACATGCTTTAAGGAGGCAAATAAACGTCACACGAGTAGCTGCAGTCATGCCCTCATGCTGCATATCTCCATACAGTGCAAGAGCTTCTTGAAAGAGCCCATGTTGGGCATACCCTGCAATCATGGAAGTCCATGTAACCACATCTCTTGATTGCATCCTGTCAAAGACTTCACGAGCATCATCTAAGCTTCCACACCTAGCATGCATGTCAATCAGGCAGTTGCTAATGATTACATCACGTTCCAGTCCTCTTTCTTTGACCTGAAAATGAAGTTGCTGAGCGAGATGTTGTGCCCCGATGCTACCACATGCTTTCAGAAGACAGACAAACGTAACATGATCAGCTAGAGTGACAGCTTCTTCCTGCATACTAGCATACAGTGTAATCACTTCTTGCCCGAGCCCTTGCTGAGCATATCCTGTGAGCATAGCGTTCCAAGTGACAACATCTCGTATGACCAGATTGTCAAACACCCTGCGAGCATCAGATAAGCTTCCACATTTTGCATACATGTCCACCAGGCAGCTACCGATAAACACATTGGGCTCTTCCAGCCTCCTCAAAACATCAGCATGAACCTGCCTGCCTGATGTCAAATCGGATGCACTGGCACATGCTTTAAGAGCAGCCACAAAGGTATGATTGTCTGGCATCACTGTTGACTGCCGCATTTGCCAGTACATCTCTATTGCTTCAGTAGGCTGTCCATGGTCAGTGTATGCCAAAATAATGGAAGACCATGAATAAGCATCCGGGGAGGCGAGTCCACTGAAGACCTGCGACGCTTCTTCCAGACTCCCATGAGATGCGTACATGCGGATGATGTGATTGGCAAAGAATTTGTTAGACTCGCAGCCATTACTGACCACAAGAGCATGAATGCGCCTGCCAGTAACCAGGTCCTTCTTTGTAATGCACCTCTTGAGGAACCCAGAAAAAAAAGACGTGGATACATAAAACCCTCTCTGTACCAAAAGGTCCAGCACTTCAGCAGCCTCAAGGAGCTCCCCCTCACCACATGATGTCTGCAAGGTCCTTCCCTTTCGATTCACGTCACACTCTGCCACCCTGCAAGGTCCAAGGCCTGTCAAACCGTGAACCCTTCCAGCAGTTGGGGAGGATACTAGACTACCACACCAGGTAGCTGGCTCGAAGCATCAACAAAACAACAACACAAGGCTGCGCACTCAAAAGCAGCTGAGTAATGGCGCAAGAATCTTGGACCTAATGAACTCCTTACAGGCAGCTTCTCTGTCAAATCCAGGCTGGTAAGAAGCTCTACCCGCAGCAACAGGGTGTGCTGCCTGTGGGTCATCAACCCATAGAAGTTGTGAGTCATCCCATTCAATCTCCCTGGGTTGTCTGCGTAAGGAACCTTGAGAATTTCTCTCCACCGTGGCACTGCCAGCTTCATCTGTAGTTCCACCACTACAAAACGTCAGTCCTTGCTGCTCCACTGCACATGCTGGACGACGTCTCCTCTTCTCATCGCAAACATTCAAAGCTGAAACACCGAATGGGCTGCAGCGTAGGAACTCACGAGGACGGCTTTCAGATTTGAACCGCTTCACTTCCCCCCGTAACGTTGACAGGTGCCGGGCCCGGGGACTAGGAATGAAGCCACACATGACCGAATGACCACCCTTCTTCATCACTTTGAACTTCCAACCGATTCCTCATACACTTCATCCAAGGACATCTTACAAGAGAGGCAAGATTGCTGATCGAACCTCAAATCCATGTAGCCAACATCTACACCTTGACTCCACGTACATCTCGACTCTCACCCAATCAAGGATAGAACCAAGGTAAGCGGATGGAAATGGTATTTTAGACCAGAAAAGTCGAATCAGGTCTAACAGCGTTTCCAGCTCGCAGAACATACATGTAAATACACCGTCGTCTCCCTAAGTCTCTTTCTCTTCCCCCCAGTTTGCTCAGCAGACCAGGCGCGCCTGCCAGGGATCCATAGCGGGATTGCATCTTTGTGCGGGTGTTGTTTCCAGGAATGATCCTTTGGCAGAATAGATAGGAAATCTCGCGCTTTAGACGTAGCGAAGCGACCTATTCCAATTCCTTGCAGCAGTATTCTTGGAAGGCTCACTCTCTGTGCGCGACAGTTACGCGACTGATGGTCGAGAGCGGAATTTGAGCATAGCGATGGAGCGGGACGAGGAGGGGCAGTACATCTACGACCCAGATGAGCAGTATGTGGGACAAGATGGGGAGGGTAGCGAGGACCAAGGTTTTGCAAACCCCTGGCTGGATTCCGGCGAGGAGGAGGAACAGCGGGCGAAGCCGAGGAAACGGCTGGTGAAAAGGAGCGCTGTAGAGGTTGTGGAGGATGAGGATGCATATGGGAGCCAGAGGAAGAGGAAGAGCAAGGACAGCTCTGACGCGGAGCAGCGGAAGAGGATACGGAATCTGAAGGAGGGGAAGGATGGCAGGCAACGGAGATCGGGGCAAGGGGTTGGGGATAGGCTGCCGAAGCTGGGAAAGGGTGGATCAGGGGAGCGAGAGATGAAGGAGATGTGGGATTCCTTGGCAGGCCAGGACTCTGAGGTTCGGCGCTATCTAGGATTCATCAGCTTGTTTGCTTTGTTTGCTTCATGCTTTCTTGGAGGAGGTTGAAGAGGACTCGCTGGCCATCTTGCAGGATGACCAGGAAGGGCACAGAACGAGAGATGATGATAATTTCATTGATGACACCGGACTGGATGTAGAGCGCTACATTAGCGATGGCGACGAGCCGGCTGGCTCAGCTGGGGACGCTCCTCAGGTGTTATGTCTGCCTTTTTTTGTGAAGGCTTTCAGGATGGCAGAAGTTCTCAGTTCTGACTTGTGTAACCGTGGGGGCATGCTTTTAGGCAGAGGAAGCTGAAGAGGATGAACTCAAGAAGTATTTTCAGTCTGGCAGCAAGAAGAAGAAGAAAGCTGAAAGGCCTGCGGAAGAGATAGGGATGCTTGTGGAGGAGTTCATGGCTAGGCTTGAGCTTGCTGCTGAGGAGGATGCGAACTGCAATCGCAACTCACAACCCGCCACTAACAAATTGAGAATGTTGTCGGAGCTTGTGACCATGCTTGAAAAGTAAGGCGTTGCTCTAAAAGTTTACCACAAGCTTGTACGGACAGTGGACCTGATGTGCAGCGGACGTGCAGGCGTCATCTGCAGAATGAGTTCCTAACGCGGGGAGTGCTGAATGTGCTAAAGAATTGGCTTGAACCTTTGCCTGATGGGTCCTTGCCAAACTTGACCATCAGAAGCACACTTTTGAAGCTCCTCACAGATGTAAGTAGCCAGTGGGGTGTTGCTGTCTTGCATGGAATAGCTTATCTAGCCAGATGTAGTTGCTCCCGCTGTTATGAGTGTTTCACATCTTTCTCTATTGGGTGTTCTTTTGCAGTTGCCCATTGAAGTGGCAGATAGTGAGAAGAAGGATCTGCTTAAGAGGAGTGGACTTGGAAAGGTGAATATGTTCGATGATTTGAGAACGGTGTTTGCATAGCATGGTGGCGATTCTCTGACTCCAGCCAGAGTGGAAAACCTAATACATCACCTCTCTTGTGGGGTAGGTTGTTATGTTTCTGTCAAGACTACCTGCCGAGACACCACAAAACAAGAAGCTGGCACGAGACTTGGTTGACAAATGGGTAAGAAGCTGATTTGCAAGTATGGAAACATCTCCAAATCTTGTTGCCCAGCCCAACGTTCTCCCCCGCGCATGACCTTTTCCAGAGTCGCCCACTTTTCCATAAGAGCACCAACTATGAGGACCTGAGGCAAATGGATTCAGATAGAGCCCCAGCACCGCGAAAGCCCATCTCTAGGTATGTTTGACCATCATCCGCTTATGGTGTTATGGTACTACCCAGTTGGACGGTGGACTGGGACTCGGGGTGCATCCACCTTGAGTGGAGTACCGTCTGCCTTTTTTCTCATCTCTGTCTTCATTGCTCAGGCCAGCACCAAGGAGGAGCTCAAAGCCTGGTGACGAGCTTGAGATGGACGAGGACTCTCGGTAAGTTTCAATTCCTCCTTTGTTTCCAATATTGCTACAAATGAAGCTGTACAGCACCAGATCCCTTCTGCTGGCTATGAAGCGTGTTGAACCAACATGTGCATCCAACTTTTTCAGGGAGCCAAGGCCAGGTGACTCCGGTTTCAGATTCCATGCTTCCAGGCCAGAAGCTCTTGCTCTCGACTTTGTGGTCCGCCCGGGATCAAAAGTCGATGCAGAGGATGTACGAGCACGCGCCAAGATGCAGGGAATGGACGAGAAACGCCAGAAGGTATAACCGACCTTCAGACACAAAGTATTCTCTGCTTCTGGGTCCCTGTTCATGGCTATCGGAATAACCTTTGCGTCCCTTGCCTGCGCAGATGAATAAGAGGTTACAGAATCTCAAAACTCCTAAGAAGAAGAATCTTCAGGCCGAGAAAATAAGCGTCGAAGGTCGGGGCTTAGCAAAGTTCTATTGACCAGCCATCTCACCGTCAGCATGCGACAAAGGAGGGCTCGGTGAGGGCTCTTTATATGTACTTCGGGAGAACTTCAATTCAATCTGTAAAGTAGACTTTAGAAAACGAAACTACATGAGGCATTCCACTTTGAGATGCTTCCTGCTCATCCCTGATGCAAGTTAGCATTTCCGCTGTGCCCGTAAGAAGTGCACACGGTGAACAAGTCTCAGTTAGTCTGATAGTGAGGCAAGTGTGACATTTTAGGGACGACCTAAATGAGTTCAAGTTTTGTTCACAGATTAATGAAGCCCCAATTACACTGAAGAAAAGGTTTTGTTCCAGTCCATTGTGTGTTGAGTTTTGTTGTCGCACTTGATTGTTTTTCGGATGACAATGTCAGGCATGTCTTATGTTTCCACTGGATCCACGATGTCCTGTAACGTTCCCCTATTTCGCAGACTCATGTATGATGTGGTTGCAGGAGCTGGTGCTTCGCGGTGTTGCGATGATCGATCTTGCAGAACGGAGGTTCTCAGGCAAATGGACACTGCCAGGCAAGATACCGAAATGAAATGTGAGTAAGTGAGTTTGAGCGCTAAGCGCGCCGCATTGGCTTAATCAATGTTAGGAGTCTTGATTCAACCACTAGGAATAGTAAGGCAAATCTGTGTCGTCCAGGAAGCTGTCCGAACGCTTAGCACAAATGTTCCATACAACACCATGTCTGTGGCTTGCGCAGGAGCATCGGTGGTCTTACGGCAGGGTCAGACCTTGTCATCTCAAAGAATCGGGTTTGAATCCCAGCTCCTCCTTATCTTATCATGGTATTTGTGAGAGATTATTTTTTGCGCCCTTCATGTCTCCCTGTGTGGCAGAGAAGGGGGCGCCTCCGGCCTTAGTCATGGACACCTATTGCCGAAGTTGCTGTTCACGACACACCACCACCACTGCACTCACTGCATCATTGTGACATGGAAGGGCTTGGAGGCAGGCACATCGAAGGACAGAAGGACAGGCATCCAAGAGTCGGGTAGTCTGCATCAGCGCGTGCTGCATCAACGACGCTTTCACGGGACAGTAACCCTAAATCTGCACAGCTGCTAGGCCAAGGCGCTACACCGTTAACCAACAGCGAGAGGCAAAGGAGGGTGGAAGCAAGGAAAGCGATAGGCGGCCAGCTGCAGGTAAGACTGGTACAGCGGAGCCGACATGTGGACGCCGTTGTTTTTTGTTGTGATATGCAGTGGCTGGGGCGATGGCAATGGCAATGGCAATGGCGATGGCATGCACCTGGTCGACATAGCGCATGCTGTGGACTGTGGAAGTTAGTAAGCGGTGAGAGATGAAGTGTTGTCGTCTAGATCTGCCAGAACAGAACCAGAAGTTTGCAGTGTACAGTACGGCAATCGCGAAGCTGGCTCGCGTGAAGGTGATGACGCAAGCGCAGCTTGGCTGGCTGCCATTGGCATTTGCACTTGTGCTATCCTGCGCTGAAGCCGGTGCCAGCCACATGCCTGTTTGTGTGTACATACTTACAAAACGTGAGTCTCCCCATCAGTCGTAGAGCTTCGGTGGGTAGTTCCCGAATCCCTTTCTCTTTGACAGTGCCGATGGCCAATGCCAATGGCAATGCCCCGGTTGGCTGTGTGTGGGACCCGAGCCCCGATCCATGGCGAGCGCACGCCTGTTGATGAGCAGTCCAGTGCTCCCGCCCCGGGGCCTTCTCCCCGGGCTGCAACCACCGCCCACAGTCTCTGGAGCGTGAAAGGGGCGTCGGGACAGCCGGCGGTCACGGCGGATGTGGCGCATGCGCAAGCCGACAATCCCTGTCCCCGCCTATCACGTCAACGGAACGGGCCTTGAACGGAACGCCGGCCCGTCGGGCGTCCTTTTGCCAGGCTTTCACCGGCGACCGAGGTCCTCCTCTGCCGTCGCTCCCCGTCCTTCCTCCTCCCTTTCCTTCGCTATGCGCTGCGGCCATGGCCGCGTTCCCTAACTGCGCAATGCTGCCGTGACGAGAAGCCGCAATCTCTTCCCGCATTGCATCGGCATTGCATCGGCATTGTTGCATTGTTGCATCGTCGCATTGATTGTTGCATTCCTGGTGCGTGAGCGTCGTTGCATTGCATGCGCAGGGGGGAGGGGGCTCGGGGAGCCCCGGCCATGGCGGCCAGCGGGAGGCTGCTTGCGCTGCTTTGTCTGATCCTGCTGGGAGCGGCCGGCTTTTCAGGCGCGGAGGTTACCGATGGCGGGAGGCTCCGGGCCCCGGGGGGGGCGTCGTCCGTGCTCGGGGCGCTGCTGGATTCGGACTACCACTACACGGTGGAGCTGCTGGAGAAGGCGGGGATGCTGCAGCCCCTGGAGTCGGTGATCGGGGACGCGCCGCTCACCATCCTGGCGGTGAAGGAGGAGGCGTTGGCGCGCACGGGGCTGGACGCGCGCTTCAAGCGCTGGCTGCTGGAGCCGGCCAACATCCACCAGCTCCAGACGCTGCTGCAGCACCACGTGGTGAAGGGGGACGTCTCCGCGGAGGACTGGCGGGAGGAGGGGACCGTGACGGCGCTGTCGGAGGAGCGGGTTCCGTTTCCCGCGGGGCGCGCCTGCTGTACCAGCGGGTGGAGGTGGAGGAGGCGGACGCCATCGTGCGGGAGGACGGGCGGGTGCACGGGCTGCGGGAGCTGGTGGTGCCGCGGTCCGTGAAGGCGGCCTTCGCGCTGTGGCGGAGGCAGGGGCCGCTGCCTCCGCCCGGGCACCACCCCGGCCCCGGGCTTCCTGCCTTCCCGCCTCCCGCTCGGGCTGGCCCCCGCCGGCGCCGGGGCCTGGCGCTCCCCGGCCTACGCCTGGGCGCCGGCGCCGGGGCCTGACGGGGCCTCTTCCTGGGGACGGTGGAGGAGGAGGTGGTGGGCTTCGTGGACGCCGTGGCTGCCTACGGGGGGTACGGCGAGGTGGCGGATCTGGTGGCTAATCTCACCTCCCTGGAGGCGGACTTGACGTTGCTGATGGAGTCGGGGCATACTTTCACCTTCCTGGCGCCGACCAACGAGGCTCTGGACCAGCTCACCCACGCGCAGCTCACGGGGTCCGGGGGCCTGGACGCCATTTTGTGGTATCATGTCATCCCGGAGTACCTCACGGAGGAGGATATCTACAACGCGGTGAGGAGGAACGGGAAGACGGCGTACCCCACGCTCCGCCAACCTTACACCTTGGTGGCCCAGGAGGCGGATGGGACTGTGGAATTCGGGCAGGGCCGGCACACCGCGCGGATTTACGACCACGACTTGTACTCGGATGGCAGGATTTCTGTGATCGGGATCACCGACGTGCTGTTCCCGCCGGGGACGGTGGACCCGCCGGCGCCGTCCAAGCGCAGGAAGCTCGTCAGACGTGAGGACGCCGAGCCGGATTTCAGTGTCCTGGCGCTTCCCAGTGCAGGTATGGGAGCATTGTTGTTGTTGCAAGGCCTGACTGCCTGACTGCCTGACTGTGAGTGGGTACAGACTTGGGTTCAGCTTCATTTTCGAGTTGTTGTTTGGTGTTTTGATGGATGTGCAGGGTTTTCGAGGATGGTGGACGGAGTAGCGTTTTGCCTTCTGGCTGCTGCTGCTGCCTTGAGCTGCCTGGTTGCTCTCTTCTGGTGAAGGGCGGACAGGAATGTCGATGAAGGGCACCTGTTCACGTGGCTTCTGGAGTGCAGTGCATGCCTCTCACTGTTTTAGCTGCTGTTCACTTTTATTTCCGACATTCGTCATCGGAGCTGCCCATGAAGGATTTGCGGCCACGACGCCGTCACAGCCCAAGAGGTCGGATGAGTTTATTTATGGCTACCACACCACTGCTGGATCACACTGGTATCATTGTCTTCACCAGTTCGCCTGGCCCGGTGGATTTATTATAGTCAGTAATAGTGTGCATCGGATGACCAGCTAGATGCTTATGTCCGTTATCTGATTGGAAAGCTTGGGACTGTGCTCTTCATCGACTGCTCCATGGCCCGATGAATGGAGAGCTCCTCGTCGAATTATTATCTGTCCGTAGCGCTTTTGCTGGAGCAAGCTACGCAAACCAAAAAAACCAACTCATTTATGTATCTTGCTACAAAAAAATAGGTTCCTGTTTCCAGGTAACCAACGTGGCACTGCCTTTCGTAGTAGATTCAGCCACAGATTCCCGCAACACAGCGCAATGTGCGGCATCGCGAAGGGAACATAGCCACTCTCTACGTCCTTGTGAGCTGTTTAGATACAGACTGTGTTTGGGGCTACCTAAACAGCAATTTTATAGGTAGGTAATGGCGAATACGATTTTTGGGTTACCTATTATTCGATGACCATCTAAATCTTGCTGTTCACACTGCACTCGCCTGCTCGACTCCACCACTGGTGACGGTGTAAGGGAAACGCACCACTCCCGAGAGCGGGCACTTGGCAACCTTGACAAACCGCTGCCCCAAGTGGGACTCCAGCACAAGGCGGACATTGACAGCATGTGCCCATCGTGTTCCCAGAGCAGGCGCCACCTGCATCTCGTCCTCGCCGTCTCCGAAAGCCTGATCGAACACGGGCACGTCACCTTGCCCCCCTCGCTGCACCCGGACCTGATTGGTTACCACCACGGGCATCCGGAACACCTCAGCCAGAAACTTGAGGCGGGAAGCCGCGCGCCCCAACGCCTGCTGCCTCTCCGCGACGCGGTCCAGGCCGTATTCCTCCTGCACCAAGGCGGCCACGCTGTCCATGATCAAGAGCTTCACGCCGTGTGCCGTCACCAGGCCGTCCAGCGCCTGCACCGCCACCATGAACTCGGCCATACTCCGGGGCTGCAACACCAGCACGCGGTGCGCCAGGTCCTTTCGCACAGACTTGTCCGGAAACCTTGCCCGCGCAATCTGCAGCATCCGCTTCGGCCTGAAGCTCCGCTCCGCGTCCACATACAGCACGCAGCCGTCCAGCCCGCCGGACGAGAGCGGCACCGTTCCCAGCACGGCCAGCATCATGCACAGCTGCGTCTTCCCATCCCCGCCGCTGCCACCACCTCCGTCACCGCTCCGAACGGAATTCCCCCGCACAAGGCTCGGTCCAGCCCCGCCAGCGTGGTGCCGAGGTGCCCCCGCCCGGGCTCCTCCGCAGCCCGCCGCTCCCAGATCTCCCGCACCGTCCGGCACGGCGGAGCCGTCTGCTCGCAGATCAAGGCCAGCGCCGGCCGAAGAACATCCTGGGGCACATCCAGGAGCGCCAGGAGCTCCAGCTCGGTGCGCATGAGCACGTCCTTGGCTGTCAGAATGTTCCTAGCTCGGAAGACGTGGAGCAGGTCGAGCGGGAGCCCCATGCCGCTCAAGGCCTTGTCCGCCATAGCCGCGCACAGAGTGGAGGAAGCTCGTTCACCCCGGTCACCGCATCCCGCTCAGACCTCGTCTACCATAGCCATACAAATTGGAAGACGCTCCTTCACCGCGGCAATTCCGCATCAGGCTCATCAAATCTCGTCCGCCATCGCCTGATACAAAATGGAAGAAACTCGTTCACCTCGGCCACCGCTTACCGCTCAAACCTCGCCATCGCCTGATACAAAATGAATGAAGCACGTTCACCCCGGCCACGGCATCCTGTTCAAACCTCGCCATCGCCTTATGCAAAATGAATGAAGCACGTTCACCCCGGCCACCACACGCTCAAACCTCGCCATCGCCTGATACAAAATGAATGAAGCACGTTCACCCCGGCCACAGCATCCCGCTCTCCAAAACCTCGTCCGCCATAGCCATACAGAATGAAAGAAGCTCCTTTTCCACGGCAATACCGCATCCGGCTCAACCCTCGTCCGCCATAGCCACACAAAATGAAAGAAACTCCTTCACCTCGGCCACCGCATCCCGCTCAGACCTCGCCCGTCATAGCCATAGAAAAAATGAACGACGCACGTTCACACCGGCCACCGCATCTCGCTCGCTCCAAGCTCGTCCGCCACAGCCACGCAGAGTGAAGCTCGGGCGCCACGACCCCTGCCGCCGGGCGCCCGATCTTGGTCCTGCTCCCGTGGGCGCCCGACCCGACATTTTATCTCCCACGCCAAGAAACTAATAAAACGACCCCGTCCAGTCGTCCCCTTTGCTGACACCACCAGCAGGCTGCTCCCAATGCTGCCACGGTTGCCTGGGCTAGAATGGGCGCTGCAGCAAGTACGCGTTTGCTCCGGCTGGATCTTTAAATGGACCAGCCGGTCCTGGACTGGAGCGTCCGCAGGATGATGCAGTATCATGCCATTCTTCAACCCAGTACGAACCCGGGTCCCAGTCCGGCCGCCTCCAGAGCCGCGGTCGGGCTGAACGTGCGTGGTCTGGAGGAATGTGGCCTTGCCCGTTTCCGGCGAGGGGCTCTGGCTGCCGCACTGAAGGATGGGCTTCTGGCCTCCAGGGCGTGGGTGGGGGGCCCGGGCTTGGGGCAGGAGGGGAGCTGGGGGGAGGGTGCCTCGCAGAGGGCGTCGTCTTCGGTGTTGTCCAGATTGCGCTCGTTTTCGGATGGAGAGGGCGGGGACGGCGGGAGGAGGATCTTCGGGATCAAATTTGGTCGAGTCAAAGGCGGGCTTAGGAGGGTTATGTGCGCATGTGGTATCCCATTAGCAGCTATTTCTGTAGTCGCCATTGCTGGCTCGGGTGCTGCGAGTTGGGCGCAGGCTGCTGGGGCTCATATCGATTTCGCCATCTTGCGGGCTTCCTGTGGCTCGTCCTTGAATCTCATTAGTCTCTGCTGTGAGTATTGGGGAGCTGCTCGTGTGTGAATGTGGGTAACTGGGTTAGTTTTTCGGACAGTTCTGACGGTGGGATTGTTATTGCAGCTTTTGTAGTATGGCTGCAGGCATCGGGCCATCTTCCGGCTGAAACACCTACGGTCTTGAGTCAGGCATGCATTTTTGTGCCTGTTTGCTCTGTAGTCATGTGGAAGTGACTGTTGGAATATGTGTAAGAACTTCTGGATTCTGTGGATGATGGCAGGTTGCCTTTCGCCTGCTGATCCCCTGTTTCCTCATGTCCAAGGTGAGGGCTCCAGATTCCATGACTCTCGTGGCATTGCTGCATGGCAGTCAAACAAGATTGTTTGTTGGGTAGTATAGTGTAAGCCATTTGTGGGTAGAAAACCTCCGAAGCCATAGGATGGGGAGTTTGCAGCTTTATAGATGACGTATCAGGGAGATTTGCTTGCTGTATGGGCATAGAGTCTGCTGATGTAGCGACCTACCCAAAACACGAGCAGGGTGCAGCCATTGATAGTACCTGACGTGGAGGGGAGGTGGAGTGTGGAAACATGTGAACAGGTTTCCCTCACGCTTGCATCACAGCCAACCAAGGGTCTCGTGGCGCTACCTATCATGGCAATCGTGCAAGTAAGCCTTCCAGGAGGCTTCTACCATTACGCCCAGATTGCTGGTTCAAGTCTTTCTCTGCCACAGGAGAAAATTTCAGGCTGAGGAGACACTCCTACTTTCGCAGGTGTTGTCAGGTGCAATTCTCGGAAAGCTAGCTTGCAGGACTATGTATGGGGCACCTCGCCCTCAACCTGTTGAAGCTCACATTACAGCATCAATGGTTCCGAATGTAGGAGGGGGCAAGGGGGATTCTGTTCTCACCACAGTACATGCTGTTCCTGCTGCCCAGGTTGACCTGAATGCTGCAGCAGCTAATGCTGCCAGAAGGGAATCCCTGATAACTGCAGGATGTGCATTCAACAACTCTTTGACTCTTCCGCTGGTGCTTCCCCGAATTTTTCACTTGACAAAGATTGTGCTTTCGGGACGGGTTCAGTGTGTATGGAAGTTCTGGAAATGAATTGCACCTCAAGTTTCCACTTCTTGACATGTCAGGTGTTCCTGTCTGGGGTATTGAGCCCGGAGAACTCAAGCCGAGCTGCAGGGTGAGTACTTCCATACATTTCCGCTACACGAATAGGAGGCTCCCAGCTTTCCCACTCCTGACTCATCATCCTCGTTCCCGGTTATCACCTGGTCAGATATTTGGCACTCTATATGGTGTCCTGGTCACCTTGCTTGTGGACAATCGGCTACAGAATAATTGCAGGGGATGAGGGTAAACCTAGTGCAGATCCAGCTCAACCTCCTTCTTCTCATTGGACAAGATTCTTGAGATTAAATTCTCGAATTATGAATCCACCCTTGTATGGGGTGAGCAGCAGTTGTATCATCCAGCCAATTCACAGTTCTGTTGAATGATGATCTTGGGCATGGAAGGGCTGAGTGCTCTCTTTTGGGCTTGCTGTTTCCCACCAGGTTATGATCGGCATTCTCTTCGGTGCCACACCTTTGTCACACTTAATCCATCCTATGCAACAAGTGGTTTCCTCGACCACAGTGGAGGGCTGGCCTGACATAAGGGGTGCGACAGCAGGCATTCTGCGGCCTGTGTTTGATGTCAGTCTCTAACCCGGCCAACCTTGGTTCACGGCATCAGCTCCTCTCATGTGCTCCTGAACTGCTTTTCTCTGTAGGCTGAGAAAGAATTGCACGTTTGCAGGCTGCCACATTATTGGGTTCTGCTACACTCGCAGTGCAGACCATAGTTCTTGCATCCTCGCTCGCTGCTTCTGTCAAGTCCTCGGGTAAGGCGTTTAGAATCACGCTAGGGCAAGAGGCACAGGAGCTGGAAACCAGCACTCCCGAACCTCTCTTGGACAAGAAAGCCTTCTGGATCATAGCTGTGGTTCGCCTCATCCTCTTGCCTGCAGCAGGACTTGCAACCGTCCACGTGAGTTGCCCTACCTGCACTGGTGCCAGAATTGTCCTCCTCTTCACCTTGGCAGTCTGACCGAGAATTGTATGCAGGCTCTGGTGCAGACGAACACCATTCCAGCCGACCCCATCCTAATGCTCACAGTCTTGGTGAGTGTCCAACTCTGCTCGTTCTGTTTGGCCTCCATGTCTGCACGTGGTTTCAGAATCACCTTGCCGACAACTGTGTTAAGCTGATGGGTGATTTCCTTCCAACTTCAGGTGGAAGCTGCCATGCCGACTGCCCAAAACCTGGTACTGCTTGCCCAGGTATTGTCATGGCGGGCTCCTTCTTCCCTACTAGTACGGTACCTGTCGTGGACCTTTGTGCTAATCATAAGTACTGTTTGGCCATTAAACTCCAGCTTCGCCCTTCCACTAGACCCTTGGCAGGGATGCTCGCTGACCTCCTCCTCCGTCAGGTGAGCTCTCAACTCCTCGCCAAGATTGTGAGACGTTTTGTGAGGATTCCTGTTACCCACTTCTGTACGTCCTTCTGGCAATTCACAGACTTGTGCTTCATGTATCGCAGTATGCACTGTCGATTGTCCCCATCACTCTGTGGATGGCACTCTTCCTCAGCTACATACCTCCCACTTGATGGTCCCATGTCCTACGTTATTGCAGATAGACTTTTTTGGCATCTACATATTCTGAAAAACACACTCCAGGACAGGACAAGGGAGCACTATCTCACCTTTATTATCAACGAAGAAATGCAGCCACAGCTGCTCTTGAGACTTTTTGGTGCAACACCTCACGTTCCTCAGTTTCAGCCATCACGACATTCCACAGTAAAGGTTTCCAGTTTGTTGCTCCTTACATGGCAGTCACTGCAAACATTATCGCGCTTTCAGCATGAACTTGCTTCACATTATCGCTCTTTCACCATGGACGTGGCGGCAAGAGAACTCCAGTAAGTTCCAATAAAGTGTATGTCAAGTTTTCCAATGATTAACTAATTTAAAATTATTAACATCCTTTGTATAATTCTTTGTTCTTGGTGTACCAATCTTCCAATATTGAAAGAAATGATTCTCTGTTCTTAGTGCATCCATCTTCCAATATCAGATTCGTTGTTCTAAGTGCATCAGTCTTTTAATATAAAAACAAATGAAAATGGACGCTCCACTTTTTATGCCGACTTTATTGTCTTGTGACGAAAAGGATTCTTTTTCTCTCAAAAAGGAAGATCCTTCTCCTCCCTCAAAAAGGAAGATCCCTCTCGTCTCTCAAAATGAAAGGATCTTATGGTCTACATTCGTCTAATATGAAATGGTAAAATATAACTCATAAAACAGTGGATAATTACTGGATATATTGTTATAGGATATTTTAACCACAAGAAAAAGATGAAAGTGGGATCAAGTACAAAAAAATTCCTTCAATAGAAAACCTTGAAAACTTATATATTTTATGATTATATTCCTTAGAAAATGTTTTAATGGAAACTTATATTGTTCTTCAAGGTCTATGCAAAGAAAAGTCTTGATAGAAAGTCAAATTACGCATTGATACTTTACAAAATCATAGTACGACGAGAAACATGACTGAAATATCGATATATATTATTTGTTCCAAAATTCTAGATAACTTAAATCAACTTGATTTTTTTGCAGTAAACAACAATGCTATCAAGTATAAATTTGTGTATAAAACATTGTCAAATATTGAAGAACTATCATCAACCAAAATGCCGAATGCAATATTAGTCATACATACTTTAGCTACTCTTTGTACACTTTCATTTGCTGGTGGTTTACGTCATGAAGGTGATTGGAGTGAATTCAGTAATGAAAACGTGAAAAAACTATCAATTTTGCCAATCAGTGTACATGAAGGTGAGCAAAAGGTCTTCTCCAATAGAAAGATGTCAAATATAAATGATTGGGAGTTACAAGCCAAAAGAGATAGAGCAAAAGCTAATTATTTATTTCGTAGAAGCGATAATTTCTCTACTACCAAAAGAAGACTTGGAGGTGATTATATATATCCCATACAAGGAACTCATAAGTCTGGAATTTATTACACCACTATTAATCTCGGAACTCCTCCACAACCCCTCCAACTTATTTTGGACACAGGGAGTAGTCTTGTATGGGTTCAAAGCAATCCTTGCATCGATTGTTTTAAAAGCAATGTTCCTAAATTCTTTTCCGACAAGTCAAGCACCTATAACCCACTATCATGTGAAGATCCATATTGTATAAAGGGAGGTCTATCACCGCAACGAAGATGTCAAAAAGATTCCACTTCAATAAATTCCGGAAAATGTGAATATTATTTAGGATATGGATTAGGTGTGGAATCCACAAGTGGTGTTGTAGCATATGAAACACTAACTATCACAAGCCCTGACGTTCGTGATGACGCGTTGCTATATGAAAATTTTGTTTTTGGAGCTGGCGATTTCCAAACAGGGCAATTTGACGATGAGGCCACGGGGATACTTGGCCTTGGTAGATCAGAATTTTCGTTCATTACACAACTTAAAGTAGGTGGAGTATTTGCTATGTGTCTACCCCAAATAGCCACTGTAAACAGCGAAAAAACAGGGTATTTGTTGCTTGGACAGGTAGCATTACAAGGAACCCCTTCAATGAGGTCTATAACAATTTATTTTAATCCATCTTATCCTGATTTCTATTACCTTGCAATAGTAAAAATCTATGTCGATAATGTTTTATTACCCATTCCAGCAAGTGCATTTCAAACTGCCGCTGGAAATAGAGGAGGAACCTTTATTGACACTGGATCTACATTCACCACATTAGTGGAGGCTGCGTTTAACCCCTTAATTGATGAACTTAAAAGACAAATTCAATATCCAGTTATTCAGACATCTTCTTATTTTGAATTATGTTTTGATGTAACAGGCATCAAATCTCCAATTGCTCCTACTATTGCAATGGAGTTTGATAACGGTGTTACTTGGACTTTTGGAATTTTTCATGCATTTGGTTTTTTGTATGAACAAAAAAACCCAAGCACACACTTAATGTGTCTAGCAATGTCAAAAGCTAGCCATACAAATGTACTAGGAGTGTTTCAATTGAGAGGTTTTTACATAGCATATGATGTGTTGCATAACAAATTATACTTTGAGAGCCGAGATTGTTCTTAATGATTTTGGTATAAAGTTGATTCATCCTTTCGTTAAATGAATGTGGAGACTTTATAAAAAGAACGAGATGGGAAATCCCATCTACCTTGAGGTGAAAGAGGACAACCCACGACGGACACCGAGGCCGGGGGGCGTGCCCCCGCACTAATCTACCCTATAACCCCCAACCGCCCCCAAGATATCGCCGTCCGAGATAGAGAAGGGCCTATTTAGCACAGGTGCCAATGCCGCATCTCCACCACTCGTGATCGTCCTAAAGATGGTGCTAGCCAACACCCTTTGCAGGGCGATGGAAACCCATTGCCTGAAATATGCCACGACACAGGAAAGGGGGAGGCCAACCCCGCCTCGGTCGTTGCGGTAGGCCCTTGCACACTCCTTGAAAAAACGAGAAAAAACCTTACCCAAGGCCCCATGGATTTCAATGACAAGGGAGATGAAAATATGACCTTGCTGCATGGGCCTGTACTTGTAAATTTTCTTAATTGCGCTCCCTTCCGCCGCCCAACCTGGAGGGTTGATGATGACATGGTCGTTAACAGAATCTTTGGTTGGGTCAGTGACAACCACGTCCACAACTGAGACCTCGTCCCCCCTGTGTCAAGAAAAAGGTCAGCTCTGATAGAGACGCCATTGAGCAGAGTATATTGCCGCCCCTTGAAAGGGAAGAAACCGCTCTCCTTGGCCATCGAGAACATGACGTCTCGAATGGCATTGTGTGTAGCAATACGTTGTCCACCCATTAGACAACGCGCTAAGTGGGCCCCAGGGTCGTCGATGGTGGCCCTGTGGCAGCAGGCCGGAAGAGAACATGCTAGTGGTTGGACCAGACCCGGGCAAAACCTCATCGTGGTAGAAAAAGAAGTAGGCCAGAAGAGAATAGCCTAGTGGTTGGACCAGACCCGGGCGAAACCTCATCGCCGTAGAAAAAGAAGCTGGTGTGATTAATTCGTTAAATTAGATGCCCATGTTTTGCACATGATGAAGGTATTGATTAAAAAGGATACACATCGTTCTTAATAATCAAATTTCTCTAGTTTAACTGTTACATGAAGGAGTACACAGAATGAAATTTTATTTGCAATGAAAGTTCTAATCTTAGCTAAGAAAGAAAGACAGAAATATATCAAATTGGTGTAGGACAAAATCTAGGCACACAATCATTACCGGGAGTAAAACAGAAGTTCTTTTGTAGCGTATAATATAGGTAGTTGAAAAACAATATATTTGAGGGTTAAGATGATTTAAGTTATTTATTTTTATATATAATATTTATAAGAATATCATAATAGTTTTTATAATATTATATATAATTTGATTATATATTTTTTATTTTTATTTTTATTTAAGTATTTATATAATAGAACCAAATGATCTATAGGTAGATATACCTAGTTTAACGATAGAGTAGAGGAGGCTAAGCGATAATAAAATCCTAACTTTACTTGTATTTGAACTTTATTTAAAACTATATTTTAAGATAAAACTACCTATACAAGGACTTCACTTAGAGGGTGTCATCGTAACAGCAAGATAAACAATTTCCTAAGACGTCCAACAATGCCCTAGGTCGTTAGTTGCATACGTATAGGCCCGACTTCGGAATTTTTTAGGGTTTCCCGCGTGAAGGCTCTCACCTACATCAAAGCTTCCTTCTGCGAACGAATACTGCGCCGTCTCAGTCCCGTGCATTGTGCAGCCATGGCAGACACGAGGGCCTGCACGGTGCGAACCCGGAAGTTCATGACGAATCGCCTTCTTGCGCGCAAGCAATTTGTGAGCCTCTGAACTCTTTTCGCGGCATGCGGTATTCCGATCATGTGCTTTTTAACCCTCGTTTTGCGATGTGGCATCAGGTGATTGACGTCCTTCATCCTGGGAGACCAAACGTCTCAAAGGTGGGGTTGTAAGATTGGATGTAGTGCAGAGGTTTGGTGCGATGATGTCTGTTGTTGTATCTCGTTGGCTAACTGGAGCTCATGTGATTTTGCAGTCTGAGCTGAAGGAGAAGCTCGCCAAGGTCTACGATGTGCGGGATCCACAGACTATCTTCGTCTTTGGTTTCCGGACTCAGTTTGGGGGTGGCAAGTCCACAGGTTTCGGCTTGATTTACGACAATTTGGACTCTGCGAAGAAGTACGAGCCGAAGTACCGGCTGATTAGGGTAAAGCATCCGAAAGTCGTATCTCGTGGTCGGTGTTCTTAGACTACGGTCCTTATGGTGTCGTGGTCACTTGCAGAATGGTCTTGCGACCAAGGTAGAGAAGTCCCGGAAGCAGATGAAGGAAAGGAAGAACCGAGCTAAGAAGATTCGCGGAGTGAAGAAGGTGAACTTCCCCTCTGTTTTGGCTGTTGTTGGTTTGGGTGTGAAGTTTGGCATGGTCTGACTCAATGTTTGCCCTCCCCCCTACAGTCCAAGGCCAGCGGAGAAGCTGCTAAGGGGAAGAAGAAATAAGGTGCCTCCACATGGCACTTATGTTCCACAACTGGCCAACCAAGACGTGCTGTTCCAGTTTGTGCCAACATTTTTCACCTTGCCTTGAGGAACCATTGGAAGGTCGTGATAGGCATTGTGAATGCCAAGGATGGTTGAAGGATCAGTGCTCTCCAGTCGCGGCCAGGATGTGTGTCACTTTGCAGGCCTCTCATGCGGGGACGCCATTCTTAGTGCGATCTTCCAGTAAGCAGGGATTAATAGGAAGATGAGGGATGAAGGCATGGAGTGTAACGTGAAACTAGTTAGGTAGGTCCAAATTCGGGCGCTGTCCATGGGCCATGAGTATACATGTGGCTATCCATACGCCTGGACTTCTTGTTTCTGGTCGTAATCCAACTTTTGCTGTGCACAACATTAAGGAAAATTTTGCGCGTGTTGTCAGTTCTTCTCATTTTGAGGACTGCGGTCCTCGTATGCATCTAGTCTGGGTCTTCTGCAGCCAAAACCAATTTGTGCTGGGGATCGCAGCCCAAACCAATTTGTGCTGGGGACGGCCACGACTTAGCCTACTCAGCAGCTCCATTAAGGGCCTGCCCGCCTCAGGAAGCGCGACCATTACTGGCACTTCCAGTGTCATCGTTTCTTTTCGTTACGATTGGGATTCGGAAATTGTTCTATTTTCCTCGCTTCCTTCGTCTTTCTTCCCTCCTGTTCGTTCTTCCGTTCCTCTTCGTTTCCTTCAATATTTTACAATGCAGCACTGCTTCTGAACCGGTTGGTAGAATTAGGTGTACCTAATTCTGTGAGCCACAGTACAGCGGACGAGGGAGTGTTCTGTATTCAAGAGAGCCTGCTGGTTAGCGGGCTCGGCCTGACCCAGGTTCTTCACCACGGATCTGCTTAACTGGTCTTGTTGCTAGTTGGGTTATTAGTGTCTTCTGGGTTACCTTAATCTGCTGTCCGTCTAATCCTGGATGGCCTATCTAACTCACTAGCTCTGCTCCTTGCTGCGTCTTCCTCCGCTAGGCTACAGTCCCTGTAGCTACTCGTTGGTGCATCTTCCTCCGCTGGGCTGCAGTCCGTCTAGCTGCTCGTTGCTGCGTCTTCCTCTGGCAGGTTCATGGGGGTGCCTGACCAGAGCTGAATCGAGCATGAGCATGTGGTGAACATGTGGTGAACATGAGATGCTCTAATAGCTGTGTATGCCCAACCGGCTATGTGTTCAAGATTGGGAATGGGCGATTTGACTGCATGTTACTCTGAGGCTGGTGTATTCCTGGAATCCCTGGTGCAGACAGTTTCTACTATGTTTTAGTTTCTGGAACAGGTGAGTGCAGGCTTCTGTCCAGTCTGCACTAATCTTTCTCGGAGTATGTCCTTTCCTGCACTAATCTTTCTCGGAGTATGTCCTTTCCTACATTGTCTCTGTAGAGAATCCACATCTTGCCACATGTATATGTAGCCTCTAACAAGTTTTGGTATGCGATGTTTCCTTTCAGAATTCGAAAGGATGGCAGGATGCTGAACCACACAAGCTTTAATTAACGAGGTCTTTTTTGAAGAAAACGGGATGGTCTATTTTTTATTTTGTTTTTTTGTTTAATTTCCAAGACTTGGCAACTGGACATGCTGATTGCTAGTAATTAATAGGGATAGGTGGGGAAGATCTCCAGGAAGAGGCTCCAAGCCTTTGCCGTAACTCGGCCCAACTACATACAGTATGCGGTGAGTGTGAGGGCTGGCATGGTGGAGAAGAGCGGAGTGTTGAGAAGAGAAAATTAAGGGGCAAGTGTTGAAGTAGAGAAAATTAAGGAGCAAGATTTGAGTTGGTCGCCGACTCGTCCTCTTGGTTGTTGAGGCCTTAGATTTTGTGGTGATTGGAGAATGACTTTCTACCTTGGACTTCTATTCCCTTGGAGGGAGGACATCTTCAACTCGCCGTTGTGGTATGTATGAAAGATTGTTTGCAGAGGTTAGATCAAATTAAGGATGAGGGTAGAATTTCAAGGCACTAGGCAAATATTTGCACCAAATGAAATATCAAGGCGGACGTTGGGCTATGTACAACGTACCGTACCTCGAGAGGTGGTTCGAGAGATATGTACAGTCCACCCCCCCTAATTGGTACTGGTTCGAAGTGCCTTTAGAGGTCCCGGGAGGTGTCCCGATTACATTTTGACTATTTATAAATAATAAAAATATTATGTATTTTACAAATCAAAATACCCAAATAAAGAAAAATTTAAAATTTGATTGATAGGTTTCACTAAAAATAACTTTTACCATTTCTCTATATGGTTGCTTGAAAGCTAGCACTCTCTCTAAACAACATTAAAAAACCTCTACCTATCACAAAGGAAAAGCTTAGCTTAAGAGTCTTCAATCACACCTAAAAGTCTATTATGCTATGAAATAGTCGATTTATTTTTCTTTTTTTATTTTTTAGAAAAAAATTTAAAAATTCTATTTAGGGAGGTGAAACTAACATGAATGTATGTTTTAAAAGGTCCCAATTACCATTTAGGGAAAAGTCCCATTTTTTATACTATAAACTGAAGGGAGTAGGATGGGAGGTCCCATTTAGAGAGGAATCCCATTTATAGAATTCCCAATTAGGGGGGGCCGACTTTCCCAATTAGGGGGGGCCGACTGTACAACGTATCGTACCCGAGAGGTGGTTCAAGAGATAATGCCAAAATAACTAAATTTTGAAAAACAGTAAGGTCAATACTTATATTTCTATTTTTGAGAGTTTCAACATTCTTTGCAAATATTGTTATCAGATTTTAACATTTAATAAAATTTATACTTACTTGGAACCAAGTACATGTAACTCCTCCCAAGAAGCCCTAGTCTCCCAATCAAGCCCTAATTTCATCGAGCCTTCTTGTTTGGGAAAGCAGCCTGCAACGCCTTCAAGAATGAGCCGCGTAGGAGACTAGTGTCCCGCTAGGCCCTCCATGACCTGGTCCCCAATTCCACAACCACCTCCCGACAAGCTCGGCCTCCCACTCGCCCTCTCGCTCACAGCGAGATTCTCACCTTTTTCTAGAGTCTGGCATGTGCACGTGGTGTTTTCTCGCTTTTTGGCAGTTTCTAGTGATCGTTTCTCGAGAGTCCGGCATTTTGAGTTATTTAATTTCCAAAAATTCAATATTTAACATTTCCAATTAATTTCCACGCAAGCACTCTTCGTGGTACGGTAGTTAGCTCCATTGCTTCGTGCATTCCGACCTTCTTAATCCAATTAAAAGATCTCTTTTTATGCTTTTGAAGTCCAATTAATATAGATTATAACTTTGGAAGTGGTTCGGAGCAGGGTGTCATTTTGACCGAGTACTATCTCAGTCCCGGGCACGGACCGTGCCGTTTTGCGACCCTTGGTCACTAAATATAATAAATATTAAATAAATAATTTATAAATAATAATATTTAAAATATACAAATGTCTAGTATATTCTATCGTCGGGGCTGGTCTTTCCAAGCTTTAAAAATAGCATTCCAATCTATCTCCTTAATAGGCGGACCATTGATGGATATACTCATCAATGCATCAACGGTCAAAATATTAAGATTAGTTCTTATGTTATTCATCACAAAGTTTTGTTCAGAAAATCCCTGCTCACATATAGCAGTACTACAAGGTATGACCAAAGAGCTTAAAAAGAGATGAGCTCAAACAAAAATGAACTCTAAACCTAAAGAGCTGAAAAAGAGATGAGTTCTAAAAAAGAAGAGCCATTACCAAGAAAGAACAATAAGGAGCAAGGAAGAAGAATAAGAAGCAAGAAAGAAGAACAACAAGCACACCACAATGAGGAGAGCAACAATGAGTGATGCTCCAAATGCTAGTGTTGTGGCCTTATGTACTCTTGAAGGGTGACTATTCATAGCATGATAGGATAAGAGTCATATGTAAGCCTATGGTTGAGATACTATATCTTAGTGCATCTTCATGGATGAGTGTGCATATCAACAAATTTTATACGTTAATAACTACATTCAAAGCAAAATATTACATATCTACTTTTTATAGATGTATCAAAATAATAAGCTAATAAAATCTCATAGAATAAAGGCTATAGTAATAGACCATGGATTGTATTAGATAAATAAAGACATAGCCCATAGATCCATGGTAAGTGTCTTTTATGACCATACCAATTATAAGATGGGTCCATGTGTCCATAATAAATATAAATCCTTGGATATAAAATTAAGTAATTTACTAATTTTAAACGGACCTTTTATGAACCCTCGGTCCCGAAAAATAGGGGACCGAGGGTGGGACCGACTGAAGAACCTCCGGTCCCATGTTTTTTAACACATGCCGGGACCGGGACCGAGCTTGGGGCGGGGTCAAAATGACACCCTGGTTCGAAGGTGAGCACTGCATACCTACATATATACATAGTTAAATGGTATATAATAAGAACAAACTCTTTATGGGTCGACAAACTAGCAAATCGGAGAGCCCCGCTCCTGCTCCTAAGTCGGAGAGCCCCAATCTGCCTTTCGAGTATCATCCCTCTTTTCAAGAACTTCCATGCCGGAGCTACTGGGTGATAGACACACTCGCTCCGACACCACACCGCGCTTCACACGCCGCATACGCTTCGGCGTCGAACGGAGCATCGTCCATGTCTAAGAAGACGGTGCCCACCTGGCCTCTCCTCTCCGACCTCCCCTTCTCGTCTGCTGATGCAACTAATACGGCAGCCCATCTTCCCCCTCGTCAGGCCTACATGTAGAACCCAATTCCCAGCCCTAAATGTAGCTGTCGGCTGGCTGCTAGGTGTTCAGTGCAGGCTAGCCGAGTCTGTGCGTTGGAAATGCCACCCCCCACCATGCCTTTTGTCGCATCACGATTCACCTTCAGGGCTGTGTCTGGACACGCATTTACATGAAGAATCGAGACCCGCTAGATATTGGAATTCAGACTGCTCCAGTTAGGCTAGCAGTTAGTGTGCTGGACAGTTAGGAGAGAACATACCTCTTGTGAAGGGTCACGTCTCTCCATCACCAACAGGCACCAGTGCCTGCCCACAGAGTGCCTATGTGCCCACACACACACGATGTGATAACTAATCTATTCAGAATCTTTTCCTAGCATGTGTGTAATCTAAGTATGCATATGCTCATCACCATTTAATATGGTATCAAAGCACCCTCCATCTGATGGCCATGACGAGGAAGGCTAACCACTACCTTGGTGAAGTCTGGCAAAAGAGCAGTTGTTTCTTCGTCTATGGCTTGAAACGATTGATACCCTGTACTGGTTAGCAGACTGGTATCACGAAACAAATAACGGCAACTACGATGATGTTCAATGCGTAGCATCTCTGAGGCTATGTTTTAGAGCTCACACGAGCCTCAACCTGAACATCAACTTCTCATTGTGAGCCATATTTTACTAACATGGGATCCTCAGATTCCGTGAGTAAGTTGGTGAACTTTTTCGACGGAACCAACTATCCTTCATGGAGCAGAAAAATCGAAGTCTTCCTGTTGCGTAAAGACTTGTTCGGTGTGGTTGATGAAAGTGAACAGCGGCCTCTCACTCCACCACCTACCCCAGGTGAAGCCATCAGACATACACCCTTGACAGGACCCGGCAGTAAAATTGAATGGGACTAGAAAGACAGAAAAGCGAGGGCTAACCTGATGTTGTATATAACAGACGCTCAGATGAGTGTGGTGAGGCAGTTGAAGACTTCCAAGGAGGTCTGGGACAACTTGAAGGCCAATTACATGTTTGACAATGCTATCAACAAAGGTTTCTTGACCCGAAAATTCTACAATCTCTGGATGAATGAGACCGAGTTGATTGAGCGCTTCGTCAATAGCTTCATGCACCTCAAAGACGCAGTGGAGCTTGCACGCACCCAAGTGTCTGATAATGATGCCTCAGTGCAATTGCTACAAACTATGCCACCCACGTGGTCAGCGCTTGTGATGACCCAGACTGCCAATCCGAGGCCTCTTGACGAAACCATTGCTCTGCTCAGACAAGAGGAGCAACGCCGGAAGGGGGGAGACACCTCCTCCTCATCCAAAGGCATCGCTTTGTACACAGGTGGAAAATCAGGATCCGTCAGAGGGCGATCTTCCAGGGGGTTTCCAAGCAGGGGTGCAACCCTAGCAACAAATCCTAACGAGAAGCAAAAGTTCGGAACCTGTTTCTACTGCAAATTGCCCGGTCACCACCAACGGGACCGCCGCAAGCGGATTGCAGACATGAAAGATCACTCTTCCAGCAATGCCACTCACGGCGCCCGTCTCTTTGTAGTGTGCTTGAATGTCACTTTGGACTCCTACACATGGTTTGTGGATTCGGGAGCGACCCATCACATGATTGGACAGAGAGAGTGGTTTGTTTACATTTCACCTGTTGAGTTACGTGTATCTTGGAGCGACTCGGGCGTACAATCCAAGGCACGTGCTGCAATTACCTTACCTACGGGTGAGAGAGAGCTTCCTGGTGTTTTCCTCACTTGAGTAAGAACCTCGTTTCTGTCAGACAGGCACTTGAGGCCGGTTTCACGTTTGTGTTTGCCCCTAACAAGTGCACTCTTTTTTATCAATCCCGCCAACTTGTGGCCACATGCCACAGGTTCGGCAGATTGTTCGTGTTAGGCACAAGTCCGATTTATCATGAGAGTGAGGTCCTCCAACAACCTGAGGTGGGTAGTTTGACTCATCCTAACACATCATTTAGCTCCTTGGTGTCCTCATCACCTAGTAATTTGTGGCATTTCAGGTTAGGCCACGCAGGTGCACAAAGGATGAGAGCCTTACTGCAGCATGACTATGTGGTAGGTTTCCCTTTAAAGTTTGTTGTTGACCTAACTTTCTGTCCAAGTTGCGCATTGGGTAAACAACAACGGAAGAAATTTCCTGTAGGTTCCCATAGGAGTCCTGAATCTCTTGGTCTAGTTCATACAGATCTCTTAGGGCCTATGCAGACCCCCTCTCTACAATGTTCGCTTTATCAAGTTACCTTTATTGATGATCACACCCGTTTTGGATGGGTATACTTTCTGTCGGCCAAGTCAGATACATTTTCCACTTTCTGCTCTTGGCAATCGATAGAAACTCGAGCCGATGAAAGGTCAAGGTCCTCGGTAGCGGTCTTTGGGAGTAATGTTTTAGAAAGGGGTTTCTCCACAAAGGGGTTTTGGAAAATCCCAACCCTATTTGGGGCCGAAGTTGGTTTGGTTTTGTTGGTTTTGTAGGTGTTCATCCATCGGTTTCGGGCATTCTCGGCTCGCACCACTTCCTGTCGAGTCATTTACACCTTTGGCGCCTTGTACTCGAGTTCATGGCGATTTAGTCGTGTGATGAAGAACTAGTGACCTCATTGTTCCATAATTTCGTCATGTCAGTAGTTTACGCATTTTGTGTGGTTTGTATGTTTTGTATACCGGGGGCCTAGGCGCATAAGTGCGCGTCTAAACAACGCTATGCAAACTTGTGTGCATGTGCAAAAGAGCGAAAAATAATCTTCTAATGGGGAAACATGTCCTTTTGGAGGTCGAGGATGTCTTGGAACTCCCAACAAAATAACAAGTAGTAGACATCGGAGGTTCACCTAGACCGCTCTCATATATCTATCCTATGCCCTAATGCGACGAAGAACACCCTATCCCTTTTTATCCTTTACGGTGTTTAGTCTCTTGGTGACCTAGTACCGGGTTATCATCAAACATGCTAGGGGCCCTGGGTGAACAAGTGCATGTACCGAGGGCAAGGGGCCCGCGCGCACAAGTCTTGGCGCACCGAGCAGGGGCCGGTGCGCGCACTTGTGCGCGCACCGAGGCAAGGGGCCCGTGCGCGCACTTGTGCGCGCACCGAGCAGGGGCCGGTGCGCGCACTTGTGCGCGCACGAGGCAGGGGTCTTGTGCCTTGCCAGGAGGCCAGTGCACGCACAAGTGCACGCACCCAAGGTCAAGAAGGGCCTAGGAGCATGAACCCATATGGTTCATGCCTCCTAGTGCATTCCCAGTTCATCAAAGAAAAAAGAGCAAAAGTCTAAAAACCCTTAAAACCCTTAAAAATCACAAAAAGTCCAGTTTTTGCAAGTCTTGCGCACAAGTGCACGCACCCAAGGTCAAGAAGGGCCTAGGAGCATGAACCCATATGGTTCATGCCTCCTAGTGCATTCCCAGTTCATCAAAGAAAAAAGAGCAAAAGTCTAAAAACCCTTAAAACCCTTAAAAATCACAAAAAGTCCAGTTTTTGAGGCAAGTCTGCACTTGCTAAAATGACAATTTTTGAATTGTTTTGTATTTTTTGATATTTTGTTGTTTTAAAGGGTTCCTTTCGACGTTTTCAACCTTTTTGTGCACCTCCCTAATGTGGATATGTTCTTATCTTTACTTAACCCTCATCTTTTTCTAGTGGTTAAAACTTTGAACTAGTAGTGAGAACCTTTTGCATCTTTTGAATCTTGAGGCGTTTGGCGTGGGCCCGACTCAAGTGCGAGACCATGCCACTCTCATTCTCGCACTTGCATGTGGATCAAGAACATCAGTTCAACGAAGATATTATTGTCCCAATGTCTAAGAAACAAAGTCTGTAAAATTCTCGGGCGAGTATAGTCTTAGGATTCTTGGTATGAATGAAAGGTTGGTGCGCAAACAAGTTTGCCGAGTCTAACAAGCCCTAAAACTCTAAATGTTTTGTATCGTCCAACACCGCAATGATTGCGGATGTTGGAAGCTGATTTAGATGTAAGTGCGCGCATAAGTTTCTTGTGTCGATTTGAAAGAAAAAGCCGAGCGAGAATGGGACTTTAGGTTTTGCCACGTACTTGCAATCTACAATCTCAAATAACGTGTATCAAAACAATTATTCAAAAGGTTGCGGGTGACATGTCTGTGAAATCAAAAAGCGATTATAGTGCGGATTTTTTCAAGTGCAAAAAGGGGTCCGGCCACGTCCGTGTGCAAAAAGGGGTTTCAGGAGAAACCCCTTTCTAAACAGACGCTGTTGAGTTTGACAATGGTGCTTTCAATCAGCATTGTCGATTACATGGTATAATTAGACAGACCACTGTTCCCCATACACCAGAGCAGAATGAAGTTGTTGAACGGCAACATAGGACTCAAGTCGAGATGGGTAGGTCCATGTTGAAGCATGCATGTCTTTCTAATCACTTTGGGTCAAGCTCTTAACACGAAATTACCTTGAATCGTCTACCTACAAGGCCGTCGGGGTTGACCCGTGTGAAGCTTGGAGCTGTAAGCTAACCTTAGTCATCTTATTATTTGGATGTGCGGCCTATGTCCATGTTCCCAAGGCCCTTCGTAGGAAATTGGATTCTAAGTCTCATGAAGGTTTCTTGGGATATGGTGAGGCTGTGAAGGCATACCGTATTTATTTGAAGGACTCTAAGCGTCTCATCTTTGCTCGTGATGTTATATTTAATGAGCAGCCCCTCTTAACCTCTTTTTATCCTTTATGTTGTTTCTCTTTTCAAGGTGACCTAGCACCGGGTTATCATCAAACATGCTAGGGGCCTACTGGTGAACAAGTGCATGTACCAAGGGCACGTGGCGCTGCACAAGTGCGCCGCACTGTGGGCAGGCCGTGCGCGACTTGTGCGCCACCGGGCAGGGGCGCGCGCCAGCGCGCACCAGGGGCTGGTGCGCTGCACCAGCGCACTGTAGCCCCTGGCAGCGCGACTTGTGCGCGCACTGCAGGAGCCGCGCGCGCACTTGCGCACTGCGGGGCAGGAGGGCCAGTGCACGCACAAGTGCACGCAAAAAGGTCAAGAAGGGCCTAGGAGCATGAAACCATATGGTTCATGCCTCCTAGTGCATTCCCATGTTCATCCAAAGAAAAAGAGCAAAAGTCTAAAAACCCTTAAAACCCTTAAAAATCACAAAAGTCCAGTTTTTGAAGAAGTGCTGCGCGCCGCACTCCCTAAAATTTTTGATAATTTTTGAATTGTTTTGTATTTTTTGATATTTTTGTTGTTTTAAAGGGTTCCTTTCGACGTTTTCAACCTTTTTGTGCACCTCCCTAATGTGGATATGTTCTTATCTTCACTTAACCCTCATCTTTTTCTAGTGGTTAAAACTTTGAACTAGTAGTGAGAACCTTTGCATCTTTTGAATCTTGAGGCGTTTGGCGTGGCCCGGCTCAAGTGCGAGACCATGCCACTCTCATTCTCGCACTTGCATGTGGATCAAGAACATCAGTTCAACGAAGATATTATTGTCCCAATGTCTAAGAAACAAAGTCTGTAAAATTCTCGGGCGAGTATAGTCTTAGGATTCTTGGTATGAATGAAAGGTTGGTGCGCAAAACAAGTTTGCGCACGACAACAAGCCCTAAAACTCTAAATGTTTGTATCGTCCAACACCGCAATGATTGCCGATGTTGAGACGTTTAGATAGGCGCGCGCATAAGTTTGCGCGCAATCGTGTCCGTTTGAAAGAAAAAGCCGAGCGAGAATGGGACTTTAGGTTTTGCCACGCACTTGCAATCTACAATCTCAAATAACGTGTATCAAAACAATTATTCAAAAGGTTGCGGGTGACATGTCCGCAGAGAAATACCAAAAGGCGATTATAGCGGATTTTTCAAGTGCAAAGAGTCCGCGTCCGTGTGCAAGGGTTTCGTGGAGAAACCCCTTTCTAAACAGTATTTGTTGAGTTTGACAATGGTGCTTTCAATCAGCATTGTCGATTACATGGTATAATTAGACAGACCACTGTTCCCCATACACCAGAGCAGAATGAAGTTGTTGAACGGCAACATAGGACTCAAGTCGAGATGGGTAGGTCCATGTTGAAGCATGCATGTCTTTCTAATCACTTTTGGGCTGAAGCTCTTAACACAGCAAATTACCTTCTGAATCGTCTACCTACAAAGGCCGTCGAGGGTTGACCCCGTATGAAGCTTGGAGCAACCGTAAGCCTAACCTTAGTCATCTTCGTATATTTGGATGTGCGGCCTATGTCCATGTTCCCAAGGCCCTTCGTAGGAAATTGGATTCTAAGTCTCATGAAGGTTTACTGGGATATGGTGAGACTGTGAAGGCATACCGTATTTATTTGAAGGACTCTAAACGTCTCATCTTTGCTCGTGATGTTATATTTAATGAGCAGCCCCTCTTAACATCTCTTGTACAAGAATCTTCTCCAGATGATATCTTTTCTCAAGATTCTACTCAGGGGGAGGAAATGAGCTCTAGTGCTTGGGGGAGGATGAGTGGGAGCTAGCACCTAGTCAAGCCACTGAGTCAGCAGCTATTGCTCAGCAGCCCATTTTTCCAGCAGTGATTGCTCAACAGCCAATTCCTCCATCTGCGCCCATGCTGCCCCTGCCAATTCCTCTAGTTGTGGCTATGCAGCCTTTTGCCCCCTTGCCCACTGTGGCTATTGCTCAACCTTCTTACCCCGCTTTGCCATCCAGCAGCAATACTATTGTTGATCAAAATGAACTTGATTTTCCCTTCCCTGCAGAAGGTGTTACTCACCCCCCGGATTTGTCTTCACCAGTGGAAGAGCCTCCTACGCTTCGACGTTCCACCAGGCAAAGACAACTCAGCTGGAAGGCCCGTGAGAATCTCGAACAAGCTTCTTTCACTTCTACCTTTAATTCCCCTCAAGAGGAAAAGACTGTCTCAAGTCCTTACTTGAGAGCGCCCCCGGCATTGAATCCCGTGGCTCTTACTTGCGCCGAAGCACTCATGGCTTCCTCGGACATCCAAGAGCCATCCAGTTATAAGGAGGACATTTTCGGGCCGCAAGCATCCGAATGGAAAAAGGCAATCGATGATGAGTTCCAGTCACTCAAAGACAATAAGACCTGGTGTCTTTGTGAACTGCCTGAAGGACGCTCGGCCGTGGGGAGTAAGTGGACTTTTAAAATCAAGTACATTGCTGATGGTGCAATCGAACAGTATAGGGCTCGTCTCGTTGCACAAGGGTACACTCAATGGGCTGGTGCTGATTATGATGTGGACCACCTCTTCTCCCCGGTTGTCCAGATAAGCTCCCTGCGCACTATTTTGGCCCTCGCTACCATACATGATCGGGAAGTAGTTCAATTAGATGTCAAGACGGCATTTTTGTACGGCCGTCTCAAAGAAGAAATATACATGCGTCAACCCGAGGCATACGAAGAGAAGGGCAAGGAGCATCGGGTATGCTTACTCTTGGGGAGTATTTATGGTCTTAAGCAGTCCGCCATAAATTGGAATGAGTTGATGAATGAGGTCCTTTTTGAGTTTGGATTTGTTAAATGCCCATCTGATGGTAACGTCTACGTTCTTAGGTCTGGGACTACACTTGTCAGCCTCGCCCTATACGTTGATGACTGCATGCTAGCTAGCAATGATAAGTTGGGCTTGCTAGCAAAGACTATTTACCGTGCTCGTTACATTTAAGTCAAACTCAATATATTAAAATACATTAACCAAGTTCAACATGCTTGAGTGCAAGCCAGCTTCCACTCCTCTTGCTGTGGGAGCGCCTGTGAGTGCAGAACAGGCACCCAAGAATGATGAAGAGCGGAAGTATATGAAATCCATTCCTTATCAAGAGGCTGTTGGTCGTATTAACTGGATACGCACCACTTTGAGGCCTGACCTTAGCCATGCTGTCCGCGTTTTGGCCCAGCAAATGGCCAACCCAGGACCGGCTCATTGGTCGGCACTCAAACGCACTCTACGCTATCTTAAGGGTACCATGACCCATGTGCTCCTGTATGATGGGCATGTAGCGAAAGGCTCTCACACCCCTCAGTTATCCGCTTATACGGATGCCGATTGGGGGGGAGATGTGGACTCAAAGAAATCGACCTCCGGATTTGCGCTGATGTTGTGCAATGCCGCCATCGACTAGGGTTCGAAGAGGCAAACCGCCATAGCCCTTTCTTCTACGGAATCCGAATACATGGCAGCTACTCAGGCAACCAAGCGTGTGGTTGATCGAGTCTGCCTACTTGAGGAGCTCGGCATGACACAAGTGAAGCCCGTGATAATTAAGATTGACAATCAATCCGCTCTTGCTTTGGCTGGGAACCCAAAGTTTAGCTCAAGATCGAAGCACATCGACTTGCAATATCATTATGTTCGCGAGAAATGTGCAGCCGGAGAGATCAAGCTTGAATACTGCCCGACTGAACACACGGCAGCAGATATCTTAACCAAGAGCTTGCCAAGGGATAAGCACATAGCCTGTATGACCCTACTTGGAGTTTGTCCTGTGACTCCTGTCCTAGACTAGCATGACCCTCAGCCTAACATGTCGAGTCTGAGGGGGAGTATTGCAATTCAGACTGCTCCAGTTAGGCTAGCAGTTAGGCTAGCAGTTAGTGTGCTGGATAGTTAGGAGAGAACATACCTCTTGTGAAGGGTCACGTCTCTCCATCACCAGCAGGCACCAGTGCCTGCCCACAGACTGCCTATGTGCCCACACACACACACGATGTGATTACTAATCTATTCAGACTCTTTTCCTAGCATGTGTGTAATCTAAGTATGCATATGCTCATCACCATTTAATACTAGATGGACAAGGAAGCCAGACGTGCACATCTGCGGAAGATCATGAGGATGCTAAAGTAGTCTGCGATCAACTTGTTGTGTTTCCCCCTAATGTTGAACGGGGCGTGCCTAGATGTTGATTACCACAGCAGTACATGTGTCATGTGTTTCAGCCTTTATGCTTTGGGGCTGGCACTCAATCCTGACTCCATTGCAATAGAAAGTACATAAAATAATGGTGAAAAATTGCATTGATCAGAGTTGCAGGAGATGGATTCGTGTGAGAGGCAATCGGGTGCTGGCACGGGCAGGGCGTCACCTTTTGAAATTGAAATTGCGACCAATTACAATTTTGGCTGCCGTTTCCGCACCTTGCCCAGATTTGGAGGTCGGGAATTAGACATGAACAGGTAGCCACAAGACTTCATCGGCACTTCAGCACATACTGTCGAGGCCACGACGGAAAATGATTATAGATCAATCCCAGTGCCACAAATAAATCAATGCACTGGCCGGGAATCGAACCCGGGTCTGTACCGTGGCAGGGTACTATTCTACCACTAGACCACCAGTGCTCGTTGACCAGATCAACAGCAAAAACAATTTGGTTTTTTTACCATATGCGGTAATCCCGAACCCTGAATCTACTCCGTCCCTCTTCCAGATTTAGCATGAAAGCTCTATATTGTGCTGCATGCTGCTCCCGCGGGAATGTTGGTCACTGGGTTAGTTTTTCGGACAGTTCTGACGGTGGGCTTTTTATGGCAGCTTTTGTAGTATGGGTGCAGGCATCGGGCCATCTTCCTGCTATAACTCCCACGGCTCTATGTCAAAGGCATGCATTTCTGTGCGTGTTTACTCTGTAGTCATGTGGAAGTGAGTGTTGGAATATGTGTGAGAACTTCTGAATTCTGTGGATGATGGCAGGTCGCTTTTCGCCTGCTGATCCCCTGTTTCCTCATGTCCAATGTGAGGGCTCCAGATTCCATGACTCTCGTGGCATTGCTGCAAGGCAGTCAAACAGGATTGTTTGATGGGTAGTATAGTGTAAGCCATATGAGGGGAGAAAACCTCTGAAGCCGTAGGATGGGGAGTTTGCAGCTTTACAGATGACGTATCAGGCAGATTTGCTTGCTGTATGGGCATAGAGTCTGCTGATGTAGGGGACCTACCTAAAGCACGAGCAGGGTGCACCCACTGATAGTACCTGACGTGGAGGGGAGGTGGAGTGTGGAAACATGTGAACAGGTTTCCTCACGCTCGCATCACATCCAACCAAGGGTCTCGTGGCGCTACCGATCATGGCAATCGTGCACGTAAGCCTTCCAGGAGGCTTCTACCATGACGCCCAGATTGGAGGTTCAAGTCTTTCTCTGCCACACGAGAAATTCTGAGGCCGAGGTGCAACAATGGAGACCAATTTTCCCGGGTACGAGTGCATCCCAATCTTCCCCCAATTTTCCCCTTGTCTCAGGCCTGCAGGGATGGAAGGCCCGCCGCACACGTTGCCCCCTCCGTGGTCCTACTTGTAGCCGTCGGCTCTGCGAAGTGTACAGTCAGGCTGGACATAGCTATGGCCTGTGCATGGAAATGCCACCCCCATCCCATCCCTTTTGTCGCATCACGATTCACCTCCCTCCAGTAGGCCGAGCGATCCCGATTGCTCAGGCCAAATTGGGACAGCCAACCATGGGCATGGGAAGAAATTCTACATATCCCACCTTGCCCAGCTTTAAAGAAGGCAAGTTAGAGAAAAACTGCCAGCTACAACGACATATCCGGCATTCCAAGCATCTACGGAAAGAGGCCAACGACGGTGCACTTCTTCTCGGGTGCCCGCCCTGCATCCCAGTTTTGCCCCTCCGGATGCAGCACATAAGCTCAAAACACTTACAGCATTGTTGTCCACTACAACAAAGAGTGGACAACAAAGATCAGTTATCACATAAAGAACACCATCTATTTCACATAATTCTTTTATTTGATAACATCTTACAAATACCCAAAACACTTGACAACATTGTTGTCCATTACAACCAAGAGTGGACAACAAATTACATAAAGAACCCCATTACTATGTACAATGTGATACTTCATCATCTGTGGAATACCGATCTGGTCACACGGGAGCGTGTGTGTGACTTTCTTTTTTTTGGGTGTACGCTACGAAAATATGCCACGGCATCTTTCAGATACTTGTGTACAATATACGTATAATACGTACCACATCAGCTTCTGTAGGTTTGTACTCGGGGCAAAAACTTTCTATGACACGATCATACGCCTAATGTTCCGATTGTGTCATGCATATGTTTTCTTGTTTAGGATTTTAGGGTTTCGATCCAACCAACACACATACACAATTTTTTGTTCGCCAGGAACTGCATGTCGCGAGGGACAATGCCTATGCGAAGGGCTTGGAGGGTATGGACTTCCTCCCCGATATGTACCACCGCACTGCAGCGACATTGTGCGAGGAGTGTAGGAGCGGGAGGCCGCCCGAGTACCTCCAGTGGGCGCATGCAAGGCCGCCGTGGCGTGACAGGATCACCTGCGTTATGTAGTCCAGTAGGCCCTTTGAACTATACGCACTGCAGGCTTTTTTGGGTGCAATCCTTGTATGTGTGCGACTGTTTTCATGGAAGCCCTTCTCTGGTCGCTCGTACAAGCTTGTTTCGGTAGTTAGTGCTATGTGAAATCGCACCCCAATAGGCGAGCTTAGGAAGCGTTGCGGCCTTGTATGCCAAAGCAGTGTAGCCTTGCACGTAAGGGCAAACGCACTCAGCCGCGCCAGAAACGCAATTGCAAACAGTAAGCGCAACGCTAACGCAACCGCTGACAACCCTAAAAAATTTGGATGCCGCGTGACCAGAGATGGAATATTGCGTGCCGCAATGGCGCGGCAACGCAAATGACCTAAACGCAACTCTAAACCCGAGAGAAGAAAAGTTTCTGTGTACCGTGAAATCTTTTCGTGCATCATGGGGTAGGTTGACGACATCGGGACACGGGGGGCCGCAGCCCTGACCGATGTGGTCATGCGTGACATACCGAAATAGTTCCGCCGTATGCGGCGGGACTATTTCTTTCTGTCCACAACCCTAAAAAAATGTGGATGCCGCATGACCAGATCGGTATTCCATAATCATCTCATCATCATCGTGTTGGGGGACAAACCAGGAGATGGGATGGCAATCAAGTTGTGAGCCTTGGGGGTGGGATGGCAATCAAAATCTGAGCTTTTAGGAATGTCATTCAGGCTTGGTCCCATCCATCATAGACCAAGTGAAGGCCTGAAGTCCATATAAAGGGTATTGGACCATGGACCACATGTGTCTATTGAATCATACAAAAATACATCTTGTGTCTAATATATTCATATTAATCGTGATTATTTTATATTTAATGCATTAAAATATTTAAATATCTAAATTATATAATATATTATTTTTAAGTTAGAATTACTCTTTGTAAAGCTGGTTGTGATGGAAATCTGGCAAGCTTTGGGAATAAAAGTTACCGAAGTAGAGATCAGAGACAAGACAAGCACATATGTGCAGTACGTACGACCTATAGGTAGGTACATAGGTACATATTCATATGTTAAAATTGCGCTTAAATTTGAAAATTGTTGGGCCGTGGATGTGTGTAAGAGAAGCTGGAAGGGAAGTCAGGTTTACAATCAGTGTTGAATGTTTGCGAGAAAGGTGCATGTCGCACGGCGTGTGCGAGGGCGTTGTAGGAGTAGTATGGGAGACGGGGTGGATTTGAGCGGCAGAAGCGGACACACACTCGCCTGCCCTTACCGGCTTTAGAGGTGTTCGCTGTTGTTGGAGGCAGCCAGGAGCTGCAGGGTGCGGTTACCATTTGTCCTGGGGTGAAAACGGGAGAGATGGGGAAGAGGCGGGACCGCCGGCATGGCACCTTGGGCGGTGGGGTTCGTAGGGTGAAGCTTGATCTTTCGCGGGATGACGACCTAGCTTCGAATTCCTCTGGTAAGCAGTGTGCATACTGTGGCTGGTGCTGTGGGGGTTTGGTACGAGACTCGTGGTTGATGGGCTCTGGCATGTGTTGGCATGTCGAATGATGCAGAAACTGGTGCAAACGACCAAACCGGCGGTGATGAGAGTCAGTTTAACAGCGCTGGAGTACCGTCTCCACGACTGCTTCCAGGTGGGTTCATAGGGCTTGCCTCCATGGTGCCTGTGCAAGCCAGTGCTTGCATGCAAAGGCACTCGTTCTGGGACCATTCAGATACCTCCAGAGTTGTGGCTGGAGAGATTGATTCTGGGGCCTGTAGGGTGGCCCTGATGTTGGGAACCAACAAAGGGTCAGATCAGGGCGGCAAGCAGCAGGGAAAATTGAATGACATTCAGCTTTGTTGAGGTCAGGCTTGCTTCTACTTTGTCAGTATGGCCGTACAGGGCAACGTTCACTGAACCAGAGCGGGTGGAGAATGCAGCCGGCAGCAATTGCCATCTCGGTTCGTATGTTTCTGGCTTTGTTTGGTTTGTTAACCTGACCCGTTGCCATGAGAGTGTCGGGTGTGTCGTATGTCATATGCTCTCCTCTGCCACGACCCACAGCAGACGGCTGCTGCATAGAACATAGCACACCAATTAGGACCCTAGTAGCGTCCGTGCTCCTAACGCTCAGCATAACTTGTTGTCAATTTAAACAAACTGCTGACCCACACGAAGACCGATGCAGCTAACGCCCAGTTCTTTTTGTCATCTTTTGAGGGTGTGACTTCCGGGGTTCATTAGGTGTGGGTTGTGCAGGTGCAGGTGCAGGTGCGAGTACCGAAAATCCCCTATCACTTCTGGGGCAGTACAGTGACGAGGACGAGGAGGAAGAATGTGACATAGCGGTACCACGGCCGGAGAATGGAACAAGAAGGCACATTGCACTGCCACCTCGCCCTGTGGATGAGCAGGTGAGATTTTGGGAGCTGTCCTGGAGGGCTGGGAGCGAGTTTCTGACTCATTTTTAGGAGGTGCTTCCCTTGTCCCTCTGGGTCCTTGATCTGATGCAGTGGTTTCGCCATGAAGGTGGCAAATTTCATGGCAGATTTGCAGACAAGTGGCCTGCTGGAACATGAACTTGGAGGTACCATACGGGCTGATGTTGCAGTTGGCAAGGCACAAACCACTGGAGTCAATGGGCAGGTGGGAGGTGTGGAAGATTTGGTTGTAGCCAAGCCCGTGGAGGATAAGGGAGAGAGGAAAGATGACAGGTTATGGAGGTATCAGACCTCCAATGGCCTGTCCAGACCAAATGTGAATGGGGGGATGCCTGAGAATCACATTTACGATGGGACTGTGGCATGGAAAGTTGTGCTCGATCCTGAGAGTGGAGATTATTACTATTGGAACACAACAACTGGTGAAACTACGTGGGAGAAACCTGCTGCCACTAACTTAAGGGAAGAACTGAATTATAGGTCTGTGTCTCAAGTGGAACACATGTTGGATCATCACATGGAGGATGTGGCAGCCGCTGACATTCAAAATGATGGGAACACGATAGAACCTTGTATTACTGAAACAACGCAGGATGTAGGTCGGGAGTCTATGCCATTGGTAGGACTAGAATCTGAGCCCACAGGCATGCCTGCACAGGAATTGGAATTAGAAGGACCAAGTATTAGTGGGCAAGGTGATGCTCAATCTGCAGTCCCGGTACTTCAGAAGCTAGGGTGGGAAAACGCTAGTTCGGATGACACATTTGCCAGTGAGCTGAATGGTCTGTCGGCTGAGCAGGCAATCACCACATCTCTGGCGGTATTGGACTCAGCTTGTCTAGAAGACACGTCTCACCTTCAAGACGCTGGTAGGAAAGATGTTATGCTGGACGGAGAGCAGTGTAATAACCCTGAGACCCGCTCAGGTGTAGCTGCCTTGATAGGAAATGATGGAGGTCATCAAGAACAACTGAAGCAATTCCTTGCCTGGGGAGAGTCAGTAGCATGTCGCCTGGAAGTTCTTGCAGGGTTCGCTTTAGTTACCCATTCCTTGGCTGGTGATCTCCTTTGGTGTTATACCTAGCATAATAGTTCAGTTTGAATATTTTTTCTGATTTGGCTTTTTTGGTTGTGCAGTGACGGTTTGCAAGCACTTCCATTGTGTGTCCGTGTTGCAATTGAAGCCAGGATTAGAGTATCAGATTGTCAAAATCTTGCATCTGAAGGGGGTTTGGATGAAACTTTCAGAAGCTACAGTGAAGAGCACTTGAAATGGTTGGAGTCAGCTACTCCAGTGGAGGAAGCTATACCAGTGGAGGAAGCTGCTGCATCAGCTGAGGCTGAGCAAAATGCAGTGGATAGGACACTAGAAAGAAGTTTCCAGTCATCGAATGCAGGGTCAATTAATGAGGCCCCTCAAGCTGGAAGGACAGGTTTCCGAGCACTTCGTCCTCCAGTTTCTGCACAGCACTCAGACACTGGTGATGAGGCGGAGGACAGGGAGCCTCATGAACATCAAGTTGAGTCTGATGCTGGGGCCCCAGCTGAATCAGTAAGGCCTGTGATGGATGAGGCTGTTGAGGATGAAGGGCTTATCAGCCAAGAGAATTCAATCGACTCAGCAGAACCTTCTCAAGTGGATGCAGAACATGTTGTCCAACCCTTGACATTAGAGCAGCACGCAGAGCCTTCTGTGTCCTGCTTGATTGAGCCTCAAGATGGCCCCGTGGACCTAGGTAATGCTGGTCCATTGGACGTGAGTAACGAAGTTGACATGGAAGTCGATATGGATGTCGACGATGGTGCGTGTGATGAGGAACCTGCAGTGGCATCTGTATCTGCTCCTACAGGGGATTACTGTGTCCATAGTATTGTGAACTATGGGGATCCCTCACATGCAGGGTCTGCAGGCCCTGGTTTATTATCTCCCTACCCTTTGCCTTTCCCCATGTCTATGTATCCAATGCCATTGACAACTGATGTCTGGCAACAACAACCACCTCCTCCTCCTCTTCCTGATGATGATTGGGTACCGCCTCCACCCCCTGACCCTGAGATTGCACCCCCTCCACCTCCGGATGAACCTCCCCCCCCTCCTCCTCCTGAATTTACTTGTGACTTTTCTGCTACGGCTATGCTAGCTCCCCACTTTATACCTGGGACCTCCTACAGCTATTTTTCAGCACCAAGCATGTACTACTACGCGCAGAGTTTGAATGGTTATAGGATGGTCAGTGGGACAGTAAATGGTGTCTCAAATGGGACAGTAAATGCTGTTTCAAATGGGACTGTAAATGGCACAGCGAATGGCTGGACAGGCGCTGTTGTGGATGGAAGGTCTGAGCCAAAAGCTGGCCAAGTTGACGAAGCTAGTTTGAAACCTTCCACATGTGCCAAGGAAGCTGCTCCATCAGTAGCAACAGAGAGTGCTAGCACCAGCACAGTTTCAAAGAAACCACCGAAAGGTGAAAATTGTAATTTGTTGAACACCTTTTGGTCACCATTCTTGGAGCCGTTGCTTTGTACCTCTGCCACCTTTGCCTTATAGCTAACTTGCTGTTGTTATCTTTCAGTGAGCCGCGGTAAGAAAAGGCCACATAGCACAGCAGTTGCTCCAACTCTGAGGTCCAACAAAAAGGTGTCAAACTTGGTGAATAAGGTACTGTCTTCTTGTCCAGATAGATCTCTGTTGTACTGCTCGGGGAATCTCGAAGCAAGCGCTTCTTCATTGATCAATTACCCTACTTTGTCCTATAATAGTGGATAGCAGCGAAGGAGGAACTTCAAGAGAGCGATGAAGAAGAAAATGACAAGTACGACATTGATGCAATGGAGAAAAAGCGGCAGAAAGAGATAGAGGTATAATGGAATGTGGTGTGCTGCTCTTCTCAAGAAGTGTTTTTAGCTCTTTGGTTCAAATTGCAGTGGTGACAATCCAATCTCTTCCCAGGAATGGCGACGGGAGCAGCTTGCTAGTGGGGGTGCTTTGGATAATGCAAACTTTCAACCTCTGGGGATTGCAGACTGGTAAGAGGCCCTCTGCACGCTTGATAAGGAGCATGGAGCGTGGGAGGCAACTGACAAGTCCATCGCCTCACTGAACATGGCCTGTGGCTGCAGGAGGGAGCGAGTGAAACGTGCCAAAAAGACGGAGACAAAATCCTCGGCCGGTGAAACTGCGGGGTCCAAAGCAGAGAAGCCTGATCTGAAGGAGCTCGAGAAGGGTCTGCCTTCAGGATGGCAGGTACAAAATAAACGTCCCCAATAACCCGCCCATATCGATCGTGCAGCAGAAACGACACACTGCTAACCGCCCTTGCGTGCTGCAGGCATTCTGGGACAGCTCCTCGGGAGAAGTCTACTACGGCAACTTGTCCACATCTGAAACCAGTTGGGACAGGCCCCAGTAAAGGTCAGGGCAGGTCGGTGCAGGGGAAGGCAGGGCACATTGCCGTGCTTTCGTGACAGGTGTGCAGCGCTGAGTCCAGACTCTGCACCGATGTGAGGGCTATGCGATCAACAGTTAGCTCTTTGGTTTTCCCAGACTGTCCAGCCTTGCTGAGGAGGAAGAGTCTCTCACGCAAGCCTCATTTCAGTAGGAACCAGACTTCACCTCCGTTGAGTTTCTTGTTGTATATAAAGAAAGTGTCAAGAACGGAACTTTCTTCCGCCACTGCTGTGAATAGCAAAGTTAGTCGTGTCCCGAGAAAAGGCTATGGCGCCGTATCTACTGCCGGGCGATGAAGGGATGTGATCACCAAACCAGGGGCCAGGGATAGGATCCTGAGAGGCCGAGGGGGCAGGTTGCAGGACGGCCATGTGGCAGCCCCGTCAGGTCAGGTCAGGTCAGGTCAGGCCTGGCCAGATGTGGTGCACAGGGCCAAAGCAAGGCTCACTATCTCTCTCCCCGCGTCGCCCACTGTTTCCACCATCGATTCTCTCTCCCTCTTGCTCCTACCTGCCTCCCTGCCTGCATCGCTTCCATTGAGGTCCATCGCATTTCGCGCAGCCCACCCCGTGCCAGGATCGTCACCTACCCACGCACCGTCGCCCACAGCCCACCTTCGTCGAAGCGAAGGCCGAGGCCAAGGAGGACGCAGGGTCCAAGGCAGATTCCCGACTTGCGTGCTCGGAGCAGCAGCAGCAGCAGCAGCAGCCAGGCTAGAGAGGGAAGGAGAGCATCGCCCCCGGAGATGGCCCGAGCTCCGCAGCAGCCGCCCTCGCTGTGGCTGTCGCTGGTGAGGCCCTGGCTGGTCTGGATTGCTTGGCTTGTTGCGTAATGCGGGCCCGGGAGGCCAGGCGATCTGCGCTGGCCGGGTTCCCCGGCGGCAGCTCCTTCTCCGCCTTCCCGCCTTGCTGCAATTCTGTAGGCAACTGACGCCGGCTGGTCTGGTGGGCGATGACAGGGGTGTTGGGCGGCTGGCCTGCCGCTTGCTTCAGTCTTGTCCCGCTGTGGGTCGAGTTCCAGTTGGAGTTAGAGCACATTTCGATTGATGGGTTCGCTGGAGTGCGGTGATAGACGGAGCGCGGGGCTCTGGAGAAGGCTCTGCTTCTGCGGGATCTTGGGTGGGGCAATTCGAGCCTGAGGGAATGTGCGGATCCTGTGTGCTTTCGTTTTCTGGAATTTCGACGGTCGGAGGAGCCGAGTATTCCTGGGAGTCGGAAGATCGTGGGTCGGGTCTTGGCGCTTGTGGATCTCGTCTCATCCTGACCGCCCGGGAAGATGGGGTTTCTCAAAGTGCAGGACGGGCTTCTGTTGGTCATTCTGCCAGCTCTCGACGTGAGGTCCATGATTAGAGACAAGGAGACGGGTTTTGTGGGCGGAGAGCGAGACTGGGATGGTGGTGTTGATGATTGGTGACCCAATCTTTCAGTTCGGTTGATCGGAGATGCAGGAAGAAAGTGATGTTGGGCCGTGATGTCAGGTGAGCTTGGCTTGGCTGGCTTGTTGGAGCTTCGGAGACAGTGATGGCACCTTTTTGAGTGTCTCTTGACCATGTTGGAATGGGATGGTTTGGGAGAATTCGGTACCAGCTGTGGAGTGACTGTGGCTGGTTGTGAGGACAGTGGCAGAGAACGTTCTGCCTTTCCAAGAGTAGTTCCGAGGATGGAGGACTGTGCCCCAGTTCGAGAGCAGGATGGGGCTCATCGCAGCAGTTCTCTAGTTATGTGGTGATGTATGCACTGACTGCGATAAGTTATTCGATGGATTGAAATGGTTCTAAGCTATCTGTAGCTAAGAGCACCCGGCATGGCAGTGCGCAGTAGTGTGTTGGGTGCTTGAAGATGGAATCTTAGAGTTGTCGAGCTACAAAGCGACGAAGTAGTTGTGTGGAAAGGATGGGGTTGCCCCATCCTAGTGACGAAGCACCAGATGGGCATGTGATTCTGAATGCCTGCACGCAGAAGCAGCCCTCTGGAGTGGGTATTGGATGTAGTCATGAAGGTAGTTGTGTTTGCAGGGGGAAGGACCAGCACATTGTGGTGCCGCTTCCCCGAGTTGTATCGAGATTGAGCAAGGAACTCGGGATTGAGAGGTTGCCCAATCCCGGACCGGGAAAATGCGTTCAGCAACCGATGTTATCATCAGCTATTCCTCTAGAGAGATATAGTAGCACTTTGGAATACTGTGACTGCTCTGGTGGAAATGTCATAGCAGAGCTTTCAGGAACCGTTGCAAGCAGCAGCAAAACAGGGTCAGGCTGGAGCACACTAGCTGACCTATCTGCAAAGAAGGCCCTGATACCAGGAAAAGCAGTATGGGAATATCTACCCCCATCTCATACTGCCTCTGCTGGGAAGGGCAGCAGAGGGCAGAGTGATAAGGCTCAGCAAGGGTCAGATGAGCCGACTTCAATTATTCTGGGATTTGATCCCGCCAATTCAACCTGCCAGACTGCTTCGCCTGCCGATACTGCAGGGCCTAAAAACGTTGACTTCGAGACCAAACTTAAGGAGAGTACAGATAGTCTAAACACCTGTGCAAAGCCTACTGCCCTAGATTTGTCTGGAATAGTACCAGGTGCTCGAAGGTGTTCTGGATCAAAGGAGCACCCATGTCTATCGACTAGAAAGAAGAGTATATCACCTCTATTGGAGCTCCTCGCACCCGATTCAGGCTTTGATTTGCACAATGGAAGGCAAGAAGTTCATGGCAGAGGAGTGGATGGTCGTGAAGGTGTGTTGGAAGGCAACTTCTCCCAGCACAGGGAGGACACCAAGAGAGCTTGCCCTGTGTCTACGAGCAGAGATGCAGGGGGGGGATGGGGGTCACAAGAAATATCCACAACAGCAGCTGTGAAAAGCAGATTGACTGAGGTTCCTGAGTTCACAAATCAAGGATGTCTGACGACTACTCAGAAGTTGAATCTTGGAGACGAATTTTGTCAGCTGAAAGCAGGAACTGGAGGAGTCTGCTTTCCGAGCAATCATACAGTGTCAAGAGCTTGTGATGTGGACCAGAGCTGTGTGTCAAGTGGGACCTTTTATGTTCCAGTCACACTCGACTGCACAAGCTCGCCTGGTTTTACGCCAAGGAGTTTTGATAGCACACAAAGGACTTTACGAGGTGAACATATCATTGAGCATTCAGATGGTCCAATATGTCCATTACCATTTTCTACCTCCTCTGCTGCTGAACAGTGTTCTAGTCAGGGGATGATGGCTAATTGCTTGATTCCAGCACATGCTTCAGTGTTCATGCCCAGTAGCCCAGGTGACAATAATTTTTCTTCCACCATGTTAATGGTAGAGAATTCACTGAATTGCAGCCAGGCAAGCACGCCTGTTCCAATCCCTAGGCCCTCTGAGGATCTGCATACAAGGACACATCTGCGGGCTCGAGACTATTTTGGTCCACGCACTGATGGACCTTTGTTAACCAGTCAGGTAGGTGACAGTTTCGAACGTGGAGCTTTCACTTCTGATGTCCAATCTGCATTGATTGAATATCCAGTGCATAAATCAGTGGAGTCAGGTTCCACTGATGGCGAATTATTACTGCTGAGAAATGTCAGGTCACCTCATAGTGGCCCCTCACCTGGTTTATCTCTCTCACCTCTCGGGCCTCGATCTGGCTCAGCTTCCCTTGGGTTGTCTCCTAATAGAATGAGAATATGGGAGTCAAGAGCTTGTATGTATTCTCCACCAAGCCGCCGGCATTCTTTACCAGATCCATTTTATCTACGAGGACACTTGGTCGATGAAGACATACTAGAGGAAGCAAGTGGGAGAGTGTTTGAGGAAACAGGCGATGCATACCGATATTGGATGCCAGGCACCACCTTCAAGCAAGTAAATGCTGGAGGTGGCTCTGGAGTAGAGTTCCATTCAATATCTTCCTCAGCGTTGAAGTCTTCCGGACATGGAGCATCTGTCCGGAGGTCATTAGTTGGATCTTTCGAAGAGTCATTGTTGTCAGGGCGCTACTTGTCTGGAAAGCCTTCGCAGGTGTGTTGCGTATATTAATTACCGCTTTCAGTTAGTATTCCTGCCTGCAGGTTGTGTGATGTTCAGACATAATTGCATTGGGCTTTCTTTGGTTTTCTTATCGTTGACGGGGCAATCCAGTTAAAAGGGGTGGGCAGGCAGATGTACACTCTGTGTCCTTTTCAGTGATTTCGTATGTCTGAGCATCACATCGGAACTTATGCCAAATTTGTCAATCTTGCAGAGGATACACGGTTTTCTAGCTCTGTTGAGTGTTACTGGTGGAAGCTGGTTCCCATCAATCAAGAAGCTGCCCTTCTCTGTCACTTGTGTGGATGGAGACAGCTCACAGCTGTACTATGCATCAATTGATCTGGCAGATATCATAACAACTGAAAACTTGAAGGGTAACAAGGGCACTGTCGACAACAAATCTGTAAAAAATCGCTATCGAATTCCAAGCAGGGGCCGCATACAATTGGTACTAGAGTCGTCCTTCCCACTCCCTTGTTTGTGTTATTTGCTTGATTGTTTGCCTTCTTACCCGTGTTTGACTGTGCTGTTTCAAGAATGTTGCGTAATAAGATGGAGTTGTTCCTCTGCAGGTTCTCAGCAACCCAGAACTAACACCTGTTCATACATTCATTTGTAGCTATGACTTGACGGACATGCCACCGGGTACCAAGGTGAGTGACATTTTGCAGGGGAGATTTTGTAGGATAAAAGTTCTTGTATTTCTGTCTGTCATCTTTAATTCGCAAACTGTTTGTTGGGTTTTCCTTCTGTAGACATTTCTACGTCACAAAGTCTCACTAGCAGGCAAGGGGTCTCCAAGCAGTATGAAAGTTCCTCGGCGTAAGGTTTGTTGTGAAAGTCCAGGCAGCAACAATGTTAATACGGAGGAGGTGGGCCTGTACAGCAAGGGAACCCAGCAGCATAACAGTACAGATGTGCAAGAGCCCAGTGAAATGGGTGTAGATGTCAGTGAATGCAGTTCTCCATCCGAGAAACTGCCGAGCAATGCAAATGTAGCCAGGCTTTACTGCTCCATGGACAACAAGCAGACTGTCAGAGCAGAGTTGAGTGCTAGCCACTCAGCCAAGGCACGCACCAATACCAAGACAGCAAATCTTTGCTGTGGGAACTCAGAGAATGGCGGAAGTGTGCTCCGTTATGCTCTGCACATACGATTTTCGTGCCCGCCTCTGAAGACCAGAGGCAAGTCTCAAGGTGGCCATGATTTGGATGGACTTCCATCCATGAGCCCAGGACCCAAGGCTTCACAGGACGAGCGACGATTTTATATATATGGTGATCTACGAGCAGTGTTTCCCCGCAGACAATCCGATTCTGATGAAGGCAAGGTAAGCAGAGAGCAGTCGGTGGGACATTTCATTGTCTTAAGCACATGCCTGGACATCCTTGTCAACCGAACTGACCCATGCAGTGGGAATGGCAGCTGCATTCGGAGTATAACTTTCCTACAAATCCTAAGTATTTCGAAATATAAGCTCTTCGTGGGAAATCTGCTGACACCTCGGTCCACCAGCGCAGGGGAGCCGCATTTGGCTCAGCTTTCAATCAAGTGTACATACTCCCTTCCTGTGAGATCCTACTGATAGATAGTCCTACTTGTAGATAATTCTGTGCAGCTCTAGACGTTGGGGTGTTAGATTGGTGCTCCTCATACACTCGTAGTCCATTTGAAGGTTTGCAAAGTGTCCTTCAAATTCCTGTTGATTGTCATACCATGGGAGCAGTTGATGGCCGCTGGCTTCTGGTTTTGTGGTAATAGTCGCGGTTTGAAGAAGAGTAAAGTATGCAGCCCGAAGCCCTCAAAACCATTGCAAGCAATGAAAAAAGCAAAAACTCAAAAACGCAAGCAATAACGCTAAAATGAAAGGTCTTTTCGCGGCAAGGAAGTTGTATAAGGAAAGCACGTAATTGCTATTTTAAATCAAAATTACTAGGTTTATGCACTTACCGATAGGTAGTTGAAGCTCTCATTTCGGGGTTTTGAAGGGTCTGGCTTTCCTGCGGATGTTCTGGTTTGAGATGGGTCTGGCATCTGGCTTTGCTGCGGACGGCCTGGTTTGAGAAGGGTCTGTCGTCTGGCTTTGCTGCGGACGTTCTGGTTAGAGAAGGGTCTGGCGTCTGGCTTTGCTGCGGACCGGAGAGTAGAATGCAATGGCGCGAAATGAAGAGAAAGCGCAGTCTATGCTCAACAGATTCTTGGCTCACAAGAATGAGGAGAAGAAGAAGCCTAAGGAGAAACGGCCGTATCTAGCATCAGAGTGTCGGGACCTTGCAGAAGCGGACAAATGGAGGACGCAGATTACCAGGGAGATTGGCCGGAAGGTGATGGAAATCCAGAACCCTGGCCTGGGGGAGCACCGACTGCGGGACCTGAACGACGAGATCAACAAGCTGATACGGGAGAAAGGGCATTGGGAGGTGAGAATTGTTGAGCTAGGTGGCCCGAATTATGCCAAGACCGGGCCTCATCTCACGGACTCGCAAGGGAGGCCTGTGGAAGTGGCCAGTGGCAGAGGCCCGGGCTACAAGTATTTTGGAGCAGCCAAGCAGCTGCCTGGAGTGCGGGAGCTGTTTCAGAAGCCGCCGGAACAGACCAAGAGGCGGTCCAGGTATGAGATGTACAAGCGCATCGACGCAGACTATTACGGATATAGGGATGAGGAGGACGGAGTTCTGGAGCGGGTGGAGAAAGTGGCGGAGAAGGAGATGCGGGAGAAGGCGTTACGGGAGTGGCAGCGGATAGAGGCTGTGAAAGCTGAAGCTCGAAAAACCGTCAAGAGCGGTGAGGTTGCGAAGGTGAAGATGACGTTCACAGATGAAGACGTGGATGAATTTGCCCTGGAAGAAGAACAAGATGAGAAGAGGCCTAGGAAGGAGTTTGTGGCTCATGTTCCTCTCCCGGATGAGAAGGAGATCGAGCGGATGGTGATGGAGAAGAAGAAGCAGGAGCTGCTGGAAAAGTATACCAGTGATACGTTGATGGAGGAACAGGCGGAGGCGAAGGAGATGCTTAACATCACCAAGAGAAAGGCTCCGCCTGAGGGTTAACGCACGACCTGTTTGTGGAGAACAGCAGCTGTTGACTATGTGCGGGTGACGCATCCCCTGGGAGTGGCCCTTCAGTGTGCATCCACTCACTGTCGTCACGCCTGTACAGTTCATGTAGGTATCAGGGGCTTCTCCTGGATTGGTGGTGCTGTAGGTGCTTTAGGCTAGCCGCTAGCATTCAGTCCAGACAGTGTTGTTTTTTCCCCTACAAGATTTTTTCCTTGGAGGTTCCTGCCACTCTGGATCATAATCTTTCGTTCCTGGCGATTGCAGACTCCGTCAGTTTAGAGTGAGAGCCCTCTCACCTAGGGTGAAAGCTGCCGGTAAACGGCATGCGGCGCTGGAGGATCCAGGATACTGCCCAGCCCTTAGCGTGCCTGTGTACTGTCAAAGTCATGTATTGTTTTGGCTTTCAACGGGGGCATCAGGGGAAGCTTGCATCCTTGGTGTGGTGTCTGTGAATTTTCGCAAGACGGTCGAAGTTAGTCAATGAGCATAAGACTCAAATGACTTCTCTTATGTACGTTACTTGGAAGAAATTCAGGTGATATGTACACAGTGATGCATTCAAAATTGTCACACTCTTGTGAAGCTGTGATGCGTTCGAAATTGTCCCATTGCCCTGTGACGTGTCTGGTGGAATAGCGGCAGAGTATCAAATCATCGTCTGGCTAAAAGACTCAAGCTCGGCTTCAGGAGCCGGGGTGCTGCAGCATGGAAGATGACATTGCGCTAGAGGAGTCGGCGGCACAGAGCCTGTGCTTTGCGGAGATAGGGGAGGAAGGAGGAGGAGGGGACAATGCGGATGCGAATACGAATGCGGACGCCGTGGAGGTGGGCTACGAGGTGCGGATACTGGAGAACCGCGCACCGATCTTGGTGAGGCAGCTGCGGGCGAGAGGGTTGTCATTCCAGCTCTGGCCTGCGGCTTCCGCGCTGTGCTGGTACTTGGAAGAGAGGTGCGGCGTCGAGGGATTGTCGGCGCTCATTCCCGGACCCAAGCGGGCTGCAGCAGGCAGGGTTAGGGTACTGGAGCTCGGGGCAGGAACAGGCATGGTGGGGATGATGGCCGCGCGCCTGGGGGCGGAGGTGCTACTCACGGATTTGCCTCATGTGCTGCCCAATCTGATGCACAACGTGGCCTTGAATGAGGGGGATGTGTCGCGGGCGGGAGGAAGTTTGAGTGCGCGGACGCTCAGGTGGGGGGTGCAGGAAGATGTGCAAGCGCTGGACGCGCCCTACGATCTCATTCTGGCATCCGATGTCGTCTACTATGACACGCTGTTCGATCCGCTGATTCGCACTCTCAAATGGCTGGTGGGCTCCCAGGATGCTGAGCCTGGCCCTCCACTCCTCCTGGGACATCTGAGGAGGTGGAAAAAGGATTCACAATTTTTCAAAAAAGCCTCTAAGCACTTTGATGTCCAAGTAGTCCATAGACATCCTGCGGCTGCCGGTGCCAGAATTGGCGTGCTTGTCTACGCCTTCACAAAGCGGGTTACGATTTCGGCCAACTCTTTTTCTTAGAAACCACGTCCTAAAAAGTGTTTGACGTTCTAATGCAAAACAAAAAACGGTGAGTTGGATAGCAATATACGTTTATTTAGAGAATTCTACTTCAGAGTATATATAGAAGTCCCACACTAAGGAATTTTTTAAATCTGGAGTACCCTCTCCAGGGCACAAACAACTAGCGATTTTCAATGTGGTGTAACCCCCTACAACATTAACAACTAGCCATTGGGAGGCCGAGCTTGTCGGCAGGACACTGGTCTCCCACGCGGCTCATTCTTGGAGGCCTTGCAGGCTGCTTTCCCAAAGAAGAAGGCTCGATGAAACTAGGGTTTGATTGGGAGACAAGGGTTTCTTTGGGGGAGGTACATGTGGTTCTAAGTAAGTATGAATTTTAATAAATGTTAAAATCGATAGCAATATTTGAGAATGTTGAAACTCTCAAAAATAGAAATATAAGTATTGACCTTACTGTTTTCAAAAGTTAGTTATTCTCGACCCACCTCTCGTGCAGACGTAGTACATAGCCCAACGTGCTTTGATGTTTCATTTGGTGCAAACATTTGCCGAGTGCCTTGAAATTCTACCTCGTCCTTGAGTTCGATCTAACCTCTACACACATCCACCATACATACCACAACGGCGAGTTGAAGACGTCCTCCCTCCAAGGGAATAGAAGTCCAAGGCCGAAAGTCATCCCGCCATCACCACAACATCTAAGTCCTCAACAACCAAGAGGACGAGTCGACCAACTCAAACTCTTGCCCCTTGATTGTCTCTTCTCAACACTACGCTTTTCTCCCGCCAGCCCCTCACACTCACCGACATGTAGTTGGGACGAGTTACGCAAAGGCCCAATTGGAGCCTCTTCACGAGATCCGCCCCGCCTATCCCTATTAATTACTAGCAATCAGATGTGCAATTGCCAAGTCTTGGAAAGTTTGAAACAAAAAAAAAACCCATCCCATTTTCTTCAAAAGACCTTGTTAATCAAAGCTTCATTTAAAACAAAACAAAACCTTGCCATCCTTTCAATTTTGAAACAAAACATCAAGACCAAAACTTGTTAGAGGCTATATATATGTGGCAAGATGTGGTATGAGCATTACACCTTTCTTGCTTGAATTTTAAGCAAAGACCTCTTGGTATTAGTGATAGCCATGGCGGGATGCAACGTCTAGTTGGATGATTGTGGTCTTGGGGTTCTGTTTGTGCAGCGCTATAGGCGCTGTATTAGTTGGTGGCGACAAAAATGTCCCACGTCTTCAAAAGTTTGGGACAATGTTAACCTCTAATTCGTTCGGAGATTATGGACGCGAGATGATAAATTTCCGTAAGCTTTTGAAACATGTCGTGTAATTTGCGTAAAATGCCTGCAATTACTCTTTATGACTTATTTTGTGTGCTATTGCGTTTTGTCTATTGTACAGCATTCTTGCCCAGACCTTGCGATAATGTGGATTATTCCAAGATTGGCTTAGAGCACGACAAGTGGTTTGTTGGAGATAACGAGAGCTACGAGCACACGAAATGTGGGAGTTTTACTATATTTGCCAAGCTCAATCAAACACCGGCAAGTGTCATGGGCAAGGAACCATAGCGATTTGTGGGTGGCTTGGTTTTGACGAAAGTCTATATGGTCGTGATATCCATAATGTGGTATCTTTGGCTACATGGTTTGATATGCATCGGGGCAAGTGCCGCCACCGACCAACGATGAGTATGCTCTTATCCGTAAGATTTTGTTTGTTTTGGTTTGTAAGTCATGTTACTACTTGTAAGTACTATTCCAATATGACATCGTAACCTATTTGTCCACATGCTTGACGAGGGGACCTCTTGTCAAAAGCTGAAAAGGAGGAGGGCACCGACCAACGATGATGAGTATGCTTTTTATGCGGTAAGATATTTACTTTTGCAAGTCATGTTACTTGTACTATTCCAATATGACATCATAACCTATTTGTCCACATGCTTGACGAGGCCACCTCTTGTCAAAACGAAAAGGAGGAGATCGATCCATGAGGGTATATGTCTAGAACATAGTGTGACTTTCATTCAATATGATAGCTCGAATATGTATTGGTGAAAACGTTTTCGACAATTAAGGATTTGAGGAAACTTGTGATAAGCCCCAAAACTCCAAACTAAAGCTAGCCTCAAAACGCTCAATTGACCTCAAAATTTACTAGAACAACAATTGTTGCTTGTCGCCCGCACGAGGAGGCTTGGCGTGGTATGTCAATGTGCTCGGTCGACAAGAGCTGAGTATGGAATTAGGGAGGCGGTCCGCACGCCGTTGGTAGTTTTGTCGGACCCATAAAGTGTTTGTTGTTCTTATTATATACCATGTAACTATGTAGGTATGTAGGTATGCAAGGCTCAAACCTCGAACCACTTCGAGTTATGATCTATATCAATTGGACTTCAAAACCATAAAAGAGATCTTTTAATTGGATTGAGAAGGTGGGAATGCACGAAGCAATGGAGCTAACTACTGCATTACAAGAGTGCTTGCTGAAATTAATTGAAATGTAAAATAATGAATTTTGGAAATTAAATAACTCAAATGCCGGACTCGAGAAACGATCACTAGAAACCGCCAAAAGCGAAAACACCAGTGCACATGCGGACTCTAGAAAAGGTGAGAATCTACTGTGAGCGAGAGGGCGAGTGGGAGGCCAGCTTGTCGGGAGCTGGTTGTGGAATTGGGGAGCGGTCGTGGAGGCCTCATGGACCGGTCTCCCACGCTCATTCTTGGAGGCCTTGCATCGCTTTCCCAAAGAAGAAGGCTCGATGAAACTAGGGTTTGATTGGGAGACAAGGGTTTCTTTGGGGAGGTACATGTGCTTGGTTCTAAGTAAGTATAAATTTTAATAAATGTTAAAATCTGATAGCAATATTTGCAGAGAATGTTGAAACTCTCAAAAATAGAAATATAAGTATTGACCTTACTGCTTTTCAAAAGTTAGTTATTCTCGAACCACCTCTCGAGTGCAGACGTAGTACATAGCCCAACGCGCCTTGATGTTTCATTTGGTGCAAACATTTGCCGAGTGCCTTGAAATTCTACCTCGTCCTTGAGTTCGATCTAACCTCTACACACATCCACCATACATACCACAACGGCGAGTTGAAGACGTCCTCCTCCAAGGGAATAGAAGTCCAAGGCCGAAAGTCATCCGCCATCACCACAACATCTAAGTCCTCAACAACCAAGAGGACGAGTCGGCGACCAACTCAAACTCTTGCCCTTGATTGTCTCTTCTCAACACTATGCTTTTCTCCCCGCCTCACACTCACCGCGACATGTAGTTGGGACGAGTTACAAAGGCCCAATTGGAGCCTCTTCCGAGATCGCCCCGCCTATCCTATTAATTACTAGCAATCGATGTGCAATTGCCAAGTCTTGGAAAGTTTGAAAAAACAAAAAAAAAAACCCATCCCATTTTCTTCAAAAGACCTTGTTAATCAAAGCTTCATTTAAAACAAAACAAAACCTTGCCATCCTTTCGAATTCTGAAACAAAACATCAAGACCAAAACTTGTTAGAGGCTATATATATGTGGCAAGATGTGGTATGAGCATTACACCTTTCTTGCTTGAATTTTAAGCAAAGACCTCTTGGTATTAGTGATAGCCATGGCGGGATGCAACGCTGCCTAGTTGGATGATTGTGGTCTTGGGGTTACAGCGCCGCTATAGGCGTCAGATTAGTTGGTGGCGACAAAAATGTCCCACGCCTTCAAAAGTTTGGGACAATGTTAACCTTTAATTGCTCGGAGATTATGGACGCGAGATGATAAATTTTAAGCTTTTGAAACATGTCGTAATTTGTAAAATGCCGCAATTACTCTTTATGACTTATTTTGTGTGCTATTATGCTTTTGTCTATTGTACAAAGATTCTTGCCCGGACCTTGCGATAATGTGGATTATTCCAAGATTGGCTTAGAGCACGACAAGTGGTTTGTTGGAGATAACGAGCTACGAGCACCGAAATGTGGGAGTTTTACTATATTTGCTAAGCTCAATCAAACACCGGCAAGTGTCATGGGCAAGGAACCATAGCGCGCTTTGTGGGTGGCTTTGGTTTTGACGAAAGTCTATATGGTCATGATATCCATAATGTGGTATCTTTGGCTACATGGTCTGATATGCATCGGGGGCAAGTGCCGCTACCGACCAACGATGAGTATGCTCTTATCCGGTAAGATTTTGTTTGTTTTGGTTTGTAAGTCATGTTACTACTTGTAAGTACTATTCCAATATGACATCGTAACCTATTTGTCCACATGCTTGACGTAGGGGACCTCTTGTCAAAAGCTGAAAAGGAGGAGCTGGTACCGACCAACGATGATGAGTATGCTTTTTATGCGGTAAGATATTTACTTTTTGCAAGTCATGTTACTTGTACTATTCCAATATGACATCATAACCTATTTGTCCACATGCTTGACGAGGCCACCTCTTGTCAAAACGAAAAGGAGGAGATCGATCCATGAGGGTATATGTCTAGAACATAGTGTGACTTTCATTCAATATGATAGCTCGAATATGTATTGGTGAAAACGTTGACAATTAAGGATTTGAGGAAACTTGTGATAAGCCCCAAAACTCCAAACTAAAGCTAGCCTCAAAAACGTTCAATTGACCTCAAAATTTACTAGAACAACAATTGTTGCTTGTCGCTCCGCACGAGGAGGCTTGGCGTGGTATGTCAATGTGCTCGGTGGTCGACAAGAGCTGCGAGTATGGAATTCGAGGAGCTGTGTTCCTGCGGCCGCGCACGTCGTTGGTAGTTTTGTCGGACCCATAAAGTGTTTGTTGTTCTTATTATATACCATGTAACTATGTATATATGTAGGTATGCAGTGCTCAAACCTCGAACCACTTCCAGAGTTATGATCTATATCAATTGGACTTCAAAACCATAAAAGAGATCTTTTAATTGGATTGAGAAGGTGGGAATGCACGAAGCAATGGAGCTAACTACCGTACCACGAAGAGTGCTTGCGGAAATTAATTGAAATGTAAAATAATGAATTTTTGGAAATTAAATAACTCAAAATGCCGGACTCGAGAAACGATCACTAGAAAGCCAAAAGCGAGAAAACACGTGCACATGCGGACTCTAGAAAAGGTGAGAATCTGTGAGCGAGAGGGCGAGTGGGAGGCCAGCTTGTCGGGAGCTGGTTGTGGAATTGGGGAGCGGGTCGTGGAGGCCTCGGGACACCGGTCTCCCACGGCTCATTCTTGGAGGCCTTGCTGCTTTCCCAAAGAAGAAGGCTCGATGAAACTAGGGTTTGATTGGGAGACAAGGGTTTCTTTGGGGAGGTACATGTGCTTGGTTCTAAGTAAGTATGAATTTTAATAAATGTTAAAATCATAGCAATATTTGAGAGAATGTTGAAACTCTCAAAAATAGAAATATAAGTATTGACCTTACTGCTTTTCAAAAGTTAGTTATTCTCGAACCACCTCTGGTGCAGACGTAGTACATAGCCCAACGTGCGCCTTGATGTTTCATTTGGTGCAAACATTTGCCGAGTGCCTTGAAATTCTACCTCGTCCTTGAGTTCGATCTAACCTCTACACAATCCACCATACATACCACAACGAGTTGAAGACGCCCTCCTCCAAGGGAATAGAAGTCCAAGGCGAAAGTCATCCCGCCATCACCACAACATCTAAGTCCTCAACAACCAAGAGGACAGTCGACCAACTCAAACTCTTGCCCCTTGATTGTCTCTTCTCAACACTATGCTTTTCTCCCCCCCCTCACACTCACCGCGACATGTAGTTGGGACGAGTTACGCAAAGGCCCAATTGAGCCTCTTCCCGAGATCCGCCCCGCCTATCCCTATTAATTACTAGCAATCAAGATGTGCAATTGCCAAGTCTTGGAAAGTTTGAAACAAAAAAAAAACCCATCCCATTTTCTTCAAAAGACCTTGTTAATCAAAGCTTCATTTAAAACAAAACAAAACCTTGCCATCCTTTCAATTTTGAAACAAAACATCAAGACCAAAACTTGTTAGAGGCTATATATATGTGGCAAGATGTGGTATGAGCATTACACCTTTCTTGCTTGAATTTTAAGCAAAGACCTCTTGGTATTAGTGATAGCCATGGCGGGATGCAACGCGTCTAGTTGGATGATTGTGGTCTTGGGGTTCTTGTGCAGCGCTATAGGCGTCAGATTAGTTGGCGACAAAAATGTCCCACGCCTTCAAAAGTTTGGGACAATGTTAACCTTTAATTCGCTCGGAGATTATGGACGCGAGATGATAAATTTCCGTAAGCTTTTGAAACATGTCGTAATTTATGAAATGCCCGCAATTACTCTTTATGACTTATTTTGTGTGCTATTGCGTTTTGTCTATTGTACAAAGATTCTTGCCTGCACCTTGCGATAATGTGGATTATTCCAAGATTGGCTTAGAGCACGACAAGTGGTTTGTTGGAGATAACGAGAGCTACGAGCACCTGAAATGTGGGAGTTTTTACTATATTTGCCAAGCTCAATCAAACACTGGCAAGTGTCATGGGCAAGGAACCATAGCGCGCTTTGTGGGTGGCTTTGGTTTTGACGAAAGTCTATATGGTCATGATATCCATAATGTGGTATCTTTGGCTACATGGTCTGATATGCATCGGGGGCAAGTGCCGCTACCGACCAACGATGAGTATGCTCTTATCCGGTAAGATTTTTTTTGTTTTGGTTTGTAAGTCATGTTACTACTTGTACTATTCCAATATGACATCGTAACCTATTTGTCCACATGCTTGACGAGGGGACCTCTTGTCAAAAGCTGAAAAGGAGGAGCTGGTACCGACCAACGATGATGAGTATGCTTTTATGCGGTAAGATATTTACTTTTGCAAGTCATGTTACTTGTACTATTCCAATATGACATCATAACCTATTTGTCCACATGCTTGACGAGGCCACCTCTTGTCAAAACGAAAAGGAGGAGATCGATCCATGAGGGTATATGTCTAGAACATAGTGTGACTTTCATTCAATATGATAGCTCGAATATGTATTGGTGAAAACGCGTTTTGAGACAATTAAGGATTTGAGGAAACTTGTGATAAGCCCCAAAACTCCAAACTAAAGCTAGCCTCAAAACGCTCAATTGACCTCAAAATTTACTAGAACAACAATTGTTGCTTGTCGCCCGCACGAGGAGGCTTGGCGTGGTATGTCAATGTGCTCGGTGGTCGACAAGAGCTGAGTATGGAATTCGAGGGCGTTCCTGACGCGCCGCGTCGTTGGTAGTTTTGTCGGACCCATAAAGTGTTTGTTGTTCTTATTATATACCATGTAACTATGTAGGTATGTAGGTATGCGGCTCAAACCTCCGAACCACTTCCGAGTTATGATCTATATCAATTGGACTTCAAAACCATAAAAGAGATCTTTTAATTGGATTGAGAAGGTGGGAATGCACGAAGCAATGGAGCTAACTACCGTACCACGAAGAGTGCTTGGAAATTAATTGAAATGTAAAATAATGAATTTTGGAAATTAAATAACTCAAAATGGGACTCTAGAAACGATCACTAGAAACCGCCAAAAGCGAAAACACCAGTGCACATGCGGACTCTAGAAAAGGTGAGAATCTCTGTGAGCGAGAGGGCGAGTGGGAGGCCAGCTTGTCGAGCTGGTTGTGGAATTGGGGAGCGGGTCGTGGAGGGCCTCATGGGACACCGGTCTCCCACGCTCATTCTTGGAGGCCTTGCAGTGCTTTCCCAAAGAAGAAGGCTCGATGAAACTAGGGTTTGATTGGGAGACAAGGGTTTCTTTGGGGAGGTACATGCTTGGTTCTAAGTAAGTATGAATTTTAATAAATGTTAAAATCGATAGCAATATTTGAGAGAATGTTGAAACTCTCAAAATAGAAATATAAGTATTGACCTTCTTGTTTTCAAAAGTTAGTTATTCTCGACCCACCTCCTGCAGACGTAGTACATAGCCCAACGTGCGCCTTGATGTTTCATTTGGTGCAAACATTTGCCGAGTGCCTTGAAATTCTACCTCGTCCTTGAGTTCGATCTAACCTCTACACATCCACCATACATACCACAACGGCGAGTTGAAGACGTCCTCCTCCAAGGGAATAGAAGTCCAAGGCCGAAAGTCATCCCGCCATCACCACAACATCTAAGTCCTCAACAACCAAGAGGACGGTCGGCAACTCAAACTCTTGCCCCTTGATTGTCTCTTCTCAACACTACGCTTTTCTCCCCCAGCCCTCACACTCACCGCGACATGTAGTTGGGACGAGTTCTGCAAAGGCCCAATTGGAGCCTCTTCCGGAGATCCGCCCGCCTATCCCTATTAATTACTAGCAATCAAGATGTGCAATTGCCAAGTCTTGGAAAGTTTGAAACAAAAAAACCCATCCCATTTTCTTCAAAAGACCTTGTTAATCAAAGCTTCATTTAAAACAAAAACAAAACCTTGCCATCCTTTCAATTTTGAAACAAAACATCAAGACCAAAACTTGTTAGAGGCTATATATATATGTGGCAAGATGTGGTATGAGCATTACACCTTTCTTGCTTGAATTTTAAGCAAAGACCTCTTGGTATTAGTGATAGCCATGGCGGGATGCAACGCGTCTAGTTGGATGATTGTGGTCTTGGGGTTGCAGGCACAGCGCAGTATGTGTTAGTGGCGACAAAAATGTCCCACGCCTTCAAAAGTTTGGGACAATGTTAACCTTTAATTGCTCGGAGATTATGGACGCGAGATGATAAATTTCGTAAGCTTTTGAAACATGTCGTAATTTGCGTAAAATGCAATTACTCTTTATGACTTATTTTGTGTGCTATTGCGTTTTGTCTATTGTACAGACAAAGATTCTTGCCTGCCTTGCGATAATGTGGATTATTCCAAGATTGGCTTAGAGCACGACAAGTGGTTTGTTGGAGATAACGAGAGCTACGAGCACCAAAGGCCCAATTGGAGCCTCTTCACGGAGATCCGCCTATCCCTATTAATTACTAGCAATCAAGATGTGCAATTGCCAAGTCTTGGAAAGTTTGAAAAAAAAAAACAAAAAAAAAACCCATCCCATTTTCTTCAAAAGACCTTGTTAATCAAAGCTTCATTTAAAACAAAACAAAACCTTGCCATCCTTTCAATTTTGAAACAAAACATCAAGACCAAAACTTGTTAGAGGCTATATATATGTGGCAAGATGTGGTATGAGCATTACTCCTTTCTTGCTTGAATTTTAAGCAAAGACCTCTTGGTATTAGTGATAGCCATGGCGGGATGCAACGCGTCTAGTTGGATGATTGTGGTCTTGGGGTTCATTTGCCGCTATAGGCGTATTAGTTGGTGGCGACAAAAATGTCCCACGTCTTCAAAAGTTTGGGACAATGTTAACCTTTAATTGCTCGAGATTATGGACGAGATGATAAATTTCGTAAGCTTTTGAAACATGTCGTAATTTGCGTAAAATGCAATTACTCTTTATGACTTATTTTGTGTGCTATTGCGTTTTGTCTATTGTACAAAGATTCTTGCCCGGACCTTGCGATAATGTGGATTATTCCAAGATTGGCTTAGAGCACGACAAGTGGTTTGTTGGAGATAACGAGAGCTACGAGCACCAAATGTGGGAGTTTTACTATATTTGCCAAGCTCAATCAAACACGCAAGTGTCATGGGCAAGGAACCATAGCGCGATTTGTGGGTGGCTTGGTTTTGACGAAGTCTATATGGTCGTGATATCCATAATGTGGTATCTTTGGCTACATGGTCGATATGCATCGGGGCAAGTGCCGCCACCGACCAACGATGAGTATGCTCTTATCCGTAAGATTTTGTTTGTTTTGGTTTGTAAGTCATGTTACTACTTGTAAGTACTATTCCAATATGACATCAGAACCCATTTGTCCACATGCTTGACGAGGGGACCTCTTGTCAAAAGCTGAAAGGAGGAGCTGGTACCGACCAACGATGATGAGTATGCTTTTTATGCGGTAAGATATTTACTTTTTGCAAGTCATGTTACTTGTACTATTCCAATATGACATCATAACCTATTTGTCCACATGCTTGACGTAGGCCACCTCTTGTCAAAACGATCATAGCGATCATAGCTTGTAACAACAGGAGGGAGTAGCTCGCACGTCGTGGCACAAACACACTCTCCCCACGAGAACAACACGCAAATTCCTCACACATCGCCTCCTGAGTCATAGCTTTGGCCTCCTCACAAGCGCTCTTGCATTGCATATCTAGAGGACAAGCTATGATCCGAGCTTGTCCTCAATGGAAGGGTCTATATACTAGACCACGCATCGGCATATTCCTAAGATATCCTATTGGCATCGGTATGCGAAATATCCTAAGAATACACTATAATGTGCAAGGAATATGCCAAGCATATTACTTGAGGTTATCCACTTAGCTATTGCTAACCATGTCTAAATAACACTAATCAATGCTCAATTAACATAAGCACATTAGATTAATTAACACTAATCAATGCTTAATTAGCATAAGCACATTAGTTTAATTAACACTAATCAATGCTTAATTAGCATAAGCACCTTAGATTAATTAACACTAATTACTTACTTAAAGATAAGTAATTAGATTAATTAATGCTAATCAAACACTAAACCCAAGTGCAGATTAGTATCACACGGCATGGCTGTCGCGAGGTAAGCACTTGAATTCATATAAGCACTTCCTCGACCAACAACCAAGCAACAAATCGAATACGCAGATATATAGGTGCAACCAATCCCCCCCTGATAATGTGAGACTCTAGTCAAAACATTATCATTAGTAGGACTACACACGACGCACCTCATGTAGCGCATTGTGCACAAAACCAATCTCCTTCGGAATGTCGTCGAGGTTATGAACCTTGTCCATGAGTGGAGGCTTGTCTTGATCCTTATGGGCTGTCATGTGGACTACTCTCCCCGGTTGCTCGCCATTTTCTTCTTGCCTCATCGAGCTGTGCCTCCAACACCGGTTCATTCTTGATTAGTTCTATGTGGAACTTCCCTTTGGTGTACTTCCCCATCTCCGCAAGCGTGAAAGCAAACACATGTCGCGATGCCTCCAACAACTCCTTTAGCACGCCGCTGATTGCTCTTCAACTCGACTGTTAACCACTCATGTGGTTGTGGCTCGATGGCTTGCACGCTTCCTCACGTGCTCGCTCTCCTTGCCCTCCAAACTCGCCTTCTCCTGTTGAGATGCGAGTGGAATGTCCTTCACCCACCGAACCACCGCTTCAACCCCGCCTTCTTGGTTTCGTTGGTACCCAGCTAAACAACCAGTCATCATGTTCACGTCAAATGCTTGCCCAAGCAATCGACACCGTTCCTTCTCGGTCACTCCGGTGTCTTCGTGGCTCCGATCAAATCCATGGCCAACTCCTCTCTGGTTGTTGGCTCTCCCAAGGCCTCGCCATGTCTCCACCACAACGCCGGGCCATGGTTCCAAGGCGTAAGACTTGGACTTAGACACAAAGGTTGGCCAAGCCGCCATGGGGTGTCCAGCGTGTTCACGGAAGTGCGGCTTGTCGCCTTGATGACTTGTTGGGCATGCCTTCCGATGCTAGCACATCCTTGACAACATGATTAGGTCGCTTGGTGAGCGACCTCGCACACTTCAAATGTTCCAAGGGAGCAAGGTTAGTCCACATGGACCTCAACCTATGAGCCCTCGAACCAAATTGAGTCGCATCCAATAGAAGCTCGACCCAACACTCCTCGGATCGTGGCAAAGTCCTCCTGAACTTGCTTCTTCACGCTCATGCATGGCACATTCTCCAACATGTATCCACAAGGCCTTTCTTGCCCTTTCTCGGATCAAGCGCAAGATCCTCATCAGTCATAGAACAATGCTGTTCGTGGATCCTTGAGACCTTGACCCTTGCTGCAGAGGATAGTCCTTGACACTCCCAACTGCGATGACAAGGTCCACCGGTTGCCCAAGACAACTCAAATGGGACAACCCTATCATGCGAACATCCATCGCAGCTTCCGGTAACCCTTCACCGACTCCCACGCCGAGGTTAGGTACTCCCCATCAAGTCTCTTACGCGCTTCTGTGACACAATCCTTGCTTTTGGATCCGGGTCACAATGCACGTATCTTCGCACTTTGATGCCACACTTTAGCACTGCTTCCAAGCCGGTACTGATGCCTCCAAAGAGTTCCACGAGCACTATGCCGTCTTCCCGAGGTCGCCATGTGATGACCTGGGTGTTTAGGTCACAAACAGGCTCAACCCTAGGCAAGAACTTACAGCAGTTCTCCGGCTCATAGGACACTGGTCCTCTTGCACCATCCTCCACAGCTTTTGCACGGCTCATTGCCGCAGCCATACCAGCCCCGAGTGACTTGAAGAACCTCCTCCGAGGGTGGTTGCAACCCTAGCTTGTTTTCCTCCTCCTCGCCGAAATCCTCCATCGTCGATTGCGGTTGTTAGACACACGCCAAGAGGTTCAAGCACGTATGGCGTGTCCTTCACTACGGCGCCAAACACGGGTAGACGCTGGCAATGAGGTTCTCATGATCCTTGCCATGCTGCAGAGGGATGCGGGCAATCCGTCATCGGTTTTGCTCCAGCTTCTCCACTGGTCGATAGTAGACTGTCTCCGTCCACAAATCCACCATGACCTGTGTTTGTACAAAGCGTCTCCTCAAAGAAGACATCAAAAGTGTGCATCTGACCAAGCGGTGTACCTCGACAAAGGTGAAGTCTGCTGTTCTTGGTTTGAATGAAACCTTCAGCTTGTACCTTGTCACCCCAACACATGCTCCGTGGTCCCTGTCCGGATCTTCCACTTGGTTTCCTTCAACCTTTCTTGGTGGAGACCCAACGCTTCCTTCACTCTTCTTCCAACGATCACCGGTGTGCTCGGTGTCAATCAACACCTCCTTGGTGCGAATCCATTGATTTCAATGTGCCTCTCCGATTGTTGACCAAAGCCACTCCCACTGCAAAGATTCCGCTTCCACGAGATGCTTGGCTCGAGGTCAAGCAATGACATCATTGCCACTGTGGCACATTGTCGACACTTGCTTCGTCTTCAAGGGTTGTCAACATCCGCCGAGTCAAACCCCGACTTCCTTCACGCTCAACCCCATGTCTTGTAGGTCAAACATGGCATCTCCGAAGCTTTTGTGCCATCGTCTCCGAATCTGCATGGGTTTCTCCACATCGCCCACTGGACTTTGATGTTGCTCCACAGTTGCTCTGCTGGCAATGGCTCAAACGACTTTGGCATCTTGGCATAGGTTCGGAAGAGGATCCCCAAGCTTCCTTCCGTGTCTTCCGCCTGCGGTGTCAAGACATCCTCTTCTTCCTCGAGCTATCTTCTCGTAGCTGCGAGGTTTCTTCCTGCCCTTGGATCCGGTCACCGCCATGTATCCAAGCTTGTGCTCATCTTCTTCGTCCTCTGATGATGAACTGCTGCTCTCCTTGATCTTCGCCTTCCGCACCAACTTCTCCAGCTTTGCGAGGCGTGCCACGTAGCTGTCCATCGTCTTCTTTGATGCTTCCGTTTCTTTTGTCCACGGGACTTCGCCTCCTCCACGCGCCTTTGCTCTTCGATTTTGTGGATGAGGTTGACGCAGATGCATTGGCGGGGTTGCTGCTCGATAACCCGTAGGCCGCAATTCGGATGCTTCTCCCAACATGCCGCTTCATTGTGCCTGCCTCCCACACCTAGGGCATGGCTCCTCACCCTTGACTCCTCCGAATGCATGCTCGCACTCATGAGGGAATGGTCCGTCCTCGGCACCTCACGCAGGGCTCGTCACTTGGGCTGTGGGTGGCTTGTCTCGCCGAGCTCCTCCACTCGACCTCCGCGTCGGTCATGTCGTCCACCACTCCTACTTGTCTTTGGAGTAATCACTTGCAACAAAGACGAGAGAAAGTGTCAGCGGGCCCTATCTCGTCAACCATCTTGTACACTTCCTTAAGGGTGTAGTGTTGCCTCTTTGTGCCGTATACTGCTTGTTGCACCTTCATGCACAGCGCATATGGCAATACCTGCAAGTACTTCTCTGCAGCCAATCGATCACTCATGATCTTGGTGTCACGTACCAACTGGTCGATTCTTCGGTAAGCCATCTTCGCAGTCTCGCCTGACTTCATCTTGAAGTGTGTCAGCTCGGAGATCTTCTCATCCGTGCTTGCAGGAAACTCCAGCCGGAAGATGTCAAACATCTCTTCGATGGGATCGTGCCCACTCGGTGCCACTGCTCCGTCTGACTGGTTCCTTCGGAGCTTGAACTGCTACTCATCGGTCCTCCATGGCCTCAAGCCTCGCCTTGTGCTCGCGATAGCACGCCAATGCTTCATCCCCAAGTACTTGGCATTTGGATGAAGCCGTATCGCTTCGTGTATCCGGTCTTCAATTCCATCTCCGCACACACCGCACTGCATTTCTCGATGAAGTCCTCCGGTGGCAAGGTGCCGCTCGTCCTGTGAACAACTCCATTCGATCCTTGTCTCCTCCCATCTTGACGACTCCAAGAGACAAGTCCTCCTCGCCGCTCACCGAGTTGTCCGGCAAGACTAACGTGTCTTGTGTGTTGCCACCAGATCCTTCAAAGATTGTTGATTGTGTCGCTGGGTTCCTCCGCCCTTCGGTGGTACCAAAATCGAGTGTCGCACTTCTCCTCTTGGTCGGGACTTGAATTCGCTCGATGGACTTGTTGGTTGGTAGCTCCGTCCGGATCGAGTGTGTCGGCATGCACTCCAGGCGGTTAGTGGCTAGATCAAACCCTTAATCAAGGTTAACACACCCGCTATCTTAGATCGTGATTAGTGAAACCTCTAAGTATCTATGCATGTTAAAATTGCATACAAATACTCTGCAGGCTAACTGTCAAAAATGTGAGCTGGGTGAGTTGGATAGCAAAGGCATAGAACTCCAGTTAAGCACCCGTGGGTGGATCAGTACCTGGATGGGGTGCACAACTAGGAGTTTTGGACAGAAAGTGAAATCAAATGGACTGATGACATACCCATGTCTATCCGCTTCCCTTATCCCTTGAATCCGGGCCCAAGAGTAAAATACTCTTGTTTCTCCCTTGGTTGGTTGGCCTTAAAAGGCCAGCCCTTGTGGAGGCCTCATTCTCTCCTTGGTAGGGCTTCTTCGCCTCCTTGGCCTTGGACTTGGGCTTCTTGCCTCCTCCTTGGCCTTGGGCTTGGGCTTCTTCTCCTCCTTGGCCTTGGACTTGGGCTTCGCCTCCTCTCCTTGGCCTTGGACTTGGGCTTCTTGCCTCCTCCTTGGCCTTGGGCTTGAGCTTCTCCTCCTCTCCTCGCCTTGGGCTTGGTCCTCTCTAGGCCTTAAGCCTTGGGCACACTTCAGAGAGTCCCTTGCCTACTTGCTTAAAGAACTAGCGTTGCCTCGCGTAGCCTCGCCTAGCACGGCCTAGCATGGCCTAGGGTCGCTTAGCATCACCTAGCATCGCCTAGCGTCGCCTAGCATCACCTAGCATCGCCTAGCATCGCCTAGCATCGCCTAGCATCGCCTAGCATCGCCTAGCATCACCTAGCGTGCACAAGCTGAGATCATAGCTTGTAACAACAGGAGGGAGTAGCTCGCACGTCGTGGCACAAACACACTCTCCCCACGAGAACAACACGCAAATTCCTCACACATCGCTCTCGGAGTCATAGCTTTGGCCTCCTCACAACGCTCTTGCATTGCATATCTAGAGGACAAGCTATGATCTGAGCTTGTCCTCAATGGAAGGGTCTATATATACTAGACCCACGCATCGGCATATTCCTAAGATATCCTATTGGCATCGATATGCGAAATATCCTAAGAATACACTATAATATGCAAGGAATATGCCAAAGCATATTACTTGAGCTTATCCACTTAGCTATTGTATCCTAAGAATACACTATAATATGCAAGGAATATGCCAAAGCATATTACTTGAGCTTATCCACTTAGCTATTGCTAACCATGTTTAATTAACACTAATCAATGCTTAATTAACATAAGCACATTAGATTAATTAACACTAATCAATGCTTAATTAACATAAGCACTTTAGATTAATTAACACTAATCAATGCTTAATTAACATAAGCACTTTAGATTAATTAACACTAATTACTTACTTAAAGATAGGTAATTAGATTAATTAATGCTAATCAAACACTAAACCCAAGTGCAGAGATTAGTATCACACGGCATGACAGCATTGGTTTGCACCTATATACCTGCGTATTAGATTTGTTTGCTTGGTTGTTGGCCGAGGAAGTGCTTCTATGAATTCAAGTGCTTACCTCGTGCGACAGTATGCTTTTTATGCGGTAAGATATTTACTTTTTGCAAGTCATGTTACTTGTACTATTCCAATATGACATCATAACCTATTTGTCCACATGCTTGACGTAGGCCACCTCTTGTCAAAACGAAAAGGAGGAGATCGATCCATGAGGGTATATGTCTAGAACATAGTGTGACTTTCATTCAATATGATAGCACGAATATGTATTGGTGAAAACGTTTTTCAGACAATTAAGGATTTGAGGAAACTTGTGATAAGCCCCAAAACTCAAACTAAAGCTAGCCTCAAAAACGCTCAATTGACCTCAAAATTTACTAGAACAACAATTGTTGCTTGTCGCTCCATACGAGGAGGCTTGGCGTGGTATGTCAATGTGCTCGGTGGTCGACAAGAGCGAGTATGGAATTCGAGGGCTGTGTTCTATGTTAGTAGTTTATCGGACCCATAAAGTGTTTGTTGTTCTTATTATATACCATGTAACTATGTAGGTATGTAGGTATGCAAAGGCTCAAACCTCCGAACCACTTCCGGAGTTATGATCTATATCAATTGGACTTCAAAACCATAAAAGAGATCTTTTAATTGGATTGAGAAGGTGGGAATGCACGAAGCAATGGAGCTAACTCAGTACCGTGCAAGTGGAAATTAATTGGAAATGTAAAATAATGAATTTTGGAAATTAAATAACTCAAAATGCTTGACTCTCGAAACGATCACTAGAAACCTTAGCGGCTGTGCGGACTCTAGAAAAGGTGAGAATCTCGTGAACGAGAGGGCGAGTGGGAGGCCAGCTTGTCGAGCTGGTTGTGGAATTGGGGAGGCGGGTCGTGGAGGGCCTCGCGGACACCGGGTCTCCCACGCGACTCATTCTTGGAGGCCTTGCACTGCTTTCCCAAAGAAGAAGGCTCGATGAAACTAGGGTTTGATTGGGAGACAAGGGTTTCTTTGGGGAGGTACATGTGCTTGGTTCTAAGTAAGTATGAATTTTAATAAATGTTAAAATCGATAGCAATATTTGCAGAATGTTGAAACTCTCAAAAATAGAAATATAAGTATTGACTCTGCTTTTCACCGCCAGCCCCTCACACTCACCGCGACATGTAGTTGGGACGAGTTACGGCAAGGCCCAATTGAGCCTCTTCCGAGATCCGCCTCGCCTATCCCTATTAATTACTAGCAATCGCATGTGCAATTGCCAAGTCTTGGAAAGTTTGAAAAAACAAAAAAAAAAAAAAAACCCATCCCATTTTCTTCAAAAAGACCTTGTTAATCAAAGCTTCATTTAAAACAAAACAAAACCTTGCCATCCTTTCAATTTTGAAACAAAACATCAAGACCAAAACTTGTTAGAGGCTATATATATGTGGCAAGATGTGGTATGAGCATTACACCTTTCTTGCTTGAATTTTAAGCAAAGACCTCTTGGTATTAGTGATAGCCATGGCGCGGGATGCAACGTCTAGTTGGATGATTGTGGTCTTGGGGTTCATTTGTGCGCTAGCTATAGTATTGGTGGCGACAAAATGTCCCACGCCTTCAAAAGTTTGGGACAATGTTAACCTCTAATTGCTCGGAGATTATGGACGCGAGATGATAAATTTCGTAAGCTTTTGAAACATGTCGTGTAATTTGCGTAAAATGCCTGCAATTACTCTTTATGACTTATTTTGTGTGCTATTGCGTTTTGTCTATTGTATAGCATTCTTGCCCAGACCTTGCGATAATGTGGATTATTCCAAGATTGGCTTAGAGCACGACAAGTGGTTTGTTGGAGATAACGAGAGCTACGAGCACCGAAATGTGGGAGTTTTACTATATTTGCTAAGCTCAATCAAACACCGGCAAGTGTCATGGGCAAGGAACCATAGCGATTTGTGGGTGGCTTCGGTTTGTGAAAGTCTATATGGTCGTGATATCCATAATGTGGTATCTTTGGCTACATGGTCGATATGCATCGGGGCAAGTGCACTCTGACCAACGATGAGTATGCTCTTATCCGTAAGATTTTGTTTGTTTTGGTTTGTAAGTCATGTTACTACTTGTAAGTACTATTCAATATGACATCGTAACCTATTTGTCCACATGCTTGGCAAGGGGACCTCTTGTCAAAAGCTGAAAAGGAGGAGTCAATTAACCAGCGATGATGAGTATGCTTTTTATGCGGTAAGATATTTACTTTTTGCAAGTCATGTTACTTGTACTATTCCAATATGACATCATAACCTATTTGTCCACATGCTTGACGTAGGCCACCTCTTGTCAAAACGAAAAAGGAGGAGATCAATCCATGAGGGTATATGTCTAGAACATAGTGTGACTTTCATTCAATATGATAGCCTGAATATGTATTGGTGAAAACGTTTTCAGACAATTAAGGATTTGAGGAAACTTGTGATAAGCCCCAAAACTCCAAACTAAAGCTAGCCTCAAAAACGTTCAATTGACCTCAAAATTTACTAGAACAACAATTGTTGCTTGTCGCTCCGCACGAGGAGGCTTGGCGTGGTATGTCAATGTGCTCGGTGGTCGACAAGAGGCTGCTATGGAATTCGAGGAGGCTGTTCTATGCCGCACGTGGTAGTTTTGTCGGACCCATAAAGTGTTTGTTGTTCTTATTATATACCATGTAACTATGTAGGTATGTAGGTATGCATTACTCAAACCTCCGAACCACTTCCAGAAAGTTATGATCTATATCAATTGGACTTCAAAACCATAAAAGAGATCTTTTAATTGGATTGAGAAGGTGGGAATGCACGAAGCAATGGAGCTAACTACCGTACCACAAGAGAGTGCTTGCCGAAATTAATTGGAAATGTAAAATAATGAATTTTGGAAATTAAATAACTCAAAATGCCGGACTCTCGAGAAACGATCACTAGAAACGCCAAAAGCGAAAACACGGTGCACATGCGGACTCTAGAAAAGGTGAGAATCTCGTGAGCGAGAGGCGAGTGGGAGGCCGAGGCTCGAGTCGGTTGTGGAATTGGGGAGGGTCGTGGAGGGCCTCGCGGGACACCGGTCTCCCACGCACTCATTCTTGAGGCCTTATCGCTTTCCCAAAGAAGAAGGCTCGATGAAACTAGGGTTTGATTGGGAGACAAGGGTTTCTTTGGGGAGGTACATGTGCTTGGTTCTAAGTAAGTATGAATTTTAATAAATGTTAAAACTGATAGCAATATTTGCAGAGAATGTTGAAACTCTCAAAAATAGAAATATAAGTATTGACCTTCTGCTTTTCAAAAGTTAGTTATTCTCGAACCACCTCTGGTACCAGACGTAGTACATAGCCCAACGCGCCTTGATGTTTCATTTGGTGCAAACATTTGCCGAGTGCCTTGAAATTCTACCTCGTCCTTGAGTTCGATCTAACCTCTACACACCCACCATACATACCACAACGGCGAGTTGAAGACGCCCTCCTCCAAGGGAATAGAAGTCCAAGGCCGAAAGTCATCCCGCCATCACCACAACATCTAAGTCCTCAACAACCAAGAGGACAGTCGACCAACTCAAACTCTTGCCCCTTGATTGTCTCTTCTCAACACTATGCTTTTCTCCCAGCCCCTCACACCGCGACATGTAGTTGACGAGTTACAAAGGCCCAATTGGAGCCTCTTCACGGAGATCCGCCCGCCTATCCCTATTAATTACTAGCAATCAGCATGTGCAATTGCCAAGTCTTGGAAAGTTTGAAAAAAAAAAAAAAACCCATCCCATTTTCTTCAAAAGACCTTGTTAATCAAAGCTTCATTTAAAACAAAACAAAACCTTGCCATCCTTTAATTTTGAAACAAAACATCAAGACCAAAACTTGTTAGAGGCTATATATATGTGGCAAGATGTGGTATGAGCATTACACCTTTCTTGCTTTTCAAAAGTTAGTTATTCTCGAACCACCTCTGTGCAGTCGTAGTACATAGCCCAACGTCTTTGATGTTTCATTTGGTGCAAACATTTGCCGAGTGCCTTGAAATTCTACCTCGTCCTTGAGTTCGATCCGCCTCTACACATCCACCATACATACCACAACGGCGAGTTGAAGACGCCCTCCTCCAAGGGAATAGAAGTCCAAGGCCGAAAGTCATCCCGCCATCACCACAACATCTAAGTCCTCAACAACCAAGAGGATGGTCGGCGATAACTCAAACTCTTGCCCCTTGATTGTCTCTTCTCAACACTATGCTTTTCCCCGCCAGCCCCTCACACTCACCGCGACATGACATGTAGTTGGACGAGTTACGGCAAAGGCCCAATTGGAGCCTCTTCACGGAGATCGCCCCGCCTATCCCTATTAATTACTAGCAATCAGCATGTACCCAAGTCTTGGAAAGTTTGAAAAACAAAAAAAAAAACCCATCCCATTTTCTTCAAAAGACCTTGTTAATCAAAGCTTCATTTAAAACAAAACAAAACCTTGCCATCCTTTCAATTTTGAAACAAAACATCAAGACCAAAACTTGTTAGAGGCTATATATATGTGGCAAGATGTGGTATGAGCATTACACCTTTCTTGCTTGAATTTTAAGCAAAGACCTCTTGGTATTAGTGATAGCCATGGCGGGATGCAACGCGTCTAGTTGGATGATTGTGGTCTTGGGGTTACTGTTTGCGCTATACTGTATTAGAATTGGCGTAAAATGTCCCACGTCTTCAAAAGTTTGGGACAATGTTAACCTTTAATTGGATTCGGAGATTATGGACGCGAGATGATAAATTCCGTAAGCTTTTGAAACATGTCGTGTAATTTGCGTAAAATGCCTGCAATTACTCTTTATGACTTATTTTGTATTGCTATTGCTTTTGTCTATTGTACAAGATTCTTGCGATAATGTGGATTATTCCAAGATTGGCTTAGAGCACGACAAGTGGTTTGTTGGAGATAACGAGCTACGAGCACCGAAATGTGGAGTTTTACTATATTTGCCAAGCTCAATCAAACACCGGCAAGTGTCATGGGCAAGGAACCATAGCCGATTTGTGGGTGGCTTCGGTTTTGACGAAAGTCTATATGGTCGTGATATCCATAATGTGGTATCTTTGGCTACATGGTCCGATATGCATCGGGGTGCCTTCTGAATAACGATGAGTATGCTCTTATCCGGTAAGATTTTGTTTGTTTTGGTTTGTAAGTCATGTTACTACTTGTAAGTACTATTCAATATGACATCGTAACCTATTTGTCCACATGCTTGACGTAGGGGACCTCTTGTCAAAAGCTGAAAAGGAGGAGAGCTGGAACCAACGATGATGAGTATGCTTTTATGCGGTAAGATATTTACTTTTGCAAGTCATGTTACTTGTACTATTCCAATATGACATCATAACCTATTTGTCCACATGCTTGACGAGGCCACCTCTTGTCAAAATGAAAAGGAGGAGATCGATCCATGAGGGTATATGTCTAGAACATAGTGTGACTTTCATTCATATAGCTCGAATATGTATTGGTGAAAACGTTTTCTTAAGGATTTGAGGAAACTTGATAAGCCCCAAAACTCCAAACTAAAGCTAGCCTCAAAACATTCAATTGACCTCAAAATTTACTAGAACAACAATTGTTGCTTGTCGCTCCGCACGAGGAGGCTTGGCGTGGTATGTCAATGTGCTCATTAGTCTCGACAAGAGGCTGAATGGAATCGAGAGCCGTGGTTCATGACGCGCCGCGTCGTTGGTAGTTTTGTCGGACCCATAAAGTGTTTGTTGTTCTTATTATATACCATGTAACTATGTAGGTATGTAGGTATGCAAAGGCTCAAACCTCCAACCACTTCCAGTTATGATCTATATCAATTGACTTCAAAACCATAAAAAGAGATCTTTTAATTGGATTGAGAAGGTGGAATGCACGAAGCAATGGAGCTACCATTACGAGAGTGCTTGCGGAAATTAATTGAAATGTAAAATAATGAATTTTGGAAATTAAATAACTCAAAATGCCTGACTCGAGAAACGATCACTAGAAACCTAAAAGCGAGAAAACACCAGTGCACATGACTCTAGAAAAGGTGAGAATCTCCTGTGAGCGAGAGGGCGAGTGGGAGGCCGTGCTTGCTCTGGGAGCTGGTTGTGGAATTGGGGAGCGGTCGTGGAGGGCCTCATGACACCGGGTCTCCCACGACTCATTCTTGGAGGCCTTGCAGCTTTCCAAAGAAGAAGGCTCGATGAAACTAGGGTTTGATTGGGAGACAAGGGTTTCTTTGGGGAGGTACATGTGCTTGGTTCTAAGTAAGTATGAATTTTAATAAATGTTAAAATCGATAGCAATATTTGCAGAGAATGTTGAAACCTCAAAATAGAAATATAAGTATTGACTCCACTGCTTTTTCACCCCCGCCCTCACACTCACCGCGACATGTAGTTGGGACGAGTTACGCAAAGGCCCAATTGAGCCTCTTCCGGAGATCCGCCTCGCCTATCCCTATTAATTACTAGCAATCAGCATGTGCAATTGCCAAGTCTTGGAAAGTTTGAAAAACAAAAAAAACCCATCCCATTTTCTTCAAAAGACCTTGTTAATCAAAGCTTCATTTAAAACAAAACAAAACCTTGCCATCCTTTCAATTTTGAAACAAAACATCAAGACCAAAACTTGTTAGAGGCTATATATATGTGGCAAGATGTGGTATGAGCATTACACCTTCTTGCTTGAATTTTAAGCAAAGACCTCGTATTAGTGATAGCCATGGCGGGATGCAACGCCTAGTTGGATGATTGTGGTCTTGGGGTTCTGCTTATGCGGCGCATAAGTCAGATTAGTTGGTGGCGTGACAATTAAGGATTTGAGGAAACTTGTGATAAGCCCCAAAACTCCAAACTAAAGCTAGCCTAAAAACGCTCAATTGACCTCAAAATTTACTAGAACAACAATTGTTGCTTGTCGCTCCATACGAGGAGGCTTGGCGTGGTATGTCAATGTGCTCGGTGGTCGCCAAAGAGCAGTATGGAATTCGAGGGAGCTGTGTTCCTGTGACGCACGTTAGTAGTTTTGTCGGACCCATAAAGTGTTTGTTGTTCTTATTATATACCATGTAACTATGTAGGTATGTAGGTATGCAAAGGCTCAAACCTCCAACCACTTCCGTAGTTATGATCTATATCAATTGGACCTCAAAACCATAAAAAGAGATCTTTTAATTGGATTGAGAAGGTGGGAATGCACGAAGCAATGGAGCTAACTCACCGTGCCACGAAGAGTGCTTGCGGAAATTAATTGAAATGTAAAATAATGAATTTTGGAAATTAAATAACTCAAAATCTGGGACTCGAGAAACGATCACTAGAAAGCGCCAAAACACCAGGTGCACATGCAGACTCTAGAAAAGGTGAGAATCTCATGAGCGAGAGGGCGAGTGGGAGGCCGGGCTTGTCGGAGCTGGTTGTGGAATTGGGGAGCGGTCGTGGAGGGCCTCATGGACACCGGGTCTCCCACGACTCATTCTTGGAGGCCTTGCAGGCTGCTTTCCCAAAGAAGAAGGCTCGATGGAACTAGGGTTTGATTGGGAGACAAGGGTTTCTTTGGGGAGGTACATGTGCTTGGTTCTAAGTAAGTATGAATTTTAATAAATGTTAAAATCGATAGCAATATTTGCAGAGAATGTTGAAACTCTCAAAATAGAAATATAAGTATTGACCTACTGCTTTTACTGCCCAGCCCTCACACTCACCGCGACATGTAGTTGGGACGAGTTACGGCAAAGGCCCAATTGGAGCCTCTTCGGAGATCTGCCCCGCCTATCCCTATTAATTACTAGCAATCAGCATGTGCAATTGCCAAGTCTTGGAAAGTTTGAAAAACAAAAAAAAAAACCCATCCCATTTTCTTCAAAAGACCTTGTTAATCAAAAGCTTCATTTAAAACAAAACAAAACCTTGCCATCCTTTCAATTTTGAAACAAAACATCAAGACCAAAACTTGTTAGAGGCTATATATATGTGGCAAGATGTGGTATGAGCATTACACCTTTCTTGCTTGAATTTTAAGCAAAGACCTCTTGGTATTAGTGATAGCTATGGCGGATGCAACGCTGCCTAGTTGGATGATTGTGGTCTTGGGGTTCTGTTTAGCGCTTATAGGCTATTGATTAGTGTGGACAAAAATGTCCCACGCCTTCAAAAGTTTGGGACAATGTTAACCTTTAATTCGCTCGAGATTATGGACGCGAGATGATAAATTTGTAAGCTTTTGAAACATGTCGTAATTCCATGTAAAATGCCCGCAATTACTCTTTATGACTTATTTTGTGTGCTATTGCTTTTGTCTATTGTACAAGATTCTTGCCCGGACCTTGCGATAATGTGGATTATTCCAAGATTGGCTTAGAGCACGACAAGTGGTTTGTTGGAGATAACGAGAGCTACGAGCACCAAATGTGGGAGTTTTTACTATATTTGCTAAGCTCAATCAAACACCGGCAAGTGTCATGGGCAAGGAACCATAGCGCGATTTGTGGGTCCGGTTTTGAAAGTCTATATGGTCGTGATATCCATAATGTGGTATCTTTGGCTACATGGTCTCGATATGCATCGGGGCAAGTGCCGCTACCACCAACGATGAGTATGCTCTTATCCGTAAGATTTTGTTTGTTTTGGTTTGTAAGTCATGTTACTACTTGTAAGTACTATTCCAATATGACATCAGAACCTATTTGTCCACATGCTTGGCGTGAGGGGACCTCTTGTCAAAAGCTGAAAAGGAGGAGAATGCAAAGATGATGAGTATGCTTTTTATGCGGTAAGATATTTACTTTTGCAAGTCATGTTACTTGTACTATTCCAATATGACATCATAACCTATTTGTCCACATGTGACGAGGCCACCTCTTGTCAAAACGAAAAAGGAGGAGATCGATCCATGAGGGTATATGTCTAGAACATAGTGTGACTTTCATTCAATATGATAGCCTCGAATATGTATTGGTGAAAGCTGACAATTAAGGATTTGAGGAAACTTGTGATAAGCCCCAAAACTCCAAACTAAAGCTAGCCTCAAAAACATTCAATTGACCTCAAAATTTACTAGAACAACAATTGTTGCTTGTCGCTCCGCATTGCGAGGCAGTGGTATGTCAATGTGCTCGGTGGTCGACAAGAGCCGCGAGTATGGAATCTCGAGAGGCGTGTTCTATGTCAGTTAGTTTTGTCGGACCCATAAAGTGTTTGTTGTTCTTATTATATACCATGTAACTATGTAGGTATGTAGGTATGTGTGCTCAAACCTCCGAACCACTTCCAGTTATGATCTATATCAATTGGACTTCAAAACCATAAAAGAGATCTTTTAATTGGATTGAGAAGGTGGAATGCACAAGCAATGGAGCTAACTACCAGTAGCATTAGAGTGCTTGCGCGGAAATTAATTGGAAATGTATAATAATGAATTTTGGAAATTAAATAACTCAAAATGCCTGACTCTAGAAACGATCACTAGAAACCGCTTAAAAGCTTTACACCGGTGCACATGCGGACTCTAGAAAAGGTGAGAATCTCGTGAGCGAGAGGGCGAGTGGGAGGCCAGCTTGTCGAGCTGGTTGTGGAATTGGGAGCGGGTCGTGGAGGGCCTCATGGACACCGGTCTCCCACGCTCATTCTTGGAGGCCCTGCTTTCCCAAAGAAGAAGGCTGAAGGAAACTAGGGTTTGATTGGGAGACAAGGGTTTCTTTGGGGAGGTACATGTGCTTGGTTCTAAGTAAGTATGAATTTTAATAATGTTAAAATCGATAGCAATATTTGCAGAATGTTGAAACTCTCAAAAATAGAAATATAAGTATTGACCACTTTCACCCACATGACCCCTCACACTCACCGACATGTAGTTGGGAGAAAGAAGGCAAAGGCCCAATTGAGCCTCTTCCCCGAGATCCGCCCCGCCTATCCCTTATTAATTACTAGCAATCAGCATGTGCAATGCCAAGTCTTGGAAAGTTTGAAAAACAAAAAAAAAAAAACCCATCCCATTTTCTTCAAAAAGACCTTGTTAATCAAAAGCTTCATTTAAAACAAAACAAAACCTTGCCATCCTTTCAATTTTGAAACAAAACATCAAGACCAAAACTTGTTAGAGGCTATATATATGTGGCAAGATGTGGTATGAGCATTACACCTTTCTTGCTTGAATTTTAAGCAAAGACCTCTTGGTATTAGTGATAGCCATGGCGGGATGCAACGTCTAGTTGGATGATTGTGGTCTTGGGGTTCGCTTTGTGCGGCGCTATAAGTATTAGTTGGTGGCATAAAAATGTCCCACGCCTTCAAAAGTTTGGGACAATGTTAACCTTTAATTAGCTCGAGATTATGGACGCGAGATGATAAATTTCCGTAAGCTTTTGAAACATGTCGTAATTTGCGTAAAATGCAATTACTCTTTATGACTTATTTTGTGTGCTATGCTTTTGTCTATTGTACAGATTCTTGCCCAGACCTTGCGATAATGTGGATTATTCCAAGATTGGCTTAGAAACGACAAGTGGTTTGTTGAGATAACGAGCTACGAGCACCGAAATGTGGGAGTTTTTACTATATTTGCTAAGCTCAATCAAACACCGCAAGTGTCATGGGCAAGGAACCATAGCGATTTGTGGGTGGATTCGGTTTTGGCTGAGAAAGTCTATATGGTCGTGATATCCATAATGTGGTATCTTTGGCTACATGGTCTCGATATGCATCGGGGCAAGTGCCGCTACCGACCAACGATGAGTATGCTCTTATCCTGTAAGATTTTGTTGTTTTGGTTTGTAAGTCATGTTACTACTTGTAAGTACTATTCCAATATGACATAGAACCTATTTGTCCACATGCTTGACGTGGGGACCTCTTGTCAAAAGCTGAAAAGGAGGAGCTGAGTACCACCAACGATGATGAGTATGCTTTTATGCGTAAGATATTTACTTTTGCAAGTCATGTTACTTGTACTATTCCAATATGACATCATAACCTATTTGTCCACATGCTTGACGTAGGCCACCTCTTGTCAAAACGAAAAGGAGGAGATCGATCCATGAGGGTATATGTCTAGAACATAGTGTGACTTTCATTCAATATGATAGCCTGAATATGTATTGGTGAAAACGCGTTTTCATAATTAAGGATTTGAGGAAACTTGTGATAAGCCCCAAAACTCCAAACTAAAGCTAGCCTCAAAACGCCGTTCAATTGACCTCAAAATTTACTAGAACAACAATTGTTGCTTTTCGCTCCACGAGGAGGCTTGGCGTGGTATGTCAATGTGCTCGGTGGTCGACAGAGTATGGAATTCGAGGGAGGTGGTTCGACAGCATTGGTAGTTTTGTCGGACCCATAAAGTGTTTGTTGTTCTTATTATATACCATGTAACTATGTAGGTATGTAGGTATGCGTGCTCAAACCTCCGAACCACTTCCAGAGTTATGATCTATATCAATTGACTTCAAAACCATAAAAGAGATCTTTTAATTGGATTGAGAAGGTGGGAATGCGAAGCAATGGAGCTAACTACCTACCGAGTGAGTGCTTTGCCGGAAATTAATTGGAAATGTATAATAATGAATTTTGAAATTAAATAACTCAAATGGGACTCTGAAAGCTCACTAGAAGCGCCAAAAGCGAAAACACCAAAAGTGCACATGCGGACTCTAGAAAAGGTGAGAATCTCACTGTCAGAGGGCGAGTGGGAGGCCGAGGGCTTGTCGGGAGGCGGTTGTGGAATTGAGGCCGATGGAGGCCTCATGACACCGTCTCCCACGGCTCATTCTTGGAGGCCTTGCAGTCGCCTTCCCAAAGAAGAAGGCTCGATGAAACTAGGGTTTGATTGGAAGACAAGGGTTTCTTTGGGGAGGTACATGTGCTTGGTTCTAAGTAAGTATGAATTTTAATAAATGTTAAAATCGATAGCAATATTTGCAGAGAATGTTGAAACTCAAAATAGAAATATAAGTATTGACCTTCTGTTTTCACCCCCCAGCCCTCACACTCACCGCGACATGTAGTTGGGACGAGTTACTGGAAAGGCCCAATTGAGCCTCTTCCTGAGATCGCCCCGCCTATCCCTATTAATTACTAGCAATGTCATGTACAATTGCCAAGTCTTGGAAAGTTTAAAAAAAAAAAAAACCCATCCCATTTTCTTCAAAAAGACCTTGTTAATCAAAGCTTGTGTGGTTCAGCATTTAAAACAAAAAACAAAACCTTGCCATCCTTTCGAATTTTGAAACAAAACATCAAGACCAAAACTTGTTAGAGGCTATATATATGTGGCAAGATGTGGTATGAGCATTACACCTTTCTTGCTTGAATTTTAAGCAAAGACCTCTTGGTATTAGTGATAGCCATGGCGGGATGCAACGTCTAGTTGGATGATTGTGGTCTTGGGGTTCTTAGCTATAGGCGTATTAGTTAGTGGCGACAAAAATGTCCACGTCTTCAAAAGTTTGGGACAATGTTAACCTTTAATTCGCGGAGATTATGGACGTAGATGATAAATTTCCGTAGCTTTTGAAACATGTCGTGTAATTTATGTAAAATGCCCGCAATTACTCTTTATGACTTATTGTGTGCTATTGCTTTGTGTATCAAAGATTCTTGCCCGACCTTGCGATAATGTGGATTATTCCAAGATTGGCTTAGAGCACGACAAGTGGTTTGTTGGAGATAACGAGAGCTACGAGCACTGAAATGTGGGAGTTTTACTATATTTGCCAAGCTCAATCAAACAACTGCAAGTGTCATGGGCAAGGAACCATAGCGCGATTTGTGGGTGGATTGGTTTTGACGAAAGTCTATATGGTCGTGATATCCATAATGTGGTATCTTTGGCTACATGATGCATATGCATCGGGGGCAAGTGCTGCACGATGAGTATGCTCTTATCCGTAAGATTTTGTTGTTTGTTTGTAAGTCATGTTACTACTTGTAAGTACTATTCCAATATGACATCGTGAACCTATTTGTCCACATGCTTGGCGTGGGGACCTCTTGTCAAAAGCTGAAAAGGAGGAGCTGGTACCACCAACGATGATGAGTATGCTTTTTATGCGGTAAGATATTTACTTTTGCAAGTCATGTTACTTGTACTATTCCAATATGACATCATAACCTATTTGTCCACATGCTTGACGAGGCCACCTCTTGTCAAAACGAAAAAGGAGGAGATCGATCCATGAGGGTATATGTCTAGAACATAGTGTGACTTTCATTCAATATGATAGCCCGAATATGTATTGGTGAAAGCGTTTTGCATAATTAAGGATTTGAGGAAACTTGTGATAAGCCCCAAAACTCCAAACTAAAGCTAGCCTCAAAAAGCGTTCAATTGACCTCAAAATTTACTAGAACAACAATTGTTGCTTGTCGCCCGCACGAGGAGGCTTGGCGTGGTATGTCAATGTGCCTTGGTGGACGAAGAGTCATGGTATGGAATTCGAGGAGTCGTGTTCGCCCGCACGTCGTTGGTAGTTTTGTCGGACCCATAAAGTGTTTGTTGTTCTTATTACATACCATGTAACTATGTAGGTATGTAGGTATGCAAAGGCTCAAACCTCCGAACCACTTCGAGTTATGATCTATATCAATTGACCTCAAAACCATAAAAGAGATCTTTAATTGGATTGAGAAGGTGGAATGCACGAAGCAATGGAGCTAACTAAATACATAAGAGTGCTTGCGGAAATTAATTGGAAATGTAAAATAATGAATTTTGAAATTAAATAACTCAAAATGCCTGACTCGAGAAACGATCACTAGAAACCGCCAAAAGCGAAAACACCAGTGCATGCAGGACTCTAGAAAAGGTGAGAATCTCACTGTGAGCGAGAGGGCGAGTGGGAGGCCAGCTTGTCGGAGCGGTTGTGGAATTGGGGAGCTGGTCGTGGAGGCCTCATGACACCGTCTCCCACGACTCATTCTTGGAGGCTTGCAGTGCTTTCCCAAAGAAGAAGGCTCGATGGAACTAGGGTTTGATTGGGAGACAAGGGTTTCTTTGGGGAGGTACATGTGCTTGGTTCTAAGTAAGTATGAATTTTAATAAATGTTAAAATCATAGCAATATTTGCGAGAATGTTGAAACTCTCAAAAATAGAAATATAAGTATTGACCTTCGCTTTTCAAAAGTTAGTTATTCTCGAACCACCTCTGGTGCAGACGTAGTACATAGCCCAACGTGCCTTTGATGTTTCATTTGGTGCAAACATTTGCCGAGTGCCTTGAAATTCTACCCTCGTCCTTGAGTTCGATCTAACCTCTACACACAATCCACCATACATACCACAACGGCGAGTTGAAGACGCCTCCCTCCAAGGGAATAGAAGTCCAAGGTGAAAGTCATCCTACCATCACCACAACATCTAAGTCCTCAACAACCAAGAGGACTTAGTCGGCTCAACTCAAACTCTTGCCCCTTGATTGTCTCTTCTCAACACTACTTTTCTCCCCTCCCTCACACTCACCATGCGACATGTAGTTGGGACGAGTTACAGCAAAGGCCCAATTGGAGCCTCTTCCGGAGATCCGCCTATCCCTATTAATTACTAGCAATCAAGATGCAATTGCCAAGTCTTGGAAAGTTTGAAAAAAAAAACCCATCCCATTTTCTTCAAAAGACCTTGTTAATCAAAGCTTCATTTAAAACAAAACAAAACCTTGCCATCCTTTAATTTTGAAACAAAACATCAAGACCAAAACTTGTTAGAGGCTATATATATGTGGCAAGATGTGGTATGAGCATTACACCTTTCTTGCTTGAATTTTAAGCAAAGACCTCTTGGTATTAGTGATAGCCATGGCGGGATGCCAGCGTCTAGTTGGATGATTGTGGTCTTGGGGTTCTTATGCGGCGCTTCTATAGCAGATTAGTTGGTGGCATAAAATGTCCCACGTCTTCAAAAGTTTGGGACAATGTTAACCTTTAATTGCTCGGAGATTATGGACGCGAGATGATAAATTTCCGTAAGCTTTTGAAACATGTCGTAATTTGCGTAAATGCAAATTACTCTTTATGACTTATTTTGTGTGCTATTGCTTTTGTCTATTGTACAAGATTCTTGCCCAGACCTTGCGATAATGTGGATTATTCCAAGATTGGCTTAGAGCACGACAAGTGGTTTGTTGGAGATAACGAGCTACGAGCACCGAAATGTGGGAGTTTTACTATATTTGCCAAGCTCAATCAAACACCGCAAGTGTCATGGGCAAGGAACCATGCGATTTGTGGGTGGCTTCGGTTTGACGAAAGTCTATATGGTCGTGATATCCATAATGTGGTATCTTTGGCTACATGGTCCGATATGCATCGGGGCAAGTGCCGCCACCACCAACGATGAGTATGCTCTTATCCGTAAGATTTTGTTGTTTTGGTTTGTAAGTCATGTTACTACTTGTACTATTCCAATATGACATCGTAACCTATTTGTCCACATGCTTGACGAGGGGACCTCTTGTCAAAAGTCGAAAAGGAGGAGTCGACCAACGATGATGAGTATGCTTTTTATGTAAGATATTTACTTTTGCAAGTCATGTTACTTGTACTATTCCAATATGACATCATAACCTATTTGTCCACATGCTTGACGAGGCCACCTCTTGTCAAAAGCGAAAAGGAGGAGATCGATCCATGAGGGTATATGTCTAGAACATAGTGTGACTTTCATTCAATATGATAGCTGAATATGTATTGGTGAAAACGTTTGCACAATTAAGGATTTGAGGAAACTTGTGATAAGCCCCAAAACTCCAAACTAAAGCTAGCCTCAAAAGCTTCAATTGACCTCAAAATTTACTAGAACAACAATTGTTGCTTGTCGCTCCATACGAGGAGGCTTGGCGTGGTATGTCAATGTGCTCGGTGGTCGACAAGAGCTGAGTATGGAATTCGAGGAGTGTGTTCTGCGCACGCCGTTGGTAGTTTTGTCGGACCCATAAAGTGTTTGTTGTTCTTATTATATACCATGTAACTATGTAGGTATGTAGGTATGCAAAGGCTCAAACCTCGAACCACTTCGAGTTATGATCTATATCAATTGGACTTCAAAAGTTTGGGACAATGTTAACCTTTAATTCGCTCGGAGATTATGGACGCGAGATGATAAATTTCGTAGCTTTTGAAACATGTCGTGTAATTTGCGAAATGCCATAATTACTCTTTATGACTTATTTTGTGTGCTATTGCTTTTGTCTATTGTACAAGATTCTTGCCCAGACCTTGCGATAATGTGGATTATTCCAAGATTGGCTTAGAGCACGACAAGTGGTTTGTTGGAGATAACGAGAGCTACGAGCACACAAATGTGGAGTTTTACTATATTTGCCAAGCTCAATCAAACACCGCAAGTGTCATGGGCAAGGAACCATAGCGCGATTTGTGGGTGGCTTCGGTTTGACGAAAGTCTATATGGTCGTGATATCCATAATGTGGTATCTTTGGCTACATGGTCCGATATGCATCGGGGCAAGTGCCGCTCACCAACGATGAGTATGCTCTTATCCAGAAGATTTTGTTGTTTTGGTTTGTAAGTCATGTTACTACTTGTAAGTACTATTCCAATATGACATCGTAACCTATTTGTCCACATGCTTGACGTAGGGGACCTCTTGTCAAAAGTCGAAAAGGAGGAGCTGAAATCAACCATATGATGAGTATGCTTTTTATGCGTAAGATATTTACTTTTGCAAGTCATGTTACTTGTACTATTCCAATATGACATCATAACCTATTTGTCCACATGCTTGACGAGGCCACCTCTTGTCAAAACGAAAAGGAGGAGATCGATCCATGAGGGTATATGTCTAGAACATAGTGTGACTTTCATTCAATATGATAGCCTATGTATTGGTGAAAAAATTTGCAATTAAGGATTTGAGGAAACTTGTGATAAGCCCCAAAACTCCAAACTAAAGCTAGCCTCAAAACGCTCAATTGACCTCAAAATTTACTAGAACAACAATTGTTGCTTGTCGCCCGCACGAGGAGGCTTGGCGTGGTATGTCAATGTGCTCGGTGGTCGACAAGAGCTCATGGTATGGAATTCGAGGAGTGTGTTCTGCGCACGCCGTTGGTAGTTTTGTCGGACCCATAAAGTGTTTGTTGTTCTTATTACATACCATGTAACTATGTAGGTATGTAGGTGCAAAGTGCTCAAACCTCAACCACTTCGAGTTATAATCTATATCAATTGGACTTCAAAACCATAAAAGAGATCTTTTAATTGGATTGAGAAGGTGGAATGCACGAAGCAATGGAGCTAACTCTGCATACGAAGAGTGCTTGGAAATTAATTGAAATGTAAAATAATGAATTTTGGAAATTAAATAACTCAAAATGCCGGACTCTCGAGAAACGATCACTAGAAAGCCAAAAGCGAGAAAACACGTGCACATGACTCTAGAAAAGGTGAGAATCTCGTGAGCGAGAGGGCGAGTGGGAGGCCAGCTTGTCGGGAGTCAAGGTTGTGGAATTGGGGAGCGGGTCGTGGAGGGCCTCGGGACACCGGTCTCCCACGCTCATTCTTGGAGGCCTTGGCATGCTTTCCCAAAGAAGAAGGCTCGATGAAACTAGGGTTTGATTGGGAGACAAGGGTTTCTTTGGGGAGGTACATGCTTGGTTCTAAGTAAGTATGAATTTTAATAAATGTTAAAATCATAGCAATATTTGCGAGAGAATGTTGAAACTCTCAAAAATAGAAATATAAGTATTGACCTTCTTTTTTCAAAAGTTAGTCATTTTCTCGACCCACCTCTGGTGCAGTCGTAGTACATAGCCCAACGTTGCCTTGATGTTTCATTTGGTGCAAACATTTGCCGAGTGCCTTGAAATTCTACCCTCGTCCTTGAGTTCGATCTAACCTCTACACAATCCACCATACACATTGCAGCGAGTTGAAGACGCCCTCCCTCCAAGGAATAGAAGTCCAAGGCCGAAAGTCATCCTACCATCACCACAACATCTAAGTCCTCAACAACCAAGAGGACAAGCGACCAACTCAAACTCTTGCCCCTTGATTGTCTCTTCTCAACACTCTTTTCTCCCCACATAGCCCCTCAAACTCACGCGACATGTAGTTGGGACGAAAGAAGGCCCAATTGGAGCCTCTTCGAGATCCGCCTCGCCTATCCCTTTATTAATTACTAGCAATCAGCATGCAATTGCCAAGTCTTGGAAAGTTTGAAAAAAAAAAAAAAACCCATCCCATTTTCTTCAAAAGACCTTGTTAATCAAAGCTTCATTTAAAACAAAAACAAAACCTTGCCATCCTTTGATTTTGAAACAAAAACATCAAAGACCAAAACTTGTTAGAGGCTATATATATGTGGCAAGATGTGGTATGAGCATTACACCTTTCTTGCTTGAATTTTAAGCAAAGACCTCTTGGTATTAGTGATAGCCATGGCGGGATGCCACGCGTCTAGTTGGATGATTGTGGTCTTGGGGTTCTGTTTGTGCAGCGCTATAGGCGCTGTATTAGTTGGTGGCGTCAAAAATGTCCCACGTCTTCAAAAGTTTGGGACAGTGTTAACCTTTAATTCGTTCAGAGATTATGGACGCGAGATGATAAATTTCCGTATGCTTTTGAAACATGTCGTGTAATTTGCGTAAAATGCATGCAATTATTCTTTATGACTTATTTTGTGTGCTATTGCGTTTTGTCTATTGTACAAAGATTCTTGCCTGACCTTGCGATAATGTGGATTATTCCAAGATTGGCTTAGAGCACGACAAGTGGTTTGTTGGAGATAACGAGAGCTACGAGCACCAAATGTGGGAGTTTTACTATATTTGCCAAGCTCAATCAAACACCGGCAAGTGTCATGGGCAAGGAACCATAGCGCGATTTGTGGGTGGCTTGGTTTTGACGAAAGTCTATATGGTCGTGATATCCATAATGTGGTATCTTTGGCTACATGGTTTGATATGCATCGGGGCAAGTGCTCTGACCAACGATGAGTATGCTCTTATCCGGTAAGATTTTGTTTGTTTTGGTTTGTAAGTCATGTTACTACTTGTAAGTACTATTCCAATATGACATCGAACCTATTTGTCCACATGCTTGACGAGGGGACCTCTTGTCAAAAGTCGAAAAAGGAGGAGCTGATACCAACGATGATGAGTATGCTTTTTATGCGGTAAGATATTTACTTTTTGCAAGTCATGTTACTTGTACTATTCCAATATGACATCATAACCTATTTGTCCACATGCTTGACGTAGGCCACCTCTTGTCAAAACAAAAAAGGAGGAGATCGATCCATGAGGGTATATGTCTAGAACATAGTGTGACTTTCAATATGATAGCCTGAATATGTATTGGTGAAAACGTTTTCTGACAATTAAGGATTTGAGGAAACTTGTGATAAGCCCCAAAACTCCAAACTAAAGCTAGCCTCAAAACGCTCAATTGACCTCAAAATTTACTAGAACAACAATTGTTGCTTGTCGCTCCGCACGAGGAGGCTTGGCGTGGTATGTCAATGTGCTCGGTGGTCGACAAGAGCTGAGTATGGAATTCGAGGAGCGTATTCGCGACGTCACCGCGTCGTAGTTTTGTCGGACCCATAAAGTGTTTGTTGTTCTTATTACATACCATGTAACTATGTAGGTATGTAGGTATGCAAAGTGCTCAAACCTCCAACCACTTCGAGTTATGATCTATATCAATTGACTTCAAAACCATAAAAAGAGATCTTTTAATTGGATTGAGAAGGTGGAATGCACGAAGCAATGGAGCTAACTAGGTTACCACGAAGAGTGCTTGGAAATTAATTGGAAATGTAAAATAATGAAATTTTGGAAATTAAATAACTCAAAATGGACTCCTCGAGAAACGATCACTAGAAACCGCCAAAAGCGAAAACACCAGTGCACATGACTCTAGTGGTGAGAATCTCACTGTGAGCGAGAGGGCGAGTGGGAGGCCAGCTCGAGCCGGGTTGTGGAATTGGGGCTGGTCGTGGAGGCCTCATGGGACACCTGGTCTCCCACGCAGCTCATTCTTGGAGGCCTTGTAGGCTGCTTTCCCAAAGAAGAAGGCTCGATGAAACTAGGGTTTGATTGGGAGACAAGGGTTTCTTTGGGGGAGGTACATGTGGGCTACGGACTTCCCTTGGGGATTAGGAAATAAGCAGGGTTTTGTATTTTTCGTAGGTCCGAATAGTAAAATAAGGCGGAAAGGGAGGAATAAGCACGGATGGTGCTCCGGACTGGGCTCCGAGTATACTCCGACCGAGGTAACGGACCCCGGTACCACTATGACGAGCTACGGATCGCACCGGGTAACGGATAAGTCCGACCCCACCCGGTCAAAACAGATAAGTACGCCAGGAAAGTAAGTTGAGTCGTGAGGATGATCGAGCGCGCCACGGACGGCCCCGAGTGGAGGTCGGGCATGCAGCAGCCAGACCGACTGCCGCAGGCAGTATTCACGCCCGCTGACCGCAACAGAAGGCCGAGTACGCGCGCAAGGTCGAGTAAGCCATGCGCACCGCGCTACAGGGAAGAGGCACCTCCGCCCCGGTTATTTCCACGGCCGACGAGGAGGGTCATTTCTGCGACCTCGAGACACCGCAGCCTCTTGCGCCCGCAACCCGCCCGCGCTATCTCTTGAACGCCAGCATCTGCCGCTCACCGCTGGGGTTGGAAAACAACGCAGCAAGAGGGCGATCGCCGCCGATCTCGTGCACACTACAAACACGAAAGGAGAAGAAGGCGATGGGACCCAAAAGGTCATGGAGGTATGGGAGCCATGGAACCCGGTAGAGCGCAACATTGTAACCCGCGCTATCCGGACTTTGGGCCGAGGAGGAGCGGAGGATTAGTCAAGAGTGGCACTTAGACGTGTTCCAGCCGTCTGACGCTTGACAAGGTACCCGTCCGGAGTTCAAGATGTTGGCGGCCAACAAGGAGGTTCGTCCAAGAACCTCCGGAGGATCCTGTGATGGACCTTGAGGTCCGAGGCGGCTTACAACCGCCCAACGGAGGAGGATGGGGGCGAGTCCGAGCCCCTCAAGGCGAGGGAAAGATAGAGGGCGGCGTCAAGCCCGAACGCAATGACAACCAACGGCCGGTTGATATCGGACCGGATGAGGTGAGGGAGGATCATTGTCCATCGAACTTGCTCACCAAGGTGGATCACCTTGGTGATAATTTGTTGGTGTTCCCGCATGCGCTGGGGCAAGAGGCGGACGGGAAGGATCATCTTCGCCGTTCGCCTGTGAGGCCCGCAAGTCGAGGAGCGAGAAGCCACCGCTCTCGACTATCCCCATACCCGATCCATGTATGGGGACATTACGACTCCTCAAGGATGGGGAGGTAGAGCGGCGCCCGAAAGGGTTGGCGGCCCTACTGAAGGGTGAGGCAAGGCGCCTGAGGTAGAGGCCCCTTTAGGGCCAAACGGGTCCGGAGGAGGACGATCGAAGGGATACGACCATACGCCCGAACGGACCCCTCACCACCTAGGGAAGTGTGGAAGATATCCCCGCTTCCTCCTCTTGGTGCCTCACGAGCCAAAGCAGCAGAGACGGCCCGACCAACAAACACCCACCACCACAACGGAGAGAGGAGCCCCGACCTCCGGCAATCAAGAGGCGGAAGACGGTGCCACACCAACGCAGACTCAGCTGTGTTTCACGAGTGGCAAGAGGTCAAGAGGCGTGAGAAGAGCGTAAAGGACGCCGCCAAGGAGTGGGTCACCGGCAACCCACTGAGCCGGGCCCCTGCCGACCGGGAGAGGCAAGGGCCCCACCCTCACCCTCCGAGCCCTGTGACTAAGAGGGCGAATAAGGAATTGGCGGCCAAGAGGGCCAAGGAGGGTGAAGCTCCGACCGGCAATCGTGACCTAAGGGACCCGATTAGGTCCGAGGCGGCTTACAACCGCCCAACGGAGGAGGATGGGGGCGAGTCCCGCAGCCCCTCAAGGCGAGGGAAAGATAGAGGCGAAGGGCGGCGTCAAGCCCGAACGCAATGACAACCAACGGCCGGTTGATATCGACCGCCGACAGGGGTGAGGCGAGTCTGATCATTGTCCATCGAACTTGCTCACCAAGGTGGATCACCTTGGTGATAATTTGTGTTCCCGCATGCGCTGGGGCAAGAGGCGGACGGGAAGGATCATCTTCGCCGTTCAGCCAGAGGCCCGTGTCGAGGAGCGAGAAGCCGCTGGACTATCCCCATACCCGATCCATGTATGGGGACATTACGACTCCTCAAGGATGGGGAGGTAGAGCGGCGCCCGGAAAGGGTTGGCGGCCCTACTGTAAGAGCGGCAAAGGCGCCTGAGGTAGAGGCCCGACCCCTAGGGCCAAACGGGTCCGGAGGAGGACGATCGAAGGGACACTGACCATACGCCCGAACGGACCCCTCACCACCTAGGGAAGTGTGGAAGATATCCCCGCCTCCTCTTGGTGCCTCACGAGCAACCAAGGCAGCAGAGACGGCCCGACGCCAACAAACACCACCACAACGGCAAGAGAGCTGACGAACTCGCCGGCAATCAAGAGGCGGAAGATGCCACACTCTAACGCAGCACTCAGCGGTGTTTTGCCCCGCCCACGGAGTGGCAAGAGGTCAAGAGGCGTGAGAAGAGCGTAAAGGACGCCAAGGAGTGGGGTCAAAGAACCCCACTCCGAGCTGCCCCTGCTGCCGACCGGGAGAGGCAAGGCCCGAACCCCTCACCCTCCGAGCCCTGTGACTAAGAGGGCGAATAAGGAATTGGCGGCCAAGAGGGCCAAGGAGGAAGCTCCGACTCAATCGTGACCTAAGGCCCGATTAGGTCCGAGAACCCACCCCGACTTACTCCGATCATGTGTGGAGGTCCTCGGCGGACCGTGAGATGCCCGCCTCCCACTACGGACTTTTGGGGTCTCACCGGTGGCGGCCGTGGAAGAGACACGGCGTCCTGCCACCATGGATGATGCTGGGGGTCTCATGGGACCGAGAAGACCTGTGAAGTAGAAGCCACCGGAGGCGATGGTGCTCCTCCAGAGCAGCTTGGAGGCCCAGAGGCGAGGAGGAAGGCAAGCTCTCGGCCGCATCAAGAAGGGAAACGGAGGCCGAAGGGAAGTCCGTCCATTCGACAGACCGGACTAAATTCCTTCACCGGGTGAGCACAAGGTGCATGAGGCCCAAGCGGTCAAGACCTCGCAAGTGAGAGGGGTAGCGCACAGAGGCGAGGAGGCCGAAGCAGAAGGCTCGCGACTGGCCGAGGCGGTCTACCGACCACCAAGTCGGGGGGCCTGTGAAGGCGAGGAGGAAGCTAAGATCGACCGCGATCACTATCGGCGTGATCGAACCGTGGAGGGAGACGGGGATAGCGCGCTAACTCAAGAAGGAGCAGGAGGCGGCGAGCAAAGGGCCACCATGCCGAGGAGAAGGAAGCCCGCAAGGAGATGGAGGATCTCCGCCCCGCCGTGAGGTGGAGCAACAGGCGGAGATGGAAGACCGCAAAGAGACTCGAGTCCCCCAAGTTACCATTGAGAGGAATGGTATCAGGCGTGATCACGATCACGAACGAGATAGAGCGGCCCCAAAGGCTGGACGGAGGAGGTAAGGCGATGGAACAAGGAGCAGGACGTCAAATGGAGAAGGACTGAAGAATCCGGGCAGAGTTGCCCGACCGCCCGGAGAGGGAGATGGCGAGCTAACGCCGTATGAACGGGAGCGAGAGCACCGGACGCAAAAGAAGCCGCCGGTCCGCTTAAGGAAGGCGGAAGGAGCGCCGCGCTATGGCTAAGCCGCAGAGCGAAACGACGGAGCCGGAGCAAAGTGAGCAACAGCGGTTGCTGGAGGTGACCGAGGCGGCCCTTGTGGCCTCGAGATTCGCCCCGCCCACCGAAACCCGGCAGGGAGATGGTCCAGTCGACAAAGACGCCTCCCGAGCACCAATGGCGAAGGAGTATCGGTGCTCCGCACATGTGGAAGAGGCAATCCAAAGAATTGACTCGGATTTTGCCTACTACCACGCCGAGCTCCTTAAGAAGCCTCTCGCCGCCACATGGACGGACCCAAGGCTCAAGGGATGAAGGGCATGGGGACAAGACGGGGACCCTAGTGGCCTGTTTGGAGGCAGCAGCGGGGAGAAGAGCCTCGGGAGGCGGGCCAGGCCAATACAACGGATCTCGGGGTAAGTCCACGCAACACTGCTCGGGAGGATAGGCGGCCACAGAAGGCGCGGAAGGAGGAAGCCAACCCACCCAAGACAAGGGTCGGTGGGTAGGGATGAGGACCTAGCGATGAGGTCCGAGATAAAGTCGGAGCTTGGGGACCGACTGAGACAAGTTCGACCGAGGTCCGAACCCTGAGATGAGACCGACCCGCAGACCGGACTCTGGAATAAGGCACTCAAGTTCGACTGAGTACCGACCCCGAGGTCCGGACTCAGAAGCAAGGAGGAGTCCCTCCGACTTAGCGTATACCGGCCTCTACCGAGGGGACCCACAGCTGGGGGGAGACGTGTGGTAACGCGGCCGCCGACCGCCGCCCAACCCGATGTGATTCCGGAAGAGGAAGGGGTCCCGCGGATCATCCGATTGGGTGCGCCAGAACTGCTGACGGGAGATTGACCACCAATACCGAGACGGAACCTGTGACCTTCCTGTGCCCACCGCCGACGAAGGAGATAGGAGGAGGAATAGGATGGTAGGCGGCCGACATGGACTGGCCGCCACCACCGTAATAGGGTAATAAAGACGCCGACTTGGGCGAGTATAAGAGGGCCGAGGCTAAATCATCTTCTCTTGGTGTTGATGCCGCTTTGCACCTTGTGTGTCTTCATGCTAACGTGAGTCCCGAGTCATCGAAAGGTGCACGCCCCGAGAGATCGATCAAGGTCCCGTGACGACCAACGTGGTGGTGTGTGCAGGAAGAGCGACGGGGACCCGTGTAATAAGGGGACCACGAGGTCGAACCCGAGATGAGCCGGACCTGAGGCCGGACTCGGGAATAAAGCGGACTCCGAGTTCGAGACTCGGGGTCGAGGCCGGACCTCGAGTCGGACTCGAAGCAAGGAGGAGTCCCTCCGACTTAGCGTATACCGGCCTCTACCGAGGGGACCCACAGCTGGGGGGAGACGTGTGGTAACGCGGCCGCCGACCGCCGCCCAACCCGATGTGATTCCGGAAGAGGAAGGGGTCCCGCGGATCATCCGATTGGGTGCGCCAGAACTGCTGACGGGAGATTGACCACCAATACCGAGACGGAACCTGTGACCTTCCTGTGCCCACCGCCGACGAAGGAGATAGGAGGAGGAATAGGATGGTAGGCGGCCGACATGGACTGGCCGCCACCACCGTAATAGGGTAATAAAGACGCCGACTTGGGCGAGTATAAGAGGGCCGAGGCTAAATCATCTTCTCTTGGTGTTGATGCCGCTTTGCACCTTGTGTGTCTTCATGCTAACGTGAGTCCCGAGTCGAAAGTGCACGGCACCCCGGAGAGATCGATCAAGGTCCCGTGACGACCAACGTGGTGGTGTGTGCAGGAAGAGCGACGGGGACCCGTGTTCGCCTGCAGCAGCCGCCCAAAGACGAGCGGACCGAACGGAGCCGGAGGAACTCCGGAGGGCGGCAGAGTCTGACGAGAGGCCCGCTGAGCAACGAGGAGGTCCCTCAGGCTTCTGGCTGGGGGAGGCGGGCGTCGGTGGCCCTCTGGAGGGACCTTTGGGGGGGCAGGGGGAAGTTGCGTAGTGTGGCGGTCGTCGGCCGCCTTGTAAAACTGGCGGGATTCGGGAAGAGGAAGGGGTCCGCCTCGCGGATCATCCGATTGTGCGCCGCAATCGCCGACGGGAGATTGACCACCAATCCCGAGACGGAGATTGGACCACCAATCCCGAGACGGAACCTGTGACCTTCCCAGCCCACCGACGAAGGAGATAGGAGGGAGGAATAGGATGGTAGGCGGCCGATTAGGGCGTCTTGGGTGCCACCAGCTCGAATAAGTGTAATAAAGACGCCGACTTGGGCGTAGTATAAGATGAGGCTCTGAATAAATCATCTTCTCTTGGTGTTGATGCTGCTTGCACCTTGTGTGTCTTCATGCTAGCGTGAGTCTGAGTCCTGGCGGAGCGGCTCGGGAGGATCAAGGTCCCGTGACGACCCTAACGTGTGGTGGTGTGTGCGGGGAAGGCGGCGGGGACGTGTTCGTCAGGCGGCGGCGTCAGCGGACGGGCATGTGAGCGGAGGAACTCGGGAGGCGTCTGAGCCGGACGAGAGGCCCGCTGAGCAACGGAGGAGGTCGGTGTAGCCACTTGCGTTCTTTTCCAAGGTTGATGGCGTGGTAGGAGTGATGAGAGGAACGGACTAAAGGTGGCGTCTGGGGCAAGCAGGTCCTTAAGCGTTTGGCCACACCGGCCTGCTCGGTGAACGTTATGAGTAGTTAGGCGCAAAGCAGCGATTACGTGTGTTAAAGTTGAGCGGACGCAAGGTAAGGATCAGTCGAACGCGGCAAACGGAGCTTATCATTCTCTCGGGAACGGACTCCTTACTACAACGACACGGGATTGTGCGCGCCCGGCTGGCCGTCAGCGAAAGTCGCGCCACAATACATGTGCTTGGTTCTAGGTAAGTATGAATTTTAATAAATGTTAAAATCTGATAGCAATATTTGCAGAGAATGTTGAAACTCTCAAAAATAGAAATATAAGTGTTGACCTTACTGTTTTTCAAAAGTTAGTTATTCTCGAACCACCTCTTGGGGTACGGTACGTAGTACATAGCCCAACGTGCGCCTTGATGTTTCATTTGGTGCAAACATTTGCCGAGTGCCTTGAAATTCTACCCTCGTCCTTGAGTTTTATCTAACCTCTACACACAGTCCACCATACATACCACAACGGCGAGTTGAAGACGTCCTCCCTCCAAGGGAATAGAAGTCCAAGGCCGAAAGTCATCCTGCCATCACCACAACATCTAAGTCCTCAACAACCAGAGGACGAGTCGGCTGACCAACTCAAACTCTTGCCCCTTGATTGTCTCTTCTCAACACTACGCTTTTCTCCCCCATGACCCCTCACACTCACCGCGACATGTAGTTGGGACGAAGTTACAACAAAGGCCCAATTGGAGCCTCTTCCCGAGATCCGCCCCGCCTATCCCTATTAATTACTAGCAATCGGCATGTGCAATTGCTAAGTCTTGGAAAGTTTGAAAAACAAACAAAAAAACCCATCCCATTTTCTTCAAAAGACCTTGTTAATCAAAGCTTCATTTAAAACAAAACAAAACCTTGCCATCCTTTCGAATTTTGAAACAAAACATCAAGACCAAAACTTGTTAGAGGTTATATATATGTGGCAAGATGTGGTATGAGCATTACACCTTTCTTGCTTGAATTTTAAGCAAAGACCTCTTGGTATTAGTGATAGCCATGGCGGGATGCAACGTCTAGTTGGATGATTGTGGTCTTGGGGTTCGTTGTAGAGCTTATATAGGTCAGTATTAGTTGGTGGCGAAAATGTCCCACGCCTTCAAAAGTTTGGGACAATGTTAACCTTTAATTCGTTCGAGATTATGGAAGCGAGATGATAAATTTCGCTAAGCTTTTGAAACATGTCGTAATTTGGATGAAATGTGCAGAATTACTCTTTATGACTTATTTTGTGTGCTAATTGCTTGTCTTTTGCCAAAGATTCTTGCCTGCACCTTGCGATAATGTGGATTATCTCCAAGATTGGCTTAGAGCACGACAAGTGGTTTGTTGAGATAACGAGAGCTACGAGCACCAAATGTGGGAGTTTTACTATATTTGCTAAGCTCAATCAAAACAACGGCAAGTGTCATGGGCAAGGAACCATAGCGCGCTTTGTGGGTGGCTTTGGTTTTGACGAAAGTCTATATGGTCATGATATCCATAATGTGGTATCTTTGGCTACATGGTCCGATATGCATGGGGCAAGTGCCTGCACCAACGATGAGTATGCTCTTATCCTGGTAAGATTTTTTGTTTTGGTTTGTAAGTCATGTTACTACTTGTGTACTATTCCAATATGACATCGTAACCTATTTGTCCACATGCTTGACGTGAGGGGACCTCTTGTCAAAAGCTGAAAAGGAGGATGAGTGCACCAACGATGATGAGTATGCTTTTTATGCGGTGAATATTTACTTTTGCAAGTCATGTTACTTGTACTATTCCAATATGACATCATAACCTATTTGTCCACATGCTTGATGGAGGCTACCTCTTGTCAAAACAAAAAGGAGGAGATCGATCCATGAGGGTATATGTCTAGAACATAGTGTGACTTTCAATATGATAGCCTGAATATGTATTGGTGAAAACGTTTTCTGACAATTAAGGATTTGAGGAAACTTGTGATAAGAACACGATAATTTTTGAAGAGGGTGAATAATCTCGAAGGGGGTTTTCTGCAAATAATCTCTGAAGGGGGTTTTTTATGGGCCCTAAAAAGCAGTTTGAAGGCATTCGCGAAAAACTCACGAAAAAGGGTGTGCAGATAAAGTTACTACTTTCCATCCAGCAATGTTTGTGGGGAATGGTGGTGAGTATAGCCGAACCTAGGAATAATGCAAAGTAAGAGCAGTGAGGAGATAGTTCTGCCTAGGAAAAGACATTGTAAACTTCGGTTTTGGGAGAAAATGTGGTTTAGGAAGGACACAAAAGCCGCAGACGGCGTATTTCCTAACACATTAACAACCGAGACTTACAAAATTAACTCTGGGACCCGGGAAAAGCAATTTCATTTTCACTCATCGAGTTCAATCCTTAAATCATCAGGTCCGGCTTCTCACGCATTGTCATCACTATCTTGACTGCACTTTGACTCGCATGATTGTGAAAACCCATAACTTCATGAGCTTATCCCTTATCCTTTTTGTCCACATATAGATGTTTACGTCGTTCAACACAAACCCATAATCTGGGATAGTATTTCATTACAAATACCTCTTGTATGTTTTTCAGGTAATGGACCTTATTCCTTTTTTTCCTCTGCATTGGACCGAGATGGGTTACCACCACAGCGGACTATGTATTCTGCCATATCTCACTATCACGCATTTGTGTAGTGGATGCGATACGGTGGAGAAGAAAATGAGTCGTGGTGCTTTTGGCTTCACGTCAGACCTCCCCAATCCGAAGCGGCTCATTATGCGTGTCGAGTGCAGCCTTGCCGAGAAACATCCCCTCTCGGTTCCGTTATGTCCCCATTCATCCGCAGGCATTCCGTTGTTGCCTTCCAGCATTTGATATACTGAAGTACATATCCGCTGTGGGGCCCTCAATAATGCCTCATCCAACAAAGCTTCATCCGGGACTTGGAAGTGGTGGTGTATCCCGCCACGCACGTGAAACCACTTGCAAGGATGCTCGACACTAGACCAATGTTAATGCGCTACGCGGACCACGCCGGCGCGGCGACCTCCTATCGCGGACGCCCGTAACCCCGGCGGGTGGTGCGCGGAGGGCGCCATCCCTCCGCTGCGCACCCGTCTGCGTGTGGTGTGAAGCCGGGCGGCGGCGCCGTCCTAAGCGCCACCAGGCCAGCCACCGAATGGGTGTTGTGCAGGCGGGCGGCCGGCCGGCGCCTGTCGCCCCATCAATCCACCTCCCGGGTGGCGCGCGGGCGGCGCCAGCGGCCGGCGCGCCATCCGCGCCCCATCACAGTGGGCCTCCCGGGTGGCGCGCGGAGGCGGGCGGCCGGCCCAGCGCGCCACCCTCGCCGCCATATATCAGCGGGCGCCGGCGGCAGCCGCCTACGCACCCGTTGGGATGCAAGCCGGGTCTCTGCGTCAGAAGGCGGCCGGCCCTCCAACGCCACCCCTAGGGTGGCGGTGACGGTGTGCCCTCTGCGCACACCCGTCGGGCTAGCGGAGTGCTCGGTGGAGGCGGTAGGCCCGGCTCGGCGCTCCCTCCTCGACGTGGGGGCCCGGCGGGTGGCGCCGCAGTGCCCAGCGCCGGCCACGCGCCGCCCAGCCTCGGGCCTCCTCGGGTGGTGCAGTGGAGGGCGCCGGACGGCCACCCTCCACTGCGTGGTGTCTCTGGCAGCGGGCCGTGGGCGCCGGCCAGGGCGCCTCGCTCCACGCATACCACACTCGAGGCCACAAGCGGGTCCGGGGAGGGCGGCGGTAGGCGCCATCTGAGCCACCCGTTGTGTTGAAATAATGGTGACGAGGATGGCGTAGCGTTGTTGCAATAGCTGTTCCCTTTCGTGGAAAAGTATAGGATATTCTTCGCTAACCATTGGATTGCATGCGGCAATTGAAGGATGTGGAGGTCTTGTCGAAACTTCACGGAGTTTCGCCATTTCATATTTGAGATCAATAATTGGAAGGGCTTGAGAATGAGCCGGGCTTTAGCGCATCAAGGACTTGCAAGAGGGACTCCACGCTTTCAACGCTCCATCGATCGAAAAGGTGTCCAAGACGATCGAAGGACGAATGTTCTTGACATGCGTGGTTATCTCGGGAAGGAGATACACTTTGCTTGTCATGGACGCCCCCTCGGGTTTGACATCGGTCCTATGGATGGATTTGGCCATGTTGGGAACAGCTTTCGTAGTTTTGAAGAGAAGACCACCGAGGAGTTCAGCTTATCGCCTTGCATGGAGTTGAAGAAGCCCACACAATGTGGAGTCTATGAAATTGTGGGAAGGGAGGCATGGTGTCCTTCATCCGGGACAAGACAAACATGAATAACGATGAGGCGGATTTGAGACCCCGAGTACGCGTGATGGGATGGTGTCTAAAAGCAAGTTGTGCGAGAGATCGGGTTCCTATGATGCCTAACGCCATGCATGGGACTTTCAACAATGGAAGGATGCTTATTGGGCACCACCGCCGCCAAGAAGTCGTCCACCTATCGCACGACAAGTCGGGTGGTATGCCCTTACCAACGCCCGCTAGGCCTTATGACAAAACTTGTCAAAACATTCTCCGTGGAAGGAGATTGTGGATGTGGCGGAGCACGACAACATTGGCAGACAAGCTATGTGGCCGAATCGCATTGCGATTGAAGCCGATTTGAGGTGCGCGGTACATTGAACAACGACACATGGTGTACAAGTCCTACCAGACGCAGAGGAAGAGCTAACGCTCGAGCCGCATCGCAGGGTCCATCCCGCCTGGGCAAAGGAGGTTTGCATAAGTGAGAAGGATTGCCTGCCCAAGTGGTTGCATTGAGTGCCGGTTGAAGACCACGACCTTTTGGATGAGGGTCAAGAAACCCTAGATGTTCGGCCCACACCGCCGATGGGGCCTGTGAATGATACTATTGAAGACGAGCAAGCAATGGAGGAGAACGATAACTTTGAGGCGGAAGATATGGACCCAGAATATGGCGGTTCTTGACTCGGTTTGCAAGGCATGGATGAGTCGCCAGCCGCACTCTTCAATGACTCGCCGATGACCACTCCCTCCTTTAGCAGATGTTTGTTGCAATGTTGTTTACGACGATTAAAATGGGACTCTCAGTACAAGATTGTTTTTCATTGTGTTCCACCACTTCAAAGTAAAAGTTTTATTGTACTAAACATATGAAAATGGCAGCCCTCTAAACATTCTACAAAAATGCACCCGCACCCATGCTCCATTTCTAGGGTGTTCACTTGAAAGTGTGGCATTTATCACGTAATGACCTCGTAAAGGGTGTGTGCATTATCAAAGTAGGGCACATATGCGCTTTTAGGTAAGGTGTTCTTCGTGACAAGGGGTGCGTCGTCAAGGGGTTAGTATATTCCCCTTCAAAATTATCGTGTTTGCTTCCCAAAACTCCAAACTAAAGCTAGCCTCAAAAAGCTCAATTGACCTCAAAATTCATTAGAACAACAATCATGGGTTTTGTCAAGCCCGCATCAAGAGGCTTGGCATGGTATGTCAATGTGCTCGTGGTCTACAAGAGTCGATGGTCTGAGGGCGTGTTCGCTGCCGCCGCACGTCAAGGTGTAGTTTATTTGACCCATCGTTTGTTGTTCTTATTATACACCATGTAACTATGTATACATGTAGGTAGCCCTCAAACCTCCCGAACCATCGCAGAGTTATAACCATATTTTGGACTTCAAAACCATAATAAGAGATCTTCACCAGTGTCGGCATTCTTCGAGACAAGAGGACCAAGACACGAAGTCGCCTGCAGTGACGGAACGAGATATGTCTGATTCTTGGGAGCATCAATTCACTCCGGCCTTGTCGTCTCACGTCCTTTTCGCCTGGCCGGGTTCCAGTCCGTTACTAGCTAGCTAGGTTAGTGTCCTCCTTGCCTAATTTGACTCATTGAACCCTGGCCTATTTGCCTCAAATCAGCTCTAACGCGCGCCTAGCCCGCCTGCTGTCGCTGGCCTTCCTATGCTAGCCTCGCAGTCCGCAGCTGATCACATAGCGCATCTATCATCAAGCTGTCTCATGGTCCGCCACCGATTACTCGATCGTGACATCCCTCCTCACTTCCTCTAGCGAGCATGAGTGAGGCCTTGCCCTCATCTAAGAACTTCTGTGGAGCTCTCCTACTAATTTTCTTAAACAAGGACTGGCCATGAAACTAAGGCACATCTTCCAAGTTGGGCAAGTGTCGAGCTAGTAAGCAACCCAGAATTTTCTTACCACTGGCAAAGGAGGTCCCACATACTTGTATGCCAACTTTGCCTTACCTTCAGATGTGAGAACGATTATTTTGACCTTCACCCATACCAGATCTCCTACCTCGTGCTCGCCATCGCCTCTTCTTGTTGGCGGTGTGGCCTGCGTCGATTCACGACTTGCATACGCCAGGATGGCATCAAGAGAAAGGGCTGATGCTCATCTTAGCCCGCTGGCGGAGCTAAGTGAAGAGATGCATGAATGCGATGGAACAATCCTGTCAAGTTGTTCTCAACAAGAAATCCACTCTTTGCCTCGGGAACAACATAATATTTGAAGCCATTTGAATATACAAAGTGGAATACTGCAAGGCCAGACCGTCTGCTTACAGATATACAACTAACGGGGAAAACCGGTGGGCACTAAATTCCATGATTCGGATGACACTTTTGGTTTTCTTAGTCATGGTTCATTTCCTTCCCTTCCCTTGGCGTCGGCTACTTTTCTCACAGTTGTAATCATGTCTTTGTGGAGTGTGAACTTGTGTCTAAGGACACCAGAGAGGTCCCGAATTTACTCTCAATGTCGCTGTAGGCTAGGATCTTCCCAAGGAATGGTTTGTGCCAAGAGACGTTAACTTCTATCACTATTGACCTTGCCCTAGTTGGACTTGGCTATACCCTCTCCTTCATCTACTCAACCATCACACCGACATTAGCCAACTACCGAGCGCATTCCACGACCTCCCGCCCCAGTACTACCACGGTGGCTCTCCCACCACCGGGTAGTGGTTACAACTACCATGGTGGGTCCCACACCAAACCCTAGCACCTCCTCTCTCTACGCGCGCCATCAGCTTTCACGCAGTGGCTCTCTCCACTCACGGGCGGGTTTTTATTCCTCGCACTAGCCTATGCTCAGCCGACTTGTGAAACTAAGTTCCTAGGTTATCACACACCCGTTCCCCACACACACACACACACACACACAACAAAGGGCGCCACGCACACACTATTTTCTCCAGTAGCCATTGTTCCTATGTGCACCTTTTCACAGTGCATCGGTGATTTCAGCCACCCCACATACCAATCCCCCATTGTTCCCCCATGTTCCTTCTTTCCACTCCTCTCACACCTCGCATGCCACAGATAACTTCTGGACCCTCCTTCACCGACCCTTCTCTCTCAATTCTTCTCTCCCTCACGCCTCCTGGCTTCCAACGATCCCTCAACACTCTCTATTCGGGACACAACTGTAAGAACAAGGTGAAGCGCAAGAAGAACCCCATTACAGGTCATTTACAAGCCTGCACCCCTACGCCTAATCCTTGGTTTCCTCCTCCTTTGTACAGTTGCTCATCACCCTTCCTCCCCAGTATGAGCAAGCTGCCCACCCCTAGGGCGCCTCGCACTCCCCGCCCGCTAATCGGACGTCTCCAACTAGCCCATGTGCAAATGGTGGGGATCTCAAACTGTGAATTATCTCTGCGGGTGGGCACACCGCCTTTGTTATTAGGGGCATCATAGCCTCGTGATATGTGTCCTAAGATGGCCTATCGAATGGGATCGCCACCCACAACTTCCGGAAAGCTCTCTTAGGTCCAGCCCTGGCAAAGACCCTAACCAAATTCATTCGCTAGGCCCCCAGGCGCTACCGCGCCTTCCCTCAGACGGCCAATCGACCTTGCTCCATAATAAAGGTACCCATGATGCCCCGACTCATTGACCTCTTCAGTGTCTCTTCCCCTCGACATCTCTCACTCGCTAGTGACGCTTGGCCCCGCCCCAGCATGGCCGCGACGGAGTGATCCACTCTCGCCCCGCCACCCGCCTCCTCCTACTCCCCGGCCTTTTGGCATCGCTGTGCCGCACACAAGGTACCCTCGGTGACGGACTGCCCCTCCGGTCCACCACAAACACCTCGCCTCCACATCTCATTGTTCCTCTGCTAGCGGGGATTCAACGCGTCATTAATCCATCTCTCGATCCCAACGAGGCCAATCCACCTGTCATCAAGCAAACATGGCCTTTCCTAAGAATGATCCTTCGTGCCCCTCCACTTTGATAAGCCGCTGTTTGCTCGCCCACGCGATACCCTGCCTCCTGAGGCTTCCATTCATACCATTCGTGATAAAAAGACGTGATTTCAAGTCTGCTCCGTGAGACTACGGGCGATCGTGGAGTACACAGGTGGGGCCTGCCAATGCTCTTGCAGTTAATCACGGGCTGCTCAATGCCTAGTAGGGTCAGCTTACAGCGTTTATTTTTCTCATGACTGCAATTTCTGGTGGAACACTTCACCGCTGGAAAATCGTTTGTATCGTCGCCGGAGTCCTCTTCCTTTCAATGGTCGTGAGTCCCGCACTCCGTCCTCCAGTACCTGGGCCCCTTCCGCTATCCGCATCGGCATTCCTTCCTAGCCGTCCACGGCCCACATCATCCACGTGCACGCGTACCAACACCGGCCGCCTCCCACCCCTTGTACCACGGCCAACGAAAGGCCATATCTTGATGGGATCCATCTCCAATTCAATGTCATTAAGCAAATGGTATGCCTTCCTACTTTAAGTTGCTCGCTTGTAATAACTCCCTCCATCTCTGCTTGCTCGCCTTGTCAAGCATACCATTCATGTGGGCAACATGACAAACTCCGCACGTAACTCACCCACTAGTCGCACTGATTCCGCACACAAAGGTCGATGGAAATCGTCCTCTTCATCCTCCCATACTCCAGCCTGCTTCTTCCGCTTAGCCTCATCCAAAGCCGATTCTCAAACCCTCACCACCGCGTTCAACCTTAGCGACGCCTCCTCTCTCCTCATGGAACCGTAATTCCATCCCGCTTTTTGGCTACTTCTTTGCTGCGATTTCTTTAGACTGATGGCTCAAACCCTTCCGCTCCTCTCACCTCCATCCGAGCCTTGTCAAATGAATCTTCCCACTCCTTCATCCACCATGCTCGGTTTTCCCAGTGTCCTCCCTCCCTGACAATATTTCTTCATGCAAGTATCCTTAGAATGGTCAAACAAATTGCGTGTCCCGCTTCTTAGGCAGCGATACGTGTCGAGCTTGCGTTGCGACTTGACACCGTGTCCTGGAATGTTTCAGAGATACATCGGTCATTAACTACACTTATTTCTCCCCCGGCCAACGTGCTGCTGTGCACCAGTCCCACAACTTGCTCCTTCGTCTCCTCGAGGCGCTAAGACTATAGCTCATGCCTTGTCAAGACTAAAATTTCGGCCGAACAGGACAGCCTGAGTCCAGCTGCCCCGCTTCATGGTTTTGCATGGCCTCCTTCACCCATTTCTCTCACCCCATGCTTGTCCATGGTCGGGACAGGTGTTAGGGGGAGGGCGCGCCTTGTCCATCAAGCCCACTCACCGCGCCTAAGTGTCATAGATCCATACGGCCGCATACTGCCATCACCAAGTCTCAGGAACCTGCTACTCAATCCCTTTTTGCAGAATTGGACGGTTGCGCTCCATGAGGAAAGTTAGTGCCATCGTAAGCCGGGTCGGCGCTGGGTTCACTATGGCTTGGTGGTATGCTCGCTAGGAGGACCTGCCGGCTCAAGGTCCACTAAGGTGGTGGTCGTTACTTTCCTCGGGCGTCAAGCCGCCTGTGGCCTACATGGGCAAGGCCCCGCTGAGGTTGCCCTCCCTTGTCCCTACAAGCAACACGCCCCAAACATGCCAGTGCTGTTAGGGGGAGGGTACTTGCCGGCCGCCTGCTTTATTGTGGCATGTTGGGAGGGCGCGGCTGCCGGGCCGGCCCCTTAGCATTGATCTCTACGGTGGCACATGCGTCAAAGATCACTTGTCAGAGCTAGGGACACTGTGGAGGTAACTCAGGTTCAGGGACACCTGTGGAGGTCCATGATTCACCCTCAATGTCGCTGTAGGCCCGGATCCTCCCATGGGAGTGGTTTGTGCCAAGAGACTTTAACTCTATCACCACCGACCTTGCCGTGGCCTTCACCCGCTATCACTCCCCTTAATCTACCATCTAACTACTACTACCTTCCCGACTTGTCCAACGCATCGAAATCCTACTCTTCACACCGCAATCTCCTCCACAACCGGTAGTTGCTACGCCACTACGAGGTGGGTCCCACACCAAAACCCTAGCAACTCATCTCCGGGCGCGGCGCCATGGATCCTAGCACGGGCTACCGTGCACAGATCGACTTTATTTGGCACTCCACACTTCATGCACCACCAATTCCTAGAGACCAAAGTTCCTAGGATACCCCGCGCTCCCCTCACACACACACACACACACACGTGGCGGCGCCACCCACACGGTTTCTACTAGAGACGTTGTTTTCCTTGTGCACTTTCCATTGCCAGACCGGTTTGAGTTCCTCAATTCACACACCCTCCACCGCTAACGCCCAATTCGCTCACTTACTCTTCCCACTTACGATCTCACACCTCGTGATCGCTGATGATTTGATCTCTCCTTCACCCGATCTCTTCTCTCTCTCTCCCTCCTCAATTCGCCCACAGGCTACCAACCATGCACTCACACCTCGATTTGAACACAACTTTTAAAGGTGAAGGAGGGAAGAAACCAAGGCGCACAGGCTACGAGCAAGCTCCACCGCGCCCGATCCCTTGGCTTCCTCCTCCGTTGTACAAATTGCTCCATCACCTCCTTCCCTCCCGTTGGAGCAAGCTCTCGACCACTAGGAGCGCCTCGCACACCACCGCTAATCGGACGTCTCCAACCACAGCAGCGTGGGGATCTCAACCGAGTTATCGTGGTGGGCAAAGTTGCCCCTCTTATACATCGGCCGCCGCCTGCCCCATTTCTAGATCCTAAAAAGCTAAGGGACGCCCACAATTCTAAGCGATCTTAGGTCCGGTGGGGCATCCAAATTTCATTCCTAGGATGCTACCACCTATTGCCTACGCTATCCGCGCCCCTCCCCGACTCGTCCGCTGCCCTTCGTCCTCCATCGCCGCCACGAGCCCTCCCGCCACGCCACCGATCCGACGGGTTTTCCCAGGACTTCCACCTCACGCCACCGCTGACGCCCTAATTGAGGCATACCGCCCGGAGCTTCCGCCCGCCGCCGCCTATTGCCGAGGATTACCCGGTTCCTCATCCACCCAAGCTGGACCTCCTCTTCACTCAACTCCTCCTGGTCGCCTCCGCATAATAGGGGCCAATCCCACACTCTGAATGGTAGAAGTATGCACTTGGTCCTCACTTGCGAGGTAGGACTGATCCTCCCTCCTCCCGTAGACTACACCGTTGCTCGTCCATGTCCTCGCGGGGTGCCGCGTCCCCTGCCGCCCCGCCCATGGCCGCTCCGCTACCACCTGTAGTGGTCTCCACGACGTGGGTCCACGTGTAGGTGTCACCTTGGGCAGTGGTCCTTCCTCCCAGAGTGCCTTCCACTACCCGGCCGTAGTCCCGCCACCTCGCCTCTTTCTCTTCTACCACGTGCCTCATCCTGCTCCTGCTTATACCGCCCAGCTTATGGACCTTCTCCACCGAGGCCGCCTGCTCTGGCTCGCAACAACTCTCCCGCATCTCTGGTTTGACTCAGGGCATCCTTGATTTGAGCCATGAGCTTCCTCCGACTCATGGCCTGCCTTCTCCGGCCCCGCACAAATCCTCCTCAAGCTTGATTCTTATCTCCTCTAAGGCCCGCTTGTCTTCCTCCGCTTGCTGGGCTTCCCTTCCAAACTGGCCTTCACCACTTCCTCCCGCCGCCTTGCACAGAGCCATGTGAGAGCCAAGGCCGCTTGGTCCAACAACCGCTTGGGCCGGATCATCGGCTCACCGTAATTCCACTGCGCGGCCCCTGCACGACGCCATCCTCCGTCGAGCACCTTCCTTCCCAACAAAGTGCACCCTCACCACCCGGCCCACCTCTGCGTGGAGTCCCTTGAAAATCTCTTCCCATGCCGAGGAGGGTCCGCTCGAGGTCGCCTAATTCCTCCTGGAGTTGATCATCTCGCATCCAGCCAAAAATTTTCTTCCTCGGACCGCGCCTCTTCCTCCGCCACCTCCTTGCTTTGGCTTTCATTTTCTTTGCTTTTTCTCAGAGCGCGGCACTGACTGTGACGCGGCCCACCTTCACTTTTCACACCGCCCGCCGCCCGGCCTTCCTCTTCTTCTGGTAGAATTTCCTTCTCTCGAACGCCTCGCCATGGACTCCATGTCCGATTCCTCCTCAATTTCCTCCAGGGCTCCTCCGCTTCCACTTCACCTCCCGACCGGCTTCCACATATGAAGGAGGCCACAATCTACCGGCGCAATTAGCATGCGCATAAAGATGAACTAGGAATGGTGAAATTAGAGAGGGCCGAGGAGAAATCGATTCAACCTTTCTTCACTCAACTTCTCAAAGAGGATTCGCCCCAATCGATTCGCCTTGACAACTTCATGGAGGAACAAGTGGTCGACAAATAATCCTCGCTTCGTCAGGGAAGGAGGCCATCCGCCCACATTAATCTTGCCAATTCTCGACCAACCATTGGGTTCGGATTACGCCCTTCACGGCGGCTGCTTCTTTTCCAGAAGGTTCCATCACCAAACCCCCGCCTCCTCCTTCGCGCCCATACACTTCTAACCAATGCCAGTCCCAATCCCGAGGTTTTGCTCTAATTCCCTCGCCTTGCTTGTCTTTAGGTGGCGCGCACTCCTGCCCCTGTTCATGTAATTCCACCGCTTCTCCATGAAACCCGCCAGCTCCTTCACAGCCCCACCGGACTTTCCAATGGTCCATGTTTGGCCATTGGGCAGCAAGAATCTCAGTGGCTTTGGGCGCCATCCTTCCGCAGAGTCCCGCCTCGCCCACGTGCCACCTCTGAATTTCGGCAAGGTCCCAGGGTTCCTACCTCCTCCGCAGCCCGCGCCGCCTTCCTTCCACCGGCTTTCACCGGTGAGGGTTCGAGGCGGCTCCACCACGATCGCGCCTCTCGCCTCCGATCGATCGGTCCGCCTCAATGCCTCGACCACGCTCCGCCCGCCGTGCGCTCCACTCTCCTGCGCCCGCTCACTGCGCAGCCGTGTTGAACGCTCGTCACCCTACTTTCCTAGGGTTAAGTTTGGCCCCTACTACCCTTGTCTCACGACCGCCCATCCCCATCCACAACCCCACACTCATTCACGCTACTGGTCTAACAACTTATAGACTAAAACCCCAAATAACCACCCCTACTCATATATAGACCTTGTAGGATATCGAGGTCCATGGGCCAAGGAACACCAAATTCCGGACCATTTATTATCTAACCTAGGCAATAAAACAAAAGAACTCCATAGGCCAAGGACATTTTACTATGAATATCCCCAACTCAAATCGACTTATTTTCACACCACTCGAAAAAAAACAAAAATTCACTGGGCACATTTTAACAGGGGTTTCGAGACTAGATCGTTTACATACTCCTTCTCATTTGTTGCCCGCCAACTTATGTATAATACTTCTTGACCCTCCACCCATTGACTCGGGTCGGTAGTGGAGGTCCCGCTCTCTTGCGGTTATCTTGAGCCATTCAAGACTTGAGACTTTGTATGGCCCCATCCACCGAAGGTGGAGCTTGGAAAGTGCATATACCTATTGTCGCATGAGGCCAAGTCACCAACTACCCACTCTTGCTTCCGCAACCGATTGTCATGCCATATTTTCCGTTCCTGAATATCTGCATGACTCAACGCCTGCTCCCTATCCTCTGTATGTTTAGCGAAGTGAGACTTTCTACGCCATGCGGTTAGTTTCGGATACGCAGGTGGGAATTTCAAACTCAATAGGCATTAGGGAGAATGGCCGAGGTGAGGTAGTACGGTGTTTGTTTGTTATTTTCTCTGCGATGCCTGTAGCGCGAGTGAAGCTTAAGATCCCAATCGTGCGCATTCCACCGTTAGCTTGTTGAGGATCCCGACAAGAGCCCATTCGCCTTTTCCGTTAAGCCATTTGCCTTGGGATTATAAGGAGTCGTTTTCGTATGACGTTGAAGTAGATCGTCATATGAGATATAACCGTTGAAAATGTGACCCTCACATAAGCTCCAAGGGCAGCCATATCGAGTGATATGTTCATAGAGGAACTCGCCACTACATGAGTGTGTCTACAGTGCTTGGGCTTCCACCATACGCTGCAATAGTCTGGCCACGAGGATGTATTGGTTTTGTCGCGTCCTCGTTTTGGTGTATGGGACCAACAAAGTCTATTCCCCATTTCTCGAATGGCGCGGGCCAATATCGGAACCATTGGCCATTGAGTGGTTGCGACGGTTTCCCAACCCTCAGCATCGCAGCGTTTAACAAACTCCTAGCATCACGATGCATGGTTTGCCACCGATGCTTTCAAGCACCTTCTTGCACGTGATATGTGCAAAGAAATGTCCTCCGCTTCTCCCTCGTGCATCTCCGTCAAGATACAACTGCTTGTTACCCATAACTCCCCGCCCATCCGGTCCCGATTTGTACAGATTGTCTTTGCGCATACAACGGACGCGAATAGTGCACACTGGGGTTTGAAAGATCCGGTGGTATTTTCTCCGTTCGAATTCCATCATCTCCTCGTGGTGGGCCTTGTGTATCCGTTCTCCCTTCTCATTTCTGCCGAGCCACCATTTACCCTCGCCTTATGGTTCGGCCGTGCCCCTCTAACTCGCCGCGAACAAAGCTTCATCGGAAAATCGTCGTTTTGGTCTGTAACCTCCTCTCGACCTCGAAATGTAATCTGCATCACATGTTTACTCCTCCTCTGGTCTCCACCGTGAACGTGAATTCTTGCAGGAGTAGGATCCATCTTGCGTCCGACAAGGGTTTTGTTTACGGTGTTTGAGGCGAAGTGGTCCACATGGAAGACGAACTCGTAGGATAGCAAATAGTGAAACCAGAACCGAGTACACCATCCCTAGCGCCTCCTCTCGGTGGTGGTATACTTCTTCTGCTGAGCCTCCGCATAATAGATTGGATAATCGTGCTTCTTGTCATCCCTTTGGCTTAGAATGGTACCGATTGCATAGGCCGAAACGTCTACAAACACGTGGAATTTCTTGTGCCCCTCCCAGTGGGGTGCCGTGATCGTGGTGGTGCGAAGATCATTGAAGGCCTCCTCTCGCGTCCATTCCCACTCCCGGTCCTTGCGCCTCGTAAGTGAGCTCCGGAAAATTCTTCACAAACCTTCGATAATAGCCTACCATTCCGAGGAATCCCTAAGCTCCTTGGTGGTAGGTGGCTTGAGGCGGTAATGATTTTGACCTTATCCGGTCGACCTCTATCCCCGTAAATGCGGTGCCCCAACAAAATACCCTCGCATGCCGAAATAACATTCTCGGGATGTAGACACAATTGGGTCTTGACACCGCTCCACATTTGCGAAGGTGGTTGAGGTGATCTTCGCCCAAACACGCAGAAGTCATCCAGGAAGACCTCCATGAAGTCCCTAAGGTATTCCTTGAAAATCTTGACAATGTCCGCATGAAGGATCCTGTTAATCCGAACGCTCCGTTTGTAGGCATAGGTTCCCGATCAGTGAAGGTAGGTGGCCAATCACTCTCCCGAGATGTAGGTTATACCGAATACCCATCCAGAACGAGTAGACCATTCTCCCGCAACTAAGTCCGATATGTCTATGAATGGAAGCGGGTAATGGTCTTTTTGGTCACCTTGTTTAACTTCCTCCAATCTGCATCGTATCTTTGAACCACCACAATTGGGGCTACCCACCGATGTCACAATAGGATATATGACGTCCGTACGCAAGTAGAGCTCCAATTGTTCCTTTACCTTCTGAATACTTTGGATTTAGCTTGTATTACAGATCCGGACCGCACGGCACCCTCGAGATCAATCTTGTGCTCTCCCTCGGTATACCCTTCATGTCGTAACGTCAAAAGCAAAACGGATAAATTCCGCCAACATTGTTTCATACCCCTTTCCAAGTCTGCATTCATCCTGCTCAAAACTTAAGGACCTTGCCAACACTTCCACTCCTTGACCTCATCCGTCTGCACTCCACTCTCTCCACCGCGGATGTGATGTCAACCCTTCCTCCTACTGTCTTGGTTCTCCTTCACGCATTCCCATTCCTAATAGGTCGTCGAGGTAAACGTGAGACACCCTCCTCGCACCTCCGAAGTTTGTCCAGACAAGGCCCCTCACCACCTCTACTTCTGCCTCGACCTCCGTTCCGGCCGATCCTCCTCCCACCACCGGGTTGTCAATTGTGACTCCATAGCACCCTAATAGGTTGATGGAATGGGAATATCTCCCCAGAGTCGTCCTCTTCATCCGAAATATGCGAATGGGAATTTCTCCTTCTCATCCTCTCCCCAGAGGTATCTCAGCAGAGGTGTATCCCTCCGCTTCGGGTGTCTCCCTGCGTATCTCTGCCCAAGTCAAACATATCCTTCCCTTTTGGGGTCCGAGGTTTGAATCCCACTTCCTTTCTCGCCCATTTGAAGGTGCAACGTGCCCCATACATCCATGACCACCCAGAACCTCATATTTTTGTTTAATGACCACGTAGTCCATGAGGTAATGGTACCAATATGGGTTAGGACTCCTCTCCCCATTTTGGACATGTCCGCCACCGCAACACCTTTGATGTATGTTCTATCTGCAAACCCAAGCTTCCGAGCTCTCTCTCATGATGTTGACTGACCCGAATCTAGCACCTTCTTGATTACACATCCCGCAATTTCTATCTCAGAGCTGGACCGTCCATCATGGCCACCATATTCAAGAAGGGTTTCGGCCTTGGGGTGGAAAGGTTATCTCTTCGGGTTGCCTTCAATGCCCCACGTTTTGGCATCGGATTGTCCTCGAGAAGTCGGAATGTTATCATGAACTTTTGGTCCATGATAGCCCGCCAAATTGAAAGGAACACACTGCTTCTGCTTTCCTTGCCAACCCCACCGTCATTTCAACCGGTAGTCCGATGTTGCGGTCGTTGAAAGATCGCCGAGGGTGGGTGTGGTCAATGACCGCTTGAGTCTGTCCAGCTCTTGTCGGATCATATCCATAACTTCCCGACATCGGAACGACTCATCCTTTTTTCCTCTGCGGGTTTTTCGTGTCGACTCGAGTCCCACTGCGTCCGTTGCACTTCACCCTCGAATCCGCGGTCTCGCTAAGGGAGTTACACCTGTGATGCCATCCAAATCGCAACCTCGCGCAGTGTGGCGGCCTTGCTCCCGTCCGCTGGATTCGCATTTTTTTCACTTCCCATACCGAGTCCCTCGCCTTTTGTGGTTGGACTCTTCCTTCCCTGAAGACGCCTCTTCCTCCTCACTTGCGACGTTATGGCTCCCACCCGTTCTTCTTCCTTTTTTCCCTGCCTCTTCTTAGGGTGTCCGCCTTCCTCGCCGCTGTCAAACCCATCGCAGGAGTTCCAGTATCCCCACATCCCCCAACCCTTCCAGGCTCCATGCCCTCGGAATCCTCCCATACGCCCATGAGCATCTGACTTGCATTGCCGCACGGCTTTGAGGGGTGGTCGTCAGAATCGGAGGTTGAGCGATCCTCACATGTTTTTTTGGTGTCCGGCAGAGGACGCCGCCACGTGACTCGATTGCTTGCAATCCACACACTTTTCAAAATCACCATTCCCGAGATGCGGAGGGGCATCCATCGCAAGATGCCCGAACCCTCGACAATTGTAACACGATGGCACTCATTTGCCCGGGTTCATCCGATTGCGAATACCCATGCTGGGGTTTTCGCAAACTCGAGGGGTACAAAGTCTTGAGTACCAGAGATGCCTCCTTGAATTTGGTATGTATCTTCCAAGCACATCTTCCTCATCCTCCTCGTAGCCCAAGAGTTGCACTTTTGTTTGTGGACGACTCGAGTGCCTCGCTGTCCACAAGTTGAGGAAGAGATTCGCGCCCGAGCAACCCTTCTTCTATCATGGTCCTTGATGGCATTAAGATGGAGTTTCTCTTTGACCATCATTTCCTCCATCTTGTTCCCTTGTTGCTCCACTTTTTGGCTGCTTTCCACCTCTCTTCTCACCGCTCCTTTCGTGCATATAGCAGCTCCTTCCCTTTGCACCGTCTTGTTTCCAGATCATTTTTCCCTTCTTCCTTCTATCCCTTCGGCCTCCATCGTCCGACGAATTCTCCTCCGAATCCTGGTCTCCTCCGTGGAGCTACCCGAGGAGTCGAAGAGCTATCCTCCTCGCTGAATCGCCGGAGGACGAATAGTACTTCTTCTTCTTTTGTATTTCTTTTGTCCTTCCGCCCCTTGTTCGAGTTCTTCTTCTCTTCCGCGTTGGACTCCTCATAGTTCGACTTGATCGCCCGATCCAAATCTTTCTCACCGAGACGACGTGTCTTCCCATCTCCGCGCCCAATCCTCTTGCAAACCAAATGAATGGCCATTAGCTCGAAAGTGCGGACCGATCCGTAGGTGTGGAACCTTTCCACATAAGCTGCGGTCTCTTCTTCCCTCTCCGCAATCCCTCCAACTTGGACGACATACCCTTCCACATCGACCCTCCGAATCTTTCACAAAAGCTCTTCAAGGCCCCAAAAGTAGGCGGGGTGTGGAAGAAGCTATGTACTCCCGCTTGTACCACTTGGCCGCCGCGAAGACCCCATAAAGCACGATGCATCCTCGGTTGGCGTCACCGCTCAAAACGCCGACAAACTCGTCAGATCCTCATGGCCCTTCTTTTCTCCATACAACGGTAAGATTGCTTAGTAGTACCAGTATCATATACCGCCGGGGGGTAGTCCAACGATGTAGTTGACGCGCCACTACGTCTGATGACCTCCACATTCACGATTTGACTGACCGCAGCGGATCTAGGCAATGGAGCGAGATCAAAAGACAAGGTGGTGGTACCGCCCCTTGTACCGCTCGTAGTCGAGAGTTGGGAATCAATGCTAAGATCCGATCCCTAGTTCCGAGTTGACTCCCCGCCCCTTCCTCGTCCCAAGTGTGATCTCCGCTTCTCCTCGTAACTCTCGCAATCTTTCCGCTTGGCCGTCTTGCCGGCGTCCCCACGATCCGAATCGCTTGTCTCCACCCGAGGCATCCATCAATCTAGTAATGCTAGACTCTACGTAAGTTGGTTAGTCCTTCCCACGCCCTGATGATTCCATTGAACGCGCCAAAATGTGGAGTGTATGTGTCAGGGACACCGTGAGGTCCACATTCACCCTCAATGTCGTTGTAGGCTTAGGATTCGCTCCCAAGGGAATGGTTTGTGCCAAGAGACGCTAACTTCTATCACCATCGACCTTGCCTAAGTCGTGGACTCACCGCTATCACTCCTCTTACCTATCTACTCAACTACTACTACCTCCGACTTGTCCAACGACGAAATCCCATTTCCACGACCGCAAATCTCATTCCACAACCGGGTAGTTGCTGACCACCGAGGTGGGTCCCACACCAAACCCTAGCAACTATCTCGACGGGCCATGGGACCCCTAGCACGGGCCTACCAGGCTCTCAGATCGGACTTTATTTGGCACTCCACACTTCATGCACCCACCACCTAGAGACCAAAGTTCCTAGGACCTAGCCACCCCCTCACACACACACACACACACACACAAAGGGCGCCACACGGTTTCTACTAGAGACTTTGTTTTCCTTGTGCACTTTCCACCAAGACCGGTTTGAGTTTCTCAATTCACACAATTCTCGCTAACGCCCAATTCACCTCACTTACTCTTCCCACTTACGATCTCACACCTCGCATCGCATGATTTGATCTCTCCTTCACCCGATCTCTCTCTCTCTCTCTCCTCAATTCCGCAGCTTCCAACCATCACTCACACACCTCTCGATTTGAACACAACTGGTGAAAGGTGAAGGAGAAGAACCCCGGCGCCAAGCGCATGAGCAAGCTCCACCCGCCGCCAATCCCTTGGCTTCCTCCTTGTCGAAATTGCTCCATCACCTCCTCCTCCGCTATGGAGCAAGCTCGACCACCCCTAGGAGCGCCTCGCACACACCACCTCGCTAACCTGGACGTCTCCAACCATCCACAGCAGCGTGGGGATCTCAACCAGAGTTATCTGTGGTGGGCAAAGTTGCCCTCTTATACATCGGCCGCCCCTGCTTCCCATTTCTAGATCCTAAAACTAAAGGACGCGCCACAATTCTAAGCGATCCTAGGTCCAAGGGGGCATCCTACCAAATTTTCTTCCTAGGATGCTACCACCTATTGCCCACGCTTATCCGCGCCGCCTCCCCGACTCGTCCGCCGCCTTCGCCTCCATCGCCGCCACGAGCCCTCCCGCCACGCCACCGATCGACGGGTTTTCCCACAGGACTTCCACCTCACCGCCACCGCTGACGCCCCTAATTGAGGGCATACCGCCTGAGCTTCCGCCTTCCGCCGCCTATTGCCGAGGATTACCACCGTTCCTCATCCACCCAAGCTCGGACCTCCTCTTCACTCAACTCCTAAGGTCGCCTTGCAATAGGGGCCAATCCCCACACTCGGCGCAATGGTAGAAGTATGCACTTCGGGTCCTCACTTGCGAGGTAGGACCTCGATCCTCCTCCTCCCGTGAGACTACACCGTTGCTCGTCCATGTCCTCGCGGGTGCCGCGTCACCGGCCGCCCCGCCCATTGCCGCCTCCACCACGCAGTAGTGGTCTCCACGACTGCTGGTCCAAAGAAATGTGGTAGGTGTCTGCCACTTGTGGTCCTTCCTCCGAGTGCCTTCCACTACCGCCGTAGTCCCGCCACCTCGCCTCTTCTCTTTCGTTCGCCACGTGCCTCATCCTGCTCTCGCTTATACCGCTCCGCCAGCTTATGGACCTTCCACCGAGGCCGCCTCGCCTCCGGGGCTCGCAACAACTCCCCGCATCTCCGGTTTGACTCGTGGGCATCCTTGATTTGAGCCATGAGCGCCTCGCCGACTCATGGCCTGCACTTCTCCCGGCCCCGCACAAATCCTCCTCAAGCTTGATCTTATCTCCTCTAAGGCCGCTTGTCTTCCTCCAGCTTGCTTGCGCCTGGCTTCTCCTTCACAAACCCGGCCTTCACCACTTCCTCCCGCCTTGCACACCGAGCCATGTGAGAGCCAAGGCCGCTTGGTCCAACAACCGCTTGGGCCCGGATCATCGGCGTCGCCTCGTAATTCCACTGGCCGGCGACGCCATCCTCCGCCGAGCACCTTCCTTCCCAACAAAGTGCGCACCTCACCACGGCCGGCCCACCTCCGCTGCTGGAGTCCCTTGAAAATCTCTTCCCATGCCGAGGAGGGGTCCGCCTCCCGAGGTCACTAATTCCTCCGGTCGCTCATCATCCGTGTCGAAAATTTTCTTCCTGACCGCGCCTCTTCCTCCGCCACCTCCTTGGCTTTCATTTTTTGCTTTTTCTCAGCGCACACTGACTGTGACGCGCCACCTTCACTTTTTCATTGGACCTGCCCGCCCGGCCTTCCTCCTTCTGCCGGTAGAATTTCCTTCTTCCTCGAATCTGCCGCCATGGACTCCGTCCGATTCCTCCTCAATTTCCTCCTTAGGCTCCTCCGCTTCCACTTCACCTCCGACGGGCTTCCACATATGAAGGAGGCCACAATTTCTACCTCCGCGGTGCAATTAGCATGCATAAAGATGAACTAGGAATGGTGAAATTAGAGAGGGCCGAGGGTAGAGAAATCGATTCAACCTTTCTTCACTCAACTTCTCAAAGAGGATTCGCCCCTCACCGATTTTCGCCTTGACAACTTCATGGAGGAACAACAGAAGTGGTCGACAAATAATCCCGCTTGTCAGAGAAGAGAAGCCATCCGCCGCACTCCATTAACAGGCTTGCACTCCACCAACCATTGGGTTCTTGATTACGCCCGCCACTGTATGGCGGCCGTGGCTCCTTTTCCGAGAAGGTTCCATCACCAAACCCCCGCCTCCTCCTTGCACGCCCATACACTTCCCTAACCAATGCCAGTCCCAATCTCGAGGTTTTGCTCTAATTCCCTCGCCTGTTGCTTGTCTTTAGGTGGCGAGCGACCGCACCACTCCCAATTCGTGTAATTCCACCGCTTCTCCATGAAACCCCCCAGCTCCTTCACTGTGCCCCATGGACTTTCCAATGGTCCATGTTTGGCCATTGGGCAAGCGATCTCACCGTGGCTTTGGGCGCCATCCTTCCGCAGAGTCCCCTCGGCCTCGCACCGACGCCACCTCCGAATTTCCAAGGTCACGCCTGTGGTCCTACCTCCTCAAGCTGCCGGCCCCCTTCCACGGTTGCGACTTCACCGGTGAGGGTTCGAGCCTCCACCACGATCGCGCCGCCTCCCCGATCAGGTCCGCCTCGAATGCGCTCGACGACCTCACGCCCAGCCTGCGCCCACTCACTGCCGCCCAGGCCACAGGCCCGCTTGAACGCGCCTGTCACCCTACCGTTTCCTTAGGGTTAAGTTTGGCTCTACCACGTTGTCTTCACGACCGCCCATGCCCCATCCACAACCCCATACTCATTCGCCTCATTACTGGTCGACTAACTTAGACCGACAAAACCCCAAATAACCACCCCTACCCGCATATATAGACCTTGTAGTGGATATCCGAGGTCCATGGGCCAAGGAACACCGAGTTTTGACCATTTATTATCTAACCTAGGCAATAAAACAAAAGAACTCCATAGGCCAAGGACATTTTACTATGAATATCCCCAACCACCTCAACTGACTTATTTTCACACCACTCTCAAAGAAAACAAAAAAATTCACTTCAGGGCACATTTTAACAGGGGTTTCCGAGACTAGATCGTTTACAACGCCCGCCACTGGCCACGCCCACTCCTCGACGCCGCCTCCACCACAGCACTCCACCGTTTGAATGCGTTTCTGTTCCCTCCTGAGTTTTCTTAGGGTTAAATTCCTGGAACTTCCCCTACCGCCGGTCAACCTCCACGACTACTTCTCCTTCGACGACGGCTCCTTTCTTCCACGACCGCCCGTCCCATTCGCCGACCGTTCTCGAAACGTAACCCCCACACATTTCGGTCCGCAACCTCACACTTATTCGACTACCGCCTGGTTGGATCGACCTCTAACCTATGGACTTAGCAACCTCTACCAAATATGAGGACCCCCCTCCCACATATATAGACGTTCTATTAGATATCCCGAGACCAAAGGCCAAGGAATATCGAGTTTACGGTCCAAGGACCATTTATTATCTAACCTAAGAAACAACAAAACCCCCATAAGCCAAGGACATTTTTTAGTATAACTACCCTCTCCTACTGTCAACCTGACTTATTTTAACACCATACTCAACAAAAAAAAAATCACTCAAGACACAAACCAACAGGAAGTTTTCGAATCCAGATCGTTTACATACTCCCCTTCTCATTTGTTGGCATCCTCGCCAACTCATGTGTAGTACTTCTTGACTCTCCAACCATTAACCCTGGTTGGCAGGGGTCGCCCGTCTAACTATTGCAGCTGTATGGAGCCATTGGCGAAAACTTCGTCGACTTTATATGGCCCCATCCATCGAAGGTGAAGCTTTCCTGGAAAGTGCATGTATCTATTGTCATACAGCAAGGCCAAGTCACCAGGTATCACCCATTCTTGTTTCCGCAACCGGTTGTCGTGCCATGCCTTTCGTTTCGCCTGAATTTCCTGCATGACGCCCAACGCTTGTTCCCTATCCTCGGTGTGTTTGGCGAAGCTGACAAGGCGTTCCAACTGACTTTCCTCAACCGCCATGCGGTTAGATTCCTGGATGCGCAGGGTAGGAATTTCAAATTCAACAGGCAGTACCGGAAAATGGCTGTAGGTGAGGTAGTACGGTGTTTGTTGAGTCATTATTTTTTCTGCAGTCCTATACGCCCAAAGCGCCGAGTGAAGCTTGAGATCCCAATCGTATGCATATTCCACCGTGAGTTTGTTCAGGATCCTGCACAAGAGTCCATTCGCCTTTTCTGTCAAGCCATTCGCCTTCAGGTTATAAGGAGTCGTTTTCCTGTGGCGAACGTTGAAGTAGATTGTCATATGAGAAATGACCTCATTGACGAAGTGCGATCCTCTGTCACTGACGAGCTCCAAGGGACAACCGTAGCGGGTAATAATCTGTTCATAGAGGAACCTGGCCACCACATGAGCTGTATCTACTTGTAGTGCCTGTGCCTCCACCATACGCTGCGTAATAGTCAAGTACAGGGATGTACTTGGTTTTGTCGCGTTTTTGGTTTGACAACAAGTCTATTCCCCATTTTTTGAATGGCGCCAGTGCCAAGATCGGAACCAATGGCCATTGGGTGGTTGCAGATGGTTTTCCAACCCTTTGGCAGGCGTCGCAACGTTTCACAAACTCCTTAGCATCCTGATGCATAGTCGGCCACCAATACCCTGTTTCGAGGATCTTTCTGCACGTGATGTGTGCTGCAAAATGTCCTCCGGCTTCTCCCTCGTGCATCTCTGTCAACACTCGGATAACCTGTGCATCTGTCACCCACAACCTCTCCCATCCATCCGGTCCTGATTGATACAAACTATTCCTATGACGTATAAACGGACGCGAATAGTGCACAAACGCTTGCTTGCCGTAGCGGCCTCGAAAGATCCGGGGGAATGCTACCCGTCCCCAAGAATTCAAACATCTCCGCGTAAGTAGGCCTTGTGTATCCAATTCTCCCCTTCTCATTTCAGACATCTATTACCCACGCTTTACTTTATTCGGCCGAGCCGCTCTATCTGCCAACAAAGCTTCATCGGAAATCCGCCGATCCGTGCTACCACCTCCGCTCTCAACCTCGATATATAATCCGCATTCACATGCTTATTGCCTTCCCTTGTCTCCACCGTAAACGTGAATTCTTGTAGCAATAGGATCCATCGAGCGATGTGGCCGGACAGATCGACCTTGTTTACCAGGTGCTTAAGTGCGAAGTGGTCGACGTGGAAGACGAACTCGTAGGATAGCAATGACGGAACTTGCGAACCGAATATACCATGCCTCCCTTTCGGTGGTGGTATATTTTCGCTCCGCGTCGGTGAGTTGCCTGCCCGCATAATAAATGGGATAATCACGCTTCTTCTCATCCCACTGGCTAAGAATGGTCCCGATTGCATATGCCGATACGTCCACAAACACATGGAATTTCTTGTTCCAGTCTAGCCCCCGCAAGGTGGGTGCTGTGATTAGAGTGGTTCGAAGGTCATTGAAGGCATCTTCTCGTTCCTGCGTCCATGCCCACTCTTGGTCCTTGCGAAGCAGTCCTGTAAGTGGGGCTGCCCGTCTGGAGAAATTCTTCACAAACCTACGATAATAGCCCACCATTCCGAGGAATCCCCTAAGCTGTTTAAGCATTGTGGGTGGCTTGAGGGCGGTTATGATCTTGACTTTATCCGGATCAACTTCTATCCTCTGGGCAGAAATGCGGTGCCCCAACAAGATACCCTCTGGCATTCCGAAATAACATTTCTCGGGAAGCAGGCACAATTGGGTCTGTTGACATCGCTCCAAACACTTGTGAAGATGGCCCAAGTGATCCTTCACTGCCCCGAACACACAGAAGTCATCAAGGCATCTGCCTCACGTCCATGCCCACTCTTGGTCCTTGCGTCAAGGCTGGGGCTGCAGAGAAATTCTTCACAACCTACGATAATAGCCCACCATTCCGAGGAACTCCTGTTTAAGCATTGTGGGTGGCTTGAGGGCGGTTATGATCTTGACTTTATCCGGATCAACTTCTATCCTCTCGCGTAAATGCGTGCCCCAACAAGATACCCTCCGCATTAAATAACATTTCTGAAGGCAGTCACAATTGGTCTTGACATCCGCTCCAAACACTTGTGAAGATGGCTTAAGTGATCCTTCACACCAACACATGGTGAGTCATCAAGGAAAACTTCCATGAAGTCCCTAAGGTATTCCTTGAAAATTTAGACGACTGTCCGCATGAAAGATCCTGGTGCCCCTGTTGATCCGAACGCACTTCGTTTGTAGGCGTAGGTTCCCCAGTCCGTAGTGAAGGCTGTTAACGGCCAGTCGCTCTCCCGGAGATGAAGCTGATTGTACCCCGAATACCCGTCCAAGAATGAATAGACCATCCTTCCAGCAACTAAATCTAGTATGCTGTCTATGAACGGGAGCGGAAAATGGTCCTTCTTGGTTACCTTGTTCAACTTCCTCCAATCCTGGCAGACACGTATCTTTCCCTGCTGTTTTTTAGGGACCACCACAATCGGGGTAGCACACTGATTCGATGCAAATGAGGTCGTTCTAGAGGTTAAAAGAACCGTTGGTTGTTGTGGGTAGCACACTGATTCGATGCAAATGATCTTTGGTTAGTAGAAAAGTCTTGGAAAGCACTAGGCACTTGACTTTTTACAAAAATTAAAGTAAAATTTCAATAAGATATGAGAAGAAAACCAATTTTCCCCTACATGCCATAATTATATCCTCGTCAATTTGGTATTAACCATAGAAATATCCAACATGGTCAATAGAGGTATCTCATATTCTTAACTTATATTACTTTTAAAGTTGTTATGTGAGTATCAAAAAATATTTATTGCGCATTGCTCTGACTTTTAACCATAGAAATATCCAATGTAATTAACAGAAAAAGGTGAATTTTACATGTACTATGAAAATATGTAATATAGAGGAGCGATTTGAAGTTGCAGGTATAAGTAAGATCCAATTTATGATGGACATGAACTAGCCTACACAACTATGTACATACGCAAGCTTCAAAAATACCTATGAATGTAGTGATCCACGTGCATTGAGTTAATAAAGTCTTTGTGTAAGCTCACTTGTTATAAGTTGACCACCTATGGCACTTGGAACTTTACTACCTACGGATTATTTAGCCCCATATTAGCAAAGCCCATTTGAGCCGCTGGTCTTAATGGTCATTTATCAGACTTTTTTTAATATGATTTCATATTATCTGGATACAAATTACATGAAAATTACGAGCTTATCATCCTACGGATTATTTAGCCCCATATTAGCGAAGCCCATTTGAGCCGCTATTCTTAATGGTCATTTATCGGACTTTTTTTTAATATGGTTTCATATTATCTGGATACAAATTACATGAAAATCATGAGCTCATCATCTTCTTTTATTTTCTTTATATATCTTATTTTTTATTACCATAAATTTAGATATACAAAAAAAGGATATCTTGATCACCAAAATAACTAGTGGTTGGGTTTGTATATAAATTAGGACATCACCTTGTTTGAAGAAATGAAGAGCTTCAACAAACTATGGTTGCACCACACTTGGTGCAAAATCATCCACCAGTGCAAGGAGATAGTGTCATCGATGCACAAAACAATGCCTACTGCCCACTAACCTAACCCATTAGGCTGCTCGGCCATGGGCCATCTCCTCGGCACCGCCTGCGGGCCATGTCCCTCAATAGGGGTTGCTCAGGTTACTTCAAACCACCTCCATTGGGTAGTATTCAGTTGAATCTTATCGAAGGGGCACACCCAAGCATCACGTCGGCAGGTCTGACGTAAGTTATATGTAACGTGTGCCCCCCAAGACAGGGATGCACATACACTAGTTGATATAAGTACTCCACAATTAAGCAGCTTGTGGTAGATCAGTACCAGGATAGAGTGCCATCCTCTTGGTTGTTTGAAAAACGTTTGTAAATCGTCCTAGGGTGTGCAAACCACCCCTGTGTGACATCTAAAGCGGGAGATCATCTTGTGAATAATGATAATGATAATAGAAAACAACTTATGACCTCTTGTACATTTTTTGAAGTTTCTTTCAGTGAGCATTCTGGTCGAAGAAGCAAAACCAAACAAGAAAGTCATTACTAGAGCATTGTCGTCAACCAAGCAAAAGCAACCACGGAAGTCATTAGTAGAGATTCTTGTCGATCAAGCAAAACCAACCAAGGAAGTCATTACTAGAACATTCTAGTCGAACAAACAAAACCCCCCAATGCAGTTATTTCTAGTGCACGACAAAAACAAACAAATATAAATGAGCATTACAAAATCTAGATTTTGCATTCTCTTCACCAAGAATGAAGGTGTAATTATATTATAACTTACCATATAGATATAAAAATATATATAGATACAACATGTGAGACCCACACACATCTCGTCTACTTGTAACCATTTTTCAATCCAATATTTTTTAGAGATATTAATTTTAAAAATAATTTTATCTTTGTCCTATTAGTAGCCACTAGCGATCCCATAACCACTTAGTACGTTTGAAAACATCACAGATTTTTGGTAAGATTTCAACTCAGTAAAAACAGATATCACAAACTTTTGATAAGATTTCAACTCAGTAAAAACATACATCACAAATTTTTTGTAAGAATTTTAACTCAGCAAAACAGCACAACTACATGTTGTTCAAAACGTTTTCAATACCCGAGCAAGGCAAAAGGTGTGATTACATATGCGGCTCATTGAAATGTTATATATACAACTGTTTCTCATGTTCGAGATACGCACCGGCATTAAGCCTCCCCACGTTGTCACAGCGTAAGTCTCTCGAAAGTCCAGGTGAGGAATACATGAAACTCACACTGGCAATCGAGCAACTGCTGGAAACAACACATACTTGTCAAATAAAGGGGTCACGAAAGCTATCATTTGCACCTCTACATGTTTCAGATTTGATAAGAACAAAGCAGCTGATGCACCGATCTATGCATGATAAACTACACTAAAGTAAGTTTCAGTATCCCCTTCATCTTGGCTATGCTCACCACCATCTTCTTCAGGATCAACTTCAGCGTCTTCAAACCCATCAGCGCCCAGTCCATGTGGACGGGAGACGTCCTCCTCCACGTTCTGGAGTATTTCCATTGATTCTCTGAGAAACCTAGGCATTGAGCTCCGATGGCGGACAAACACCTCTACCACATGATGATCAGTCCCATGCCGTTGATTAAATCGCCCAGTGAGGGTTACTGCACTTTTGTGGCAATTTCCACACAAATCGTATCCTATATTCTTGGGGCAGTCCTCGCAATGGAACCTCCGACCAACTATTGGCATCATCTGCCAAACAGCATGAAGGGGTCAGAAAGAAGATTGACGCCTTCAGATGGGCAAGAGCTCTACAAATAGTGTGAAAGTCATGGCAGTCTTACCCCACAACCATCACAGCCAATTCCCCGGTGCACAGGCTCCCTATTTTCCTCTTTTGATGGGCTAACAGGCTCCTCAATATCATCCATACCTGTTGACAACCATGCATGAACTCAGCAAAGGCAGCAGATTTGTACCGAGTGCTAATCCAGATGGAGGATGACGCTCAAACAGAAAAAATAACAGAATAGAACTTTACTGGTTGAGGCCTTCTCCAGGCGTCGCCGCTCTTCATGTAAACTCTGCTCCTCTTGCCGCAGAGCATAATCTTGCAGAAATGCAAGTTCAAGGAAGTAATGCAACTCCAGGCATACTTGTGGCTCGCCTGCTGGGTGGAAACTTCCACAAGATGGACAATTCATAGTGGAACAATCAGGTTGTACAACACACAGTCTGCAGTACGCTGCCAGCAAAAATAACAAAGGGCAAACCTCTTCAGAAGCTGGGAAAAAAGCAGTTGCTCTGACAGCTCGCAAACAAGGGATTGAACATACCGTGCCCGCAGTTGAGAACCACAGGTCGATGCAGAAGCTGGTTGCAGGCTGAGCACAGGAAGTCAGAAAGGGAGGCTGCAGCCAACAGACGTGGGAGGATGGCTACTTCTTCTCCACTGCAAACGATACTTGAACATCCGACCTCCAGTTCGGTCCCATTTGAAGGTGAGGGTGAGAGCCCCAGTGACTGAACACCTTCACCACTACTTCGATCAGGCCTTGTGAGTTCCCCAACATATTGCTGACTATTTGCAAAACCTGGTCCAGGGTTTGATTCTGATGCTGTGGAAAAGAGACCTTCCCTAACGAATTCATATGTCCTAAAGAGATTTTGTAAAATCTGGGAGTTGCCCCCATATCTAGAGCCCCCTGCAGTATCTCTAGAAGCAGTAGCAGGGGCCTGGTCACGAGAATCTCCATGAAAGTTATCAGGCACCGATACATTTACTTCTATACTGGGTGAACCTGCACCGCGATCTGCAGAGGCTACATTTGCCTCAGTAGTCGCCCCTTCATTTCCAAAACTGGCCCCAACCCCATTCTCCGGGCATGCACTGCCTACTTCCCCTGAGGAGGACAAGGAGCTACAGTTATTGCCTTCGACAGCCAGTCCAACTCTTGATAGGATGTCACTGGCAGAGGGTGTGGAACTTGAGAGAACCATAGGGATGGAGTCAGGCGGAGTAGGCCTCACTCCAGGGTTAGCTGACACCATCTCTGAATGCGAATGGGCTTCACCGTGAACTGCATCAGACGTGGAGCTCCTGCTCTCACTTGCCACAAAATTGCTCAAATCCAGAGCACCTGCACTACTCTCTGATGTAAAAGCAGCTGAAGCAATGAGTTGAGCACCTGCAAAATCTATGGCCAATGGAGAGGGACCATTCCATGCTGTGTCAGGCTCGGGACTTCGCAGTAACAAGATGCCCGCCCCTGCAGTGCCCCCGGCAAAAGCAGGTGCGACAAAGATGGCAGATGTTTGAACTCCAGCCATCGGACTAGAATCAATAAATTCCCTAGCAGCCAGACCAGACGAATCAGCACCTGTCATAATACTGACATCGACAGAGGGAGTTGACTCAAGCGGTGGGATCAATTGTAAAGCCGCAGGTGGTCTGCAATCCCAATCTGAGGAAGGTGCAGTGTGAGGATGGGTATGGCTATCTGATTTTGATAGCTCGTCTGAGCTCGTACACTCCCCTTCGAATTGTGGTGAAAATACTCCTCTCTTTTTTTCCTCTTCTGCATAAACAAGAACAAGGGTTAGAAGTTCCTTGCTAAATCAAGCAATTGTATACATGCAAGTCTATTCCCTCCAGCCTGTAGCTCCAGTTAAAGATGTGAAGTACAAGGAGGTAACGCAGAGAGGCTATCGCATGGACCAACCTTTCACCTCTTTAGCTCTGCTCCCATATTCCTGTGGTAGGGCTTTCAAGAGGAAGAAGTGAAGTTGTTCACATATTCTAGGGAAGTACATGTAAGGTCTTCTACAGAGTGGACAGTATGACTCCGATGAAGAGTTCATAGCTCGATGAACGCACCAGAAGCAGAAAAGATGACCACATGCTACACACAGAAACCAAAACCAGCAGTGTCAGTCAGATCCTCGTCCGCAACAAGCGAGAAACACTTCAAGCAGCAACTTCCGAGTCTGCAAGAAGCTGTACACTCACCTTGCACAATCGGCTTGTATACCAGCTCTCTGCACAAACAAAACCTCCGTGAGTGACATGCCACATGGCCGCATCAGAGCCATCAATGCAACTGCTCTCTTTCCCAGATTACGTACAGACAGATGACGCAGTGGAACGGCTGGCCACTCCGAATCGCGTCCATGTCGTCGCACCTTCCCAGCGCTCCCAACAGGCCAGGGCCGCTGCTCGAAAATTCACACACCGCTCATCGAACACGTCTTCGGAGCGCACCGACAAGGCAGACAACCATAACCACAATACTCCACCGTACTAGGACCATCAGCGAGATCGGCTCGTCCGACCCGCCATCCTCCAGCGCACAACAACACGTCCAAATTGACCACCGCAGTCCCACCTCTCCTCCCTCCCCTATCACCAGCGGCTTCAATCCGCAACACTCTCGCGCAGCAGAAAGCTCCCTCCGCGCTACACCCGGAAGAAGCACCTTTGTCCGGCCACCGACATTGCAAGCCACCTTCTTCTCCCGAAACGCTCAACCACAGCGGGCGTCGCCTTACGTGCATCTCCAGAGCGCGCGCCTCCAACCTTCCGGCATCGGACCTCGAATCAGCAGCTTTCAACCATTCCAAAATCCTTGCTCCGAAAACCCGAGCAACAGCCGGCGCATTCCCGCACATTTGCCCCCGCCTCGCCACATTTTCCACAAGCGCAAGGCATGCAAATCCAAGCTACGAAGCTCGTCCAGGTCGGGAATCCTCCTCACTTCCAGTGCAACACCGCGAGACGAATTCCGTCACCGCATTCGAATCCGAGGCCCGAATTGAGGTGCGGGAGCGGAGTCTCCCAGCAATGCCGCAGCGGCTCGGCTCCCGGGGATGCTCAGAAGAAGAGGCTGAGCACGCAGCAGTAGGCGAGCGCGAAGGCGAGCAGGTCGAACCAGACACGCTTCATCCTGGCGCAGACGGCATCGGCGGAAGGGAAGGGCGGAGTCGAGGCGAGCGAGAGGCAGCAGACGCGGACTGTTTGCCTGCTGGCCGGTACGCTGCCGCACACTATGTAGCGAGGCGATCGGCGGCGTGGCGCTTCGCTCGGGGCCCAAAAGGCGTGGCGGAAGTGGGGGACCCGGTTCTCCTGTCTAGGCAGTGGCAGTGAGGGGCAACTTGGCAAGGAAAAGGAAAGGGAGGGGAAGACGAACAAGAATATGTATTATTAAAGTGCACCAAGGGCGGGTGACCGACTGACCGTCCTGGGACGGCTGAATGGGGGATACCTAGATACCTACATAGGTGTATCGGATGTGATAAAACTGTGTGGACTCTGGAAAGGCCAGGAAAGGGAAGGGCAGGGGTCCAAGGAAAGGCGAGGCGGAATAGGAATACCCTAGATGAAGGGGTGCATTGAGTGCTGTCACGTGTCTAAAGCTGCTTGTTAGAGCCCGCATGCCGACCTTTGGCTGCCCATTGGCGTACTTTGCATCTTCTCTGACCAGGCGTGGCCCTGTAAATCGGGGCGGCTTGTTTGCACGCTGCACGCAACAAATCTTTGTTAGCCTTGTCCCCTCTCTGCCATTAATGCCTTTTCACTCGTGTCCATGATCATGGCCAACGCAATTTCTCGCTTTCACACCAATTGTGCTGATCGGAGAGTGTGCTCGCTCCGAAAGCAGCTTTCAGGGGCTCAAGGATGTGGATATGTATGTCCACTCCCCTCCCTTGCTCTACTGCCCATGAGACTCCATAGCGTCATCAGACTTGGAGATGATGCCATTCTGCAAGAGTCCTGGACCTATCCATCGCGCCTGAATTTGAAACACTTGCAACATTTGCATGCCCGGGGCCGGAGCCTGGGACTGGGGGTATTTCCTTTGCATGATCACCTCACAACCAAGTATGTAAGTACATATGTATGCGTACCTTAAGATTCCAACCCTCTGGTGGGTATCTGTGACAGGTCAAACCCAAATAAAACAGAAAGCAGGCTTCAACTAGCGAGCCCATCAGGCAGCAGACAGCAGGTTAGGAATAGAATACATAATAAGAGGCTGATCCGCAGAGTATACATGTACATACATAGATACATCTGCACACATGTGGTAGCGTGTGAGACTCGTCGTCCCACACATGCCAGAATGACAAGTGTTGTGGATGGGCACCACGCCCCTGAGGGACTAAATACCCCTGTGGAGCTCTTCTCCGCTCATGCTTGTGTGAGTCCAAGAGAAAGAGATTCGACACGCACATACCAAGGGGTTTATGGACAATGTCGTGGTGAACTAAGCCGTGAGAGGCCAGCCAACTGTTGCAACTGCAAGATGTGACACACAAGCCACAGGACACATCGTCTGATGAGAAGTCTGTTGTCGGACAACGCAGCTTGACAACTTTTCATGTTCGTGGACTCACAACCCTAGAAACGGGAATATCTAGCCAGAGGTTAGGTTTGTACTCACAAGGAAAAGACCAAACGAGATACTCCATAAGTGGCATCCTCGCCTTGCTGCTGCCGAGAGAAAGCGTCAGAATTGGGACACATATTCTGTAGCCCCACATCCCGCTGCCTAGACTAGCTGTATGCGCTCTTTCACACAAGTGAACGTCCGCGCCTACCCGTGTGGCTCCAGAGCAAAAGGGCAGGGAGGTCAGGAGTAAGTGATCATCGGCACTGCAGCATATGTACATCCGGAGGAGCGAATGCTAGCGGGGTGGAAGGGGATGGATAGTTACTAGGAATTTGGGGGTCGGAGAGGATAAGATCACATTCCAAGTGTTCTTGCTCAAGACATCACATCATAGCATAGGGTTTACAAACAAACAAGGTACTGTAAAGTAATACAAGCCAGTTCAATAGATACATCGAGAAATGTGCTTCGACAATGATGTATGGTACAATTGCTCATCAGCACCTGAGCCTGGACTGTCGGTGACCACGCCCCAGGGTCCCCAATTCTAGCCGGTCCCCTGTATACAAATGATCAGGAACAGGCAGTGTGCATCATGCTCCTCCGTGTCGAGGTTCAACGAAGACAGCTACAGTGCGAGCTGGGACCACGAATACACCTCGGTCGGGATCAAAAGTCGACGTTCGTACCACAGGGTCATGTGATGACATCTGCAGCAGAGCTAGTCTGATTCAGATCACAAAAGAGTTGGATAAACGGAGCAGGGCAGCATAACTACTGTGGTTGTCCATTTATGTGCACCTGTACGGGATGAAGGGCGAGCCCCACTCCTCTCACATCTGGCACGTCAGATATGAGTCTGGTTGGACGGGCATTGAAGATCACCACGACTCGACGGTAGCTGTCGGTCAGGAGGCGGGATTAGGTTTTGCAGAGTAACATGAATTGTCTCAGAAGGCAAACCCATCAAGGGAGGACACAGAAGAAGTGGTTACTTGATATCAAGTTGCGGCAGCCCAGCTTCTCCATCATTTCCATCTTCCAGGAGCATTACAATGGCACCGGGAGTTTCACCTTCTCCTTTGTTGAGGAATTTAAGTCTTGCCTGCACATGACATGTTCCTGAGAGACCACGTTCTCCTTTCTTACCGGATGTCATTGCTGGGAAGTGAGAATTACCTGTACGGCAGCTGCAGTCCTCAGTCGAAAAAGGGGAGAGGAGAAACGGATTCTCAGGAGTTCTTGGAAGTTTTCCATGGCTGCGAGAATATGTTGCTTGGTTGGCTTGAGAGCGGGATCAGCCAATAGCTTGCGCATTCTGCAAGCACCATCCAGTCATACACAAGCTCGAGGAAGTAACTGCTCTCGCACCAAACAGAAAACGCTTACATGGGCCACTTGCTCCCATTCTTGCTTTTCGGAGGAAGACCAACGCCGAAGTTGTTTGTTGCATACGTGAAATCCAGCCTGTGTGCACAAGTCAGCATGAAGATAGAATTTGCATGAGACTAAACGGAAGCTGTTGCTCACTCGTCCATCTGCTTACTTGTTAAACCAGTCTCCCGAGTTGTACGAATCTCTATCCAAAGACTTGGACCGTAGAATTTCATCACCAGCATGGAAGAAAGGCACACCCTGCGCGAAAGCTTGAAGCCCTGAGTGAATGCACACCTAATTTACGTATACGGAACACGAGGGGAAGAAATTGAAACCTGTGCCAGAGCCACAATGGCCGACGCTAGATGGTTTATGCGACATCTCTGCTCGAGCGACACCTCTTTGGCAGACTGCACATACCCACAAGAACCATCAGCAAGAGTGGATGATAGAGAACTATCAGCAAGAGAGTGAATATCAGAACAGTCAGCACTGGACGAACTCACTTTCAGCATGATGACATCAAAGAGCGTTTCATTGTCATGGGCTGAAACGTAGTTCACCTGCCAATCAAGCCATGTCAGGTTCACCAACGCTGCTCTCAGATCTTGGCCTGGCATGATACTTCAAAATAGGGCTACTTGACATAAGCACTTACCAGCTCTTCAGGACTCTCAGCATATGCCACTGGCACTCCATCGTGGGTGAGAACTTCAGACCCTTTCACCTGCGAATGGGAATGCACGGTAAAACTGACATACGAGCAAATTCTAACATCTTTGACGCTTCATGAAAAACGGCCATCATACCTCCACACCATTGTGACTTACGAACGAATAATCCCGCAAATTGCCAGCAAGCCCAAGCTGCAACCAGTGCCGTGTTGTTATTATGTTTGGGCCACACAGATAGAATTAGCCAGATGCATGGTGCACGATGCCCAGCCAAATTACTAGCATGCCCAGCATTGACGTGACACATGATTAACATGCACAGGATCAGATGAACAAATACTTACTTGAATCCAATCAGTTGTTGCTGCTAGAGAATTGGCCATTGCTGTCTCATCCCCTTGATCGAGTTCGTTTGGCTGCAAGTTACTCAGAAGGTAGGATGAAGGTCACAGCCACAAATGTTGGAAATCGTACTCTTTGCACAGAATACTAAGATTAGCGCACTCAAGACATTCACCTGAAGCGATAGACCTGTCAGAAATCCCTGTTGCAGGGGATCACCAAAGGGCGAACCACCTAGTGCTGTGTCCCGGATTCGATCATTGAAACTGTGAACAGTGCAAGATAGCCCCCGATGATGTTGTGATATACAGCCTCGGGCACAGATACCAACTTCTGGAAAGAGTAGAAAGAAAATACCTTCCAATCCCTGTGCCAGCGAGATTATGCTGTGCAGCATTGACTCCTCGACCATTGTTGGCAACCTCTCCAAAGTTCCAGCCTTCCCCGTAGCTGTGAAACACGGGTCAGTTGACAAGACAAGACTCAGACGCTGGTTTTGTCAGGTTTGAAAATTTGGACATCTCAGATCTGACTGAAGCAAAATATTGAGGACATAGTGAGGCACGTCATCTCAGAGCTTTCTAGTCTGCATAATTCATGTATCTCGAGAGGCCCAAGCGTGGAGACGTACAGATAGATCTTGGAGCCATCAACTCCATCCCTTTCCACAGTTAAGCTTCTCAGAAGCTTCTTGGCACGAACCTGATCAGAGGTCCAAGGGCAAACATCATGGACCAGACTCTAGCATCAATTTGTCCATGAAAGAAGACAAGAGCTCGTGAATGTTTGATGTACCATCGTCCTTTTCATGATGTGTCCCATCAGATCAAACCGAAATCCATCCACCTGTCCAGACAGCCACGAGGTAGGATACATGAACTTTTCATCAACAGCACTGCCTTCACCTTACGCCTACAGAAAAGATCGATTTCCATTACCTTGTAATTTTTAGCCCAATGCACGAGGTCATCAACTATGAGCCGATCGACCATGTAATGTTCGCTTGCTGTGTTGTTCACACAAGTGCTGTTCTCTATTGCACCATCCCTATTGCGCCTTAAGTAGTAACCAGGTACAACCTACAGGCAGACAACCCACAAATGTTTGTATAATGGTTCAGACTTATCTCCATTCCGACCAGTTATAAACCACGTACCTTGTCAAGCACTGAGTAGTTGTCACGTGGTCCGCTAGCATGCAAATGGTTGTACACCACGTCGAGCACCACACGAAGACCTATACCGTTGAGTGCCTAAAGCAACACAGACAAAGGTCAATTTTATCTCTGGATAGATCAGCGTCACTAGGCCAAACCATGACCACCAACTGCAGCACTTGGGATTACACATACTTGCACCATCTTCCTATACTCAACGATTCGAGCTGTTCCATTTGGATCTGTCGAGTAACTCCCATCAGGGACACCCCAATTTACAGGATCATATCTGCATGATTTATCCCCTTACTTAGAGGAGTGTGAAAGACTGGCCCTTGCCCTGCAGCATGCTTAACCATGGCTGCCTGCCATGGACGAAATGTAAAAAACGTAAACACCGGGAAGAGTAGTGAGTTTAGTTCGCACCCCCAGTTAAATCCATCTTTATCCTGTATAGCCACAACTGCAGCTTGTTGTTCTTCAGAGTCTGGAGGTAATGAACCCAATCTCTCAGCATCTGTTGCAATTCACTAAGGAACTGTTAGTCTTCAGGCAACTAATCTACGCATGTCAAGTTGACGGCAACAAAGATTGGAAACAGGTTTTTACCAACAACTTGCCACGTGGATTTTCTCTCATCAACAGACGCGAAGTCAAAGCTGGGAAGGAGATGCACGTGGGTGAGACCAGCTTTGGCCAACCGCTGGAGGTGAGCTACACCTGCACTATTCTAATCAGCAGCATAACTGTACGAGTCAATCACAAAGTTCACTGGAATCAGACCGCAGAGGAAAGGAAGCTAAAACGCTACCAAAAGCAGCTCCTCATTTCTTGGACCTTTCACACAAGGCCTTTACCTTTTCCGCGAATGCCAAGTATGTGCCTCTTAGGCCTGGCTGCACATTTTCATCGCTGATACTGTAACAAACCGGAAAAAAACTTAGGATCACTTCTGTATCAAGAGAAGAGACATCAATAGAGATGCGTTACTTCAAAGTTGCAGTCAACCTGAAGTCTCGTATGTGCAACTCGTAAATGGCAATGTCATTAAAGCTCTCAAGCTTCCGCTTTCCAGCTGCAAGGTTTTCCCATCCTTCAGGCTGGAGTGAAGCTTCTGAGAGATCAACAATGAGAGACCGCTCTCCATTTGCGGAAAGACTGGTCCACATAAACGTACAACTCAAATTTTGCTATGACAAGACATGGTATAAAAACATGTAAAGATCTGCAATAAAAAGCAACGAAATAACAAGCCACCACACAATCCACACTGAAGAAAGTATGTCAAGCTTTTGGGCACACATACCCTCGAGAGTAGGGATCATTAGCAAAGGACTTTTCAATCCGCAGCGTGGTTGGATGGAACACGGTAACCTCGTAAAGATAGTACAATCCTTTCCAGGACAAAGGTCCAACAACACTCCAAACACCATCCTGCTCCTTCATCTGAACCACCTTCTCCGGGTCTCCACCTGAGGGAGAAGAGTACAACAGCAGACGAACATTCTACACACGTTCCAGTGAGACCAATGCAATAGATTCGACCTCTGATAAGGATGACAGAGGCACCTAGTTTCAGGAAATTGAGGTCACCCGTAAGACGGTGCATACCTGCGCTGTAGGGGCCCACACGTGGAGGCCAACATTGCTTCCTGAAAACGTAGGTCCCAAGTTCCCATCGAATGCAAAAACATCATCAAGAACTCCTGGGAGCTGAACGCCTGAGGCATCTATAGGTACTCCATCTACTGCATGGGGGCCCTCTTGTCAGTTACAGATCAATGTAAACCAAGTGGGCAGTAAAGGCATGTCGAGAAGCACTCACTGTCGACGGACGCCACCGCCAGTTGGCTCTTCACCAACTCCCGTACCTTCTCACCGGAAGGCAATCGGAGAGCAACATAATCTTTAATGTGAGGGAATCTCTCCAATACCTACACCGTGACGACGCCAAAGATAACCATCGAATTTGCAACTTCTGGAGCAAATACGGTACCTGTTTGTCAGAAAGGAACGGAAAGGTTGCACTAACCTCGGCTGGAAGACCGCCACGATCAATTTCTAGCTTGATTTTCTTGTCGGAACCTGCACTACCAAGGACATTAGCAGACAAACAAGGTGCTGCAGACCAACGCTACTGCAGAAAGTACCCTCACCTTCAACACCTTTCCCAGTAAGATGCAAGGCAGCTTGATTACTGGCATGGAGATAAAATTGGGCGTTCCCCAACGAATAGGGCCAGCCAATGAGGTTTTCTGAAACCCAAAAGGCTCTGGCCAGAGACAAATTCCCCTGTAGCCCCATAGCTAATCAGGATCAAAATAACTCCTGGACACAACTCCCCGCTGCACTTACTTTAACCAAGAAAAGGGACCTTCGGAAGTACCAGAGGGATCGATGATAAATCAGGCTCCTCGAGGAAGATATTCGATTGTTCCGCTACGAGCCACACAGTGCTATTGGTGGAAGCATCCAGCAAACCCGAAACGTCCTGCGCAGAATTTCAAATCTTAAGCTTTGCTGCCAGCCGTCCAAAAGCACCAAGAAGGCCAACCCTGCGGACAAGCTTGTCTCCAAACAAGCAGGTAAAGCAAGGTGGTCGAACAACGAACCTTATTCTCTCCTGCATGCACAAGAAAATGCACATCGCCAGTAGACTGCGCTCGAACTTCCCAAAACACACCGAAGTCGTCTGTTCCCGATGGATGAAGGGGGCTGTGCCAGGGGGTTTGGACTTCTGTGCTCCCCCAAACATGCAACCCCCAATTATCGTATTTCCCATCTCTCCTGAAGCAACGGCAATGCGAAACAACAGTGACAGCCTGCTGGTGCCAAGGATGTGCACCGGCAGATGAGCGACCAACTCAGGATGACTTCGTCAAATACCGGTGGTAATGAATGTAGACTGTCTTCAGTTGATCAGTTTCTTCCTGCTTGTCGTCCATAATAGCTTCTGAAAGCTTTGCCAAATGAGTCTTACCCAGTCTCTCACTCTTAACACGGCTCCTCACAAACCGAACTCCACCCTCATTCCTATCCACCTGCAGACCTCCCAACGCCAAATTCTTCTTTCCCAAACGGCCGACGCAAGGCCAAGCAAAACCACGTCCTTCAGCACCCAACTTCTGCCTCGGGGGATACAAGCAAGAATGTGGACACCTTGCAATGCCGAATCCGCTTGCCATCATAACAGCTGCGGGATGGGACAAGCGGATGCAAGGAACTGAGGAAGGGCCCAAGCACAAGTTTCAGCAGCTTCGTCATTAGTTACGAAATTCAAGGACAAAGCCGGCGCCAAAGAACATGCTGTAAGGCTGTAGGCACCCACATACAGTGATGAAAAGGGAGTTCCTGCCCCGTCCCGATGTGAGTCAGGAGCTGCCAAATTCAGAGCTGGACAGACCAGGCACTGGCTGCGCTCCTACCCGCATTGCTCACTGCAATCACGCCTACAGCAAACCCGTGCCTGTCAGCGTGTAACGGAGCGGGAAGGACAGGATCGTCAGAAATATGGGCATCCAGCCTTGGTCCGCAGGCTGCCACCGAGACATCCTACATTCCAAATTCTACGGTGGTATATGAGAACGTTCAGCGCTCTTTGGACATCTCAACTCCACTTGCATACCGTGAAATTGTGCGGAAGCAAGGATTGCAGTGCAATAGCGCTGAATTTTCGCAGGCAATTCAATGTGCCAATTCCAAATGTTGGGTGAAGGAAGGCATGACGAGCGGCCCATTTTGAAGGCCCTGAAATACATACGTGTCGGTCGTCAGCAAAGCTCCTCTCAGATTTCCGGAATGGGCCAATCACGTATCTCGGAAGCGCGCCCCCTTAACCCTTGCTCAGCATTACCGCACACGTGCCTGCACAATACACCGACAACTGGGTCTCCATCTCGCTTACACGTATGTACTTACCAGGTTCAATTACATTATCTACCCTGTAAGGAATCTAGGCTAGGAAGAATTCAAGAATTTTATTGAAGTCCAGTGTGGACGAATTTCCGTCATGGACCTGGTACTTTTTTGGACAACTTGGACGGACTATGGTGTGCCTCAGCTACTAGCACCAGGGCATCCGTTCCCTCTAGGACTCCATTCACGTGCTTGGATGGAGAACATTTTGTGCTGTATAGGAGCGTTGTTTTTAAGCATCTTATATAGGAACATCATTGTTAAGTATCTCTATCCTTCATGGTAAGTATATCATATTCAACTAAATTAGATTGATTTTTTGTTAAAGTTTTATGTTTAAATAAATTTAAATAAATAATTAAACATGGAACTCAAATGTTTCAAATACCATGTTTAGAAAGAGATTCTAGAGTCTTCGATCCAATTTTATAATAGAATAGAATGTACTATTCTATTATATGTCTATTATAATGTATTGTATTATATATCTTTCTATACTTCCCAACTTAGTAATCTTTAACTAAAAGAATTTAGTTAAAGATTATTAAATATTCTTAATTGAGAGTAGTTATATATCATAGAATAATAGATTCTATAATAGATTCATATAATAGAATACTAGATTCTTAGATGAGAGTTTGTTTATCCTATACAAAGGGGAAAGGGCTTGATCAGAACATTGTTGCATCTACATTAGTGGAACACACTTTGCCAAGTATGAAATAATATTGTTCTCACACTTAAGAAAAGCCTGGTTGACAAAGTGATAATAATGGCCTTCTACTCCGCTTTATATTATAATTTCTCCTGGGCCTTCTATTTCGGCTGGGCTCGACTTATGGCAGTGACTCTAGCTATGTCTTTAGCTGAGACTCTCAGCTGAGACTCTCGCTATGACTAACTTTGACTCTGACTTTGACTTCGACTGTGTTCGATAGATGAGTATCCATGTAGTAATGGCCTCCAAGGACAATGGGTATTCTTTATGATCTCATCCGCCCTTTGATGAACTCAGCATCGACTTCAAAAGTTCTTTAAAGTGCCTCCATTTTTTAGTGCCACCGCTCTACATGGGGAGCGGTTTTCTACAAGAGGTGTGTAGCTAACGCTGGAGCTATTAGCTGCAGGGGACGACCAGGCTATCGCAAACGAGGAATCTGCGAGGGTCATGCCAACTGGAAAAGAGGACCACTTTGGCGGGTGTCCGGAGGAGGGGGACCAATGTGGCCATAGGGAGCAGCATGGTGGTGCTATCGATGAGGCCCACCATGTGGCTGGCGGGAGGGAGTCAATCGTGCTCTTGTGCAAGAGCTTAGGTTTGCTATCGAGGGCAAACCCAACAAGGAAGTCGCTATCCGTGGCAAAAACTATTGCCTTGGGATAGCAGTGCTCCGTGGAGCAAAGCAAGAGGAGGGAGGCCACAAAACGCCTGGATATGATGCTAAGGGGAACGGAAAGGATGTGGACACCAGAAGTAGCGAGGACGGTGAAAGCGCGAGCGAGGAGGTGGATGAGGAAATGGCCGATGAAGAGGTGAAGGATGTCATGCCGTGTGATACTAATAACACGATAATTTTTGAAGGGGGATATACATTCCCCTTCATCACAAAGACCCCTTGTCACGAAGAACACCTTACCTAGAATAAAGATATGTGCCCTACTTTGATAATGCACACACCCTTTCCGAGGTCATACTGATAAAAGACGACTTCAAGTGAACACCCTAGAACTGGAGCATGAGGGTGGGGCCCGCGCTTTTGTAGAATGTTTAGAGGGCTGCCATTTTTATATGTTTATTACAACCAAAAAACTTTTACTTTGAAGTGGTGGAACACAATGAAAACAATCCTGTACTAGAGGGAGTCTCATTTTAATCGTCAGAAGAACATTGCAACAAACATCCGCTAAAGGAGGGAGTGGTCATCGATCGACAATAGTCATTGAAGAGTGCTCCGCGACTCATCCATGCCTTGCATCGACACCGAGTCAAGAACCACCGCCATATTCGGATGCGGTCCATATCGTCCGCCTCAAAGTTATCGTTTCCTCCATTGCTTGCTCGCCTTCAATAGTATCATTCCCCGGCCCACCATCCGGTGTGGACCGCCACACAAAGATCTAGGGTTTGGCCGACTCATCCAAAGGTCGCCAAGTAGTCTTCAACCTTCTGGCACTCAATGCAGCCACTTGGGCTTTAAGGCAATGCTAGCGTCCTTAAAATGAACAAAGTTAATTGCCCATGCGCCCATGCAAGCATCCTTAAAATCAACAAAGTTGAGTTATTGAAAAGATATGGGGTTTGAACCCAAAACCTATTCTTTACTAAACCTTTTTCCCAAACACTAAACCAACAATCCCAAATTACAAACTTATTGGTCCACCAAACAAAGGCGCCGCGAGGGGCGCGGCCGGCCGGCGCCTCCCTCCACGCACCACCCGTGGTGGGCCTACGATGGGTGGTGCGTGGAGGGCGCCGCCGCCGCGCCTCCGCTCGCGCCTCCACCCATCGGCATACTGGTGGTGCAGTGCGGGGCGGGCCGGCCGGCGCCATCCCTCCACGCGCACCACCAGACCTCGACGGGTGGTGCGGATAGGGAGGGCGCCGGCCGCGCCTCCCTCCGCATGCCCATTGTGGCCTTCCTTCCACGCACTTCTGACGCGGGCACTTCCATCGAAAATTCAAGAGGGCTAACCTTAGAAGCAACCTTGGAATGAAGGCTAACCTTAGAAGCAAATGCCGTCTAAAATCGAGCCAGCATTTGGTCGGTCGAGTGTAGAGGTACTCCTCCTAAACATGTCATGCGGTGGAAAAAGCGATAAGGGATAAGCTCTGCGAGTTGCGTGGCTTAATACAACTGCGAGTCAAAGTGCATAAGATAATGATGACAATGGAGGAAAATGGACCAAGTGATGACGAAGGATTGAACTCGGGGATGAGTGAAACTAAAATCTCGTTTTTCCCGGGGTCCCGAGTTAATGTTGTAAGTAAGTTCTTGATGTTCTTTGTGTTAGGAAATACATGTCGTGGCTTTGTGGTGTCATAACAATCCACATTTTCCTCCCAAAGCGAGTTTAGTCCCTTCCGTGAGCGGCCTTCCTCGCTCCTACTTTGCATTATTCCGTAGGTTCGAGTTTGTGACCACCATTCGACACAAACATTCTTTGGATGGAAAGTAGTAACTTTCTTGGGTGACACCCTTTTTTGAATGTTTTTCGCAATGCCTTCAAAAGCTTTAGGGCCCATCAAAACCCCTTCAAAGATTATTTATGAAAACCCCTTGAGATTATTCACCCTTCAAAAATTATCATGTTTAATCTCTGCACTTGGGTTTAGTGTTTGATTAGCATTAATTAATCTAATTACTTATCTTCAAGTAAGTAATTAGTGTTAATGCTAAAATGCTTAATTAAGCATTGATTAGTGTTAATTAAATATGGTTACAATAGCTAAGTGGATAAGCTCAAGTAATATGCTTTGGCATATTCCTTGCATAGTATAGTGTATTCTTAGGATACAATAGCTAAGTGGATAAGCTCAAGTAATATGCTTTAGCATATTCCTTGCATATTATAGCGTATTCTTAGGATATTTTCGGCATATCGATGCGATAGGATATCTTAGAATATGCCGATGCCAAGGGTTAGTATATATAGACCCTTCCATTGAGGACAAGCTCGGATCATAGCTTGTCCTCTATATGCAATCTGAGGTGTTGTGAGGAGGCCAAAGCTATGACTCAAGGCGATGTATGAGGAATTTGCATGTTGTTCTCGTGGGGAGTGTATGTTTGTGCCACGACATGCAGCTACTCCCTCCTTGTTATTGGTTTGCACCTATATATCTGCGTATTAGATTTGTTTTGCTTGGTTGTTTGTCGAGGAAGTGCTTGTATGAATTAAGTGCTTACCTCCTCGCGACAAGGAGGACATACCGATTACATTGTGCGGAGATAGGAGGCGGTGACAGTTGGCGTAAGCCATCAGGCGTCACTCCGTGTATGCATTTGCATGGGGAGTGTACACGGCTGTGAGTCGGCTTTGCGATGGAGGTTGGGTGGAGAATGAAGAAGAGGAGGAATAGTTGACCGATGAAGAAGGACGGTTGAGGAAGGCCTTCCAGCATCGCGTGTTGGAGATAGTGTGCGCTAAGATGAAGCTGATGGTGCCATGGTCCTGACACGAAGAGAGTTTGAGGGAGAGACTAGTGAGAAAGGTAGAGTATGAGTTCGGTATAGATCGCGAGGATATTGTGGCAATGTTGTAGAGCATCATCACGGACAAGAAACCACAATGTGGGGAAGAAAGTGTGTCAAGTGATGATCCGGGGAGAAGAGGAAGGATGCAAAAGCGATAGGGATAAGCTCGAGTGGCGTGGCTTAATACAACTGCGAGTCAAAGTGCCCAAGATAATGATGACAATGGAGGAGAAGTCGGACCAAGTGATGACGAAGGATTGAACTCGGGGATGAGTGAAACTAAAATCTCGTTTTTCCGGTCCCGAGTTAATGTTGTAAGTCCGTTGCGATGTTCTTTGTGTTAGGAAATACCGTCTGTGGCTTTGTGGTGTCATAACAATCCACATTTTCCTCCCAAAGCGAGTATAGTCCCTTCCAGAACGCCTTCCTCACCTCACCGCTCCTACTTTGCATTATTCCGTAGGTTCGAGTTTGTGACCACCATTCGACACAAACATTCTTTGGATGGAAAGTAGTAACTTCTTGGTGACACCCTTTTTTGAATGTTTTTCGCAATGCCTTCAAAACGCTGTTTTAGGGCCCATCAAAAACCCCCTTCAAAGATTATTTGCGGAAAACCCCCTTCGAGATTATTCACCCCCTTCAAAAATTATCATGTTTAATCTCTGCACTTGGGTTTAGTGTTTGATTAGCATTAATTAATCTAATTACTTATCTTCAAGTAAGTAATTAGTGTTAATTAATCTAAGGTGCTTATGTTAATTAAGCATTGATTAGTGTTAATTAAATATGGTTAGCAATAGCTAAGTGGATAAGCTCAAGTAATATGCTTTGGCATATTCCTTGCATAGTATAGTGTATTCTTAGGATACAATAGCTAAGTGGATAAGCTAAGTAATATGCTTTAGCATATTCCTCGTATATTATAGCGTATTCTTAGGATATTTTCGGCATATCGATGCCAATAGGATATCTTAGAATATGCCGATGCCAAGGGTTAGTATATATAGACCCTTCCATTGAGGACAAGCTCGGATCATAGCTTGTCCTCTATATGCAATGCAAGGGTGTTGTGAGGAGGCCAAAGCTATGACCGAGAGGCGATGTATGAGGAATTTGCGTATTGTTCTCGTGGGGAGTGTATGTTTGTGCCACGACATGCAGCTACTCCCTCCTTGTTATTGGTTTGCACCTATATATCTGCGTATTAGATTTGTTTTGCTTGGTTGTTTGTCGAGGAAGTGCTTGTATGAATTCAAGTGCTTACCTCCTGCGACAAGGAGGACATACCGATTACATTGACACCAGCGGAGATAGGAGAACTGATGAAACAGTTGGCAAGAAGCTATCATGTGATCACACTCCGTGAGCAGGTGCGGCGATGGGGGGAGTGTACACGGCTGTGAGTCGGCTTTGCGATGGAGGTTGGGTGGAGAATGAAGAAGAGGAGGAATAGTTGACCGATGAAGAAGGACGGTTGAGGAAGGCCTTCCAGCATCGCGTGTTGGAGATAGTGTGCGCTAAGATGAAGCTGATGGTGCCATGGTCCTGACACGAAGAGAGTTTGAGGGAGAGACTAGTGAGAAAGGTAGAGTATGAGTTCCCAGGTATAGATCGCGAGGATATTGTGGCAATGTTTGTAGAGGCATCACGGACAAGAAACCACAATGTGGGGAAGAAAGTGTGTCAAGCTGCAATGATCTGGAGGGAGAAGAGGAAGGATGCAAAATGGCTGCATCCTCCAAACGTGAGCACGAAGGCATGGAAACGGGTTGTGGAGCATGTTCTATTGACTGTGCAAAAGCATGGTGGTGTGTGGCCAACCCCTTAGCAAGCAGCCGCAACGTCGACACGACTTGCCAAGCACGAGCATATATAGGACCAATCCCTTGGTCCCATGGGAGCAAAAGAGTTTGAGAAACAGTATGTCCAACGGTGTGGAGGAGAGCAACTGTGGAGGAGTTGAAGTGGGGTGCAAGACATGGATTGGAGAGCATGCCGGCCTATTGGAGAGGTAAAGTGATCGAGGATGGTTGGTGGAAGGGTTATGTGTGCGCAAGGTAGGTGCGTCGTGGGGACATGAACCTTGTCTAGGCTAAGTGATGTGTGTGCATGCTTGCAGGTAAGAAGGAGAAGGGAAGGATTGTGGAAGGCAAGCGGCAAGACAGGAAGGAGCAAACAAGAACTTGTGGCGAGGGAGAAGGGGGAGGGAAGGTGGCAGAGAGAGGGGCGTTACCCTCATGTGATGCCGGAGACAGCGGAGATGGTGTGGAAGCGGGACCAGTGAGTGCATTGCCACCCATAAGGCGAATCACGTGATCTGTGTCGAAAAGTGTGAGTAGGGTGGTAATGCCGGTAGTGGGGGATTGAATGCGGATGCTTTGGCGACAATAACTTTCACCATGGTGATTTTGCAGCCTATGGGGCCAGGAGTGAAGGGAGTGGGTGTGGAGGACAATGGCTCGAATGCCAGTGCACAAAAGGTGGACAGGCGGGAGAAAGCAAGAGCAAGAGCCGCCATTAAGAGGGTCGAGGCAAAAGACAGTGGTCTTGAGATCACAGGAGCCTGTGGAGTTAGAGTCTCGACCGTCGAAGAGGCTGTGGGCAACGACATAGGCGTGGTTGGTACAGCTAGCTAGATGCTTGGATGCCTTGATGCTGGGAGATCTTCATGCCAGGATGTTTGGTGCATACCTGTGGACTTTGGAAGAGACAGCAAAGCAATCAAATATTGGGCGAGTGCATCCCAAGAAAATCTTCAAAACAGCCATGGGAGCTGGGAGCTTTGTGGAGAGAGAATGCAAATGGTCAATCACAACAACTTGCAGACGCTGGAGTGGCCAGTGCTTGGTAGACGGGTGTTTGTCATTCACCAACAATTCTAGAGAATTGGTGTTCCCATCTTGCTAGACTAGCATTTACAGTGGTCCTCTGTCGTCTAAGTAGTACTCTGTCTTCCGAGTGGTATTCTGAGTCCTTGATTAAGTCTAGTAAGCTGTGAAAAAAACCCTGAAAACAGTAGCATTGATGCGGCAAGATGCACATGTTCGTATTAGAAGCCAATGGCAGCTATGGCAACAAGGCTGAAAGGAATGGGAGGATGCAAGAATTTTCCAATAATGCGCACCATTTGAAGCATTAAGATGTAGTAAAACTAGAAGGTACGTGCAGGGTGTGGTGGTCTGGTGGCATAGGTTAAGTGTTGAGAATTGAAGGATAATGTGTTCAAATCTGTCGGTGTGTTCTAGTATCCGTCGGTTTGTGTTGGTGTTTTCTAGTATTCGTCGGTGTGTGTCGGTATGTTCCCTGCTAGAAAAGCCTGCTTATGTTTCAGTCGTTGGTACAATTTTATGTAACACTTCCAAATTGCAACACACTTTGGAGGCTTGGTGTTAAGTTGACCATTTTCTTCTCCACCTTCTCCTACTATCTTAACACAATGCTTGGTCTCTCTCCTTTTACCTCACCCTACTAGTTATTGCTCCCCTATCACACCCATTTTATATTCTTTCCCTCCTTCTCTTGCAACATGACTTTGACAAGGAGCTCTCCTATCACATCAATTTTATATTCTTCCCCTCTTGCTCTTGCAACATGACTGTAATAAGGAGCTCTCTCTCTCTCCCCCCACAGTTATCATTCTCTTTTGGATAGCTATTTATTTATATTCCACCCTGCCTTCTTCAATGCACCCATGTCTCCACACCTGTTTGTTTATCTTACCTTCACCTATATAATTGTGCCTGTTATATGAATGGTAACATGGACCTAATACTCTCACCTTTCCAGCCAACCAAACCACTTCACCATTTTTCTATCATTGTTTTTACTTAACTGTGTATAGCAAGATTGAAGATTACTTTTAGGAGAGACAAGTTTGAGAACTACTTCATTTAAAACATACTTCATCTCTAGTTTTATTTTCTATTTTTTATACTTAAATAAAAAAGCAAGATGAGCTACACGTTGCACATGATTTTACTCAAGGAAAACTACCATGCTCTATAAGGAAAGTGATATATATATATATATATATATATATATATATATATATATATATATATATATATATATATATATATATATATATATATAATGTGGCATAGAATGTGGAAATCGTTGGAGAAACAATAGGAATTGATTGCAACTATTATAATGAGTGTGATTCAAGTTCCAATAGCGGATATGAGTATGAAGCAGACTCTGAGTGTTACCCGAGGCTCGTCCAGTCTGTGCACTTCTACTCCGCCTTATACTATGGGTTGTCCTTAGGCTTCCATTCCGGCTGGAGCCCGGCCTCTGGCAGTGACTCTAGCTATGTCTCCAGCTGGGACTCTTGCTCTGATTCCAATAGTGGTGATTACTCCGATTGTGACTTCAACTTTGACTTCCGGATCGTGACTACTTGATGACTACTCATTGTGACTACTCCAGTGACTACTCCGGTGGATTACCCGAGTGACTACTCGGAGTGACTACTCGGAGTGACTCCTACTGGATCGGGCTGCAGACTTTGACGCCTCTGACTCCACCGGTTGTGACACCTCCAGATGTGACCCCTCCGGTTGTCACTACTCTGGCTCGAACAACTCTGCGGCCACTACTCCGGCTGTGAGTCATCTGCTTGGGACTGCTCTAGTTGGGACTACTCTGGCTACCACTACTCCGGCTGTTGTTGAGGTTATTTAGATAACCATGGGTTAATCTAACTCGGTTATATATACACCTTTAAGATTTAATGAACTCAACAGTATATAAGATACAATTTTGTACACATTTTATTATTCAAGTTCTTTTGTTGCATTGCTTCTTGTATTCCTTGCCCAAGTGAGTCCAGAACAATTGCATAAATAACATGGTATCAGAGCATTCGATGCTGTGTGCCTTCCGCTGCCAAAGTCATTGACATCTAGTCTACCTTTATGCTAGAAAATGCACGGCTAGTAATTTAGTGAGTTCAGCATAGCACACCATCCACCCTGGGTGAATGGAGTTCTACGCTGAAGCCTCTAATTTACTGACCTGCATAACATATGTCAATAGTCTGCAATTTGGCTGGCTACTACTAGTGCAAAATTGAATGCTAGTGTCAAAGTGCAGCTCTTGTGCTGAAGATGCCAGGAAGAGGAGGGCGACGACAGAATCGAACTCCCTCCAGATTTGACTTGGCCTTCAGGGTTGATTACCTGACAAGACGTCACAACAATCTTATTATCGACGCTTGGACTCGTGACAGAGAACAGAGGGAGAGGGAAAGAGTGCTATCAGGTGCTCCTGCCCCTTACATTTTCCCGATCGCTGCCCGACATCTTGAGCGTGATAGGAGAAACCCTGCTGGAGCACGAGAAGAAGAAGCACTTAGGGCACTGCAGATTGAAGAGGACGAAAACTTAATCAATCAGATTGATCTTACAGAGCGTCCATTCGCTCTTGAAAGATTCATCCTCAAGTTGGAAAGTATTGAAGCACTTGTTGTTCGCACGTTTTCCTTCAAAATTCCAAGACTTGGTGAAGTTGTCAGAAGTGTGAAGTCCCTGCAATCAGAAGTTGCAGAACTTGTGAACCAGTTTGCTCAATTCAGAGTTCAACAATCACCTGCCCCTGCCTCTGCAGTTCAGCCATTTGCAGCGCTGTATCTGGAATCCCTGGTTCTCATCAGAGAGGGAGCTAGCGCTGAGGATCAGCCATCTATGACCCCTCAGATCTGAAGGGGTGCGGGACAGTTTGCGAATCTCCAGCACGCTGGCTTGAGAGCTCTCAACAGGCGCATCTGAAGTTTGTGTCTGTTGGTTGGAGTGTTCAGGTGTTGCAGATGTCCTTGCTGTCTGCCTATGTGTTGCTTAGGTCACGTCCCTTGCATTCTGAAAAACTCTTTATGCTGGCATGAACGGTTACTAGTTAGTTGTCATGTGACACCTCTAGGGTTTTGAAACGTTATTCATGTAAATAAAGGGCATTTAGGTTTTATAACTTACCGATTCATGTCTCATATGGCGTCTGTCTGGCTTTTGTGCATTCAATAGAGCATGTCACTATTTGATTCAGATTTTGACTCCGATAGTGATATTGATCCACTCTCCTGGCTATTCTCAAACCCACCACTTCCACCACCAATCATTTGTGTAAACATGTCTACAGGTCAAGGGCCACAGTCCATATCTGTAGGATCATCATACTATGGTGAGTTCAAAGAGAAAGATAGGTTTGATGGAAAAGCACTTCGTTTTGAAAGCTGGAAAGCACGCATGAGAGCTAACCTGGATGCTCGTGATGTTCTCGAGTATGTGGATGGCACCATTGCCAATCCATTTCTTGTACCAGCTACGCTGCAACTCAGCCCTCTGTTGATGACAAGGCAAAATGGAAGAAGTGCAACAAGGTTGCATTCGCCATCCTTTTGTCAAGCTTGGACGAGACCACAGTTACTGAGGTTGACTCTCTTGAGTCAGCAGAATCTGTATGGAAACAACTGCATGGCACGTATCAGGTCAAGAACGTTTGTACTATGATCAACGCACGTAATGATTTTCACAGTTTGAGGTTGAAGGAGGGGGAACCAGTTGGTGCTCATGTCACCAAGTTGAGGCACCTACGGGCACAGCTTGCCGCGTTAGGTACCAAGATAACTGAAGTGGAGATGACAGCACAGCTTTTGACCAGCCTGCCTTTATCCTACCAATCATTCATATCCAGCCAAAATGCCACCTTGCGTGATGCTTTCTCAGCAGCAGCAAGTGGTCAACCTTCTACATTAAATCTGAATGAGATAGTTGGGGCACTCCTGCAAGAGGAGCAGAGCCGTCAGCGCTCTCATTCTGGTTCACGGCTGCGTGGTGAGAAAGTTTTATTTGCTGCCAAAGGCAAGAATCAATGGAAAGGGAAGGATAAAAGTAAGAAGACTGCTTCAAACTTTTCTGGTACCTCTTCCTCCACCACTAAGCGCACAGGCAATTCCAACTGGTGCCAAATCCCTGGGCACTGGGAGCGTGATTGTAGAAAGAAGAAGGCTGGAGAGCCCAAAAAGGATACAAGATCAGAGGCTCATGTTTCATCCAAGGAAACAAAATCACAGAATGGACAGCAACAACCTCATAGCAGCAGTTCTGTACTTACAGTTTGCTTGACCTCGACCACGGAGAATACTCAGCATTGGTTCATTGATTCGGGAGCTACTGCCCACGTCTGCAACAACCGACAGATGTTCTCCTCCTTCCACAACCAGCAGACTCCTCAGTCAGTTTTTGTGGGTGATTCGCGAGGCATTGAGGTAAAAGGGACAGGTGTAGTTGACATACCTCTTCTTGACGGGTCAACCTTGCATCTTCAAGATGTTCTGTATGTCCCAGCCATGAGTAAAAATTTGTTGTCCATTAGAGCCATTTCTCAGAGTAACCTGTATGGTTTTCGCTTTGAAGATAGTAAATGCTACTTGTATCTACTCACATGTCCAGAGAGGCCTATTGCCAAGGCTGTCTTAGTACATGATCTGTATCAGCTGGTCACAGTGTCTAAGTTGCGTACTAGAGCTCTGCTTGCTGCTTACAATGTGAAGGCTAACCTTTGGCATGCTAGGTTGGGCCATGTGAACAAGTCAAAGTTGGATCTTATGTCTAACTCCACCTTTTATAGAGAACAGCTCCCTAGCTGTTTAAAGAATCTTGCAGCCTGCACGTCATGTATCTTGTCTAAACAGAAAGAGCTGCCGTTCAAGAACAAGCAACCTACCAGGGCCACTGCTGTTCTTGAGCTAGTGCATGCTGACATTGCTGGGAAGCTGCCAGTGAAGTCCTTAGGCGGTGCTGAGTACTATTTGTCCCTGACGGACGATTTCTCCCGCTATACCTGGACTTTTCCTATCAAGTTGAAGAGTGATGTGTTTGATCACCTCTCTGCTTGGATCCCCATTGTTCAGCGACAAACTGGACGGCTTGTAAGGTGTTTTCGAAGCGATAACGGAGGGGAATTCACTGGCCATCGATTTGATGACCTCTTCTAGCAACATGGCATTATACGTCAGCTGTCAGTGCCATATACACAACAACAAAACGGCGTTGCTGAACGCAAAAATCAAACTTTAATGTGCATGACCCGTAGCATGATCTCATGGGCTTCCTTACCAAAAACTTTCTGGGCAGAGGCTGTGGTGACAGCCACATACATTCGGAATCGAATAGTTACCTCTGCTCTGCCTGGTCGCACTCCTTATGAAGCGTTTTGGGGCCGAAAGCCTAGTCTGCTGCACTTGCGGGTCTTCGGGTCACCTGCTTTTGCCTTTGTTCCTGAAGCCAAGAGGGGGAAATTAGATGATAGGTCTAGGCCCTCTATTTTTGTTGGCTACTCAGAGGGATCCAAAGCCTATAAACTGTATGACCCTCAGACCTCAAAAATCACACTAGCACGTAGTGTTACCTTTAAGGAACTGTTGACTCCTCAGTCTGACATGTTGCCTAACTCTCTCCTTGAGAACACAAATGCTTCTGCTCCCACTACTGGTTTAGAGTTTATGCCTGGCTCTACTGAGTTCACACATGAATATCCACAGTCAGATGGTGATACTCCTACCTTGTTAGACCATGCAGCAGTTGATGCCTTTTTATTTACAGCCACAGGATGCACAGCCTGGTCCACCTGTTGCTGGTGCACTTCCTGTAGATCCTGTAGATGCTGCTGTTTATGAGGGGGACATAGGTCCTCACCTTGCTGGTCATTTTTCAGATGATGATGAGCAACCTGGTGCTTTCGAAGACTCGGACAACAGTGAAGCCAACAGTGATGCTGTGTTCTCAGATCATGATAACCTGCTGTTGCAGATCCTCCTTCTCGCTATCCTGCAAGAGTGAGAAGGCCACGTGAGTCCTGGCTGGAGCCTCCTTATCAATCTGAAGACTTCAGGAGACATGCTGCGGCTAATGTAACAGATTTACATGTACCAGGTGTCAGGCCTGATCCTCGTACGTTCGATGAAGCACCGAATGGTCCTGATGGGGCTCATTGGCGTATGTCTATCGATGACGAGTACAACAGTCTTCTTAAAAATCATACTTGGGAGCTAGCAGATTTGCCACCTGGCAGGAAACCCATTACGTGTAAGTGGGTATTTAAGACTAAACTGAAATCAGATGGGACTATTGCAAGATACAAAAGCAGGCTGGTGGCGAGAGGATTCTCATAGATTCCTGGTATAGATTATGGAGACACTTTTTCACCTGTTGTGAAGCCTCCATCTGTCAGAATCTTGCTCGCACTTGCTGCTGAGTTTGATCTCGAGCTCCATCAGATGGATGTGTGCATGGCTTTCTTACATGGAGAACTAGAGGAGGTTCTCTACATGATCCAACCAGAAGGGTTTGTTAATAAGAAGTGGCCTCGTAAAGTTTGCAAACTCTTGAAGACTATCTACGGTTTGAAACAAAGCCCCAGAGCCTGGTACAAACGTATCATGAAATTTTTGCGTAAGGCAGGCTTCTCACAATCAGCAGCTGACTCGAATGTGTTTTACTTATCTGAGTCTGGGCTCTTCGTCATTCTGGCCTTGTACGTTGACGATGCGATTCTCTTGAGCAATAGCATGTCACAGATGGACAAAGTTACGGATCTTTTGAGAAGCGAGTTTGAGATGACGGACCAGGGTGCTCTTCAATTCTGCTTGGGTATCCAAATACGTAGAGACAGGCAGAGTGGCACAATTGTCCTTCACCAAACAAAGTATCTCAAGGAAATATTAAAACGGTTTCACCTGGATGAAGCTCGCCCCGTTACTACACCTTCAGTTGTGGGTGAGAAGCTTACAGTTGAAATGTCTCCCCAGTCTACAGAGGAGGAAAAGGATATGGCTGTTGTCCCTTATGCTGAGGCAGTTGGATGCCTCATTTTTCTGGCAAACTGGACTAGACCAGATATCAGCTTCTCTGTTAGTTTGGTAGCTCAATTTCTCAAGACACCTGGTCGAGCCCATTGGGCTGCGGTTAAAAGGATCTATCGCTATCTAAAGAGAACCATCAACTTAGGCCTTCACTATCTATCAGTGGCAAGAAGAGCTTGTCGACCGCCCTGGCGATCGACGGGCATGATTCTAACACCCGCAGGCACAATACTTTCTCTAGTATGCTTGCTAGCCTCGTGCGATCAATTGGTCATGTAAGCGGTCTTAGCAGCATCGTCTCGAGGTGAATACAAGGCTCTAACAGATGCTTGCAAGGAGCTTGAGTGGGAGAGACAGTTCCTAGAGTCTATTTTCATGACACAGACCTCTGCAACTCGCCTGTTCTACGATAATATGTCTGCTATAGCCCTAGTGGCTAATCCAAGATTCCACGCAAGGACGAAGCACATAGAGCTCTATCACCACTGCATAAGGGATGTGGCAGAGAGAGGTGTGGCCAAGGTGGAGTATGTAAACACGGATGAAAATACAGCAGACCTGTTGACTAAGGGGCTTGCTAAAGTCAAGCACTACAAGCATCTTGCCTCCATGGGCCTAAGGGTGTTTACTATGCCTACACAAAGTAGCACACAGTAGGATGTGCTGTGCTGACAGGAAGCAGCTGTACTTGGCTGGCTACACGTCTATCTATCCTGTCGAGCACATAAACAAGAGGACAGCTCAGTGGATGAAGCAACCTGCACATACAATCGTGGGCTGCCCTCAGCAAAAACACAACAACATAGAAGATATCACAGGTGTGACTTACTTCTTTCAGGCGGGAAAGGATTGTAGGTGCTGCCAACTCCAGGGGTGTCACCGACAATACCCACATATCCAAAACACGATAATTTTGCAAGGGGGGAATATACCCGATGGGGGTTTACTGGCTTTTATCCTTCGAAGAGGGTTTCTGATGGGTCTAAAACTAGCCTGTCATGGCATGCTCTAAAAATTTATCACAAAATCATGGTGTCACACCATTGGTTGCATTGTTTTCATGAGCCGAGGCATGTGAAGGGTTTAGGCTTTCCACAACACATCGATTTCGGCATAATTGAACCCACGTGGTTGACCATTCTTGGCGGTAACATAAATATTGCCTTTCAACTAAGGCACTATGTAAAAACACCAAAGAAGACCCGAGTAGTCGTTGTATACACTTTGGGCATTTAGTATAGGGAAAGGGCGCGCCACTTCAGCCTCACCGAGAGTTTGGGGTTTAGGTCAAAGTTCACGGTCGTCGTTCTCACTTCCCACACACGGACAATGTCCTTGGCGTATGTGATAGAGTATCTGACGACATTCAGTTGATATGCAAAAATGGAACCCTCTTTAGCAAGCACCTTCATTCTAATTTTTTACACGCCCATGGTTGTCACCAGAACCAAATGCATAAGCCCTTGTCACAAGGTCATGTTTCCATTTGCATTCCACTACATCGATCCGGGTGGGGCGTGTGAAGTCCTTCAAAGTAATGACCGCAAACACAAAGGCCTTGTACTTCATGCACACTATTTCAATACCATACAAGTCAACCAAATCAGGAGCTGTTGCTTTAAAATATTTTTAAAATATATAGAGTAAGTGGGATTAGTTCCCCTCAAAACTAGGGCCCCAAACCTCAAAGTAATGTTATGTTCCACATTTTGGCGGGTACCTGAATATGCCCATATATTCTTCGAGAACGAAGTTGCACATTGTACAGTACGAATTAATGAAAGTAAGTTCATAGGTTTTTTCGAAAATGGGTGCAATCGTGGCATGAGAGAAGAATTTCAAAATACGCATCCATAAAGAGGATCTTGGCGGCCGGCCCTTCCCATGCATGCCCTCTCCATGGCGCCGGCCACGCCTCCTCATGCACGCCCATGGCGCGCCGGCCGGCGCCCCATGCATGCCCTTCCCATGGGCGGCCGGCCGGGGCCCTCCCATGCACGCCTCCCAAGGGCGCGCCGGCCGGCGCCTCCCCATCACACCCTCCCATGGGCTGCCTTTGATAAAATAAATAACACTACTAGAAACCTGCTGCCTATGTAGCGTTTTTGTTGTAGTTCTTGTTATGGTGATCACAAACGTTACAACGGATGGTATGGGGAGACTCGTCACACAAGCCTAAGTTTGTTACATTGTATGCATTACCCTTCTCTCTACTTGAATGGGTGCAGATGCTTCCTCCATGGGCCTAAGGGTGTTTACTATGCCTACACAAAGTAGCACACGATGGGATGTCTTTGTCTTGTGAGAAGCGGTATGCTGGCTACACGTCTATCTATCCCTGTCGAGCACATAAACAGAGGATGCTCGATTGGATGAAGCAACTCGCACATACAATCGTGGGGTACGAAAAACACAACAACATAGAAGATATCATGTGTGACTTACTTCTTTCGGTGGGGAAAGGATTGTAGGTCTTGCCAACTCCGGGGTGTCACCGACAATACCCACATATCCAAAACACGATAATTTTGCAAGGGGAATATATGATGGGGTTTCTTGGCTTTATCCTTGAAGAGGGTTTCGATGGGTCTAAAACTAGTCATGGCATGCTCTAAAAATTTATCACAAAATCATGGTGTCACACCATTGGTTGCATTGTTTTCATGAGCCGAGGCATGTGAAGGGTTTAGGCTTTCCACAACACATCGATTTCGGCATAATTGAACCCACGTGGTTGACCATTCTTGGCGGTGTTACGCACATAAATATTGCCTTTCAACTAAGGCACTATGTAAAAACACCAAAAGACCCGAGTAGTCGTTTGTATACTACACTTTGGGCATATACGAGTGTGCAGGGAAAGGGCGCCGGCCGGCCGGCGCCCTTTCACTCCACCGAGAGTTTGGGGTTTAGGTCAAAGTTCCTGGTCGTCGTTCTCACTTCCCACACACAGACAATGTCCTTCGCGTATGTGATAGAGTATACGACGACATCGGATTCCAGATTGATATGCAAATGGAACCCTCTTTAGCAAGCACCTTCATTCTAATTTTTTTACAGTCGCCCACATGGTTGTCACCAGCAACCAAATGCCGCAAGCCCTTGTCACAAGGTCATGTTTCCATTTGCATTCCACTACATCAGTCCAGGGTGGGGCAGCGCGAAGTCCTTCAAAGTAACTGACCGCCCTCAGTGGGGAACACAAAGGCCTTGTACTTCATGCACACTATTTCAATACCATACAAGTCAACCAAATCAGGAGCTGTTGCTTTAAAATATTTTTAAAATATATAGAGTAAGTGGGATTAGTTCCCCTCAAAACTAGGGCCCCAAACCTCAAAGTAATGTTATGTTCCACATTTTGGCGGGTACACAGATATGCCCATATATTCTTGAGCGAAGTTGCACATTGTACAGTCTGAATTAATGAAAGTAAGTTCATAGGTTTTTTCGAAAATGGGTGCAATCGTGGCATGAGAGAAGAATTTCAAAATCGCATCCATAAAGAGGATCTTGGCGGCCGGCCCTTCCCATGCATGCCCTCTCCATGGCGCCGGCCACGCCTCCTCATGCACGCCCATGGCGCGCCGGCCGGCGCCCCATGCATGCCCTTCCCATGGGCGGCCGGCCGGGGCCCTCCCATGCACGCCCTCCCATGGCGCCGGCCGGCGCCCTCCCATGCACACCCTCCCCATGGGCTGCCTTTGATAAAATAAATAACACTACTAGAAACCTGCTGCCTATGTAACGTTTTTTTGTTGTAGTTCTTGTTATGGTGATCACAAACGTTACAACGGATGGTATGGGGGAGACTCCGTCACACAAGCCTAAGTTTGTTACATTGTCTGTTACCCTTCTCTCTACTTGAATGGGTGCAGCATGCTTCCCTCCAACCGCACCGTCCCCTCTTTCTCACTTATCTATAGTAAAAAATAGTTTCACTACTTGGTACACCGGAGATGAGGTCCCCAGTTCTAGTTCCATTGTCGATCGGGCCCGTGAACTCCCTTGTAATTATGTTCATCCACGCCCTCCCACGCTGCGGGTCCGCTTGGCCTCTTGTCATGCTCGCTTTTTCATGCACCTTCCCTTAAAATATGCCGGAAACCTCACGCCACATCCACTTGGTGGGTTCCACTCATGCTCGCACCCGGGTGGGCGGATTCTCCACACGCGAGACGCTTGGCCTGCTTTTGTCTTGTCTTGGGTATCCCGGCCCGGACGTGCCTTGTGGAAAACCGTGACATGGTGATGTTGTTCCTTCTAAAACCGTATTTTCGGAAGTGGCATGTATACGATCCAACCCATACGAGATGGACAATGTACGGACGGCCACATATACTTAAGGTCACGACTATGCCGGATGTCCGTTGCGATATGGTGAGGATAACAAGATCAACGATTCGATTGTCACGCGAATACATTCTTTGTTCTTAGAAGTTGTAAGCGACTCGATTCTGTTGTGAGTGTGAAGATGGAGACAAAAGCGAGCTGTGGGCTTGAGTCCTCTAATGGCACACCTGGGTGCCGCATACAACATCGCACTCCACGCGTGCTTCCAATGGTGGATTGAAGATTGGAATCCTTGGCTGGTAAACGTAAACAAAGGCAAACCACATTGGAGCCGTCGCTTTAAAACCGTCATGGTTTGCACCATACCAAATGCCGCACAAGAACAACAACGGTGCACACTCACCTCCCACGCCAAACTCCTATCTTCATTGAGCTCTTGTGCATGAAGAACTCGCCTTCATATACCTCCATCCCACCGCCAGGCTCCTTATTCGGAATAGGTACCCATGTGATCGCCCCGCCAACAAGGCATGAAGTCGTCCTCCAGCCAAGGTGAAGCAGGCCTCAACGATCATGTCTGCCGCCTCCAGTAGCTGGTAATGGCCTTCGTCATTCACTTTGAAATCTGCATATGCAGCGAAATGGTCCACCCTGTTGTGAGTGAACAAAACCCTCGACTGATACCTGTAGAAGTTCGCCCCGTCCAATTGCTGCTTCACAATAGTGACAATGCCACATGCTGTAGATGGGGCTGTAAGCATGGACCTTAACGCATAATCTGGGCCAGTCCACATAAGGTAACGACGTTGATCCCAATAGGGCCCCCTCTCGCGCACATATATGTGTTTCCCCCACATCCACTTGTGAAACTGTGCCTCCTCCTGCAATGACGTCCGCAAGTTCCCACCAATCCAATCAGCCTTGTTGGGTGCCGAGGTAATTTCTCCAAATTGGGCCACCTTCTGCACCACCAGAAGTGTGAACAAGTGCTCTCCCAACATGGCGTCACAATACAATTTCTCCCTTGCGCCTCAACCGAGGACGACGATGTGTTCACGCCAATTCTCTCGGAGTGCCTCAACTGCTTGGTGCACGAATATTGCGAGCTCCTTTGCTCGACCCAGGAACCCAAGACCCAACCTTTCTGCGCAAGCTCCCCAAACTTTCCCGTCGCCGATGCGCCAGCCGCACAGGCAACGGCCCATCATCCTCCAAACTTGCTCTTGCTGTGACAAACCGATGATGCATTTCCGGCAACCCTGCTGCCTCCATGACTTGGAGCACCCACCTACCCTCTCCCCCTCCCCACACATATGGGGTGTGCACATCGCCGAATCGGTACGCCCACACGCACACCTTCTCATCGCCTTCCACCGCCCGAGGGCTGCACTCCAAATTGGAGACGGCAGCACATCTGTGCCATCTGGTTTTTCTGGCGGTGGAGTTGGTCGCCGAGTCGGACTCAACCCGAATGTGCACCGCCATCACAATCGCGGCCGCGTGCACGCCTTGTGCCTTCGCGGTACTCTATGGGCGGGTTCGCCATTGCCAATGATACTGCTCCATGTGTTGGGTGTCTGAATTGGTGAGACAGTGCAAGTAGTAAGGCTCTGTTTGTGTGCCATCCATGCGGTCCCGGGCGCTATAGAAATGTGTAAGGTAAGCAGAGTGCATATGCAAGGAAGTGTGCAAATAGAATGGGAGTCAACCTCGAGTGACAAACACGCTTTAGTCCGTGAACTTTGGGAAGGCAATGCTTTCCATCTTTACTTCAATTGAACAACTTCGCTTCTACACACACCCTTTGTGGAAGTGCTACAAAACTCCACACGGACATCCTAGCGCCGCCAATCGTGTGCACTTGTTGCCTGGCCGTCATGGCATGTTTGCTTCATGCGGTGCCCCATCCACTTGTGAAATAAACACCTAGGATACCGATCCGCCACTTGCAACGCCTTCTGCAAACGGCTAGTGCAGCCAGAATGCGCTTACAGTTTGGAATGCTTCGTCTTCAAATGGAGGTTGCGGCCTTATGGTGCATGGGCCTCCATTGCTGGCCATAAAACATGATACAACGATTTACAAATGCTCTGGAATTAATGCGTTTATTCTACATGTTGTATGCCAACACGAGAACAATACACACCATCGTCGTACATACAATCCCCATACATTCAAATACGTCAATATGTTTTCACGATAAATCTGTGGTGTGTACGGTGGGTGAAAAATAAGTGGCGAGCATAAAGGGGCATCCATAAAGGGCATCCATGACGCTCAAGATCATCGGGGTGGCGTCGGCACATAAATGTGCGCCGCCCCTTCATGTCGAAGCGGGCAAACGAATCCCCACTTAATCCATGCTCACCAACCCGAGGCCCAACCTGAACCGAAGCGTTACAACGAATCGCCTTCTAACAATTTAATTGTAACGATTTATTGGCTCGGGACGAACCGTTACAATGGACATTATAATGTAACAATAGGACATATATATGTTACAAAAAAACGTGACATACCCACCTGGTTCGTAGTAGTGTAATTAGCGCTTCAAATGATTTGTGGCTTGGGGTAGTTACTCAAGTGGTTGGATAGAGAGTTTAGTACGTAGGAGGCCGTGAGGTCAAAACCTCTACTCCTCATTCACACCAACTTTGTTGATTTTTAAGGGCATCCTTTAAATTAAAGGATTCTGTCCTTAAGGACGCATTCACAAGTCCTTATTTTGGCCAGCATAGTTAAGAATTTGTAGTTTTAAACCCAAAATCATAGCAAATATCTTTCAATCGTTGATTGCGAGTTTAAAATTACTTGTAATATTATATTAATGGTCTCAAATTATAAAAGAATCAAAATGGTGAAGAGAGCTACGGCTCACTCAAGTTTCTTCCGTTTATGGAGCTCATTGAAGGCGACCATTGTATTGCAGAGGTCATAGCTCAGGCATGTGCTTGATCCTGGACACCATCTTTGCGATCGACCAAGGCTGTACATTGTGATTTGACATGTGAAAGATGTCATATTTTGCTCATTCAATTTGAAACATACATTCAAATGGTTGAGGGAATGTGTTACTTGTTTGATAAAGGCAATGATTCAAACCCGTGAAAGCCAAAACCCGACGTGAGCGTCCTCGTAAACCAAAAGCGGCATAGGCTCGACCACGGTACCGCGCTTACGCAAGTGCTTGATGAGGCAGGAGTTGGGGAGAACGAAAACGCCAAGTCCATGGGCAAGAACAATGGTTTTGATGACCCAGAAGTGGAGCGCATGTGGAACTTAGAAGTGGTCATACATTCAGTGTTGGCTCAAGGCCGTATGAGTTCTGATTGGTCCCCATGAGGACCATTCCGGCGTAACCGCTTGCATGTGCTCGTTTTAAAGTTTACGTTTTGTCGATCGTTGTGGGCGCCGCCATGTCGGCGTTCACACACAACTTCGGTTTTGTTTCTTTCCAAAGTATAACCATGTTTAGTTTTGATATGAATTTATTGAATGGTGTCCATGAACACATCACGGAGGGCTCGCCCTAGATAGGCTCTCTATCATGTCAATGGAAAGAATGCGACTTTTCGATTGTGGATGGAATAAAGAGGCTAATGTCATTTTGAAGACCTAGGGTTTAAATCCTCTTTTAAGGAAGTGTCAATTTCACGAAGGGATCTTCCATAATTATGGTGTTGGTGGAGCGAATCGTAATTTAGCAATGGTGTTGGATTCGGTATCCGCTCGAGCCGGATGAGTCTAATGGCCTCGTCATATTCCTCCATTCTAAAGTAGATAGACTCAAAACATTGGATTGACGGTGAAAGATCCATTTTTTGTGGTATAGATAGTCCACCGAGTTCCCCACAAAATAGTACAAGGCTTGAGTGTTGTGATAGACTGTTAGGCGGGCCGGCTACGATGGGTCATTAGTGGAGGCAAGCGGTAAACATTTGATGTGTAAGTGTATGTACCCGGGAATGGGGTGATGTTTTAACTTTGGCGTAAAAGGCTATTTTTGGGGTAGGTGTTGGTCAAGAGGGTCCGACCCCAGAAGAAGAGGGTTTGTATATTCCCCTCCTTGCAAAATTATCGTGTTCCAAGCATAGTCAGCTCCTTTACAAGGTGCCGCACTTCAACCTCCGTTAGTGGAAACATGCGTGGATCTCTTGGCGGGACCTTGGCCATCAAGTCCTGAAGCTCCAAGACCCGACACTTCGTGGCTTTGAGCGCTTCCTCGACTTCCTCACATTTCTTCACTGTCTGGATAAGATGGCACATCAAGTTTCTGTCCGCCTGTGTAGGCCATTCTGCAGGCTTCTTCGCTGCTTGTGCCTCGCCAGGCTCAAGGGAATTGCTCTGCTGCTGTGATGTCTCCACCCGTGGGTGTTTCTGGCAACCTATGCCTCCGTTCTGCTTGCGTGCCATTGTTGCTTGCAACAGGACTCCTGCTGTAAATGCTATACATAGCATGGTCCAGACGAGAGGGACGCATAGCTCCATCTCTCCGTGCTCTCGGGGTTTTCGTGTACATCGCCCTCGGCGGATCGACGATCCACGGTGCATGTTTGCTCGCTCGCGTTGCATTTACGCCTTGCATGCCCGCTCAAGGGAATTGCCTCTGCCGTGATGTCTCCACAGTGTTTACGGCAACCTATGCCTCCGCTCGCTTGCGTGCCATTGTTGCTTGCAACAGACTCTAGAATGCTATACATAGCATGGTCCGAGAGGGACGAGAAGCTCCATCTCCGAAGCTCGTGGTTTTCGTCCGCCCTCGGTTCGTCGATCGACACATAGGTGCTGCATGTTTGCTCGCTCGCGTTGCATTTACGCCTTGCATGCCCGTTCAATTACGAGGGGGTGCCAAGGGTTTATGGTTTAATCGGGTTTATTAAACTGCCTTTAACCTCGTCAGGTTAAGAGGGGGTGTTGAGGTTATTTAGATAACCATGGGTTAACCTAACTCGGTTATATATACACCTTTAAGGTTTAATGAACTCAACAGTATATAAGATAAAATTTTGTACACATTTTATTATTCAAGTTCTTTTGTTGCATTGCTTCTTGTATTCCTTGCCCAAGTGAGTCCTGAACAATTGCATAAATAACAGTTGTGAGTCCTTTGGTTGGGACTCCTTGTGGGAGGAAAATCCTGGGGCTTCCGAGATTCACCCTCAAGTGGCCACACTTATCCCATTGTCGCTTAGCATGTTGGGTTTCGTCCCATGAGATCTTGGATGAGATCTTGGTTGACAGCAGTGCGTGGAAGGTAAATCCCATACACACAGTCATTCACGTCCACCTAACCCCCCCCAACAAACTATTGCAAAAACATCACGGCGTAGCAACCACACAGTTTTCAACTAGATAGTTGTTGCATCATCCGTATATGGATGTATTTAGGCTTTACACGATTATGTGAAACAATCTTGTCTCATATCCCTGTTGGAGTGGGAAAGGGATCACAACATTTGATACCTGCACTCTACCAGCTATGCGGTGGATTTTTGGCTAGGACTCTTGCATATGTTTTACAACAAATGATTGTCAATATCCAAAATCGAAGGTCACTCCTATATGTTAGCAAGAACCATGTATTTATTCATGCCACCTAAAAGTCAGCGTCTTGGTTTTGTAATATGTAAATACAAGATCAAAGGAACCCATAGAAATTACCAACACCTTAGGCACAACATAGGCCGGTTTTTCCCCAATCTCCTAATCAAACCTAACTTTGACTTCATGGTCGTTTGCACAACCACTTAGACACCTTGTTGACAAGTAGCTAGTTGCCATGCAATGTGGTGCGCACATACCCATAAGGCTTGTTGATGTGTCTTTCTTTTCTTAGTAAGTAGTGAGACACCTTGACTGAGGACAGCAATTTTGGCCATTCAGGTACCGAATTCTCGACAGACATTGTGGAATCGCCCGGTTCTTAATCAGCAAACTTACAAGAAACCTTAAGAAATATCTTGGAGCACATGAATATATTTATAATTGAACATCTTATTTACAATTGATCATTAATATCGATATGGGTTGGTTTAAGGGTTTAATGTGGTAGAAGCCTCCCTAAATGAGAGCGGCAATAATAAACACTCAATCATCTTGTAACGATCGACAATTAATCCGACTTGAATTGCTAGTCCTTATGCAACTACAAACCTAGCCTATCCCTCTTGTTGTGATGAGAGTTTGAAAGATCCTATCCCTCTTGTTGTGGTGAGAGTTTGAAAGATCTAGCACCTCTGCATTACTCGCGCATCCTTGATGCGCAACTCAAATTGTGAGTAGTGCCAAAAACTTGCTTGGGTCAAATTGTGGGTGGTCAAGACTTAGATCATAGTTGTCTACATCTATAAATATAATAAGTTCAATGCTGGTGTAAGGAATTGTTCAAGGGATGGGTAATTGTACCTCTTAAAGTCCACCCTTTTGAACAATATGGGTCAACTTCTTCATGGATGAACATACACGAAGATAAAACTTTAAGCGTGAACACAAAATGGAATTGTAATATATAGCTAAGAATATTAATATAAATACATAAAATCATTTTGTATAGAACTACTTTTATTTATCTAAACTAAGTTTTAAGCTTGAAGGACATTTTTGACCCATGTTCTTCAAAATTATGCACAACTCTTTTTTTTGTGTAAATTCACTATTGATAATATATATAGGTAAGTACTAGAAAAAGAAAGAATTTTCCATCCTTGAAAAATCTAGATGTAGAGCGGTGGCACTAAAAAAAGGAGGCACTTTGAAGAACTTTTAAAGTCAATGCTAAGTCCACCAGAGAGCGGATGAGTTCATAAAGGGTACCCATTATCCTATTGAGGGATCGCACAATCAAGTGAGAATCAACTATGCTGTTGGATGTGATTAAAGGTTGAAATGCACAACTCTTCGATGAAACCAATTCATGTTCAGGTTGCCTTTTGTGGAGAATTTCGCTCTTCTCAGTGCTAGAAAAACTTGACTACTATATCCGGTGCAAATGCGAAGTAATCTCTTAAAGAAACTCATCCACCCAAAATCCGGAAGAATCTTTTAAAGGGCCTCATCCACTCCCCAAACAATAATGGGGGCTATTACTACATGGATACTCATCTATCAGTTATAGTCGAAGTCAAAGTCAGAGTCAAATTCGAAGTCAAAGTCGGAGTCAAAGTCGAGTCACTGAGTCATCGCCGAGTCATCACGAGTCCGCCGAGTCATTGTCGAACTCACTGTCGGAGTCACTACCAGAGTCATTGGCCGAAGGTACGGCTAGAGTCATCGGGCGATCGCATCCTTAGGAGTCGCAAATCAAGTAGTAACAAAGTGAGGAGAGTAAGTCGCACTGGAGAGGTCAAGACGAGCGCAGTGGAGAAGTCACAACCGGAAGAGTCGTAGCCGGAGTCAGATCGAGAGTCTTAGCTGGAGACATAGCTAGATTCACTGCCATAGGTCGTACCCAGCCGGAATGGAAGGTCGAGTACAACCGGTGGTCTGGAGTAGAAGTCCACACCCGCAAGAGCCTTGAGTCGGCGAGTCTGGAAATGAAGTATGAAATAATGTTGTTCTGCGTCTGACAGGCTTTTAACGATCTTACCTTGACGACACGGCTTGGTAGCGCTCAAACACCTCTTTGCCTGCACACTTAAGAAAATCCTGGTCGACAAAACTTCTTTACTTTGGCAAAGTGTGTTCCACTAATGTAGATGCGACAATGTTCGAACAACCTCCCCTATTTATAGGACAAACAAACTCTCAACTAAGAATCTAGTATTCTATTATATGAATCGATTATAAAATCTACTAATCTAATATATTACTACTCTCAATTAAGAATCTTTAGTAATCTTTAACTAAATTCTTTTAGTTAAAGATTACTAAGTTGGGAAGTATAGAGAGATATGTAATACAATACATTATAATAGACATATAATTGAGAAGAGTAGACGTTATGAATAGGCGGTGGGGAATCCCATCTACGTGAAGTTAGAGAAGGAACAACCCAAAAGGGCTAATAGTAAAAGGGAAGTCCTAGTCCTCGAATGCCTTTCCGTAACTACCTCGCACCAATGATATCGTGATCAATGATGATGAAGGGCCTATCTACCACCGTGTCGAAGAAGCCGCTAGTCCTGCACATGACGTCCTATAAATAGCGTTAACAGTCTGTAGCTATGGAAACCCGTTGGTGAAAGAAAGCCACCACGGACGAAAGGGGGAGGCCCCTCCAATTCCTTTGGCTGTGATAGACATATAACAGAGTAGTACATTTTACTCTATTATAAAATTGGATCGGAGACTCTAAAATATCCCTTTCTAAATATGTTCTTTGAGATGTTTGAGTTCCATGCTTATTTGTTTATTTTATTTATATTTTAAATATAAAAATCTTAATAAACAATCAATCTACCTGTTTTAAATTGTTGAATATGGCGTACTTACCATGGAGGATGGAGATGATGCCCGAAAACTAAAGGGATCCAAGGAGGTAGAAAAAGTGAGCACATGATGCTTAACAACGATATTTCTATATAGGATGCTTAACAACAACGTTCCTATATAGGATGCTTAACAGCGATGTTCCTATATAGGATGCTTAATAGTGACGTTCCTATATAGAATGCTTAACAATGACATTCCCATACGACAATATGAATTATGAATTATGTTACATTCCTCTACGTTTGTGTGATGTTTGTATCAAAGCAAGTCACGGAAGTGGTTTTAGAACATAGCTAGATCAGCAAAGGACATCATTTTTACTATGGGACTACTCTAGCTGCCACTTCTCGAGGTGCCACTACCATTTGCCATTACTTGGGTTGCCACTACTCATTGCCGCCTCGGCGTGACTTCTGTGACCACTCGGTGTTGACTACTTTGGCTGTTACTCACGGGAATGGAAGGTCGAGTACAACCAGTAGTACAAGGCGGAGTAGAAGTCCACACACTGCAAGAGCCTTGAGTCACTGGCGAAGGAGTCTGGAAATGAAGTATGAAATAATGTTGTTCTGCGTACAGCAAGGAAGCTTTCTGTCTGATCTTACCTTGACGACAGGCAGCTTGGTAGCGCTCAAACACCTCTTTGCCTGCACACTTAAGAAAATCCTGGTCGACAAAACTTCTTTACTTTGGCAAAGTGTGTTCCACTAATGTAGATGCGACAATGTTCTGAACAACCCCACTCCCCTATTTATAGGACAAACAAACTCTCAACTAAGAATCTAGTATTCTATTATATGAATCGATTATAAAATCTACTAATCTAATATATTACTACTCTCAATTAAGAATCTTTAGTAATCTTTAACTAAATTCTTTTAGTTAAAGATTACTAAGTTGGGAAGTATAGAGAGATATGTAATACAATACATTATAATAGACATATAATTGAGAAGAGTAGACGTTATGAATAGGCGAGGTGGGGAATCCCATCTACCCGTGAAGTTAGAGAAGGAACAACCCAAAAAGGGCTAATAGTAAAAGGGGAAGTCCTAGTCCCCTCGAATGCCTTTCCCGTAACTACCTACTGCACCAATGATATCGTGATCAATGATGATGAAGGGCCTATCTACCACCGGTGTCGAAGAAGCCGCTAGTCTGCAGACGAGCGTCCTATAAATAAGCGTTAACGAGCTTCTGCGAGCTATGGAAACCACAGAAAGAAAGCCACCACGGACGAAAGGGGGAGGCCCCTCCAATTCCTTTGGCTGTGATAGACATATAACAGAGTAGTACATTTTACTCTATTATAAAATTGGATCGGAGACTCTAAAATATCCCTTTCTAAATATGTTCTTTGAGATGTTTGAGTTCCATGCTTATTTGTTTATTTTATTTATATTTTAAATATAAAAATCTTAATAAACAATCAATCTAATTGCTTTTAAATTGTTGAATATGGCGTACTTACCATGGAGGATGGAGATGATGCCCGAAAACTAAAGGGATCCAAGGAGGTAGAAAAAGTGAGCACATGATGCTTAACAACGATATTTCTATATAGGATGCTTAACAACAACGTTCCTATATAGGATGCTTAACAGCGATGTTCCTATATAGGATGCTTAATAGTGACGTTCCTATATAGAATGCTTAACAATGACATTCCCATACGACAATATGAATTATGAATTATGTTACATTCCTCTACGTTTGTGTGATGTTTGTATCAAAGCAAGTCACGGAAGTGGTTTTAGAACATAGCTAGATCAGCAAAGGACATCATTTTTACTATGGGACTACTCTAGCTGCCACTTCTCGGGGTGCCACTACTCGAGCTGCCATTACTTGGGTTGCCACTACTCCGGCTGCCACTACTCTCGACGTGACTTCTCCGGCTGTGACCACTCCGGTGTTGACTACTTTGGTTGTTACTCCGCCGGCTATGACTCCTCCGCTTGTGACTACTCCTGCTACCTTTATTTCGACTGCTACCCCACCGGTTATAACTCCGCCGACTGGAACTCCTTCCATTATGACTACTTTTGCGCTACTCGGTTCTTTGCTATTGTATGACTACTCGGTTGTGGCTACTACGGTGCCACTAACCCATTGCCCGCTTCGTTGTGGCTCCTCAGGTTGCCCCTCACATTGTGACTCACGCCTATGACTACTCTTGTATCGAATTCTTACATGACTACTTTGGTTGCCACCACGATTGTGACTTGACGACTACTCCGGACCGTGAGAACTTGTGTAACAACTCCATTCTACTCCCCTATGGCAACTCGGTGACTACTTTGGGTGTGACTACTTTGGGTGTGACTACTTTGGGTGTGACTACTTTGGGTGTGACTACTTTGGTTGTGACTACTGCGGCTGGGACTACGTCGATTGTGACTACTCCGACTGCCAGTACTCCAGCTGCGACTTTGATAGTGACTACTTCGGTTGTGACTACTCCGGTTGCAAGTACTTGGGCCGTGACTGCGCCTGAGACTTCGATGGTGACTACTCGAGCTGTGACTCTAACTTTCACTCTGCGGTGACTCTGACTTTGACTCCTGTGGTAACTGCAGTTGCGACTCGAGCGATGACTCAAGCTTTGACTCCGTCTTTGACTCCGCCTGGGAGTTCGCTTGGGACTTTGCCTGGGACTGTGCGTGGGACTTCACCTGGGACATCGCCCTGGACTCCGCCTATGACTCTGACTTTGACTCTGGGTTTATCTCCGATTTTGATGCCGACTTTGACTCCGCTTGAGACTCCGACTTTGACTCTGCATTTGACTCCGCTTTTTTGATGCCGGCTATGACTCCGACTTTGATTGACAGATGAGTATCCACAAAGTAATGGCGTCCATTTTTTGGAGGTAGATGAGTCTCAAAAAGATTCTTCCTGATTTTGGCTGGATGAGAGTCTTTAAAAGATTCTTTCCAGTTGGATGAGACATAATAATCAAGTTTTTGTTACGATGTAGAGAGCGGATTGCATGAGACATAATAATCATGTTTTTCTTCTGATGTAGAGAGCAGAATTCTCCACAAAAGGCAACCTTAACATGAATTGGTGGCATCAAAGAGTTATGTACAATGTTGAAGAACATGGGTCAAAAATGCCCTTCGAACTTAAAAATTAATTTAAATGATTAACAAATAGTTTTATACGATATATATAGTTTAATATTAACATTAATATTTACTTATACATGATATATGTTTTTTTGCGTTCACGCTCAAGGTTTGTTTGCACGCATATGTTTGTAGATGAAGAGGTTGATGTGCGAAGTTGGACCGTTCCCACGTCGAAATGCGTGCGAGAACGAACTGGCTAGAAATTGATGAATAGAAAGTTTACAGTCGGATTGAGTCACAAAAAAAATTGGGTTAACGCGCAAGCGAAGGTGAAGACAGGGAGGCAGTCCGTTGCTTGAGGGTGTCTGGAGAGCCGCTGTCGGCTGGCTGGGGCTAAAAGGCCAAGTTGCAGGCAGCAGCAGCAGGAGGCCCGGCCCGGGACCTCGCCGGTGGGCCACACTCTGACCTGGCCTCTCATGAGCTCGTCAGCCACAGAGTGCGCCAACGTCGTCTGCTTCTCCGGGATTTTCCGGTTCCACCACCACCTACCTCATCTGCTCATCCGTTCGCACGAACCCGCTTGAGGGCCCAGAGTCTCGGATCACGTCCGCCGTCGCTCAGTGCTGAGGCGGGGCAAGAGGAGAGCCAGCGGAGGCCGGAACCCAACTCGTTTCTGCCCACCATGGCTCTGGCTGCGGTTGTGGGCGGTAGGGAGCTCTTGGCGGCGTCCGCCAATCCTGCTGGGTTTTTGGCCTCCTACGATGGGCTGAGGCCGGCTTCAGCGGCCCCGAGCGGGAGGACGGGGAATGGAATTGGTGGGCGGGAGAGCAGAGGTGGGATGAGGTTGTGGGTCGTGAAGGTGAAGGCGGTGGCGACGCCTGCCAGGCCGCCCACTACCCTCCCGCCCAAGAGGAGCAAGGTGGAGATATTCAAGGAGCAGAGTGACTATTTGCGATACCCTCTGAATGAGGAGCTGGAGTCGGAGGCGCCCAATATGAGTGAGGCGGCTAGCCAGCTGATAAAATTCCATGGGAGCTACCAGCAGGATAACAGGGACGTGCGGACCTCGCGGCAGTACCAGTTCATGCTCAGGACTAAGCAGCCCGCGGGGAAGGTGTCCAACAAGTTGTATTTGGTGATGGATGACTTGGCGAATGAGTTTGGGAGTGGGACGTTGAGGCTGACCACTCGACAGACCTTCCAGTTGCATGGAGTGTTGAAGTCGAACTTGAAGACGGTGATGGGCACCATTATCAGGAGCATGGGGTCTACGCTCGGGGCTTGTGGGGATTTGAATCGGAATGTGCTGGCTCCCCCCGTGCCGTATGTGGATAGGAAGGAGTATCATTTTGCGCAGGAGACGGCGGATAAGCTGGCGGCTTTGTTGGCGCCGCAGGCTGGGGCGTACTATGATTTGTGGGTGGATGGGGAGAAGATTGTGAGTGCTGAGCCTCCGGATGTGGTGGAGGCGAGGAATCATACGGCTACTGGAGCGAGTTTTGAGGGCTCTCCTGAGCCGATTTACGGGAGTCAGTTTCTTCCGAGGAAGTTTAAGATTGCGGTTACCGTTCCCGGGGACAACTCTGTGGATATTCTTACGAATGATATTGGGCTTGTGGCTATTTTTGATAAGGCTGGGGAACCTAAGGGCTTCAATATCTATGTATGTGTGGTTGTTGGTTTTGCATGCTTTGTTTGCGAGAGTTGTGGGTTTTGATGGTTGGTTGGGTGTGGTGGGTGGGTTTGTGGATGGGTGTGTAGGTTGGAGGAGGGATGGGTCGAACCCATCGGAATGAGAACACGTTTCCCAGGTTGGCTGACCCTCTTGGGTATGTGCCGAAGGATGATATTCTGTATGCTGTGAAGGCCATCGTTGCTACCCAGCGGGATCATGGCAGACGGGATGACAGGAGGATGGCCCGAATGAAGTACCTGATTCATGACTGGGGCTTGGAAAGGTTCAAAGGTGTAGTGGAGCAGTATTATGGGAAGAAGTTCGAGCCTTTTCAAGAGCTTCCACCTTGGGAGTACAAGGATTACCTTGGCTGGAATGACCAGGTGAGCCACCGTGTTTTCTGATGCCTGTGCAGTGTAAGTGTTTGGGAACAGGGGGTTTGCACAGCACTCAAAGTCCTTTTCTTGTGTACAGGGAGATGGACGGCTGTTTTTTGGTGTGCATATTGACAATGGACGCATTAAAGGCGAAGCCAAGAAAGCCTTGAGGGAGATGATAGAGAAATATAATCTCAGTGTGCGAATTACGGCAAATCAGAATCTGATACTTTGCGATGTTCGGAAGGCGTGGAAGACTATCATCACCAAAACTCTTGCTGCTGTTGGGCTTGTGGTCAGTATACTGTCTCGTTACCACTAGTTGGAAACTGTTGTCAAAATTGAAGCAAACATCCAGGGCGTCGAAGGTGATATCAGTCTTGACCTGTGCAACATCTCTTCTTTCAGTCACCGCGAAGTGTGGATCCCTTGAAGCTGACAGCAATGGCCTGCCCTGCGTTGCCCTTGTGTCCACTGGCAATAGCAGAAGCCGAGCGGGGAATACCGGATGTGTTGAAACGGATCCGGTTCATCTTTGAAAAGGTAGCACCTGTGCAAAGGGGCAATCTGGTAACTACATTGTGACACGCATGGATCCAGTATCTGGACGACTAAACTTAGCATTTCCTGGTGTTCAGGTTGGCCTGAAGAACACAGACTCTGTCGTCATCAGGATGACTGGCTGCCCTAATGGGTGCACCAGGCCATACATGGCAGAGCTTGGTTTGGTTGGGGACGGTGCAAACAGCTACCAGGTTTGTTTGCTCTCTCGTCCATTCCTGATTTTCATTTTTTGGAGCAAGGAGCCAATTGCTCACCTTGTTCGGCTCTCGTCGGAGTGCAGTTGTGGCTGGGAGGATGTCCGAATCAGACAAGGCTGGCACAGGTTTTCAGGGAGAAGGTAAAGATCCAGGAGCTTGAGACCGTGCTGGAGCCATTGTTTTATGCTTGGAGAACCCTGCGGAATGCTGGAGAATCTTTCGGAGATTTCTCCATCAGACTGGTGAGTACGAGCTCGGGGTATCTTGTTAAATCTCTCAATAGCAGGCCCTGACAATGTCTTACATCATGTTGCAGGGTTTTGACGAGTTGACAAGCTTCATGGAGACATACGATGGCCCTCGGCGTGGCAGGGGCATTTCTCAACTGCCAATCAGCACCGATCTTTTTGTGGCTTTGAAGTCCATCTCCGACAGCCAAGGGATAAGCCCCACAAAATTGGCTGCGACCGTCCTGTCTCAGTACGTGGAATCTACTACGAAGGAGGAAGAATCTCCTACGAAAGAGGAAGAATCTTCTACGAAAGAGGAAGAATTTTCTACGAAGGAGGAAGAATCTGGTGAAAAATCTTAGCGATATGTACCACACACGGCACCTGGACATGTTTCATTTCATTTGCGTGGGCCTCCGAACTGGGCTTGGTGATGGCGGCAGCCATGTGCTTTTGTTGGGCAGTCTCTTGTCTTTTAGCGTATGTTCTGAGGAGGAACCTCACGCTGTCCCTGTCCATTTTGTGAGTGTCATGGGAAGGAGCCGGTGCACCATGCCCAGTTCCACAACGGCGGCAAAGAGCTGCATTGATTGTCCAGAGGTTTGGGAAGGTGTTTTTCCTGGATGGTAGTACAAGACCTTCTCGGACGACAACCATTGAACTAGGCATCCGAAACCTGAGGCTAGTCGAAATCAGCTATGCCTCAAGCTTTCACAACGGCTCAGAAACGGCGTCAGAGGACTCTAAGCTTCATCAGAAGGTGGGATTTTGCAGGTTATCAAGGCCCGATAGCACTTTGACTGACTGAATAACGTCGCCCACCTTCAGATCTGCCAGAGCATCTTCGTTTTGGGTGATGTAGCCGAAAACGGAGTACCGCCCGTCCAGAATGTTGGCGTCACTTGGGGTGAGCTCACTCTCTTTCAAAAGCCAGAATATTTGACTGGATGCAGAGTCATTCTCAAACTCCTGCAACAGAAGGTGCTGTAGTTAGATCACACCCAGTTCCTTGGTGCCTTGTACTCATTGTGGAAGCTAGGAAAGAAGAAGCGTGAGGAACTTACTTCACGGGCCATGGCCATTGTCCCAAAAGCATTGAATGGAAGCTTCGTGCGAGCCTTGTAGAGGCCGAGTTCCTGTGTTGGAAGAACAAGGCTTCGTTAGACAGTGGAAGTTAAGTGTAAGACGGAGGACAAGGCGGGAGTGGAGGAGAGGAGAGCCCATTCACCTCAAGGGTTGCTCCATAAATGGGTGCTGATTCCCCGTCCACCATTATCTCCAGAGGGATGGTGCGAAGCTTGCCGGTGCTAGGATCCACAAATCCTTCCGCTGGACCATCCGGATCTCCTGTCTGCACAACAAATCCATCGGCTGGACAGCCAGCGAATATCTAGGTCAGAACTACATTCCACATCAATATGGAGGAGGAGCATCTGCACCTGCTGCTCCAGGAAACACCATGCTCACATCTCTGGATCTCCATTCCATCGTAGAAGTGTCGTGCTACCAAATCCACGAAGTTGCCTGCTGTGACTGGTGCATTGTAGCCATCTACGGTAATCTGGAAAACAGCTTCCTTAAGGTTGGGATTGTCGTTGACCTTGACCTTCATTTCAACAGTGGCACGTCCCTTGAGAATTGGCTTCTCAGCAAACTCCTGGGGGACCTCAAACGGGAACTTCGCCACCATGTCCTCCTCTACACTGCAGAAATCCAAGGCCCCAATCTCAGCTGCATTCAGTAACGACATCCTTGATGAGATGCAGAAGAAAATCTCAAGTGACCACATAGCAAACAGTAAGACGTTGAACCAAGCTGGAGTGCCACGAGAAAATTCACACAGGAGGACTTACTCGCCAACAAGATCCAGAAGCTCTTGCTGCTTGGAAGCAATGGCAGCTCTATCCTTAGCTTCAATTATCTTGTTAAACTCTTGGAGACCTGTGCTTATCTTCTCCAGAAGCTCCTGAGCATGGGCTTTCTTTGCCTCAGAGACGTCAGCTAGAATGGCATCCCTGTTTTGATTAAGTATCCGGGCCGTTTGCCTCAGATCCTGCGGCCCACGATGCATCACCATAATCAGCCATGTACATACATTGTGGGCCATCAAGATATAAAACTTAACCATAGACCTGGCGATCTTACTCGTTCAACAGGATCGATTGCCTTCACACCCGGTAGTTTCAAAGCATCCGTAATCCCTTCCAACGCTTTCTGTGCTTCCTTGATGGGCTTGTTCTCTATTGGCAATGCATATCTCAAGAGAGCCCGAGGATCCTTGACAGGGGGTCCTGAAATCAGCACTCCTAACTCCGAATAAGCAGGATTCCTTTCCATAGCATGAGCTGGCAAATCGCCCATCTGCGGCATGGAAACAGCCGCAGCTGCCATGAGACAGACGGCACATTTCTGCACCTCCCTTGCGATCGAATCCAAAATCCTGCCAGTCTGTACAACCATACAACCAAATGCACAAAACAGATATCTTCAGAATGAAATTCCACAGCAGCTCTCCACTGCACAGATTATTGGAATCCACAGCCTTCAGGAAAATGCAGGATACTGTCACCAAAGCAGCAAAGCACCCACATTCACCTGCTTACTGGAGCCACATTGCTCTTCCCCGCAATCCTGAGCTCCCCGCAACGCTCTAACTCCCACTAGCCCACGCCTCACCCAGTCTCTCTGTTGCACAGCCTTGCAGCTGCGACCCACTGCCGAGGCCGATGAGCTCCAGCATCTCACTGGTGTGATCGTAGCTGCTGCGCAGCTGCTGCTGGTGCTGCAGGCCATGGCCATCCCCTCCAGGATCGGAGAAACTCTGACTGAATGGCTGACCTGAATGGCTGACTCCTGCTTTCAACTGCCCAACAAGCGAGGACGTGCAATCCAGAGCCTGGCTCGACCACCTCGGCCCCCCCTCGTGCTGGGGCTCGGGGATAGCGGCCTCCAAAATGGTGTAGCACTTCCTCTCAGCCCACCTCCCTGCACAAGTTCCACTGTTCCAGTTCGTTTTGGATAGACTGGTCCACTGACCGCGCAACGTGGCTGGCCAAGCTGGGCCTCGCTTTGCTTGTTTTGGTTTTTAACCGCCCCTTCCCCATTTCTTATCTTCCATTCACCCGCATATTCCTATAACCAGAGCTCGGTCCGGTCCTGGGTCAAGGCGGGGATGGACGGGAGTCCCACCGACCAGGGGCGGACGTGGTTGGCTCAGCGATCCCGCGCTTTCGGCCCTTCGCCCATCCAGCAGCTGTCCATTCTAGCCCAACAGCGCAATGCCATCAATCTAGCTGAAGGTGAGCTTTCCTGAATCCAGATGGCATTCATGGCTGCTGGACCTCCTCTGGACAGTCCTGTGATCACAGCCTGTTGTTTTACCTGCTGCAGGATTCCCAGACTTTCCAGCTCCTTTGGGCGTGAAGGAAGCCGCAGTAGCTGCTATAAATGCCGACTACAACCAATACAGGTTGGATGTTCCGTGAAGCAACTGCAAAGCATTTCAAGGGGCAACCTGTCTTGTGTTCTCCTCTGATGAGGTTTCCTGTGTTTTCAGGCATGTTCAGGGTGTCCTTGAGAAAGTGGCACAGGCTATCTATGCCAGCCAAGGGGTGCGGGTGGACTCTGCATCTCAAATAACCATCTGCTGTGGGCAATCAGAGGCCATGGCAGCCACCATACTTGCTGGTCCTTACTTGTAACTCCGCTGATCACGGCCTGACGTCGCCTTAACTTCATCTGTCTAGGTTGTCCTGGCATTTTTTTCACACTTTCTTTGTTGTTGTGCTACAGTGGTGGACGTTGGTGATGAGGTGTTGCTCCTGGATCCAGCGTATGAAACCTATGAAGCTTGTGTGATCATGGCTGGCGGCAAGCCAGTAAGCACCGGCATCGTCTTGGTCTCCATTTCTGAATGTAATATGCGTAAAAAGGTCTGAGCTCGTCTTGTGGACAGGTGTATGTGTCACTCGATCCACCGGAATGGACCCTTGACCTGGGCAAGCTCGAAGATGCTATGAGTCCACGAACGAAAGCCATTGTGGTGAACAGGCTAGTTGTGATACCTTGAAGAAGCTGGGACAGTCACCTTACACCTCTTCCGCATATTGTGTGCTGATGCTACCTGTTGACATGCAGCCCCCACAACCCAACCGGGAAGGTCTTTTCTCATTCAGAAATGGCAGGAATCGCAAGCCTGTGCTGCAAATATGACTGCTTGGCTATAACAGATGAAGTAAGCTTAAAGTTTGGTGCTGCAAGAGAGTTACCAGCCACAAGGTTTAGCATGTGCATATACTAACAGTCTGGCACTCTGTGTACTTAGGTGTACGAGCATATTACATTCGACGGAGCAACGCATGTGAGTCTTGCCTCGTTTCGAGGAATGCAAGAACGTACTATTGTTACCTCTTCCTTGTCCAAGACATTTAGTGTCACAGGTCTGCACTCACCCTATTGCAAGCCTTGTAGCTCACCAGTGTACGCACTTCGTGCTGCTGATAGCTCAGCTCTTGACAATGGGACGCAGGCTGGCGGGTGGGGTGGGCAATAGCTCCAGCAGAGATCTCAGCTGCCATTTCTAACATTCATGTCAAGCTCACGGATTCTGCCCCAGCCCCCTTCCAGGAAGCAGCCCTGGTTGCCCTTCAACAATCTGCAGAATTCTATCAAAAGCTGAAGCTGGTACATTCTGTCCCTCTCGTTGTTAGCATATCTCGTTGCCTTCTTGGCATTCTCATCTCATAAGGCGATGAGACAGTACCGTACAGGACTACACGCAACGACGGGATTTTGTTTGTGAAATGCTCACTGAACTCGGCTTCAGCAGCTTCTTAAAACCGCAAGGCTCTTTCTTCGTGTTTGCAGAACTTCCTCAACGCTGCGGGCTACCTGATGTACGCAAGTCTGTCCTGTTTGGTGTTCCTTTTTGTTTCTCAGCTTCCCTTTAGCGCGGCTGCCAATAAGCTGATATCCTGGACTTGTTTCCTGGCAGTTCACTTTCTGTGCCCGACTCATTCAAAATGCCGGGGTGGCTATAGTGCCTGGTCGGGGTTTCTTCCACCTACGTGCAGGCAACGTCAAGAATGGGCAGAGGATTGGTCCCAGCGACACCAATGCGAAAAGCGATCGTACCAGCGAGACCAAGGCATCAATGCAGTCAAGCTCGAGCAGGCACGAGCTCGTCAATACAACCATGGCTTACGCTCACAGATATGTGAGAATTGCATTCTGTAAAGACATGGCCACACTGCGAGCAGCACGCAACGCTCTGCGTGGCCTCGATTTGTTCAGATCCCAAGCATAGCAGAGGTGCAGATTTTTATGCTATAGCATGTGTCCGAAGAGGGATGAGTTCTTCCGCACGAGACCACCCACTCAAACCGTTAGAAAGAGCTCAACGATGCATATCTGCGACTTCCGACACAGACCTAGCTGACGAAATATCTGTCTCCTGTTTTCGTGCTCTCCTGAATCTCTGCGAGACAGCGTACATGCATTGCTGCGACTGGAGCGCGAAACCCTAGAAGCAATGGTCGGCCCAAGGTGCACGGCTTCCGCTTCTTTCCAAGCGAGCAGACAGACGGCATCTCCCACGGACAGACATTATGCCACCGGTATTCACGACTGGAAAGGACCTGCATGCTCCGCCATGTGAGGGAGCCTGGGATCCGCAGAATGGCTGGTTAGCAGGTCCCACGTGAACGGCACCGCAGCTTCAGAAGGAAGCGAGCCGAAGAAGGCTCTCTAGGGTGGAGCTATGGACCGATTCAACCAAGCGGTGATACCAAGCTCCTGCCAGTCACCTGCTGCGAGCTCAAGGGCTCGACCATCGAGCAAATGAAGAATCTGAGCAGACATTGGTATCTTTTGCTCCTGAGTTCATTAGTCTCTTGGCATCAAATTGTAACCATTCAGGAGGTGCCAGCAGTGTCATGAATTTCTGGCAGCATTTGAAAACGCGCTTGGCAGTCCTGACTCCTACATTTCAGGCATGCATATGGAAACGAGCTTGCTACACACAGTAAGTATTTCAAGAACTTTACCAGCTTTGAATGTCCCATTACCGAATCCCCCCTTCTTTGCTGCCACAGATATCAACTGAAAAAGTGTCTGAGGTTTGTGAACATCCATATGCCCGCGGCTGGTGATTGAGATATCTGTGTTAACACCGGCACCGGAATGAGGATGTACTTTATTATTGAGAGATGGGGTGAGCCCATCGACCATAAACATGGGAGGTCAGGTAGACCCATATCGTGACAATAAGGAGCAACTACGCTCCAAAACTAAGCTCCATGTCTAGAGTGACAGGAATTGCTGAAGCTCCATACATGTCTTAAGTGACAGGTATTGTTGTTCAAGGTTTCACATCGACAACGATGTTTAGCTGCAATACCGCCTGTGACGAAGGTGCGATTCTTGTTACCAAAGTCCTTGCGAGGCCCAGTCAGCGTACGTAGCATTCACTGTAAAGGTCATCCGGATCCTCTGACTGCAGCAATTAGAAGCTTCTCAAATCACATGACTAAGGGGGGAAGAGCACAGGGGTTGTTACTTACCCTTGGATATTGCACGTTGTGACAGGTATTGCAGGCGGGAATACCTGCGCGACAATCGAGAAATTTGTTATTCCAAGTTCCAGGACTGTGGAGATGCAGGAGAGGAAACTCCGCATGGTTGGAGCGCATGGTACCACTTACCAGGCGGGTATCTATCAGACGCAGGGTATTTAAGGAGCATCCTCTACCGAGAACATCAAAGCCGTCTTTTCAAACGCACAAGTGCGCGTTGTCACGGGTGCTACTCTCCTTCCAGCAGCTCGCAAGAGCAGATATCTTCCTCCATCGATCTTCCCTTCTCAAGCCTGCCAATCTTCTGAACCCGGACTCTGCTCCAGCTCTACCATCGACTTCAGTTCCTGCAATTCCGAGCAGTTGGGTTCGATTTTCTCTTTCGCAGAGCTGCTCGGCCGGTGGACACGTCCGCATTTCAGCCATGGCCGTCACCTTGGCACCTCTCCTGCTCCTGCTCCTGCTCGCGCTGGCGGCGCGGGCATCCGCTGCGCTTCTGCAGGCACCGGTCGACGGCTCCGGCGGCGACGTGGAGACGGCGATCGATCTCGACATCGGCCACGGCACGGCCGAGCACATTTCCATTCCCGCAAACAATTCCACCAGGCCGTGGAGGCGGGCGATGCAGGGCTTCGGCTACTGCGGCAGGAACCCGGCGGTGTGCAGATTCAGCTCCCGGGGCCCTACCTGCTGCAAGAAATTCTGCACCAACCTCAAGACCGACAAGTACAACTGCGGCAGATGCGGGAGGGTGCTCAACAAGCGTCTCTCTTGCTGCAACGGAGTGGCCGTCAACCTCAAGATCGACTTCAACAATTGCGGAAGGTGCGGCAACAAGTGCAAGAAGAACGAGACCTGCTTCCTTGGTCTCTGCAACTACAACGGCCCCTCGGCCTAGACTAATCTCATCGTGCATTCCTCATCGTCTGCTCGTCCATCTCCCCCTCATGCACACCTGACGTCCATGGCGCATGGCGAGACATGGACTGCTCCAAATCCACAGCAGTACATCGACCACACACATTCTCCGCACAATTCCACCAAGTGTGTTGGATGGTAGACTCCATAGCTAAGGCTTCGCTAACGAAGTCATATATGAATCAATTACGTCTGCCGTGGAGAGTTGATAGGTATGAAACCTTGGCTGGAACGTTGAGATCATCATGCCACTCTCTCTCTACTGTAGTATACTATACTTAATGTGTGGAGTTATTATTTTTAAACTTATATTATATAAATATTAATAAATTAACTTATGTGGTTTATTATTTATATTGTATGTATATATATTGTATGTGGTTTATCATCTTTCACAAGGTTATTTTAACTTGTTATGTCTTTTGTCATTATAATGTCTTATCTTATAGGTTGTATTATTTTATCTTATCTTATTATTTTACCTATATTTTTAAGTAATTTATTTGATTTATCTGATAATATCATTCGTGAAGAGGGAAAGAAACATGTCGTTTTTTAATAACGGAAGAAAGTGACAATGTGAACGTAATATAGACATTGTCTTATATGAATATAAAAGAAGCCAAAGGACATCGGAAGCTACGGAAAAGGTGAAATATACGTGAGTGTGTAGCAGTCTAAAGCATAACTTTCATAGACTAAAGGGAATAAAAATACAAATATAAACACAAAAAACATGCTTAGACCAACTCGCTTTCAACATTTCCCCCATTGCTAGGTACTCCTCCATTTTTCCAGAATCAATAGGTGACCACTCCGGAACGAGAGCTCTGAAACCATGGAAGTACGTATCCAGCATTTTTCATAAAAGAACCTCATGCCGTGAGTACCTGAATCAAAAGCGATTCACAAGATACTTATCGTTTGTTAGCATAACCTACTTATCTTTTCACCAATCGGTACACCTATTACCATTAAAATAAATAAGTAATTAAAATCAGTGAACGCAAAGAGAAGGATGGGGTACTTCACGGTCGAATACTTCTCCTTGCCTATCATTAGGCATGTTTAAGGTTGGGATGCAGCAAACAGGTTCGACCAATCACGCTAACACAGATGCTACAATTTTTGAAAAAGGGCCCAGTTGACATTAAACAAGACCGAGGATTAAAAATGGAATCATAATTGATATATTATTAAATTAGATTGTTATTAAGATAAATATAATAACATTCAATTAAGATATGATAAAATCTCACCATTAAAATTAATAATTCTCGATGTTTAGGTGTAGATGAAGACTTTAGATTCCATCAAAGGCATGGGTTAACGTTTTTAGTTGGGAGCTTCTTTAAATAATATTTTTTTAAAATTTAGTTATTCTCTATTATAGTTCAAATTGAAATATGTACGCATACGTCAAAGAAAAATGCTCTAGTGGCTTGAATGTTGGGGTACATCTATTTACATCTATGCAAATCACAATTCAAGTCTTGCTCCTAGTGGTTTGAGTGTTGGAGCACGTCATGCAAATTTCGGATCGAGTCTTGGTCCTAGTGGCTTGTTGGAGTACTAGTGGCTTGAGTGTTGAAGTCTATCTATTTACAACTATGCAAATCTCGCTTAGAGTCTTGGTCCTAGTGGCTTGAGTGTTGGAGTGCATCTATGCAAATTTCAAGGTCGAGTTTTGGTCATAATAGCTTAATCGTTGGAGTGCATCTATGCAGGTATCAAGTTCGAATCTTGGTCTAGTTTTACCTTGGTGCGACCCTTGGTGCAACCCCAAGTGGATTATTATCTCTTAGACAACTCTTCAACTTGTGGCCTCTTTTGTTATTATTTTGTCTTATCATTCTATTCACGAATAGGAAATTAAATATTTTATTTTAAATATTAGATAATATAAATATGTTAATATATGTGAGAGGTGAAGAAATATTGTCGATGAAATTAAAAAAAATATTTAAGTTATTGGATAATATATAATATATTAGTATTCGTGAGAGGTGAAGAAAGTTCGACCAATCACGCTAACACAGATGCTACAATTTTTGAAAAAGGGCCCAGTTGACATTAAACAAGACCGAGGATTAAAAATGGAATCATAATTGATATATTATTAAATTAGATTGTTATTAAGATAAATATAATAACATTCAATTAAGATATGATAAAATCTCACCATTAAAATTAATAATTCTCGATGTTTAGGTGTAGATGAAGACTTTAGATTCCATCAAAGGCATGGGTTAACGTTTTTAGTTGGGAGCTTCTTTAAATAATATTTTTTTAAAATTTAGTTATTCTCTATTATAGTTCAAATTGAAATATGTACGCATACGTCAAAGAAAAATGCTCTAGTGGCTTGAATGTTGGGGTACATCTATTTACATCTATGCAAATCACAATTCAAGTCTTGCTCCTAGTGGTTTGAGTGTTGGAGTACGTCTATGCAAATTTCAGGATCGAGTCTTGGTCCTAGTGGCTTGACTGTTGGAGTACTAGTGGCTTGAGTGTTGAAGTCTATCTATTTACAACTATGCAAATCTCAGTTAGAGTCTTGGTCCTAGTGGCTTGAGTGTTGGAGTGCATCTATGCAAATTTCAAGGTCGAGTTTTGGTCATAATAGCTTAATCGTTGGAGTGCATCTATGCAGGTATCAAGTTCGAATCTTGGTCTAGTTTTACCTTGGTGCGACCCCTTGGTGCAACCCCCAAGTGGATTATTATCTCTTAGACAACTCTTCAACTTGTGGCCTCTTTTGTTATTATTTTGTCTTATCATTCTATTCACGCGAAATAGGAAATTAAATATTTTATTTAAATATTAGATAATATAAAATATGTTAATATATGTGAGAGGTGAAGAAATATTGTCTGACGTATGAAATTAAAAAAAATATTTAAGTTATTGGATAATATATAATATATTAGTATTCGTGAGAGGTGAAGAAAGTTGTCGCTTTTGAATCACGGAAGATAGTGACAGTGTGAACATAAAAGACAAAGTGTCGTATATAGGCAGAAGAAGCCAAAGAACACGAGAAGCTACAAACAAGGCGGAAAACACATGTGGGTATGATAGAACCTAAAGCGTAGCTTTTATGGACTTAAGGGAACAATAAAACGAATATATGAATAAAGATGATACAAAACCGTGCTTTAGGTGTAGGAGCTTGGAGATGCCTGATCCAGGCGCATGTGGAGCCTGCAGGAAATGTGTCTGTAAAGGGGGAAAGGGGGAAAGGGTGAAAGCGGAATATTGGAGGCAATAATTGTTGGGCACCGAAGGGGCTCATAAGGAGGTCCCGTTTCCCGTTCGGGCCAGAAGCCACAAGCCACAAGCCACAAGCCACAAGCCACAAGCCACAAGCCACAAGCCTGTGGCACTTCCCTCCTAGTCCCACGCTTCGTTCGTTGTTCGTTTTCTGTTATTTTGGTGGGCGTTTTGTGTGCGTTTTGTGGGCGTTTCAGTGTGGCAAAACAGCGCGTTGCGGGAAGATGAGGTCGATCGAGCGGGGCACGTTTGTGGTAGCAGCTCTGTGGCTGGTGCTGGCGCCGGCGCTCCCAGTGTCGACGCTGCGGCCTCTCGATCGGGTGTATTCAGGCCCGGATTCGGCTTCCGAATCGGCGTCGAGATTGTCGTCGAGATCGACGTCGGCGTCGTCTTGGGCGGACAACCAGGTGATTTTGGGATTCAGAGGCTTCTCGCCGGAGAGCGGACGATCGGGCACGGCGTCGTGCAGCCGGTTTCCGGAGGTGTGCGCGTCCAGCCCCGCGGGGTCCGATTGCTGCCGCAACAAGTGCACCAACGTGGGCAGCGACGATAAGAATTGTGGCAACTGCGGCACCGTGTGCTGCGCCGGATCCCAATGCTGCGGCGGCTTCTGCGCTGATATCGCCCGTGACCCGAGAAATTGCGGCGGCTGCGGCATCCGATGCCGGTGGAACGAGCGATGCTCCTTCGGCCTCTGCAACTACGCAGGCCAGGACGACTCCAATTACTGAAGATTGATGGCACCAAGTCCGAATTTTCTTGAAAGCGCGCGAGTGGCCAGATGGATGTCCAGTCCCGTTAGAGATCGCGTTGTGAGCGATCGATCCCATTCAGTTCAATTATTATCGCCCCCATTCATGCGTCAGTCCGCTAGGAAACGATAGTTTAGCTGCGTCCATCCTCAGCTGGGATCATGTATGTGCATATATACAAGCCACAGCGGCTTGCCCATTGCCTCGCTCGAGGACTTGTAGATCAGTTGTATGTTTGTATGTATGTATATGGTGGTCAACAGAGCAGTTGATACACAATGGTTAGAATGGTCTTGCCATCTTAGGTGCGTCCGATACATGGTCTTGGGGATGTGTGGCTGCTTTGTGGCAGCTGACTTCTTTGTTTCAGAGAAAGTATAGACAAAAGAAATGTTTGCACCAAGTTCTCGCGGTGTGGCTGCTTGTTCCACTGCCCCACTGTGGCAGCTGATTTCTTTGTTTCAGAGGAAGTGTAGACAGCTGATTTCTTGGTTGCGGACAAAGTGTAGACTGGGAGATGTCAGACCAAGTTTTCGCTGGCCGGTTGCCTCTTGCGAGCCTGTAGCGTGAGACGCCTATCTTCTATTAGTCCATTGTAGTTGCATGGAAGTTGTGTTTGTCTTTTGCAGTTGTACAAGAGTGAGTTTGACACTCATGAATGGAATAGTGAAGTCGTCCCATCTAATGGGCGGGTCGGATTCCTTTGTGCGTGTTCTAACGCAAGGCATCACCTAAGGAGTATTGGATATAGATCATATATCGACCCCGTGCAGCTAGCTGGTAGTACCTAGTAGCGCCAAACATGTCCTATGGTGTCCTTGATGTATCTCTGACCATGGCCAGATAGTAGCCAGCAAGCCACTTGGCGCAGGCCAGCGGCTGGCCCACTTGCTTTTGCAATCCACAACAGGGCGGACAACACGAGGGATGGCTGTGTTGGGTTCAGAATGTCTATGCTGGATGTGGGCACATTCATCCACCACATCATGTGAGGAAAAAGACGGTTTCCTCACAAGAGTTGCTTCCAAGGATCACAATGCTAATGTGGAGCTGGGTTGTGAGTGGTGCGGCATGGCAAGGAGGAGGCCAGACCAGTCCTCACTATATATAGCCATTCACATGGTCCTAAAACCCGAGAACATTCGCTCGATTCTGCCGGCTGCAGGCTGGCGGAGAGCTCGAGCTCCAGATGTAAGGAGTCCATGGCTGGCATGACTTGGCAAGGAGGGCGAAGTGTGAATTTTTCCCCACACTGCTTGCTGCGACCGATGGACCATTTCATGAGAAAACCCAATTGCAAGCTTGGACGCAGGACTATATCTAGAACTAGCACTGCAGCTCAGCATCCACGTTTCCAGGCTCTGCAAGCTTAATAAGCCATGTCCATGGACCTGCCAGGTTCCACTTGCAAGGGAGGCAGATGCTATTCGCCCACATGGAGTTTGGGAGTGAGCATGCTGTGCTCGGTGCTGGCCATTTTGGTGATCGAGGGCATGCTGTTGTGCCTTGCACTGAAGTTCAACAGATGGTACTACTTGGGAGTGGGGGTGTGGCCTTTTTTCATGGCGTGGGCTTACCATACCAATAGGGTGCAGCTGACGGAGACCAGGAGGCAGTTCACAGAGCACGTGAAGACCTTGGTGGCGCCCTGGAGCGGCCATGGGTCCTGGACCGGCACTCGGGCTAGACACAGCGATAGCAATGGGCTCCGAGAGCCTGCTCTGAAAATTGGAGAAACCAAGCTTACCGTTGCCCAGATGGCTGCCCATGCTGGCAATGGCGGGGAAGAGACTGATATGTCCATGGATATGGAGACTGCTGCCCTCGGCCTGCCCAGATTTTCCTACCAGGAGCTGGTGAATGCCACAGACAGTTTTGCGTACAGGGTTGAGCAGAATGGGAGGTCGAGCAGCGACTACAAGGGGGTCCATCCATCTACAGGTAGACGTACATATGTATCCATGATTGCATGCCCTTTAGACATTGTCCAGAGCTTGTACGGATGGATTCACATGTTTGTATGGCTCGCTTACTGCAGGGCACAGCATTGTTGTGAGAAAGCTGAGCCTCCCGGCGTGCAACGCCCATGCAGTGGCGAGCCTGGCTCGCCATCGGGACATCGAGTTCAAGGCCAAGCTGGGTGCCGGATCTGCCAAGCATTTCTTCATGGTGGAGCTGTTGGGCTACTGCATGGACGGCACCCACCGCCTGCTGGTGTACGAGGAGATGGCGAATGGGTCCTTGGACAGGTGGATGTTCGGAGGAGGAGAGATGGTGCTTACCTGGGAGCAGCGCATCTGCATCGCCAACGCTCTGGCCAAGGTTTATTTACTTCAACCTAGTTCAGTCTGCTACTGGATGCAATGCATAAATGGCCGATGGCATGTATGTCCACTGACATGTGAGAAAGGGATGTTGCCCTGCAAGCAGGGACTGGTGGCATTTCACAGCGCCTACGGCGGGGAGTCCAGATTCCTGCACTTGGACCTCAAGCCAGAGAACATCCTTCTGTCAGACACCTTCGAGCCCAAGCTGGCGGACTCTGTAGGGGCTGCGGAGATAAGCCCCTCGGGATGCACGGACCTGAGCCAGACTCTGCTCAGCGAAGGCTATGTGGCCCCGGAAGTGCTACTCCAGGATGCGCCCATCTTGGCTTCTTCCCAGGCGAGCCATGTCTTCAGCTACGGGATGCTGTTGCTGGAGCTTGTGAGCGGCCGCCGCAATCGAGACGACGCCATGGAACTGCCGGAGCGCCGCTATTTTCCGGCCTGGGCGCAGCACACTATCTCCGGTGACACGGAAGCCCGAGGTGAGCATCTCCATGTTCTCTCTACATTCTCTCTCTAGGGTTTCATCCAAACTAGGGTTTCATCCGAAAGCCTTCCGCTTGTTTTCTGAAGTAAGCGTGTGCTAACCAGCGGTGGCAGGAGATGAAGAGCAAGGTACCGCGATACGAAAGGAGGAGCTAGCGCTGGTGGACAAGAGGCTCCAAGGGAAATTCGATGCCCAAGAGGCTATCAAGCTATGCAAACTGGGACTGTGGTGCATTCAAAAGGATCCGTCCCTACGACCGGCGATGGCAGAAGTGTGTGAACTGGTAGAACGTCGTTCTAGTGTTGTAGCCTCGCCTCCTCCTATTCTCGAGTTTGCTCAAGTCGTAGAGGAATCTCTACAACTTCGTGATAGCATCTGCTCTTCCGTTCGTTTCACAGTGTTACCCGATTCCACTATCCAACGAACTTCTTCAAATCAATGACTTGTTTTCAATGTTAGCGCCAAAACCACGTCCCGTCCACCAACAACAAAAAAGCTCACTAAAGAGAAAAGCTGAAACGCCGAACAATCCTCCACCAGCAACAGTCCATTCTTCCGGGACGACACAACCAGAACATTCCTTTCTTCAGCAGGTGGCCTTCATCCGGCCACGGAAACTGAATTCCTGCGAGTTCTAGCGTTTGTTTACAACTTCAGGTATGCCTGCTCCGGAAGGGGACAGTCACATGGATGAGATTCCAGCCGAAATCGACAGGGAGAGCAACCTCGGAGGCACCGCCCGAGAAAATAATCGGCGACTTAATGGATTCCTGCTTCGCCTGGTACACACATGTGCAGCAGTCGGCAGAGCAGATGGCCGCATCTGCCCGGGTCCCGGGAACACAGCAGCAAAGCTGGCACGGCGACGGCTTCCAGTTGCCTCAAAGCTGGGCCTGAAGGCGATGGCAGCGCCGATCCCTTACCCGTTTCATGGAGGAAGAGCTAAGTTAGCGCTGCTCGATGGGTAGGTTGGATAGGTGCGTCGCCTTCCAATGTGCAGGTCGGCGGTTCGATTCTGGCTGCGGCTGCGGCTCCGGCTGCATTCCATGGTGTCGCTGAGACACCAGTGTTGGTAAGGAGGAGAAATGTCTTGTGCCTTCTGCATGAAGGTGGCGGTAGAGAAGCAGACGGCGCCCAAGCTGGAGCCGTTCCGGTACCAGGAACTGGTGACCGCAACGGGCGGCTTCTCGGCGGAGCAGCTGGTGGGGAAGGGCAGCCACGGGAGAGTGTACAAGGCGATTCTCAAGGACGACGGGTTGAAGCGGGTGGTGGCCGTGCAGCGGGCTAACGGGATGTCGCGCGCGAGGCTGGAGAAGGAGCTGGAGATCCTCTCCAAGCTGCGGCATGAACGGATCGTGAACCTGGTGGGATCGACCGACGCCGCGGCCCCCGAGAAGCTGCTGGTGGTGGAGCTGGTGCCCAACGGGACGCTCTATGACGCGCTGCACCCTCCGCTGCCGCAGGACGGAGAGGGAGAGTCCGATCCTGTTCCCGTTCCCGTTCCCGTTCCCGACTGGCCGCTGCGGGCGAGGCTGGCGATGCAGATCGCGCAGGGGCTGCTGGCGCTGCACTCGGCGCAGCCCCCGATCGTGCACCGCGACATCAAGTCCGCCAACGTGCTGCTGGACCGGAGGTGGCACGCCAAGATCGCTGACTTCGGGCTGGCGGTGCGCGGGCGGATGGAGGACGTCGGGCGCCTGCGGACGCCGCCCGCGGGGACGCTCGGCTACCTGGACCCCGACTACGAGTCGCCCAGCCGGATCTGCCCTGGAATCGACGTCTTCAGCTTCGGGGTCCTGCTGCTGGAGATGCTGAGCGGGCGGCAGGCGATAGACGTCGCGCGGGAGCCTGCCGGGCTGGTGGACTGGGCGTTGCCGAAGATCAAAAGAGGCGACGTCGCGGGCGTGCTGGATCCGCGGCTCCCCGCGCTCCGCAATGACCTGGCCGCGCAGCTGGCGCTCCTGGCCGCGCGCTGCGTGCGCCGGAGCAGCGACCGGCGGCCCGGGATGGGCGCCGTCGTCGAGACGCTGCTCGCCGTGAGCCTGAAGCTGCCCGTCCCGAAGGCACACAACAAGATGTTCGTGGCGCCGAGGCCGCAGCTCCGGCGGCCGCCTTCCTTCCGGCGCGTGCAGCTCCTGGTGGTGAACAACTCGCAGTTGAAGGCCGAGCAGGAGGACGCACAGCTGGAGGTGAGCCTCTACGCCACGGACAAGGGCACGGCGCAGTGGCGGCACCAGAGGCCTAACATGCTCAAAGTCCGGTCGGTGCGCCAGACCGGGTTCGACGACCCTGGGCTGCAGCAACAAGCAGTTACCGCTTGATTGGGAGTTTAAAAGCAGCCTAATTTCGGGCAGATATGTACACTGCTGACAGGCTCACACACTGTTCGTGAGCGATATGGGTTAATTATTTATGCGAGAACTTGGCCTGCCTCTTAGCCACGAACGCGGCCATGCCCTCCTTTTGATCCTCCAGCCCGAACGTGGAGCAGAAGAGAACTCTCTCCTGCTTCAGCCCTTCTTGCAGAGACGTCTCGTAGGCTGTGTTGACGGCATCCTTTGCCATGGCCACCACCGGCCTCGAGAGCTGTGCGATCTTCTTGCCCAGCTCGGTTGCTTCCTTGATCACGTCTTGGTGGGTTCCTGGAACCTGGTGAGACAGAGAGGAGAGAGTTGTTGTCTTCAGGGATTCTCGAGGAGAAGATAGGAGAGGGAAGAGAGTGTGATGGAAATGGAATAACATACCACGCGGCTGATGAGCCCTCGGTCACAGGCTTCCCGGGCTTTCATGAAGTACTCTCCAGTGAGGACCATTTCCATGGCGCGGGACTTGCCTACTTCACGAATCAGTCGCTGTGTGCCTCCTATGCCTGGAATTACACCCAGCTTCACTTCTGGCTGCCCAAACACGGCAGTCTCTCCTGCCAGAATGATGTCGCACAGCATTGCTAGTTCGCAGCCACCGCCGAGGGCATACCTGCAACATTACAAGCAGGCGTGAGCAATGCAAAGCAAAACCCTAACTAAACCCTAGCCATTGTGGGATGAGGATGGAAGGTGAGTGGAGCACCCGCTGACAGCAGCTATCAAGGGGATCTTGGCAGAAGGAAGAGAGCGAGCGGCCTTGGTGAAAGGCGTCAATCGATCCATGAAGGCATCCACGACAGTTCCATTTTGCAGTTCCTTGATGTCAGCACCAGCTGCAAACGCCTTCTCGTTGCCCGTGATGACGATGGCGCCAATCTGTTGCCATAGAGGTCTCATTGGTAAGGCACATCACAATGCTCACTTGTCTTCTGTAGCCCAGCACAGCCCAACCGATTGGAACAAGTGTGTGAAATGCACCTACCCATCAACCGACATACCTCTGGCATGTTTTGGAATGTGTGAACAACATCCACCAACTCCTCCAGGAGGGCCTTGGACAGAGCATTCAGAGCTTTTGGTCTGTTCAATGTCACCAAGCCCACAACCCCATCCCCCACAATATCAACACTTAGGTTGTCGAAAAATCCACCACAGGATGCCGTTCCGCTTTGAGCCCCGTCCTCCCCTGCCCCTGCCCCTGCCCCGTCCCCTGCCCCTGCCCCTGCCCCTGCCTCTGCCTCTGCCCCTGAACTGGGCTCCCGTGTCTCTGTTTGCTGTGAGCTCAAGGGACCACGACACGACCATATCCATCTCTGCTGCTCTAAGCGTGCCGCACCTGCATCCCCTTGAAGATGCGTTACGCCATATCCTCCACTACACACTGCGATTTTGCCCCATCAGTCCACAAACTTGCAACACAGGATGTACCGGCTGGCTGGAAGGAGCTGCGTCAGGAACCCACCAATCCGAGAGGCCTGCAAAGTGGCAACGCCCACTCCTGCAGCTCGCAGGCACCCAGAAGCCCGCTGCACATGCAAGAGAAGCCTGGTAAGTCCGGAGCCTGCCATGGGTCAGCTGACCCAACAGGTAGCACCAGCAGCTTTCAATATCTTCCAGCTCGGGACATCCCACCAACCCACCAACGTGAAATCGAATCCGTTCCGGTCTTCTTCAAACTTCAAACCCTACAGTCTCGAACGAGGAACCCCGAATTCATCGCGACTCGCCATGTGCTTCGAACCCAGCATGGCCATGGCATGCACTGGGCCATCGTATTTTTTTATCTGAGATATTCCAATTCTCTGACCTGGACCAGCACTTTTACGTGGCACAGTCTTCTTCGTTGGGCTGCATCTTGTCACGCTTCTGATGACCTTCCGTTGAAGCTTCGCCTGGACGGTCGCAACTTTTCTTGTGCACAGCAGCTCTGCGTCTGTAACGTCTGCAGCTGTCTGTTCTTGTCTCATCAGCATCACTGTGGTAGCTCAAACATGGTGGCCAAGCGGATCCTTTTCCTGGTGTCATCCCATGACAAGCTCTTGACGGGTGAACCCACCGGATTATGGTGAGCTTGGTCTTCTGTGTTTTCCATGTTAGCTGGATCCATGAGCTCGTGGAGCTGATCCGCGTTTTGGGTGATGTGTGCCATTGGCAGGGCGGAAGAGCTGATCACTCCCTTTTACGTGTTCCAGCAAGAAGGCTTCGATGTGGACATTGTCAGTGTGAAGGGTGGCAGGATCCCCATTGGTGATGCTCCTATCGAACAACCTCTAATTTGTGGAATGGCCTGCATGATGTGGGGGGCACTAGTGTTGGATCTAACAAAACGGTGATGCAATCCAAATCCCAACAGACCCAACGAGCGTGAGCGAAGGAAGTGTTACGGAGGAAGTGGAGAAGTTCTTGGGAGATGGTATGTAAAAGCACGCCCGTCCCGTTCTTAACGCAACCCATCAACCTTGCTGATTGCATGCCTGTCATGGTCTGTTGGAAATGTGGAATATGCTATGCAGCACCACTGAAAGCCCTGCTGGACGATACCGTAGCTGTGAAAGATGTCAAGGATTCGTATGACGCCGTTTTCGTGCCAGGTGATGGCCACGCTCTTTCAAGCTCTTGGGTACTACTCCGCTCCCTCTTCCATTCATGAAGGAAGCCTGACCATGTGGCATGGGGGAATGGTTGCTGCAGGCGGCCATGGGGTAGTTTTCGACGTCCCAGTGGATAAGGACTCCATAGCCTTGCTGGAGAAGTTCTGGGCCGAAGGGAAGGTGGTGGCTGCCGTCTGCCATGGTCCCTGTGCTATTGTGAATGTGAAAACCCCGAGCGGAGAGCCAATTGTGAAGGGGAGGAATGTAAGTGTCCGTTACAGCAACCCGAAATAGCCATCTCTGGTATGGAACTGGGACCCAGCTGGTTTCCCTGATCCGTGTGACGTTTCCTTCACCAGGTGGGAGGCTTCAGTAACAGTGAAGAGGAAGCTGTGGGGAAAACCAACAAAGTGCCCTTCCTGCTGGAAACCACCCTGAAGGAACTGGGTGCCAACTACGGGAGGGCCCCTGACTTCGTAAGTGAAGCAGATTCCCATAATCTCCTCTCCGCTACAAGCTCGATTCTTCTCACCATATCTGTCCATGTATGATGTTGTTTGTGCAGGAACCTTATGCAGTAGCAGACGGGAAGCTGGTCACAGGCCAGAACCCTGCAAGTGCAGGAAAGGTCGCCCAGCTGGTGGTGGAAGCTCTGGCTTGATCTCCACTCTCCTCCATCTTCTCCTGGCTCAACCCCACAAGCCTAGGATCTCTACTCTCCATTCTGTACTCGTGATTTCTCAACTTGAGGCAGGAAATGTATAAACAAGCCTGCAATCAGATTGGTGACCCACTCCCAATCTCCTGCCAGGAATCTTCCTCCCTCCATGTTGCCGGACAGGACACCGTCGCTCCACCGCAACCTGTCCAAAGTCAAAGACGTGGTTGGTGGCCCCGGCCTGTCCATACATGTACATACAACAAGTACATCTCCATGGGTCCCACGAGCCTCTGAACGTCATCCACCACTTTCCACTCTCCTTGACATTCATGCAGATCATTCAGATCGAAAATGTTATCATCAAATCTCAACGATCGGATGCCACAGATGACACCGAAGATGCCGCGCTGCCATCACGGTTTTAGGACGCCTCTAACAAGAAACTGTGCAACTGTGCACACGCTAGGAGAGAAAGCCAAGGCACACACAACTTCAAGCCAATCTAAAAAGGGCAAGAATCGGGCAATTCAACCGACCCTCCAGCAGGCTAGGCGGCCGCCTACAGTCCAGGGATTCCAGTAGACGGCCAGCTCTTGCCTCCCCCTCTTCTTCATTTGCCTCCCTTGTTTTGGGTCTCTCAGCTTCCCGGCAGCGGCAGCTGCTGAGGATTGCAGGTCTGGAAGGAACTGTTGTCGACTTTGGAATGATTGTCTGTCTGTCTTCTTCTTCACCTTTCATCGTCAGACTCTTCTCCCATCGTCAGACTTTACTTCGTTTTGCGTGCGGTGTGCACTGAATTTGAGCTTGTTGCTTCCTGGCTATGGCGATGGTTTTGTTTGAAGTGTTGGTTTCAGTGTTGTGAAACTTTTTTTGGAGGAGAGGCTGGATCTGTCTGCCGGCAGCGGGGGACGAATGAAGTCCATGGATTACGACAGCGGGGCGCTGGGTCGGATTCATGACGAGCTGCAAAGCTTGAAGAAGACGGTGAACAGGGCGTGGTTTCTGATACTAGGATTGTCAGTGCTGGTGGTGATTCTGCTGGTTGCTCTCATCGGGGTGGGAGCATCTCAGGGCCGCCGAATCGATACTCTGGGGAAGTACCGAGGCCTGGTGGAGCATCCTAATGTCACCTTTGCAAGTAATTCCGGCAACAGAAGCTTGAACGGGCTCACCTATGGAGGCAGCCTCTTCCGAGGCACGGGGTTCTGGGGAGCACGGGCGTCGCTACCAGGTGTGGGTTTGGGCCGTTGCTTCATTCTTCACTGGGCTCGGTCTTGGAAGATGTGCATGCTGACGTGCTTGAGTTCTGGGTAGGCAACTTGACGGATCACGCTGCGGTGTCTGTAAACGACCTGGTGTACATCATCGGAGGAGCAAATGACTCCAACGTGGTTTTGGATGCCGTCTGGGTGTACAATCCGGTTCTTCACATCTACACTCAGCTGTCACCGATGCCTCAACCTCGGTACCGGTTTGGGGCTGATGTTCTGGATGGTGGGTCTGAGTCCTGCAAAACCAGCTCAAAGTGTGAATTCATGAAGCTTTGCACATGCTCACGGAATCCAATGGGAAGAGGTTTACATAGGAAGTGTTGCAAACCTTGGTGCAGGCAAGATATATGTTGTGGGAGGGCGCAAGGGGACTGGAGACAACGAGGATTTGGTGACCACAACCTTCATATACGACGTTGCCGCAGACTCCTGGAGTGCTGGGCCTAACACAACGTCTGTCCATTCAGACTGCTGTGCAGCCAGCCTCACTGGCAAGGTAACATAACATGCTCACCAGGGCAGTTCTGCAAGGCTGCAAAGGATGAGACACAGATGCTGATCAAAGGCTGGTAAATGAAACAGCTCTACGTTGTAGGAGGCTATGGAGTGGACTACGCCTACCTTGCTACCACTGAGGTCTTCGATCCTGCCACAAATACGTGGACCCGAGTGCCTGACATGCCTACTCCACGGGGGGATCTCATGTGTGTCAGCTTCATGAACGAGGTCTACGTGCTCGGCGGGTATATCGATGTGAGCATGACTCACCTACTACCCTCTGGTCACTTCCTTGCCATTTCCCTATTCAGCTGGTCTCATCTGATGAGCCTCCTGCTTACCTCCTTGGTTACAACAGCAAGCAGGAAATAACAATGCCTTCTCTGACGCTATGGAGTCCTTCAACCCTGCCACATCGACCTGGACGAAGAGGCCGAAGCTCCTCACGGCCCGAGGAGATGCAGTAAGTGATCTCTGTCTCCCCATTTGAGTTGCCTCTGCTCACTACCTGACTGTTCTGTCCCTTGCCATGCCTGCAGGGTCTTACCGTGCTCCCTGGTAATCTGATGATACTGGTTGGCGGCGAAGGCCACTACCAAAACAATGACACATTCAAGTACCCCAAGCATGTGAACGAGGTAAGCAGCAAGTGGTAGGAAGCAAAGCTTCCAGACTCTGTTCTCGCCTGCCTGCATCCCTGCCTGGAACTGTTTCTCAACCATCTTCTGTGGGTCAGGTGTTTGTGGGTTCAGATCAAACCTGGGTGCAGAAGGCCATGATCCCAACAGCTCGATTCCGAACCGCAGCAGCAACTGCTGGAGGACTGGCTTACGTCATTGGAGGTGCGGATGTCTGTATCGACAAAGCGGTGTGCCCAGCACTGAGCACCAATGAGGTGTTCCTGGATGTGGATCATCCCAACATCTACATTTACCTTAGCAACACCGCCTACGTGGACAACGCTCCTCTCACCACTTACCCTGTTTAGCTGCTCCCAAGAGTGACAATGAAAAACTGAATGTATTGTCATTGAACCGTATCAAACGAAGCGGCATTGCATTGTATTTCAAGATTCATCTGCCAGCCCATGAAGGATGTGAAACGGAGGTTTTTCTCTACTTACAGGTCAAATTGTTTCCTCCTCTAAAAGCTTCACTGTACTTCGTAATTAGCATTCACGGCTAGAATACGATAGTCTACAGCCCGGATCACAGGCCTCGATGCATCACTTTCCAGCGCCGCTGCCTCCACAGCTGCCTCGTATGCTTCATTCCCTTCGTCGAGGACAATCAGAACGCCATCGCGTCTGAAGAGGTGCTGCAAAATTCACAAGTTTGGAAGCAGTCAGATGATTGAGTGGCAGTTCACAGGCTGAAACAATGGCGGACGACGAATTGTTGTGCCTGACACACCTGAATTATGGCATTCACACGCTTCCACTCTTCCACAGCTTGGGCCATGTCTGCTATCAAGCCTCTCGAGGCCTGATGTTCGAGATACCACGTGACCAGGTCCGCTTGCTTCATCCCCGCAGCTAGCCCGTCCTCTGACACAACCGGACCAGAATCAGGTTGACGATTGTTTGTGCGCTGAACGCAGGATTCAAGGATAGGTTCCGAGGTGAGGAAGAAGTACCTTCACAGGCCTCTTCATGTTCACGAAGTTTCATGACCAATATTCGGGTGACCATCTGAAAGTGCTCATAGGTTACTTTGATTTTCTGTCCTTGATCATGTGGTCCTCCATCTGCTGAGCCAAATCAGGGAATTCGGGTTAGAGACGCAGCATTCCACGAGGAACAAGCACCACCATACATGTATCATGTCAACACTTACCGTCGAGAGCTTGACCTTCAGCCTCAATATCATCCACTGCACTGCCAGATGCTCCATTTTCTTGAACCTGTCGGGGTCGCCCTACGATGTCCTCCTCCCGATGATCAAGATTTATTTCGTGAGAATCGACACTGCAAACATCAGCTGTTTGTCAGAAGAACGTGTGCAGTGGTAGAAGGAGTTTCAACCTGTAGAGACTATGAAACTACTACGAGACGGTTTGTACATGTAGAAACGATGTCCCCGAGGCCAGTACCTGATAATAGATGTGCTGAGAAGACGCTTTGCCTCCCGGACATGAGCTGGAAGAACCTGCAAAGATCATATTAGACATCGACAGATAATGACAAAACCTGCAGAAACGTAGAGACAGTCTTCTACCAAGCAGTAAGCATTACAATGTCGGCATGGTGCAGACGAGCGATAGCCTCAGATAATCTTATCAGGGCTTCTAGTTGCCGAACGGTAATCCTGTACGCAACTTGCGTGCCTGGAACAGCATCACCATGTCTGAGCTGTACATACGACTCCACCAGTAGATCCCTCGCCTCGTCTGAAAGCTGTTGAAATAACATGAGAAAATCCAGAAGGACATCACTAAAGAAGCGCAGGTATGACATTTCACTGCCTTGAGCACTGGCTTGTTTGAACGGTCATTGGATAGTATGCAGTAATTCTTGAAGGAGAATCAGACTCATCCTTGAAAATGCTCTCACACTGACCTAGAGTCGCAGAGAGAAGTACTGACCTCCGGCTTAAGACTCCTTCCATGTGCTACATAACGTTGCAGTTCTGCAGTGGTGAATTCGGGGGACAACGCCTCATCCTTCTTCTGGTGAACCGATACAATATGGCGAGCCACATTGTAGTCGAGTGTATCATCAGGGTCGTCTATCATGACGTGCACCAAGTCAAACCTGGAAAGTATCGCTGGAGGAAGAGCCACATTGTACTGGAAGTAAAGTATCAGGGCTACTTTCTCATTCAAAACCAAAGAAACTACAACGCAAGCGTGCAGGCAGACCTGAGCAGCTCAAGAGCCTGCTTACCTTGAGGGGCTTCGACTTGTCATAACGTCCACCTGAAGGGTTGGCTGCTGCCAGAATAGATGTGCGAGCATTCAGAGTTGCTTGAATACCGGCCTTAGTGATACTAATTGTTTGCTGTTCCATAGCCTCATGGATTGCGACCTGCACATGTGAAAAGCCAGGTTGGGAAAGGTACCTAATACAGAGGTTGGTGCAATTTCCCTGGCTAGAGAAATCCAAACTGAAGCAGCCCACCTGATCCTTGATATCCATTTTGTCAAACTCATCTATACAGCAGATGCCGTTGTCTGCAAGCATAAGAGCTCCTGCCTGTGGAAAAGATTTGCTCCAAATCAATGAAAAGGACCACACTGAGAAAACGCACCCAAAACATACCATAAAAGATAGTCATACACATGCACGTTTCCATCGGTTTCGAGCAACAGGGACAACTATATCAATAACCCCTACATCACTCCAGATGAGGCTATGAAGACACCTTGAGCAAACTCCAGCCTCGCGCCACATTCAAGCAACAGTTTGCAAATGCTAACCCAGCAGGGAGGGATCTTGATACGCCTTCCACTTCACAGGATTCTCATGGCTACCGGTTATAACCCACCTCAATACAGAATTCTCCAGTCTCCGGCTCCTTAACCACACTTGCTGTTAGACCAGCTGCTGAGCTTGATTTTCCAGATGTGTAGACAGCACGAGGAAGAAAACCAGCAACATACCTACACGGCACATATGAAGGGCCTTCTCAGGTTGTGGTTGCAACGGTTAGAAGCTACAGCAAGCAGCATGAGTGAGTTGGCAAGGGTGAGCAAAGAGGTTGGACCTGTCAGACATATGACTTACTTGAGGAACTGTGACTTTGCACAGCTAGGGTCTCCGACGATGCACACATTGATGTCTCCTCGAAGGTGTATCCCCTCATGTGTACATTTATGCACACCGCCAAAAAGCATCAGTAGGATAGCCCTTTTGATGTCATGATGACCAAACACTGTAGGGGCCACACTACAGACGAGACGTTCATACAACTGTGGTGTTGAACTTATTCGTCGGAACTCTTCAAGCTCCGCTGCCTGCCATCACACAACTGAACACGTCAAGGTCTGATATTGTTTCTATGGGTTCAAATACATCGCCATCCAGCTCCTCACGACTGGCAGAAAGCGGTAGCCATAGCCAACTGTCTCAAGCTATGAAACCGTCAACGTTAGCTTACCGTGAAACTTGGAGCATCCTCAACATCATTCATCTTCCCTCCATGTACTTTGCTGCCCTTCTTATCCAATGCCTGCAGCCACAACCAAAACATGAGCAACTTTTCTTATTCAAAAGCTGCAAATAGAGATTTGCACTGAAAGCCTCATACCTGGACAGAGTTAGCCAGAAAAGCTAAGCGGTATGAAAGATCTCTCACACCAAGTGCTTTCAGACCATGAATTCCATCACCACCAGCTGAACCACTTCTAGGGACACCTTCTCTCCGTGTTTCTTGCCTATCTCCCGCAGGAGCCATTGCAGCAATGTCCGGAACAACTACAACAGTTCCTGTGAAAATACACCTGCATTAAACATGTGTGAGTGAGCATCAAGAAGTGCAAAAATATCAAAGAGTTGCTGAGATGAACACAGCAGGAATGACACCAAGCCTCATGTGGGAGAAACGCACTTGTCACCCGCACGTGCTTGTTCTACAATCTCGTGGCGCAGGACAATGTCTAAAGAGCGGGGAAGGGAACCAGCAGGTATTTCCCCTGAATTCTCTTGCATTTTCACCCTTTGCCAGTCAGAAAATTTACTATCTTGGCGAAGCAGAGCCCATCTTTCCCGATTTGCACATGTCGCATTCATGCAGATTATAGGCTGCAGACAAGCATGTGGAACAGCTGGCCTTAGAGGATAGGTTGCAACAGCTGCAGACATCATCATTGATGACAAAAGCTTCCACATGGTTATGTCAGCCCTGCAAACCTGAGTATACTTGAATTGCTGCTCGACATGTCTTATCACAGCTCCACAGTCCAGACACTTAAAAGTTCCAGAGATCAACTCAGGCCTGACCTCACTTGTTCGTGTCACTACTCCACTTACAGAGACCAGCTTGCCGATTTCTGTCGTGGTAAGCTCTCTCAACCTGCTCATTCGGCGCAAAAGACTAAGTAGGGCCTCAACTCTTCGTCCCGTCATGGCACGTTCCACTGAACCAGCCCAGCTGGTGCTGACCTTGGTCGTGAAGTTATTCCCCAAGTACAGACAACAACGACAGCAGGGGACTCATGCATCTCATCCAACGTCCTCATGGCCATCAGTACACAGTGACTCACTCTGCTATGAAACCGTTCTTTTCAAACACCAAGACAGACACAACTTCTCAAACAGCTGGCTGCAGTTACCCACCTGTAAACTCGAGGAAAGTTGTAGAACGACAAATAAAGCTCTCTCTCCGTTTCGCCACCGTCCTTCGGCTTCACAAAGTCTGGAGCATGTACCCCACCAAATTTCTGCACGGCACTCCGCAGATACGACTCAAACCTGTAGCAGAAAAAATAGGCTTGTCAACACCGACACGGGCTTGGAGCAGATTATTGACGAAGATGCACAGAGTGCCAAAGAGGCAATGCGAGTCCAAAAACCACCTGAAAAATTCCTCGCAAATTGTATGTTGCAGGTTGTCATCGCTGTTCATAACATCCTCGAAATCCACATACAACGTGGACGCTTCCGCTGCCACCATCTTGTGCAGCTCGTTGACGTACTTTTTGGTTTCACCAACTTCACCAACAGGCGCTTCATTGTCGACCGGGTTTGCAGCTCCCTCAAATCTGATCAGACAAGCAAGATTGTTGAAGCTCCACTGCTGTGACAAGGGCCGAGGTGCAGTGGCCTAATGTAGGATAGTAGCAAGCAATCATCCAGTTAGAAGCCACTTTCTTACGTATTCAGAAATTCCAGAAACAACTTGCTCACTGCCACGCCTTGCTCATCGGCAGATGCCAGCAGCCCCTCCATCACCCTGCGTGCGTGAAGCAAAACAGAAGCCCAGCCGCCTTGCAGGTTGGCGGGAAAAAGAAAACTTATTATTCGTGTACTTCCAATGGAATATTGTCCATCATCCGGTGGTTAGCCGCAACGGAATGGTTAACAGCGTGGAGATAAACTCTCCACAGTCAGTCTTGTCAGAAAGGCCTTCGAGATATGATCAAGCTTTTCGTTTAGGACTGTGATCTGGACTTCCGTGGGACAACGTTGGTGTGATTCCAGAGGTGAGGCTGGAGGCCCGATGTGGACGATGGGGTTGCAAAATGAATTGACTGAAATTGATGGGCTATTTCACGTCCTAGACATTTGAAACAAGACTGGGTATGTCCCTGCTTGTGAGATGGTAATTGGTCCGACTTTGGGGAGGCCCTATTTTGCCCAAGTGCCCAGTGAGGAGCAAGTGGTACAAAGAAAAGATCAGGTCATGTCTAACCGTGAATCGAATTGTGGTCTGTTAACAGGAGCACTCACTTGGACATTTTGGCTGTAAGCTCTCTGACAAGCTTGGCAGCAACCATAGCCGTCATACCGTCAACTGTATCACGTTGCGGATTGAATTCTACCACATCCCCTCCGACAATGTTCCCTCTCAGGTTGTGCAGGATGTTCATCAGCTCGCGAAATGTTAAGCCACCTGGTTCGATGTGGGAGACGCCAGGTGCAATAGAAGGATCTAGACTGTCCACGTCGATTGATATGTAGACTCCCTTCACACCTTCACCGAGTTCCTGTAGAATGCAGGGCTGTCAGAGTGAGCGTCCGAGTCGTACATGCAAACAGGGTTACAGTTGCAGTGACAGTACCAGGTTCTCCAGCATGTCTCGATCCCTGCGGAAATGCCTCATCTCGAACTGCTCCACACCGAACTTGTTGGCCTGGTCTCGGCCCTCCTTGTTGATGGAGCGTATTCCCACCTGAGGTTACATCATCAGAGAAGAGCAGATGCTCCGAGCCACATGAGGCAGAAAAGAAGAGTAGGGAGCATACCTGAAGCAGCCTTCTGGCATACCCACCCTCCATGATTCGAGCAAAGGGCGAGGCGTGAGAGTACTTGTTCCCCTCGAAGGCGTGGTAGATGTCCGGGTGAGCATCGAAGTGCAGGATGTCCACGGGGCCTCCCAGGTGCTCCGACACAGCTCTCACCACTGGAAACGAGATGGAGTGGTCCCCGCCCAGAACAAGAGGACGCAGAGGAGCCTACATGGAAGCCAGCACAGACATGGCATGGAATGATGTTCAGTCACGACCCAGGATGGCATCCCACATGTGCAGACTCATCCTGTGATGCCAGAAGAGCACCTCATTCATCACGAGCTTGACGGAATCGCTGATGGTTGTCATGAGCCGGTCGTCGTCCAGCCCGCAGTCCCTCATCTCCTGAATCGGGACATCTCCAACGTCCGATAGCACTCTGGGATCTTCCAGCTCCTTGCCTGCATTCAGCAGAACCTGCTCCTTCAGTCATCCTCACCATCACCCAGCCATCCATCCGGCAGCAGCAACATCAGAATCCCAGCACGCACCTGCCTCAGTGGTGGAATTGGTGCTTCCGCACCAGATGGCCTCCCTGATCCGAGGAGGGGAGAAGGCAGGCCCCTGCAGGAAGGATGAATTGTGCCCCAGCGGCACCCCAAGAAGGCACGAGGTTGCTTCCGCACCTCCCAACTCCCGGACCAGCTCCGCCTGCAATAGAATTTGAGTCAGACACCCCGAGCACGGATCGAATTGCGTCCGGGCCGTGGGAGGAGAATTGGGCAAGGCAACCTTGAGGCGAGCACGCTCCCGGACCAGCGTGAGGGAGGCATCCACCACCCGGTCCTGCCCCCGGCTGAGCACGGACTTGGAGGCTGGAGTTGTCACGGAGTGCGTGGCCCGCACCCCAGCCAGCGCCGCCGCCGCCGCCGCCACCGCCTTCCTCCCCGCTGCCGCCATAGCTGCTGCTTGCCGATTGCCGATTGCCAATTGCAAGGGAAGTGGAATCTTAAATCGATCCAAGCTTCCAGACTCTTCCTCCGATTAAGCCGAGAAGCAAGGCGGCCAGGCCTGGCCTGGAGGTTTATCTTTCACGGCCGAGCCCGAGACCGAGCCCGAGCCCGGGCGGCGGATTCTTGACTGCGGAACAGCAGCCCATGGGAGGACGCCAGCCCGACCCATTCTGGGTCTGGGTGTCGTACAATGTTCCATTCCGCAACTGCTGCCCGGTGCCTATCCAGCACCACCTGCTCTGCTGCAGGCTGCATCCCACCCCGCCCAGTCAGCGAGAATGTTTGCTTCATCCTAGACTGCTCCGAGACTGTCCGTTCTCGAGGTTGTACATTGTCTGAGCTTAGGGAGGCTGTCGGCATTCCCCGTCACCTTCTTCCAAGCACCACGTGCCAGCATCTTGCCCGAAACGGAGTGGACGATGTCACGGTGATCGGATTCATTTCACTTGCATCCTCCTTATCGCATGCTCCCCTCAAGGAAAGGAATCTCTGTTTTCGCACACTTTTCTCCGGTATTGTATGCATGCGTGTACGCGGACTGTACAGCGGCGAGCTTTCTTGCGTCACGCTGTGGTGTGAGTCTGCACTGTTGTGCTTCAGTAGGTGCCGGAATGGAATTTGTGTCTCTGCCAAGTGGAAAGTTTTGGCCCACACGTGACCTCCTTCCTTCCCTACAGTAGCGGGTTTCGCTGCTACAAGTTCTGTCCTGAAGAAGCCGCTTGATGGGCAAGATGGGCCACGGGAGGTGGAGGAACGAAGCAAACGACGTTTCCAGGTGTGGACAAGCCGGATTCTGCAGCAACAGGGTTGCTGCCTGGGTAGTGCAGCCGTGAGTCATCCCATTCAGTCTCCATGGAAGCTGTAAGAACTTCTCTCCACCGTGGCTTAGTATTCTTTCGGTGTGGCTCTCATTCTCTGATGGACCACGGCTTCTGAATACAGGAAGCAAAACAGAGCAGCTCTCTCCGAAGGCCTTCCATCCGAGGCGTTTGGGTACCATGAAACAAGGTGCAACTCTTGAGATTTTCACTTCTGTGCCACAAATCCCTGCTAAGGCTTGTGAATACAGGACGCAAAACAGAGCAGCTCTCTCCGAAGGCCTTCCATCTGATTTCGAGGCGTTTGAGCACCATGAAGCAGAGTGAAATTCTTGATATTTTCACGTCTGTGCCACAAATCCCTGCTAAGGATATGGGAAACCATGGCTGGCCTGGCAGTTGAGGCAAGACTCTCGTTACTCCAATTTCATCTGAAGGTTCACTAGTTTCGACGCAAGGCAGACCTTAATTAGAAGGAATTTCGGGGTTGGTGACTTCCACAAAGGCCTTGCCCCTGAATTTAAGAGGGCAGAGCGTATGCGAGGTGCTGGAGAGCTGGAAGGAAAGCTTGATCTCATAGGCAAGCATTGTAGTAAGACGGGCATGGACGGTCAGACTTTTTTATTTTATTTTATGAGTAGTGAAACAGCAGATTGAACTTGTGGTTATTATGTTTGCGAGTAGTGAAGGCAGAAGGGACTCGTGGTTGTATTTTGTGAGCAGTGAAGAGTAAGTGGTTCTTAGTGCCTGGATTTGTAAGTAGGAAAGAGTAGCTTTGTGAGTTGGAAAGAGAAGCGACTTCGTAGTTACATTTGTTAGTAGTAAAGAGTGGCACCGAAGTGGGTTGAGTAGTAAAGAGTAGCAAGCATGAAGGTGAGTATTAAGCATTGGAGGTCTTTGATTTGTCTTCATTTCTCATTTGCGCGCTTTGCTCACACCACCTTAGCTACTCAGCTCTAGAGACCTTCCTTGCAAGCCTGGAGTATTCGCCTTAGCTACTCAGCTCTAAAGACCTTCCTTGCAGGCCTGGAGTATTCGGCACCAATACCCTGCTTGCAAGCCTCTAGAGACCTTCCTTTGCAAGCCTGGAGTATTCGCCTTAGCTACTCAGCTCTAGAGACCTTCCTTGCAAGCCTGGAGTATTCGGCACCAATACACTGCTTGCAAGCCTATAGGTGATGAGTATTAATAAAGGCCTTCAGGTTCTCTAAATTACATGAAATATTTATACCCGATCAAATTCATCATAACTCCTTATCCACAATAGACTCTACAATGGTGGTCAAAAGATGTGTTGAGTGACATCTATGCCTGGAGTTTACTTTTCATTTCTTGCTTATGTAGATGCGGATTGCTTGCTCATGAAATTGCCGCCCCTGTTCATTGTTGGGTTATCATATTCACATGCCCTTAGTCTACTAAGTTCCATGTGACCCAAGTTTTTCTGGTGAGTCCATTAAATACAAGTTGTTTACACATACCTACTTGTTTTTCAAGGCATGTGAAAACCACTTGGCATCTTGTTTGACACATGTGAAAACCACTTGGCATCTTGTCTTGTCAGAACTCGCTCTTCAAGAAGAAAAATACAAAAAGCTCTTTTCAATTTCAAACCCGAAATTGTCACTATCTAGGCTATGGTCTAAAAGTGTAATGGGAAAGGAATTACAATTGTTGAACAAGGTTTAGAGGAAGATGCATTGGTTGCTGGACGGTATCCGGTCTAGTATAGGAACGCTGTTGATGACAACGCATGCAATGCAAGATCCAGCATGGAGCATAACACCATTGCGTAATGTTCAGCCTTCGGGTTTTATGATCCAGCGTGAAGTAGAGCACCATTGGGTAATGTTCAACCTTTGGGTTTTATGATCTCTAGATTCATATGTCCGTATGAATCTCACTTACCAACACTTTGCCTGAGCTGTTGCAGCACCATGCGTCAAGTTGCATACCTTGTCCTTTATCACCACTCCTACTATCTCCTTTCATACCCTTGGTTTAATACCTGAAAATGCTTTCTCGGTCGCAAGGATTTTACGCTAGAGCCGATTAGAGCAGCTTCGGATTGAAAGGTGAACAAGTCTTTAATTTTTCTGTTTTTGCATCCTTCCATATTTCCGTACAAATGTACCTCCCAATCGCCGCGTCTCCACATATGTATCTACTTCGTGCTGTGTTAACAAAGAAAACGTTTTGGCCTTCATTCCGGCGGGCCCAGCAACTTAACAGCTATTGCAGCATCAGGTTGAACTCCTTGACATAGCAACTTCCTCAGTAGCAGGCTCGTCCAGCATGTACTTACTAAGGGAGGCTTTTCATGGCCTGTCATACGACGTCAGGGCAAGCGATCCAGGACAAGTCTAAAAAGTTGAAGCGCTTTGCGCTGAAGTCCCCCAAGACTCCAACTCATGGACCAAGCCCGCCGAAAGAGAGACCGGCCGCCCACATCCGCGTGTCAGTACCTCCAAACACACTGCCTGCCCTGAAAAGCTGGTGTGATAAACTATGTTGCCTGTATCACCGGAAGGTCATGCTTGCCTCGAGTGAGTGAGTGAAATCAGTGGATAAGGTTAATGCTTATCAGTGTACTTCCTCACTGGCCCAAGTACACAACACACATGATCGTGAAGTATGAACCCATCAACCACGAAACTCCGGGGGTGTGAGCCTCAGGCAGTCAAATTGCGGAAGGGCTCAACATATGCAACACAGGCAGCTGTCTCATCGTCTTCACACCAGGCTTTGCTTGCAGACAAGGGATTGCTGGATAGTGTAGCCGGTTCCGAATCAAAAACTGGGATGGCTGTAGGTAAACACATACGTATGGAAAAGGGCGGACACCCTTGGTGACGATTTGACTGCTGGGTCATCATACAAACAGGCAACCTACATCCACAGTCGTGACCACATCCTGAACTTGAGATACATAAAAATTGTGGAGAAGTGTGTGAGACCCTCTCCGGAGTCCCCTGCAGGGGCCTCTGACCTGTGTCGGGTGGATTAAATATAATATATGGCATCATCTGCCTGCCAGTGACGGGGAAGTTGCTCCTCCTCCCAGGGCCAGGGCCAGGCCCCCGGCCAGGCAATGGCCCCACAGTCGCTGTAAATTCGCAACCAACCAACTACACACACAATAGGGTTTTCACCTGGCAAGCTGGAGTGCTGTGTGCGTCCGGACGCCATTGATGATGGAAGGGGCAAGGCGTCCAGTGAGGACAAAACGGGGTATCTGCTTGGAATTAGGTTTGACCAACTCTGGGTGAAGCCCTCGGGGCATCATCTCGACGAAATGAGCAGAATGAGCGAATGGCAAAAGGAGGAAGGAAAGCGAAGGGGTCCGGAATCTTATTTTTTAGGGTTTGCGATTAGCTTTAGTGTCGGCCCTTTGACTGGGTGTGGGGTGCCGAGTCTGGCTCGGGCCTGGTGGCTCGGGGCTGTGGCTCGGCTGAAGTGCGTCGGCTGCTGCCTCGGTGGAGCTCGCCTTTCTCGCGTCTGTCAGGAGGGTCATCGCCGTCGCTTGCCGGACTGCCTGCCTGCCTCCCTGTCTACTGCCGCTGGAGGAATTTGTGCAGGCAGGCGCGACGCCTGCGTGTGCTGCGTCGCTGCGATATGCGAGGAGCGGGCGAGGAAAAGCTGGATTTGGAGGCGGCATTCGGCCAGGCGGTTTGATCAGGTCTCTGGACATGGCTGAGCTGCTGCCGGGAGCGGCGGGAGGTCGGGGCCGGGCTGCGCGTCAATTTGAGGCCCGGGGAAGGTAGGTCGGGCGTTTGCCGACGCGCTGTTGTGGCTGGTGCAGCAGAATGGTTTGCCGGCTGAGGTGAGCGTACGAGCAAGCTGCGGGGAGGGCTTGCGAAGCCGGGATCCTAGGCGCGGTGGTGGACAGGGGAACTACACCGCTCTTGATGTTCAAGGGAAGCTCGGTTGGCAGCTCGGAGCTGAGCGAGCTGAGATGCACAGGTGCACTGCTGCGGGGAGGAACGGGGATGGGGACGCCGATTGGCAAGACCAGATCGGCTCCTGCCCCGTCTTTTATCCTTCCAAGGAAGAATTTGCGGATCCTTTGGCCTACATACGCTCTATCGCACCCGAGGCCTCTAAGTATGGTATGTGGACATGTTCTTGGCGGCTAGAACGGCTTATGTGCCGTCCGGACGCCTCGTGCTCGCGCCTGGCGCCCACCGTTTCATCTGCTATTTTTCTGGCCAGATGAGACAGGAGGGAAGGTTTTTGGATGATGCTCCGGCTCCTGGATATCTGATACGAGTTTCCTCCTGTTTGTGCGTCGGTGACAGGAATATGCAAAATCGTGTCTCCGCTTGTAGCTTCGGTGTCGGCAGGCACCGTTCTGTCAAAAGAAAGGAGCAACTTCAAATTCACCACCCGAGTGCAGCCGATGAGGCTTGCCAATTGGGATTCTAAAGATCACGTGACCTTTCTCATCAGTGGCAGGTCTGTGCTTCTGGTACTGTGGCGTCATTGTTTCTCCATGTGACGAAATGGTTCGCATCTTACGCTGCCACTCTCCCTCTGCATAGGCCGTACACGTTTCATGACTTCGAGAAGATGGCTAACAAGACTGCCTTCCGGAAGTATCAAACTACTGGGAATCTTCCCTCCAAGTTTGTTGAATCTGAGTTTTGGCGAGAGATGACGTCTGGGAAGAATCACACAGTTGAATATGCGTGTGATATTGAGGGCAGCGCCTTTTCATCTTCAAGTGCGGATGCTCTTGGAACAAGTCGCTGGAATCTGAAGGTCAGTTCATGCCGCCCATTTCAACCGAACTCTAAAGCAACCATTAAATGTACTGCAGTGATTACCTTGTCCCTGTAGTTCCGCTTGTTTTGTTGCAGGTTGTTAAGTTCATTTTTATGGCTTTCCATCAGGAAGGTGGACTTATGAGCTTAACTGCAGGTTCTTCCATACTCATCTCAATCTGTCTTGCGGCTTCTTCAAAATGCAATACCGGTACACTTTCGTCAGTCCTCTCCCAAGGCCTTACCGCACCTGTGACGAAAGACAGTTTGATAACCATGTCACTCTGTTTGTGCAGGGTGTGACGGATCCTATGCTTTACATTGGAATGCTTTTCAGCATGTTTGCTTGGCATGTTGAGGATCACTATTTGTACAGGTAGTGTGTAATCACATCATGATCGGCTATGTCTATTGTGATGTCCCAGCGCTGGAGATTTTGTTGCAAAAGCATTTGGACCTTGCAAGCGAAATGCTACTTACTAAATTTGTTTTTCTGTTTGTACCAGCATCAACTACCTTCACTGTGGTGCACCGAAGACTTGGTATGGTGTACCTGGTGGTGCTGCCCCTGATTTTGAGAGAGTAGCACGTGACAATGTCTATGACCCTGCAATGCTAGCGGAGAAGGGGGATGGTGCTGCGTATGATTTACTTATAGGGAAGACAACACTTTTCTCACCAAAGCTACTATGTGACAATCAAATTCCTGTCTATAGAGCAGTCCAAGGTCCTGGAGAATTTGTTATCACATTTCCCCGGGCGTATCATGCCGGCTTCAGTCACGGTTAGTTCAATTTTTTGCATGAGCATGAGCGTCCAGCTGTGAATGTGAGCTGGTGTTCTGATTTCATTTAGAATTTATGGTGCAGGCTTCAACTGTGGTGAAGCTGTCAATTTTGCCATGATAGACTGGTTGCCATTCGGGGCTGCAGCATGTCGGAGATATGTTCTGCTGAACAGGCTACCACTTTTGCCCCATGAGGAGTTACTATGTCGTGAAGCAATGCACTACTTTGAGAGAAGAGCAGTGGTTCCAGAGTGCTTGGATGGTGTAATCTCTGCAGGTGATGAGCACCAAAAGTGCCTGAAAGTTTCCTTTGTGAGGCTTATGAGATTTCAGCACAAGATCAGATGGTTTTTAAAGCAACACACTGCAAGGTCTGTTGTTTGCCCCGATTTTGAGGGCAGTGAACTGTGCAGTCTGTGCAAACACTTGTGCTATGTGGCCTACATCACTTGTCCTTGTGTACAGCTTCCTTTTTGTTTGAATCATGGTGCGTAGATTTTCCCTCAATACCACGAGTCCTTCCTTTTGGTCCACTTCCTAACTTCCCCTCTTATCATCTCCTAAGCATTGGTAGCATCAGTTCTTTGTTTTGGACCAACTCGTTGAACTTGTTGATGTGACAGCCAATGAAATCCGGGAATGCAAATGTGGTACGAAGCGGCTTATCAAAGTCAAGGATGGTTTATGCGAGATGGAGCAAGCTGCCAGGCAGTTTGAAAAGGAGGAGGGGATTTTAGAGGAATTGTGCAGGGAACCTGATATTACTGATGTCACAACAATCAGTGGTACAGTCCTGGAGGAGAGCATGTTTCATAGTGATGACTATAAGGCTTACATCTGGGATTCAGACATGAAGGAGGATCCATCTGCTCCACTCACATGTTATGAGATGCAGGGATCCGATGCCTCGAAGGCTCCTGTCAAGCGGTACTCGTCTGTCAGTGTAATTGTGAAGAAGAACAGTGGCAACCTGCAGTCTTTCTGTCGGGCAACCCGTGCCCTTGGGAGCTTGAATTGTGTACCTCATTTCGGTACCCCCGTTCAGGTGGTTCCAGTGGAAGTTTTGTCTCCTAGTGAAGCTGATACACCAAACAATGGACCAATACCAGCTGAAACTGTCCCTCGTGAACCAGTTGATCACAGGGAATTCGACGAGAAGTCTGGGAGGAAGTGTGCCTGCATTAAGGTGAGGGTGCCACTGCCTTACACAGACATGTGAGTAAGGCTCCTGTGTTGATAAGGAATGTTGATTGTTTTGGCTTGATTTTGTTTGTAGGGTCTGAATGTCACGTGTCAATGCCAAAGTGGGGAGGTGGTTGCCTCGTCGGTGAAAAGAAAGCGCTCAGGCCTCACTGTCAGGCAGGTTCGCGCTGGGGCTGATGAGCAGTCAAAGAAGGATCCCTCGTCGGAATTGAGGAGCTTCCCACATGGCTCTGTAGGGGCACTTCCCACTGATGAGGATGATGAGGAAGAGGATGGTGCTCACACTGTGAAGCGGCAGAGGATGGCTAGCCTGGACAAGATCAGGTCAGACGGGGATCCTTCAAGTGTGACAATGCCCCAGTATGTGGTAAGCTCGCACCTGTCGACGCTGTTCTTACTTTCTTGCCTTGTCCTGGTTTCTATTAAGGAAGTATGTCCTGTGCATCACATGCTTGATTGCTGTAATATCTGCACAGCCAACAGCATCTCCAGTTCGAATAGCAAAGTCTGAACGTGTTGGACGACAATCGAAGAAGGGCCCTATAAGATTATGGACTACTCCAGAAGGAGACATTGTTCTCCTTCTGGCTGACATTATACGGGAATTACAGATCAAACGAGCACTGCTTGAGGTAAACAGTGCTACTTCTCTGTAATGTTTGTCAACTCACTAAATGCAACATCACATATTTTGGAATGGTGTTCTTGGTCTCGTTTCTGATGTAATTGATGTGCAGGTTGTCAGCTTGTGGCAATCGAAAGCTAGGAAAATGTTGGCTGATCTCCAGTTTGTGTACATCCACCCGGCTCATCTTCCAAGTAGCAAAAGGCATCCGGCATTGACACTGAAGGTAATTAAATCATATCCGCAGGAAGTTTGTTCGGGGATATTGAGTGTTGGTTGCTTTTGTGGGTTGCAGCACATTGCTTTGATGAATATAGCTTTGTCACTCAACCACTGTGCAGGGATGCTTCTGCGTCAAGTCATTTCTGTCTCTTCAAGACAGCCTTAAGCTCCAGAATTTGATTCAAGAAACTTTTGGCAAGGAAGAGGGTTTGACAGGAGAGGCAAAACTCAGTCCAAAGGAATCCAGCAATGACTTAAGTGCCTTACCTTTACAGAAGAAGGATGAGTCAAATATCCCAGACAAGCAAATAGGAAAACCTGCAGACAACCTTGTGACTGTGCAGGTCCACTCAGCACCTGAGAACCTGGCCAGTGTGCCAAAGCTAAAGAGGAAGCCAGGGAAGCTGAAGAGCATGCACAGGAACTTTCAGCACAACGGAAAACTTCAAAAGGGTTTCAGGCGAGTTGAGCCGTCTGTTACATTGTATGGTAGCAAGGGAAACACCAAGCAGATTCGGAGGCTTTCCTCTCCGAAGACAGGTTGCACTAAGCAGCCAGACTTGTGGCAGAGGTCAATTTGTCTGAATGAGTTCAGCGCCACAAGTAGTGGTGAACGGCTCCGAAAGAAGAAGCTTGCGGCAGACCTTGCTGTTGAGGACAGGTGCAATGGCGCCGTTAAGAGGTTGAAAACTGTCATGAAGTGTAACCTTGGAAATCCTTGCCCAGCTGATGACTCTGGAACTTGCAATCAAGATCTGTCAGAAAGTGTAGGGATCAAGCAAAAGGATGTAATGAAAATTGGAAGGATAAAGGTGAAGGGTCCTTCTTTGCAGGTCCCTGTCAGCAGTTCAGATGGCACGGTGCAGAATTCAAATACCTGCTGCTTGAAGAAGAGCACCATCTGTTCATTGGAAGGTGTGGATGAGGGGTCCAGTGGGAGCGTCGTCTGTAAGGTCCAGTCTCATCTTCCTGACCCAAGTGCTGCGAGCCCAGAAGTGGTTGTGAAGCGGAAGAGAGGACGGCCACGGAAACACAGGCCTCCTGAAGAGGTGCCAACTGTAGCATCTTCGAGGGATGAGGTCGAGCCTGGTGAAGAGAAGCCAAAATCTAGGTTTCTGGAAGAGATTGTACCTCGCATCCAAGATCCTTGCAAGGCCTTTGCTCAGAAGAATGATTCCAGCTTGCAAGATCCATCTTTACTGAACTATGATTCTGTCAGACCTGTGGCTTCAGCCAGTGAACTTGGTATCAGGGGCATAAGCTCCACAGGGTCAGATGCTGCATCGGTATTGGAGGGTCAAGGTACTGAACCAGAGAAGAAGGGCGTTGCTGGTAAAGCTGGAGAACCTCAAGAACTGAAGGAATCTCAAAGCAAGTCAGATATAGTAGAAGTGACTATTGCCCATGTTGAAAGAGATGGAAGAGAGGGGTTGGAGGCTGGTAGAGGGAGCAGTCAGATTGCAGGAGTTCAAACAGCCTGGGTTGCTCCAGATGCTCTGGATGGGCAGCATGAGCAGCAGACTTCCTCTTCTCCTAGCATGTGTAATGATCCGAAGTCAGATGGTCTTGTTGAGGTGCCCATAAAGGAACATTGTGGAGACAGGGCGAGTAGGGGAGATTCTGTTCTGGACAAGAGGAAAGCTGAGAACTCTTCCGAGGGTTCCCATGGTGCGGAGAGACAAGGTTGTGCGGAAGGTACTTTGGACGGTCAGGGGAAAGAGCAGGATGTTACAGAATCGGAGGACGAGCTCAAATTTCCGAGCTGTAGAGAATCTGGAGGACAAGTTATAACATCATGTGGTGAGGATGTTCGAGAAAGACATGGTAGTCCAAGTACTGTCTCCCATTCAGGCAAACAAGAGCAGCAGTTACACCCTTGTAACACACTTCGCGGCCCATCTTCAAATAAGCAGGGGGCTGCTGATCAGGGACCTCAGAAAATGGCAGGTGATGGCAATGCAGAACGGAAAGCATCTGAGAGCATGTCTGTAGAGGATGCGGAGGGACCCCCTCTCTGTACTGATGTCTCCCTTGCAGAGACGAGCATGGATTCAATGCTGAGGGGCATGCCTCTTCTTACTGAACCTCTTGACTTTCCAAGCTCGGAACTGTTCTCTGGAGAGTTGGCACAACTACCCTGGAGAGGACCAGCTAGGAATGTGGCTTCTCACATTGATGAGCTGACCGAAGCTTGGAAGGGTGGGAGAGACCAACTGCCGGGGCATGCAAGTGGTGTTGGGAGTCTGCAGTCTGTGCCCTTCCTCAACTACAGTCATCCGGGCATGCAAAGTTCACGCGATAGTCAAAATATGGAGGCAGATTATGGACAATGGCAGAAGCCAAACTCAGATGTGACAAATGAACTTTTGTCAGCTGCATCTCACTATACCAAGGTGTCATCTTCGACTCAGAATGGTGTCCGAGGCTGCTCGCCAAGTATTGTGTATTCAGGTCCACCTTTTAGTGGAGTACGCAGGCCACCAGAGACAGTTGGCTACTCCAATCCTATTCAGCAATCCAACAATTCTATGTGGGCGCGCGGCTCTGGTCCACAGAACAGTGAGCTCGTTCGGGATTACCGGTTCACCACTCGGGAGACTTACGAGTCAAATGGCCTAGAGCGGATGCAGAACAGGAGTGGATGTTGGCAGGGAAATAGCTTTGACGGCCAATCTGTATATGCTGCTCAGAGTCAAATGCATAGTCAGATCCATGGTGCTCAAGCAGGTCATTCTGTGGGCCCGGTTTACGGAGACAGGTCCGGCTTCAGTACGTCGTACGTTCAACAGCAACAAACAGCTTTGTTGTCAGGGTGTTGGGGCAACGTAGGTGGTCTAGAAGGTCATGTTCTTGCAGCTAGGTTGGAGAGTCTCGCTCAACAGGCTCGGCTTGGGCAGCCGTGGGGGAGCAACAACGGAAATGTACAGAACGGATTTGCAGGAAGCTCCAGAGTTGGTCCTGCGCAAGCAATTCCAGGTGGCAGTCGGGGCAATTCAAGGGGACAAGCTGGCCCGCCAGAGAACTCACAGACTGCACAATGGCCAATGGTTCCGACATTCAGTGGTAACCCACCGTCTATGTGCGGGCTGCCACCTTTACCCAACGGGATGGGACAGCATGCACCCTCTCAATATCATGCCCCCATCCAGCAAACAGGTGGTGATATGGGTAGAGTACCTCTCGTCCCTCAAAGCTATCAGATACCAGGTTGCCCCGGTCCTTCTGCTGGCATGTCTCAGTTCCCCAGAGGTCCGGGGGTTCAGTCTGCAAGTATGCATCGTTACGAGGAGACCACCATCACCAACCAAGTTGCCCGTCAGAGTGAAGCGAGTTGGCAGATGGGCAATCAGAAATTTATAGAAGTGACTCACCGGTTCGTGCTTTAGGAGTAGGCGGCCCATCCATCACTCGTTTATGCTGATGTGCTCGTGTACAATAGAAGTGGTTAGCTATTCAAGCCTACGTCCGTTTCTTCTCTTAGTTTTTAGGTCAGGAAGTCATAGGGTTAGCTTTATGCAGACATTTTCCAGCTAGCATTCAGGGCCCTAGGCGCTTGCTCCACGTCGCTTGCTTGTCATGGACGAAGAGGTGTTCATAATGAACGGTTTGAAAGGGTCAAGTGTACATTGAACCATGTTGCATGCCGTAGTATTTGTATTTGCGGGTCTGGGACTCCCCGCAGATCTCCCATCGCAGATCGGGTCATGCAATTGCATCAGCCCTTGGTAACCAGTGATTTGTTTATTATATGATTAACAAATGAAATCAGAACAAAATAATTTTACCTATGAGGCTAGAAATAGTGTTTAATATATGATTAACAAATATAATCAGAATAAAATATTTTACCTATGAGGCTAGGAATAGATTAATAGAGTATAGGTTAGTACATCTTACTTTTAGGTGCGGCAAGTGACGCTTCTTCCTCTTCCTCTGCCTCGGTCATTTGCAGGAAGGTGCCGCAAGTGACGCTTCTTCCTCTTCCTCGGTCATTTGCAGGTAGGTGCCGCAAGTGACTCTTCTTCCTCTTCCTCGATCATTTGCAGGTAGGTGCCGCAAGTGACGTTTCTTCCTCTTCCTCGGTCATTTGCAGGCCATTTGTTCTTTCTGCATATGATGTTCTAGGAGCAGTAGGTAACTTTAGGTAAGGAGTTTAATAACTTTAGGTAAGGAGTTTAGTCGCTCTTTTTTACCTTGACCCCTGAGGTCCACCTTCATTGTCCCATGCTTTTCCCTCAATAAAACACAATTTTCTTTTAGGTGTACATATGTTGAATGGCTTCTTATTGAATACTTTAATATTTAATGAGATGGCTAGCCCTTAGCAATAATATTAGTATGCAAGTATAAAGGAAAGAGGAGACTTTACAAAAAAGCACATATGGGAAGTCTTATCTACATCAAGATAGAAGGGAAAAATCCACTAAAGGGCCCTGGCCAATGGGGACTAGCAACGGAGTATAATGGTTATTCATGTTTCTTTCTCATCACAAAATAGAGGCTCAAGAGAAACCACAAAGTCAGAAAGTCTATGCTCTTGGAATACATGTTGAAACTTTGAATGCTCTTTCCATTCATGTTCCAAATTTGTTTCACTCGCAAGCAGGCCAAAGAGCAAGTGTAGTTGCAAGAGCAGGCATGATCGCAAATGAAGGAGCATCCACAGCAAGAGGCGGAGCCGCAAATGGATCCATCAAAGGAGCTGGAGTTGGAGGGCGCCGAGTATCAGCCATGGCCGTGTTTGCTCAAAGCTCCACATAATGTCTCTCACTCGGCATAGGCCAGCGGGGGATAATTTTCCCGTTCATTGGATATCGATGTAGCCTTGAGTTACCAATAGGAGGAGAGTTTTGTGTTTAGGGAGGCTGCGCACTTCCGTGCTGAAAAGAGTTGAAAACACCAAAAATAACCCTTAAAAAAAAACACAGAAAAAGCACAAAAAATAGCTTTTTTTTTTGCTCAATTATGCTAGGAAATGAACTATATGGGAATGCACCTAAGGCCATGACGCACCTGGGTCTTCTTGCCCCTAGTTGCGCTCACATGTTTGTGCACCTAGGTCTTCTTGCCCTTGGGTGCGCTCACATGTGTGTGCTCCTATGTCTTCTTGCCCCTAAGTACGCGCACAAGTGAGCGCACTCAGGTTTTCTATCCACCAAGTACCTACAGTCAGGTCTTCTTGCTCATTTTGCACAAACACTGCCACATTGGGTGTGCAAACTTGTTTGCGCACTCGTCTCGATCATTCACATTTAAAATGAGAAGCTAAGTTAGTTTATTTTCTAACAAAAATGCTTGTATGGAATGAGTAGCGGACATGCAAAACTAATGTGTAACAATTTTGATCTTCACCTTTTCAAAATCGTAGTGCTCACCTACATCTAGATGCGGCACGCGAGGACTAAGTGGACTGTAGATTGTGGCACCATGATGTGAACACTACATTTCAGCTAGAAAATACCTCAAAAAACCTAAAAAAAATAGCCGAGGCATGTTTTCGTGTAAAAAATACCGATTTTAGGCCATAACCTTTTTTTATGGAAGAAACCCATTTCTAACTTGACGCTATTACAAGTACTTCCTGATAGTTATTCTCTCTAGCTATTTGCCTAATTGATAGTAATCTGATTGGTGGCCCACCACATGGAATAAGTAAAATAACTTTCACCTCCACCTCATGGATTAAGTTAAATAAGTCAAGGGGAGAGAGCTATGTACCTAGCTTAGGCAAAGATAGGGAGCTCTCTCTGATCTCTCATGTATTCTTGTTAACTCTTGCTAAAGTAAAGAGCAGCAGCGAAGGTGCTGACAGTGAGTCATCCCGTGGAAGGATGGCTGGCTAATTGGAGGCCTAGTGCTAGTGTCTTGTGGTGCTGTTGTTTCTAACTGCGTGCTTGCCCCACCTCATTGGATTGGGGGTGTTACTTGTGGTATTAGCTCAAGGTTGAAGCATCTCTTAGCTAGGACGCTAGTTAGAGATGGCCAATCCTGACGAGCAAGGCAAGCTGGAGAGGATTAGGAAGAAGAAAGAGAAGGCTCCTACTCTAGAGACTGTAGTGGATGAGCCACATATGGAGCCACTAACTCTTAGAACAGCGGAGGAGGAAACCTCTAAGCCGAAAACTACCACCATGCTAGAGGAAGAGCTTCAAAATATCTTGAGGAGAATAGAAGCACTGGAACACGAGGTCTTACTACCTTGTCTTTTCCTCATTGCAGCTGATCTAATTACCACTGTTTCTATCTATTATCTAGCGAAACCACAACCAAGGGAACGAGCTTGAAAGAATTAGCAAGGAAAGAAGACCATGTTGAGCTTGACTCTAGTCCGACTTTATGAAATGACTTAAGAGGTGTAGGATAAGTGGGAGCTCAAAATTTCACCTCACAGCTCTCCTCTTTATGGGTTTGGCCTCTGTGTATAGAAGTGACCTCTTGATAATGACAAAAGCTTGGATTTAGGACGTTAAATGTCAAACAACATTTGAATACTTTAAGATGAGATTGAGTACTACTTCAGTTTTAGGAATGATGTAAGCCCCCTATAAATAGAGATGAGGCAAGCTCTAAAGGGGACATCCTAGTATTGATCCTAGTATTGGGGCCACACTCTTGTGAGGATAGGTTGTGGGAGCCTAGAGGTCATGGGAGCCTAGAGTGTGACTGTGTATGTATAGCCAAGAATCCTAGCACTTGGGCCACACACTTATTGAGGATAGGTCTTGGGAGCCTAGAGGCTGTGGGAGCCTAGAGGCTGTGGGAGCCTAGAGGCTGTGGGAGCCTAGAGTGTGAATGTGTCTAGAGGAGAGTTGTGAGGAGGAGATCGAGGAGAGATAGTTATGTACCAATTGCAAGATTAGGCAAAGATGGGGAGCTCTCTCTGATCTCTCATGCATTCTTGTTGACTCTTGCTAAAGTAAAGAGCAATAGCGGATGTGCTGACTGCGAGTCATCCCGTGGAAGGATGGCGGGCTAGTTGGAGGCCTAGTGCTGGTGTCTTGTGGTGTTGTTGTTTCTAACTGCGTGCCTACCCCACCTCGCTGGATTGGGGGTGTTACTAGGTAGTTTACTATTAGCAGCTCATTTTCAATGTGAACAAGTTTACCATTTTTCGCTGCACAAGCTGAGTTCTTGTGACACCATTGTGTGAGGTTCTCCCGCCCATTTGTTAGCTTCTTCACTTGGTCCTGTATGCTATTACTCAATAAATATGCGGATGCAAGCTGACCACCACTTCGTACCTATAATTTTCGTGATTTTGCGAGCAAGCCAGGTGAGGCCAAAAATAGTGTTGCATGGAGACAAGTTTGTCCAAGCGAGTAGGAGGAATGATCCTCATAAGGGTAAAATTATTTTGCCTCCGCCTCCCCGTCGACATAACAGAGAATTAATGATAAGAAAAAAAAGAAATTTGTGCATGCACAACGAGACAGCGAGAAGCACTTATATGAGCCTCCGAGGCTTATCATGGAGCAATGTCGGAACATGTACATGTGCTCCAAGTGAAATGTGAATTTGGCTCATTCCTTGTAAGCTTACAAGAATAGCGAGCGGACGAATTTGAGTAGGTACGTAAATTCGCGCAGAACTAAACATGTTCTATGTACAAATGTGGTGGAGCGTGCAAATCCCGTGCCCTCATTGCACGTCATTTTCCTCGCGCTTCGAAATCCCGTGGATCCACACTACGTCTACGGCGCTAGCGGAGACGTAATCCCGACACATGCGATCACAACGCAATGTTATGCAGATCGCAGATGACGCCTTCAGAATCGCACGTGCACCGTGAAATTCATGCTAGCTCGGACGTTGTTATGGAGGAAATCGGTGATGGTAGCCCACCCCCGCGCAAGGCGCAGCCTGCCGGTACCCCCGGAAATGGATATCTCCCGCAGCGGCAGGCCCAGCTGATTGTAGCCCTGGAAGCTGAGAGTGCTGCCGCCATAGCCGCTGACCTCGTTGAAGACGGCGGTGAAGATGGTCTGGATCCCCTGGCCAGAGCTGGCGTCCGGGTTCACCCACACTAGCATCCCTTTGGCTCGCCCGATCTCAGTGGAGTTGTCGTTGGGAACGGCAGTGATGGCCTCATCGATCACGCCTACTGCTCCGAAGAGGCTGGTGTTGGCGAATCCAGACAAGGGCGGGACGATGATCGAGGCGGCGATCACGTTCTCCTGGCCAATAAAGAAATTGAGATCCAGCCCCCTGCGCTTGCCTTCCGCCACTGTGAGGGAAGACAAGAGGCAGGCACACAGGAGAGCTGCAAGCGAGAGCGAGAGCGTAGGTTTTGTGAGACTGGAATTCCAAGATGGAGCCATGTTTGCGGAATGCGGACGCCGGTGAGAGTCCTGAGCCGGGGATGGAATTTATATCGGTGGAACGGATGCCCCACCTCCTTCCCGTGATCGCTCTGGTCGCCAGCGGCCTGCGCGCCTCGCGCGCCGCTGCTCACCTCATGGGGAACTTTCAGACGACCCAATTCGTTCCGTCCGCGAAGTTTTCATGAGTTTTGTGGCGTGCGCAAATGCGCAATGTCGGAACGATCTGCGCCTGAACAATATTAGATAAAACTGTCAAGGTCAGCTGCGGGAGACGGTCAGGTCACGACTGGAGCCAGGGGCGGTTACATGCGCAATCGTTTTGCGATCGTCATGGGTCCATGGGAGCGGGTTGCAAGCAAGGAGGAAGCTTCGGCTGCGTCTCTCCGAGGTCCCACGAGCTGGCCTGTCCTGACAGGAGGCGTGGCCTATCCTCGCACGGCACCAAGCATCTATAAGAATGCACAACGTGACAGGCAGGCACAAAAGCAGAGGAGGGCCAATGGGCCGTGAGCTGCTTTCTTGGATTGGGTGACACTCCTGTTTGTCAAACCCAGTGGACATGGTGTGAAAAAAATAGATTTGCTTAAGCAGAACTCTCTGAGTACACCACACTAATTCCCTTTCAATGCCTAGTCTCATGAGCATATTTCACTCACAGGGGAGGAGTCAAGACCGTTACAAAAGCTACCTTGGAGCAAGCCGCTGCTCCGATGTCTGCCACAGCTATGTACATCAAAAATAGTGCACTACAACACAGAAAGCCTAGTTCCGCCCTGTCCAGGCATCTAACTGCCCTCGCTGGAGACCTTGTTGGATCCTTCCCTGCCCAGGTAGTGTGGGGCAGAAGGTGCGAGGAGAGAGGGATACCTGGTTGCAATCTATACACACCCCGTTTCGATTATGCTCATTTTTAGAAGCTCCTTGTTGCAGAAAGTGGGTCGTAGTCGTAGGCTTGTCCTGCCTTCACAAACCTGCCCTTTACCCTCTTGCGTATATCTGCACGAGCCTTCCGTGAAGCATATCGAATACGTTTTTCAAACCTATCATCACCCAACACAAGTCCAGAAGGAAATGAGGAACCGGAGGAACAGGGAATAAGAGTGACAGGCAATGACTGGAGCAAGTGCAAGCACGTCCCGTGCTCCATACTTACTTCCGTGTCTTTTTCTTTTCTTTGTAGCGGAGCATTGCAGAATCCCTGGCCTGGGCCATTGCTCCACTATCCGCACTTGCTCCTCCCCATGAAGGGTCCCCATTGCCAAGGAAAACAGGCGATACTCCACAATCGTGGTACTCAGCACCACTGCTTTCCGCACTTCGTCCTGATAAGGACAACGACAAGCTGGAGCCAGTTGGTCTTGCAGGATACGACAGAGCCACTTTGCCACCTGTTGAACATGTCCCAGACCCAGACAGGGCACCGGAGCTACTCAGATTTGAATTTTCAGGTGGGCCTGGACCTGGCCCAGGACCTGCTGGTCCTGCGGCATCAGACCGCGGCCTTGGAGGAACACCACCGCTGTTCATGGAAGACGTTGTACCCATCTGCATGTCAGCGGACACAGTTAAGATATGTTGTTTCGTAGCACTGCCATAGGAATTACAAGTTGTGACACTTACATCAAGTGGCTTGTAAAGTTCTGACTCAGGTATGCTGTCCATATGTCCAGTGGGCTCTGCAGCGGTATTCCCCATCGACGAACATGCAGCATGTAGCTCGTCAAAAGCCGTTGTCGTCGGTAGCTGGCTGCCGGCAAAGATATCCTCATAGCTCTCAAAAGTCAAATCTACATCTGCCATTGTGAACGCTTCACACGGATCACCTTCTTCACCTGCACATATGCCTAAATCTTGCATGTTTGGATTCCACAACTGCAGAACCACAGCAGCTTTCGAACATCAACCAGCTGTGAACAGGAACAAGCCAGGTGGGAGTCGCCAAACTCCCCATCACCATCATTCATTCCACAGTTTGTTCTTCTTCTTCCTTCATTACTCACCACCGCAAGAACTGAAAGCAGAATCCTTGGACGAACTTTTTACCTGATTGGGTGGACTACCGTTGTTACACCTCCAGAAAGAATCACCTTGAGCAAGACCCTCGACATTTGCATCTGACTTAAGATGAGACTCTTGCTCCCTCATAGGACTGCACAACAGTTGAGCAGGTTGCTCCAGAGACTGTTGAAGGTGGCTATCTGACTCTGTCTGTTGAATACGAGACTCGACATCTAGCTGTGTTTCAAACATAATCCTTTGATGCTGTTGCTGTTGCTCCAGCTGTTGTTGCTGCTGCTGTTGTTGCTCTTGCTCTTTCTGCTGCTGTTGCTGCTGCTGTTCGTGTGCCTGCTGCTGTTGTTGTGCTTGATATGCTGGCTGCGGATGTTGCTGCTGTGCTTGATTTTGTTGGTGTTGCATCTGCTTGGAGGGCGGGGGGGGCATAGACCGAGACTGTGACGCCTGCTGCTTTGCCTGTTGACTAGCAGGAGCAGAGTCTGAAAGTTGTAGCCTCTGAAGTACATGAAGTTGCTGGAGGATGGATTGTCTTGACTTGGCCTGTGCTCCACCAGAAGAGGGTAAGTGGCCCTGCAAGTGCACCATACCGAATGTGACGACAACGAGCACCACAATACCAGCAATGCAATGCACACTAACTCTTTCCCCCATTCTACATCGCTTGCCAAGGAAGCAAAACATATTGTGGGTCGTTGCATTACCTTGGCTATAAGAGGCGGCCCTGTAACTGCAGGCATCCCGGGGTACATGGACATGCTCCCTCCAGAAACCCTCATGTCCCTGCTCGACTGCTGCACAGGAGTAGATGGGCTCATCCAGTCACCTGCTTGAGTCCTGCGCCCAGCACCTGAGCCATCCAAAGAAGCAGTGGGGCTAGAAGCCCAGCCATCCCTGAGCTGGTGGCTGGAACTGCTGGCCCCAACTACAGGAGACGACAGCCTGGCCTGAGCTCCGGAGTTGGCAACAGTGGGAGAGGGAGCATCAGCGAGATCACAACCCCACAAATGTGCGAGCTCAGCCGCCGATGGGCATCCCGTGAAGCACTCGAACGGATGCCGCTTATGCTGGGACGTGGCTGGGTTGCTGCCGTGTGTATCCCAGTCGCAACTCTGGCACAGTGAGATGTTTTCAATGGTGCAGCGCACTGCTGCCGGTCTGACATTGCAGCAATCGCACAGAAGCGTCCGCTGATGCCTTCTAGACAACGCGTTCGCTGCGTGAACGTGCCTGTCGCACGAGAGGCACAGCCGCGCAGAATCGGCTCTGCAGTAAACCGTTGAGCGGCCTTCCCCACAAAAATCACACTCCATTGCGGAGAAAGGACTAGAACTGCAAGCAGCCAGCCTAAGGTGCGATGTGCTCTGCCCTCCTCCGCTCCTCCTGCTGTGCAAGTAATCTACCCACACTTATCAACCTGTCCAGTCATTCATCCACTGCGAGCACCCAATTCAAGCCCCCGTGCCATATCCAGAATCAACCGCTGAGCTTCCTGCTCCAAGGTTGCTCCTTCCTGGATCAGCTGCCAATGGACCACCCAAAGCGTCCTATCACCTTATCCGCACACAGACTACGCCTTGTCTACCACCAAGTGCCAGAACCTCCAAATCCGGAGATCAGCTCCTGCTTCCCGCTAGAAGGATGGTGGGCGACTGGGCAGCTGTAGGTGGAACAATGAAGCTAGACAACAGTGCTCCCCGCGTACGGAAGCTGGGTGAGGTACAAGCAACGGTGGATTAGCCACGCACCCACGGACTGCCCCTCACTTCCAACATGCACCCACAAATGCGTGATCCCGCAAGCAGCGAGTCGCACACTCTAGCAGAAGGAATCCACCGAATAGTACTTCCATCCCGACTCCGCCAGGCCAGCCATCCACCCACCCAGCTAGCAAAATGGGGAGGAGAGTTGGCTGGCACGTCACCCCCTTCGATATGATCTACAAGCATGCAGCCCAGTAGCCGAATTCAAGAGGGCTCTTCAGGAAACAAAGCAGAGCAGAGTTGAGCCGAGCTGAACTAAGCGAGGGAGGATCAGCCCGACAGCAGAGAAGAGGAAAGGAGTGTACAACCCAGCGAAGCACGGCATCCCGAGAAGGAAAAAGCGGACAGGAGCGGAGAGCGACCGAAATGAGGAAGGAATGGGGGGAAGGGAAGGGAAGGGAAAGCAGCGAGCAAATTGTACAACAGATTGTGCATTGAGTGGGACAAGGCGCCGAGAGAGGGATGGCGCATGCGACAGGCGGTCAACGAGTATGCAGAAGAGGAAGAGGACCCAGCACAGTGGCAGGGCCTAGCAGCAGAGGAGCAGAAGAGAGGGGAGGGGAGGGGAGGGGAGGAGAGGGAAGGAGGGACAGGAGGGGAAAGGAGAGGAGGGACAAGTGAGAAGAGGAGGAGGAGGAGGAGGAGGAGGAGGAGGGAGAGGAGAGGGAGAGGGAGGGGGAGAGGGAGAGGGAGAGGGAAAGAGAGGAGGAAAGGAAGATGATGCTGGGACCGGGTGCCACTGCCACACCAAGCGGCTGACGCTGCGGCTGCATCCAATCCAGAGGGGAAAAGCGGGGTCCAGGAAGAGGACGCCCAAAAAGTGCCGCCCAGCACCCCGGGCCCGGCTTGGTCCCGTTGAGGCCCGGGATCACCGCTCCCGGCCATCGTGGGGCCTCGTCGCTCTATGCTGCTGGAGCAAAGCCAAGGAAAGCAAAGCAAAAGCAGCAAGGCTAAAGGAAAAGGTGCATGCCATGGGCCCGGGCCCGGGCCCGGGCCCCGGGGGGAGGCATTGGCGCTACCCCCACCGCCACCCCGTTCCGTCACGTTCCGTTCTGCCCACCCGCCAGCGCTGAGCACACGCCATTACGCCACCCTCCGGCAAAACTATCTTGCCGAACTATCTCCTGCCGCGCCCCGGCTTCCTGGACCGGCCTCCGGGTCGCGCATAGAGCATAGAGAGAGAGACATAGATACTCTTGTATCTCGCAACGGTCGCCGCTATGTAACCCAAGCTCCAACTCCCCTCCGTTAACACACAGGACTGTACGCTTGTACAGTCCAGCCTGCGGGACCCACACCACACTGTCATATGTACATACATATGGACATACACATACAGCGCAAGACGACAAGAACGTCAGAGATCCCGGGTTCGAACCGGGGCTGTAGCAGCGTAGCCTGATTGGAGCAGGGGTGGATAAAGGGGCGGTCCCACCGCGCTCACACCTAATTTGTCCATGTTTAGGGTTGGGGTACATGCCAAAGGGGGCTGACGTCGATGATGATGTCAGGGCGCCCGGCGGGGAAATGGAAAACGGAGATGGCCCTTTGCTATTTGTTGACGCGGCTCTGCCAAAAGGAAGGCAGGGCTCGGGGATCCTACCTTCAGGGGCATGAATTCACTTTGACCTGCCTTCCCTCGCATACAATAGTGCGGCTTAGCTCATCACGCAAAGGCCGGTGGAGCTGCCAGTCGACGACGCCGGGAAGGCGGCCCTGCTGCTGACTCCCCCACCATGTGCTGTAGGCCCGACATGGCACCGGCAGGGCAATGCAAGGCAATGCCATGCAATGCAGGCCAATCCATTCGGGAATTGCAATTGCCCCCTACGCTTCCTCGGAGCTGCTTTCTCCCAATCCCAATGCGCTGCCTTGTCACCCTCAAGCGAGGAAGCAAACCAGCCACAACGCTGCTGGTGAGGGCAAAAGTGGGGCAGGAATGCTGGCCCGCTCCCGCGTCAGCCCTGGCTGGTGCGGCTGGGCACCAGAAAGGCAATCATCAATCACCTTATCCGGCGAACCCAAAGACCTGGAGCTATGTAGCATGGGATGTGCCCAGTGCCAACGTTGATCAGTGTTATATATTCTGGGGACCCTTTTCCTGGCATAATCCAATGCATGTAGGTACAAATATAAAACAGCAGTGGGTATGTAAACCTGCAGACAAGGAAAGGAGGTGAAAAGGCGCCGTGACAAGTCGTCGCCAGCGGCAGCAACACGGGCACCGTCGGCGGAGGGCAGCCCATCACTTCGTATAGTACATATATGTCATACAGGGAGGTTTGCCTGGCCTGGCTTCGAGTTCCGCATTGCGACAGCCCATTTGTCACTATGTCCAGCACCCTGACGGCAGGCCAATCACTCGGCTGCTCTGACCCCACCGCCAGCCCGCCAGCCCGCCTGCCCGCCAGGCAGCCAGCCTGCATTCGGTTGCAGAGACAAAGCCTGCTCACTTAATGTTACAGCTCAAAATGTTCACGTTTTCACCTGTGACCGGTCACTGCCTCATTGGTGTATCCATAAGTCGGAAAGTCGGCAGGAAATTCCTTTTCCCTGTGCCCTGCTTGTATACCAAGGGCGTGTACATCCGTATGAAGATCGCTCATTGGTTATTCATAAGTCGGAAAGTTGGCAGGAAATTCCTCTTCCGTGTGCCCTGCTTGTATCCATATACAGATATGTACATCCGAATGAAGAATGCGTCACCCAAGTCACCTCTTAAATACAATGCCACTCCTGCTCATGAAGCAGCCTTCATATTATCCCTTCGTGCGGCCAGTCTACGCGAGACTTGACAGCAGCGTTCAGCACAAATGCCAGAATCCCGTGCATTCTCGATGATGGGGACGTTGCTGTACATGTATGTAGATATGTCTCTGCAACACCCACAAAGCTTCCAAAATCCCGGTCACGCAAATACGCCTTCAGGACACACAGTACGAGGATCCTGGTAGGGTACAAAGCCCCAAAGGAGCAAGTCAGAAAGTTGCAACCAAGTATAGGGCGTGAGAGTGCTGCTGCATGGGCAAGCGTGGAAAAATTCCTTCACAAGAGAGTTGAGATACCTGAACCAGAGCTGGTCAGAACCATCCTCGGCTCACTCGACAAAGTCACTCGTCCTGCTTTTTCACAGGATGAGTTGCAGGAAGAGAGATTATTGGACATGGAGCTATTCAATCTGCTGCACGGTTGTACAAAACACGGGACCACTACTCAACAGAACAGCCTTCAGCACGGAGCTTGTGCCACATGCTTCACAGGACAGAGGACTGCCAGTGTAACCACAAAGCTGAAAGAAAATAATCATGCTGATTACTAACTGCACATACTTTACACATCCACAATGGAATATCTGTACTGATATTGTGACAAATCATCTTGACGTGCCGGCTGCAGCAGGTTGGTCTGACGTGCTTACTGGAGCAGTTAAGTCAATGTCTCCAACACCAAGTGGTGGACCGATACTACACCTATCAGTATTGTGGGTCGCAATTGCATCTTTGAGTTTTTGCAACTGCAAAGCACCAAGACAGCGATCGAACTAGTCAGCAAAATGCAGTCACGAAACGCCAGTTACAAGGACGTTGCAATCGAGGTGAAAACTAGTGTTTCCACAAATGCCAATGTAAGAAGCCGTACCTTGGACAGTGAACATGAAAATGCATCCAAGCGCCCATCCGCCCCTCGGTAAAAGTGAAAAAACGGTAAAACTTTGATGCTTAAGCTCTTGCACATCGGCTTGTTTTCATCGAAGTTGACCTTGAGAAAATCCACATTTTCGTGCTCTGCTGCCAGCTTGCAGAACTAGAAAAGAAAAATTCCATACAATATCAGAAGCTACTACAAAGAGAGAACGGCTTAGACATCATGACCAACATGCGATGGCTCACAAGCACCACCGCAACCGAGCTTCTGTTCGTTAACTCGCACTCTCTTCATGCGCTAACGCATCCGAATTGTGCACGTACCTTAGGATACAAAGCGCGGCATGAACCACACCAGGTAGCGAAAAACTCCACAACCACAAGCTTGTCCCCGGCTTTGGAAAGGGCATCAATGAACTCCTGCGTTGAATGAATATCGTGAACATTCGGTCCTGCTTCCTTCTCCCACCACCTCACTCCATCACTCGGTCCGGCAGCGGCTCTAACCTGAGGAGCATCGAAACAGTTGAATTGCGCAGCTTAGGGTAGTCGAATTCCCTCACAGAGTCCAGCTCCATGTGCAGGCAACATTTCGTACTCGAACAAACAAGAAATCAGGCCAAATGGACCTAACATGTGTAGCACAGCGAAGAGAATGCCAGGTTGGACAGGGCCCACGCTCGCCTACCGGCAGCAAACCCTGGCGCTTCCCTCGCTGGTTCCGTTGTGGAAGCAAAGAGCAGCACAGGGACGGCCAACTCCTCCCCTCCCAGGAGCCCAAAAACCCCGACCTCACCACCAAAGCATCGAACCGCCTGCAATTTCTCCCAGAACGCACGGAATTCGCCACCACCAGGGGACTGGCGCACGACGCCATGGCTCCCGCCTCGGCCCGCCTCGAGAAGTCGCAATGGGACCAGGAGAAGGAGGAGGAAGGCGAGCACGCGGCCCCCCAGGCGGACGGCGATGGCGATGGCGATGGCGATGGCGTGCCGTACGGCACCGAGGTCGAGGAGGAGGCCGCGGCCAAGGGGCCCCGCATTGCTGCTTGCGCCATCGCCAGCCCTCCTTCCTCGCTCGACCGGGCTGAAAACTTCCACAGGGTTTGGTTAATCGGAGTAGCGTCCCCTTGCTTCACTGCACCTCTCGGAGTTAGTGAAGTTGAGTAAACCCTTCTTAACGCGACGATATTGCCTCGAAGTGAAACAGGGAAGGGGCAAGGAATGGATGCTGCAGGAATCGTTAAAGATAGAAAGGTGCCGAATGCTGCCTTGAAAGGTGACAGCAAAATTGTCTGCTCTACGTGAAGTTAGCTACATCTGGTTTGTTTACCAAGACTACCTAATTCCAGCCATGTTGATGTCACCTAAGTGACTCGGACTTCGATGGTCTTGATTCTGAGAGTCGAGAGACGGCCCGCCATCCGATGTCGCGCCTGCAGAAACCATCTTGCCAGTCTATCACATCCACAGCCTGGTAAGCCTTCTGTTGGGCAGCTAGAATGTCTGGAGCCAGGGCTGCAACTCCGAGTACCCTGCCCCCGACTGCAATGATGTTGTCTGAGTCATCGTAGGCTGTGCCTGCATGGAATATCTTCACACCACGGTTCAGGGTCTCAGCCTCCACGAGGTTTCTGATGATGGAGCCTCTGGCATATTGGCCAGGGTAACCTCTGCTTGCCAATACCACAACCAGTGCAGGGGACTCATCCCACTCCAAAAGGACTCCCTCCAGTTGCCCTGCGCAAGCTTTCATCAAGAGCTGCACGAGATCTGACTTGAAACGCATCATCAAAACCTGTGCACAGCAGGAAGAAGGTGAGGGAGGGAGGGAGGGAAGAAAATAGTTATTCCTGTTCGATAGGAGGTGGATGTGCACACCTGACATTCTGGGTCTCCGAAACGGACGTTGTATTCCAAGAGCTTGGGCATTCCCGTTTTGGTTTCGATGATTACTCCTGCGTAGAGAACGCCCACGAATGGGGCTCCTTCGGCTGCCATTCCCTTGACTGTGGGCAAGATAATGCTCTCCATGATCACCGACTCCAGCTGGGGAGTTAAGGCTGGAGCAGGGGAGTAGGCCCCCATTCCTCCAGTGTTGGGCCCTGTATCCCCATCCCCCACACGCTTGTGATCCTGGGCCGACGCCAATGGAACAGCATGCTGACCATCGACCACTGCAAAGAAGGATACCTCCTCGCCATCCAGAAACTCCTCCACCACAATCACTGCTCCGGCAGCACCGAAATCCTTCGCCAAAAGCATGGAGTCCACAGCATCAAAGGCCTGCTGCAGCGTCTCTGCTATTATCACACCCTTGCCAGCTGCCAGTCCGTCAGCCTTGACGACAATCGGCACACCTTGCTCTTGGATGTAGGCCTTGGCAGCTGATGGGTCTGAGAAGGATCGATACTGCATGCACATGAGCCGTCATGAGACAGACACTCACAGCTGAAGGGACGGGAAGGGAAGGGATAAAATCATCTAACATCCATCAAATCTATCTCTAAGGGATGGGAAGGGAAGGGATTCAAGCAACTAACATCCATCAAATCTATCTCCAAGGGACGGGAAGGGAAGGGAAGGGATACAAGCAACTAACATCCATCAAATCTATCTCCTCTCTACATTTCCAGTGCCAGGATTGGCGTGTTGGTTGGACAACCTTGGCTGTAGGGATATCGTACTTGTCACAGATCCGCTTCATGAAGTCCTTAGAACCTTCCAGTGCTGCCGCCCTTTGAGAGGGCCCGAATGTGGGAATCCCGTATTTCGTCAGATAATCCACCAGGCCTGTAACAAGCGGTGCCTCCGGCCCAACAACCACCAACCCTACTCCATACATGGCGCAGAACGACAGTACGTCACACTTGTTGGATCCGTCAAGCCATTTCACACAGGTAGCACAGCCATCTGCAGAGATTCCAGCATTCCCTGGAGCACAAAATACATTGCTGCAGGAACGTGACAGGCGCAGGGCATGGCAGAGAGCATGTTCCCTCCCCCCTCCGCCGATCACAAGCACGTTCACACCTCCCGCACCGCCCTGGACTGGCCTCACATCAGCCTGCCATTCATCGATAGCCCACAACACCCCACGACATTCCAAAATTCAACAACTCTGAAACCAACGTTCAAACAAGATTCCAACAAGATCCAAACAAGAGTCACACAGCATTCCAACAACAACATCGTCCATGCTTGCCTCCCGAATTGGAAGTGGCTCCGAGTTCTTGTGAGTAGCATTTTCCTCCACAACTTTCCAACCAGCAGCCACTCGGCCTCGACTGGCCAAATCTTCCTTCAACACCGCTTCCCTGAAGCTCAGGCTCAGTGACCTCCCAGGAGCGGAAAATGCACGAGCGCAGCAGAGGCTGCCAGTGCCAGCACGCGTGAATGCCGTACAGGCCAGCTCCCGAGAGTCGACTCCATTCGCACAGGGCGCTGCTATCGCAGCCATTGCAGCCATCGCAGCCATGCTCTCAAGCTGCTTGTAAGGAAGAGAGACCTAGATTTGAATTTATGAGCAGCGGCAACAATGTGGGTCGTGACAGGCTTGAACAAATCCTTCTAGAAGCCATCTTCTGGAGCCATCCGACAAGAGCAAACGGCGCTACGGGACATGGGGGCCCTGTGCCACTCCTACCCTGCGAACTGGCTAGCATGGTCGTCGGGCGAGGGGCTCAGGGGACGTCCATTCTCGCATCTGCAGAGCTGCTGCTGTACCAGGCTGTCAGCGTTCAGGCTTGAATGCTCTGGGCCGACGCGGGCGTCTGGAAGAGGCAGGGTCTCGCTCGTGCCCGAAGGTGGGCGGAAGCCTGCGGAATTGGGCTGCTCAGCTGCGGCGGACAATTCAGGGTCTGCAGTCATGACCGATGGTTCTGCAAAGCTGACAGAATGGTACAGGAGGAGGCAATTCTGTTTACCTGTGCTGTTCCGTGATTTCCCAGCTTGTTTAGCTGGGTGCATTGTGTGACATGGGTGCTCCCTCTGGCAGTGATGATCTGTGCACTTCTGTGGTGGGGCTTTGCGATACGGTGGTGGGCGTTCTGGGTGGTGGGCAGCTGGGGCGCATGCTGTGTCAAGCTGCTTCCCAAATGGGGATCAAGATAGCGATACTGGATCCCCTGGAGGACTGCCCTGCCAGTGGGATTGCCTTTCTGCACACTGTGGGGAGCTTTCGTGATACCAATGCTGTCCGAGAATTCGCAAAACGGTAACGCTTCCTCTGTCCACTGTGTGTATGTCCTGTGTACATCTGAAGGCTTCTGAAAATCTGGATGGGTTTGTGAATCAGGTGTGGTGCTTTGACTGTAGAGATTGAACATGTGGATGTCGATACGCTCGACTCTCTTGCAAGCGAAGGTGTGGATATCGAGCCAAAGCCATTCACCATCCGCACGATTCAGGTTCGATGTTGTTTTATGCACAGCCTGTTTGCCCTTTTCCAGCTGCTTTCAGGCCTGCCTGATGCAGGATTGTGTATCTCGGTGCAGGACAAGTACCTGCAGAAACAATACTTCAGTTCACGTGGAGTTCCCGTTCCTGCCTTCATGAAGGTGATTTTTTCTATTCTGCGTCGTACCAGAACCTTGTATGATGTTGGCCCGGGGTTTGCCACCCATTATTCAAGCTCTGCTAAACGCACTGCAGACGGCCTGGTATCGACTGACGGACTTGTGACAGATAGACGACATAGAGACTGCAGAAGAAGCTGGTGCTCGTTTTGGATATCCTCTGATGGTCAAGAGTCAGAAGCTTGCTTACGACGGAAGGGGCAATGCTGTAGCCCGCACAAGAGAGGACTTAATGAAGGCTGTAAATTGTGAGATTCGAATCCCCCTTCTTAATGTGGGAGGAAGCAAACCCGGGCATCATGTTTGATTGCCGTGTTCCTGTCTTGCAGCATTGGGTGGCTTCGAGCGAGGACTCTATGCAGAAAAATGGGCGCCCTTTGTGAAGGTCTGGTAGCGTTAACTGTAGGCAGATATCTCATCTTTCATGGGTTTAACCATGAGGGTTGTGGTGACAATATGACAATGTATATGTCAGGAGCTGGCAGTAATGGTTGCAAGAGGTCGTGATGCGAGCATCCGTTCATTTCCTGTAGTGGAGACTACACATAGGTGAGAGTTCATTGTGCTGATGCTCGTTTTGAGAATACTGGACAGGTTATGAATGTTCTGCCTCTCAGTTTTTGTATGTATGTTCTCCCATCGTGTTTGAGGTTTTCTTTCCCTGTTTCTCAGAGACAATATATGCCATACAGTAGAGGCACCAGCGCAAATATCTCAAGCAGCTGCTGAGGCTGCTCTGGACATTGCACAACGAGCAGTAGCTTCTTTGGAAGGTTCTGGGGTCTTTGGCGTCGAATTGTTTTTACTTGCTAATGGGGAGGTAATTGGCCTGGATATTGCTCATCGTGGTGTGCTTGTGCGGAATGATGCAGCCATGTGCATTGACTTCCAGGTCACGTCGTTCTTTGCTACACGTCAACATGAAAGATATGATTTGGGTTACTGCAGGTGCTTTTGAATGAGGTTGCTCCTAGGCCTCATAACAGTGGTCACTACACCATAGAGGCCTGTTATGTCTCTCAGTATGAACAGCATCTTCGTGCGATTCTAGGATTGCCACTTGGTGACACGTCGATGAAAGTACCTGCAGCGTTCATGGTCAACTTGCTTGGAGAGGATGAGGTCCTTCCCACTTTCAATTCCTTCTGTTTTGAAAGTCGGCAAAGCTGCTGTGTTTGACCCCTGCAGTCAGCAGAGGAAGCATTTTGATTTGTAGATCATGTAGCTTAGCTTCCTACTCACTCTGGTGCAGGGAGATGCAGGATTTCGTTTGGCTCATCAGGTGATGAGGAGAGCTGTGGGAGTTCCAGGAGCAAGTGTCCATTGGTATGAGAAACCAGGTAAGTAGTAGTCTGTAGTGGTGAATATGCAACTCTTGGAATGGCTTCTTCCAAGTTCGAGCATTCCTAGTTGCTTTCAGTGGCACTCTTTTTCTCTTGTCATTCTCACTCCATTTCTTCCCTCAGAGATCCGAAAACAGCGGAAGATGGGGCATATCACTGTTGTTGGCCCATCGGCATCTGTGGTGAGGAGCCGAGTGGATGCAGTGGTTGGTGACCCCACTCGGTCAATTCCCATCACCTCCACCTCACTCTCTGAACCCTCAGAACCACCAGGTAAGCACATGTTAGAGGAGTTTTCTGTCTCGTGGAATGTAGCCTGCGGAATGTTGTGTTGCCACTGTTTCTCCACGGTCAAGCACCTGAGGCTCACTTTGCTCAAGTAAAATTACTTTCCCTGGTTCTCCCTGCAGTTGCCCCCCTTGTTTCCGTAATCATGGGGTCTGATTCAGACTTGCCTGTAATGAAGGCTGCTGCAGAGATCCTCGAAAGCTTTGATATCCCTTATGAGGTCTGGCTGCCTTTACCGTGATAGCACAGCTGTTTGTTTTGGTCTGGTTTTCCACTTGCTAGCTGTGGAGAGATCATGCTCGATAAGGACATGACTGCATCGTTCTGACCGCTGCTGCCCTGGTGTTGCAGCTAACCATCGTGTCAGCTCACCGCACCCCAGAAAGAATGGTCAAGTATGCACAAACAGCACATCTCCGTGGCCGTAAAGTCATCATTGCAGGTGCTGGCGGTGCAGCACATCTTCCTGGTACTTGAACGGTTTTGGCTATGCAGACTTTCATTTGCCATGCAGCAGAGGGGTGTCATTTTTTGACCTTTCTCTCAGAGATTGTTCCTGCACACTTCTGCAGGAATGGTGGCTGCGCTGACACCACTACCAGTGATTGGAGTCCCAGTCAAGGCCTCCTCAACCGATGGCTTAGACTCCCTGTTGTCAATTGTGCAAGTAAGTAACAACAACGTGGTTGTGAGCAAGTCAGGTGCAATGTAGGTGGTTAACTGACTTGGTTTGCTTGCAGATGCCAAGGGGAGTCCCGGTGGCCACAGTGGCCATACAAAATGCAACAAATGCAGGACTGCTTGCTGTTCGGATGCTGGGTTCGCTCGATCCCAAGTTGCAGGAGCGGTGAGTCTTGTTGATCAAAAGAGCCTCCCCATAAAAAATGTCCCGTTGATGAGCTGCAACTGATGTGTGTCCACTTGGCTTCTGTAGAATGTTGAGGTATCAAGAGGAAATGAAGGACACGGTTTTGTCCAAGGCTGAGAAGTTGGAGACAGTGGGTTGGAACGCTTATCTCAGTGGCGGGAACCTGGGCTAGTGGCATGTCGGTATGGCACGAAATTTTGATTCAGTGACCAACTACCTACCTCTCTCTAGGAAACTTTTGTAGTAAAGGATAAACCATTCGAGCTGCCTATATTTTGCGAAATGAATGTGGCACAAGTGGATGTGGCTCCTGGTACGGTGAGTTCAAGTAGGTTTAATTAGTAATCAATGTACAACTCTTCACCGGTAGTTGAAGAGCTGGATTCAGTCCAAAGTGAACCTTTGCGAAAATTTGGAAATTTCATAAATTCAAGCGATTGGCCTCCACCGTAGTTACAAAAGATAAACTTAGAGAGTAGCAGCCTCTCACGCAGTGAAACTCTCAGAACATGAGAGCCATTTCTGAGCCTATATCCCTAGACCAGTCCCGAAGGCGACTGCAACTCATGCAGCACGCATCAAAAAAGCAGGAGGTGGTAAAAATATCCCACGTCTCCTGCGCACAGCCCAGTAACAGCAAAGCAAACAGTCCAACATTACTGAAGAGCAACTCAACTGCTACTGCACCCCGCAACGCGGATGTTACAACTCTTTCATCCAACCAACTTCTACGAGCAGACAGGAAAGTCAGTGCAAAACCAAAAGCCCGGATCAGTGGCAGCTGAGAGCCTATCTGAGATGCCCCCCACCGGCAGTGGGGTCATCACCACAACTAGTGACGGTCCTTGATTGACAGCTTGCTTGTTGCCGATATTTGTACCTGGGGCATCAACACCACCGGCGATCCGACTGGCAAACAAAGCAAACCTCACTCTAGCCGTCCGACCGCTTCCTAGGAGGCCCAATAGTTCGCACATTTGCGACGCCTGTTCCCACTAGGCCTTGACTTTTCACCATTTCTACAAACTGGCCCAAAGCTTCATGAAACTGCTCCAGAGCGGAAGCAGGTAGAATGATAGCAGATCTATCAGCTCCGATCACCTGAACAAGATGGAGCGTTCAGAGACTCACTCACTTATATGGCTAATGATGAATTTACGGCAACGTAAGCACAGCTTTCCACAACGTGAGCAAAGGATCACACCTCTGAAATTCGAAGGTACTGGCCACGTGCATTGCTTCCAAGATCAAAGAAGAATTTCTTCTGTTCAGCCCTGATGACCCTGGCCGCAGATGTCATACCACCGGAATCACTGCCTGGTGGCCCTGACGTGTGAATTGATTGATCCCCAATGCTGCTTGAGGCCATTGTCTGTGGATTCACACTTGGCAGAAATCCAGCACCCACAGAATCCGACAGACTTCCAAGGTGTTCTTGAGGGCTGGAAGTCTTAAATAGCACACAAATTACAAAGTCTCAATCGCAGGAAGCCAGCAACCTAGACACTCAAAGCCTTTCTGATCAATAAAAGCAACGGGGCGGAGTTCATATCAAAACCTGCAGACAACAGATAACACAAGGATTATATCCTATGCGAGTACCTGGGAGGGGAGAAAGCCGTTAGGTGGGGGATGCATAACCCGTAGAGCTTCTTGAATCTCCACGAGAACATCACGGAAGGCAGCCCAGCCCTCATCTGCTGCACTACCAGCAGGGACAATGATTGTGCTACGACTCCGCGTCACCGACGCTTCTGAAACCTGCACAATGTAGGCCAGTACATCTTTCACCCCGTACATGGTGCAAGTAAGAAATTCCGACTGCAAAGGTTTGCTATAGCAGCTAGAACATGTGACAAGCCATACCTTCAAGAAACGGCCTCTTGGATTTTCACCAACATCAAAGTAGAACACCTGCAAGTCCAGGTTGTAAACCAGGGTGACCACTCAACAAGGCAAGAATCACCTCCCAGAAACAGCAGCAGACTACTTGACACACAACAATGACCAAGCAACCACCTTTACATGATCTTCACTATCACTATATCGCAACAACACTTTCTTGCAAAGAACCTAGAAAGGTCTGACAACAGCCACTATCAAGACAATACGTAAGACGCGACATTGTTGATTTAAGAGCTAGCAAACAACTTGCAACCTGTACCACCGCCGACCGTCATTCCCCCGGTTTCACAACGGTTCTTTAAAACGTGCTTCCGTGAGCCATCAATAGGACGGTGCCAACACACCCTGACGAAATAGGGCAAACGGCTGAACACCGAAGCAGCCAACAGTCCAAGAAAAAAAGCAGTGAAACACAAGGCAGCAGTAACCGCAAGCCAAGCACGGCATTCAAGGCAACACATTTCCAGAACAAAACCTCAGGAAGTTGTTGCCACAACCGACATTCCTCCTCCTCAACTCCACACCACAATCTCATCGACGCAGGACCAATTGGCAAACTCTTTCCCGAAACCATCACACGCAGAAAGGCCTACCTTGGTATCGAGCTGCAATTCCTTGCTAGCAGGCTCAGGATCCTCGCCAGTGGCATAATAAGTGAAGAGATCTACAAACCAAACGACTCCGGCAACAGGCACGATGATGGTGGAGCGCGAGCCCGAAGTCTTCTCAGAGATCTTCAGATATCGGCCACGCGGATTTTCCTTCAAGTCGAAGTAGAAGAGCTTGTGCTCCACCTGCAGCGTCTTGCACACCAGCTCCGCATCGGCACCAGGCGCAGCGTCCATCGGATCCGCCTCACCCCGGCCCCGGCCCCCGCAATTTGCCAACCCTCCCTCCCTCCCGCACCCGCCGCAGCCCCGGCCTAGAAAGAAGCCATGCACCGATCACTCTCCCTTTCCCCGCCCCTTCGCGCGGCCACCTCCGCCCCTTCCCCGCCACTCGCATCATCTGCTCTCCATGCAAATTCCCCCGCACCCGCACCACCTCGCCTCGGCCGCAGCAGGCCCCCCCGATCCTGCTCCTCCCGCACACCGCATCCGATCCCGGCAAGCTCAAATTGGGCTGCCGGCCGATGTAATTTACCCGAGATTTTCCTCCTGCCAGTGGCATGCGCAATTACGCAGGCACGGCGCCTGCCCGCTCTCGCATTTCTTGCTTCGCGCCGATCCCGCCTTCGCGTCTCCTCCTCCTCCGTTTCTTCTCCTCACGTCTCGTCTCGTCTCGTCTCGTCTCGTCTCGTCTCGCCTTGTCTCGCCTCGGCTCTTTTCTCGTCTCTTCTTCTCTCCAGGCGCAGGCTCTCGCCTCGCTCCTCTCTCCACCACTTCTCCACGTTTTGCCCAGCCCGGACGTTTATTGCATTTGCGTCCCGCCAATGACCCCGCTTCGGTGCCGTGGCGCGCCTCCGGGGCTGCCCCGAGCCGAATCCAATGCCCGGGCCGGAATCCCGACCTTGCTGCCTGCGCCGGACCTAGTTGTGTGCGCTAGTTGAGACGCCGACGCGTGGCTAGCGGCCTTGATTTGTCGTGTCCGGGCGCCGCCTGACGTAGGCTCGGTGAGGTCGGGTAGGTCCGGGCAGAGACAGCACACGGTAGGCACGTGCGTGGGATGCAGGGCTGGTGCGCACTGCCTTCTCAGAAACCTCCTCATAATGCCTAATTCATCGTACATGAATTTTGATTTGCTCATTCATTTCGGCCTACTGATACACCGGCGTGGCCGTGGTTAATGCTGCGCGGTACGAATTCGGCGCAGCCCAGTTAATTATTGCTCCCTTTCTTGCTCAGGCCTTAGGTGTGGCATAGGATCCCTTTAGGGAGGATGGACCAGACATCCCGCACTATAAGTAAAGGCTATATTTTGTACAAATATATACACATGATGCATTAAGCGCATTGGACACTAACCTTATAGACTATAAACTTAATTCCCTGTATAATATCATAGGAAAGAAAATGAACTGCTATCTAGAACAAGGTATGGAAGAGGATTAAGCTAGCAATCTACTCAAACTAAGAGCCAACAATCCAGAAAAGGTCCATGGTTCCACTGCCTTCTCACAAACAAACGCAAGCTTGTCTCTAATCAGCAAAAAGGAGTCAACATATTGCAATCCTGTAAACACAAGAGCACTCAAGATAAGAGGATGCGATAGAATCCTGAAAAATAGCAATCCGAGTAGGCCATATGAGCCAGGTTCTCTGTACGGACTAAGTTACATTCGGCATCATGCCAATTCTTCTAGTGGTCACAATACATTTCTCAAGTACCCCATTAATTAGAAAGGAAGTGCACAGCAGCTTGTCCTAGGTGTTGATGTGCAAGGTGCAAGTTGCATTTCCCAAAGCACTGTAAGGCATCTTGCTCCAACAACTCTCATTCCTCATTTCTTCAATGTTATTCAGTTGAATCTTAGTTCATGCTCATTGTAGATGCACCTAACGACTCTTCTATACCATGCATACAAAAGGAAGTAAAACCCATGTTCATGTTCACTATAGACGAACCTAATAACTCTTAGAAACGTGCGCCAGCGAAAAACAAAGCTCTCTTGAATTCCATATCTGTATACTCGCAGTCGCTTGTGTCAAGCACAGAGCATGAGCACGCTGACGCACCACTCCAAAACTCCTCGTGTTGAGCAACAAGCAACACTTGTTTTTCTAGTTAGACTTTTATAATCTCATTTTTAAGTAAATTTTGCAAGAATTTGAACCGTTTTTAGACTAATTATCAATTTTAGAGTTTTAGAGATTATTCCAAATTTCCTACAAATAATTGAGATAAAAATAATCACGATAAAAAATTCCTACAAATCTTTCATGAAATTTGAGAAGAGTGGAATTGTTTCTATGAAATGTTGTCCCTCATATAATCCATTGTTGTCTATGCTATGCAAAGATGTAAATAACGAAAAAAAAACCAAGAAAACAATCCAACTTCCTAAGAATGTTTTAAGTTTATGCATAACATATCACCGTCATCCGGCTTTTTATTTAACATAGCCCAACTACACTACATGGCTAGCTTTAAGACATAGAAATAGAACAATCTCACTACATACCTACATATATACATAGTTAAATGGTATATAATAAGAACAACAAACACTTTATGGGTCCGACAAAACTACCGGTGACGTCGGCGGAACCGACTCTCGAATTCCATACTCGCAGCTCTTGTCGACCACCGAGCACATTGACATACCACGCCAAGCCTCCTCGTGCGGAGCGACAAGCAACAATTGTTTCTCTCGTAAATTTTGAGGTCAATTGAACGTTTTTGAGGCTAGCTTTAGTTTGGAGTTTTGGGACAAATTTTCTCAAATCCTTAATTGCCTGAAAACGTTTTCACGAATACATATTCAGGCAATCATATTGAAAGTCACACTATGTTCTAGACATATACCCTCATGGATCGATCTCCTCCTTTTCCGTTTTGACAAGAGGTGGCCTACGTCAAGCATGTGGACAAATAGGTTATGATGTCATATTGGAATAGTACAAGTAACATGACTTGCAAAAAGTAAATATCTTACCGCATAAAAGCATACTCATCATCGTTGGTCGGTACCAGCTCCTCCTTTTCAGCTTTTGACAAGAGGTCCCCTACGTCAAGCATGTGGACAAATAGGTTACGATGTCATATTGGAATAGTACAAGTAGTAACATGACTTACAAACCAAAACAAAAAAAAAATTTACCGGATAAGAGCATACTCATCGTTGGTCGGTAGCGGCACTTGCCCCCGATGCATATCAGACCATGTAGCCAAAGATACCACATTATGGATATCACGACCATATAGACTTTCGTCAAAACCGAAGCCACCCACAAATCGCGCATGGTTCCTTGCCCATGACACTTGCCAGTGTTTGATTGAGCTTGGCAAATATAGTAAAAACTCCCACATTTCAGGTGCTCGTAGCTCTCGTTATCTCCAACAAACCACTTGTCGTGCTCTAAGCCAATCTTGGAATAATCCACATTATCGCAAGGTGCAGGCAAGAATCTTTGTACAATAGACAAAACGCAATAGCACACAAAATAAGTCATAAAGAATAATTGCATGCATTTTACGCAAATTACACGACATGTTTCAAAAGCATACGGAAATTTATCATCTCGCGTCCATAATCTCGAGCAATTAAAGGTTAACATTGTCCCAAACTTTTGAAGACGTGGGACATTTTTGACGCCACCAACTAATACAGCGCCTATAGCGCTGCACAAACAGAACCCCAAGACCACAATCATCCAACTAGACGCGTGGCATCCCGCCATGGCTATCACTAATACCAAGAGGTCGACTTTGCTTAAAATTCAAGCAAGAAAGGTGTAATGCTCATACCACATCTTGCCACATATATATAGCCTCTAACAAGTTTTGGTCTTTGATGTTTTGTTTCAGAATTCGAAAGGATGGCAAGGTTTTGTTTTTTGTTTTAAATGCTGAACCACACAAGCTTTGATTAACAAGGTCTTTTTGAAGAAAATGAGATGGATTTTTTTTTTTTTTAAACTTTCCAAGACTTGGCAACTGCACATGCTGATTGCTAGTAATTAATAGGGATACGCGGGGGCAGATCTCCAGGAATCGTCCCAACTACATGTCGCGGTGAGTTTGAGGGCTGGCAGGGGGGAGAAAAGTGCACTGTTGAGAAGAGAAAATCAAGGGGCAAGAGTTTGAGTTGGTCGCCGACTTGTCCTCTTGGTTGTTGAGGACTTAGATGTTGTGGTGATGGTAGGATGACTTTCTACCTTGGACTTCTATTCCCTTGGAGGGAGGACGTCTTCAACTCGCCGTTGTGGTATGTATGGTGGATTGTGTGCACAGGTTAGATCGAACTCAAGGACGGGGGTAGAATTTCAAGGCACTCGGCAAATGTTTGCACCAAATGAAACATCAAGGCGCACGTTGGGCTATGTACTACGTACCGTACCCCGAGAGGTGCTTCGAGAGATACTGCCAAAATGACTAACTTTTGAAAAACAGTAAGGTCAATACTTATATTTCTATTTTTGAGAGTTTCAACATTCTCTGCAAATATTGTTATCAGATTTTAACATTTATTAAAATTTATACTTACTTAGAACCAAGCACGTGTACCTCCCCCAAAGAAACCCTTGTCTCCCAATCAAACCCTAGTTTCATCGAGCCTTCTTCTTTGGGAAAGCAGCCAGCAATGCCTCCAAGAATGAGCCGCGTGGGAGACCAGTGTCCCGCGAGGCCCTCCACGACCCGCTCCCCAATTCCACAACCAGCTCCCGACAAGCCTGGCCTCCCACTCGCCCTCTCGCTCACAGCAAGATTCTCACCTTTTTCTAGAGTCTGGCATGTGCACGTAGTGTTTTCTCGCTTTTTGGCAGTTTCTAGTGATCGTTTCTCGAGAGTCCGGCATTTTGAGTTATTTAATTTCCAAAAATTCAATATTTTATATTTTCAATTAATTTCTGCGCAAGCACTCTTCGTGGTACGGTAGTTAGCTCCATTGCTTCGTGCATTCCCACCTTCTTAATCCAATTAAAAGATCTCCTTTTATGCTTTTGAAGTCCAATTAATATAGATTATAACTCTGGAAGTGGTTCGAAGGTTTGAGCACTGCATACCTACATATATACATAGTTAAATGGTATATAATAAGAACAACAAACACTTTATGGGTCCGACAAAACTACCAACGGCATAGGAACAGCCTCGAATTCCATACTCGCAGCTCTTGTCGACCACCGAGCACATTGACATACCACACCAAGCCTCCTCGTGCGGAGCGACAAGCAACAATTGTTGCTCTCGTAAATTTTGCGGTCAATTGAACGTTTTTGAGGCTAGCTTTAGTTTGGAGTTTTGGGGCTTATCACAAGTTTCCTCAAATCCTTAATTGCCTGAAAACATTTTCACCAATACATATTCAGGCTATCATGTTGAAAGTCACACTATGTTCTAGACATATACCCTCATGGATCGATCTCCTCCTTTTCCGTTTTGAGAGGTGGCCTACGTCAAGCATGTGGACAAATAGGTTATGATGTCATATTGGAATAGTACAAGTAACATTACAAGTAACCCCCTTGATGAGACCATCTTCATGATGCAGCTAGAAGGCTATATCCTGGATCCCGAACTGGTATGTGAGCTGCTTAAATCCCTACTTGGGTGAAACAATCAGCATGTATATGGAACGGGCGAGTAGACAAAAAGCTTCGAGCCCTCGGTTTTGTCCCTATTGCAGCTGATTGTAGTGTCTATGTCCTGCACACAACAAATGGATTATGTATCATTGCTTTATATGTTGACGATAATTTTATCTTTGTGAGTAGCTAGGAGCTTTTAACACAAGTGAAGAAGGACTTATAACAGCATAATATTTGAAGCGGCTGAATATACATCAAGCGGCTTTTGACGTGAATATACGCGAAACGGGGTTTTCGATGGGCATTGAAATGCGTATTTGAGCATACCCTGCAAAAGAGGGCACACAATTAGGGTGTCGTAGAGAATTTTATGTCTTTTAGCGGCCCATAGTGGTAGATGAAGGGTTCGACCTACAGGTAGACCATTGTTTTCAATGGAAATGATGCCCATGTCGTTAGTGCGTGCCATTCATTAAACAATAGTAAATGAACATGGGCGACCATCTCTGTAGCAACATCGAAGGGAATGCATACGGCTATTTCTATATTCGCACTATACATCCAATCCAGACACGGTCGATGTCGTTGTGCACAACAACCGAGGGTGTGAAGACCCTAAACACGCCGTAAGTGACACACCTAGGGCCCGGCATGCCGGCGCCCAAGATTCATGGCCTTTGGCAATGACTGCTGAACGTCGGACAAAACGTCAGATTCATCGCAACCATGAAAAATATTTCGTGTCTAATAAAGCCGCTTACTTGGAAGCCTCAGTATTATTGCCATGTAGATGCAGATACAGCTACCTAAGCTTTGACTTCAACCAATCATAGACACATGTTCGAAACTGCGAGTACCCCAATCACTTTCAGAAGCCCACTGATTAGCTGTAGTTAAAATCCGCCTCCTATGGTTCCTATCGAAAAACTTGAGAAAGACAGACAACGGGTCGGAAGCTTCTGATCCCTCGTCAAAAGGGCACCACCCAATCCTCACTGGAGTGGCCGGTCAAAAGTTTCGTGTGTGGAATTCCTACGTTCGTCACTGAAACCTCGCCTAGACCATGACCAGGCAATTCAATGGGAATAGAGGACTGACCGAGTTCGTGGAGGATTTTTGCTCCAGTTTGCTGGAAATTGTGCTCCTTCCAATATGTGGGGGCTTTGGAGCATGTGAGACATCTGTTTGGGATGACGAATAAAAGTAATATAATAAATCCTCTTATTCAACGCATTCTCACTTCTTTATTATATAACACCTATACAACTTGGCCACTTGTATAGGCGCTAATTTGCTTCTCCCTATTCAGACTTCATAGCTAAAGACATTTTCACCATCTATTTCCAGCTTCTTCCCAAACTTCGCGCGTTCCGATAATTAATTACCTACAGAAACCAAAATGCTGCCGCCGCAACCAAGAGGAAGCTGTAACCTTGGATCCCAGCCCTATGCCCTGGGCTGCCGCTAACAATCTGAACAAGCAAGACACGTGACGAAGTTGCATTGCTGGGTACATGCACGGATATCTGTCCATCTTCATATCCAGTACCGTAAAAAATAGTGGGACTGCTGCCATCTTCTCCACTAATTCCAGCAATTGCATATGTGGTGTTCTTTACAGGTGGAAGGAGATCGACAAACGAAACAACTGCGGTAACAGCATTATCAAGGATACCAGATATTGTAAAATCGCAGACCTGATGGACGGCCACCAGGGCATCAAACCAATCCGTTGTTGTCCACTGCAAGACGTTCAGGGGAGCAAGCATGGAGAAGCAAGCAATAGCGGCCCCCGCAGTGCCCGTCCCAGACGAAATGGAGATATCAAGTTGGAAATTGGCAACAGAGGCGGTCAGATTGTTGGTGAAGCTTGCTCCCAGATCCACACTGGCAGCAACCAGCGAAAAAGAAGGGCGGAATACATAGCTTGGCAAGTTGACAGCATTGTCATTCAAGAGAATGTGAGCCAGGGAGAGGGGCATTCGAGATGCTCGCCGTGCAAGGCTCTCTGGTGTCGGTGTACAGCTGGAATGAACAGCGGAGAGGAGTCCGTCCACCGCATCAAAGAAACAGGGATTGTAGGGCTGTCCAGATGCTGCAGCTGCACTTAGATGGTGAGCAGCCACTACCGTGAGCTTGTCTTCAAAAATGCTGAAGGATGTATTCAAGCCCTGTGCACCTACATTGCCAGGTGCTTTGAATATCTCCCCCAGAGCACATGCAAGTGCAATAGCAATGCTGGGACCAGTCCCAGCTGTCGTTGTGTCACTCACATAGGGGGACGGATACAGCGAATCGGAGGCAGCAATCATCATCAGCATATCATTTACCAACGGAACTACGGAACTATCAGCAAAGCATTCTGCACCCTTGAATATGTACAATGAGCCAAAAACTTCCATCACATTGAGGGCCTGGAAGTATTCCCCTTGCCCTTGAAGAGTTTGGAAGCTGTTATATAAAGCATTCTCATCCTCCAAGGAAGAAAACGTTGACTCTCCATAAGCAGAGACGGTGATGGGTGGAAGCTCATACAAAGCTCCCTGTGGAGCATCACCTGCTGATATCCAACCTGCTGTGGGGTTTGCAATGTAAACTCTAAATGTCACATTCCCTGCTTTCACTGCGACATTTTCCACAAAGTTAGTGAGTGAAAGGGGCTGTACGACTGTCTCCATTCCTCCTTCAAGAAAATATCTGAACTCGTACTTGAGCGCTCCTATGCCTTGGCCTGGGGTCCAATCATAAGCAATGAGGCTGTACAGTGTCTGGCCAGCAATGTCAGATTCTGAATTTGCACTTAAAATGACAGTGCCACCGGTAGGATCACGAAGAGTGTCTATCGTTATGTTCGCACTTCCCGGGTGACCAAACTTATTAGATGCATTGCAGGAAATCATATAAGAGGCTCCTCCTAAAAGAGTATTCGCTGGAATCAGCAGATGGTGGGACACAGCAAACACAGACTGAGAACTCACCAAGTCCCTCTGATCCACGGCAGACCAGATTGACCACTTATAGTGATACAGACCATCTGAGCATGACACCTTCAGCTGCTTTGAACATTCAATACCCTGGGCAACAACAGCAGCATTCTCAATCACCGCAGTGACGGTTGACAGGTGTGATCCCGCAGTCACAAGAACCCACGCTGTCACTCCAATACGACCTGATACTAAAGGTTCTTTATCAACGCTTACAGAAAAATTGTACGTCCCATCCGCAAGGTATCCACCAGGAATTGTAATTTTCCTACCAAATCCATTCGAAGTAGATGACTCATACAGAGGGGACGCATTTACGCCCAGGTCTGGATCACAAGTCCAAGCATATCTAAACTGCAAACTTTGGCCGTTAAGATCAACAGAATAATCTGCATCATGCGCATCTACTTCCAGCGTGGCGTTTTGAGACGAGTCTACCGTGCGGTTGCCACCAATTATCGCGACTGATAAAGAAGAAGATTCAGCTGCCAGAGCAACAGCCGCCTCTGAAAAAGACATCGGGAACCCTTGCATCGAACATCTCACAGTAAAGTTGTACATATACCCAGCTTCCAACAACTCACCCCGAACACTTAGAACTCGTGCTTTCCATATGATTGAAGAGAAATCCAGGATGGGTCCGCCAGACTGTGACCACTCATATAGAAGAGAAGGCTTCTGAGCTGAAGGTAATGCTGGACTACAGCTACCGTTAGATGCTAGGATTGCCAAGGAAGGAAGAGAAGCCACTGCCTCAATTTCAAAAAGCTGGCCACGAGTACCATAAAGGATGCCATCAGCCACAGGAATGGTTAGCAGTGGAACAGGCACATGCATCGTGCGTACTGTGATTGAGCTCCTGCTGTGCACTCCGATAAAATTCATAACTGTCACAAAAAAAGTGTATTTCTGGCCAGCTTGTAGCATGTTTGCACTCAGAACAGCAGTCATCTTTGATGACGGCACCTCATTGAGCCATTGAGCAATAGCAACAAGAACGTCTTGATCTCCTGTTCCTTCTACAGAGTACTTAAATATCAAGGGTCGCCCACCAGAGCCGGATGAATCTGACGCATCCAACACAAGGGTATCACAAGGACTTATTGAAGTCGGTGCCACCAGTCTTGCCTTGGGCGCTATAGGTGCATCAGGTGGCATGAGCACCACAGAACCTGTCACAGGAAAGGAATTGGCCCCAGCACCAGAGACGGAGTTATCCAAGAGTCCAATAAAATCAGGCGACTCAGAATCTGCTGGCAAGATTGAGGCATTATGCCCCACGAAAATCAGCAATGTCCTTGGGTCTTGGAATGTGCAAGATGGATTTGTCCCTAGCTTTAGCAGCAGAGAACTGTTAAACAATCTGCTGCATCCTGTTGAACTGAATGTCCTATTTTGGGAACCCCCATCCGTGTCACTGTCGAACAAAACAATTATGTGTGCTAAACTATCTGCTAACTTGGCTGACAAAAGTTGAGGTGACGAAGCTGGTAAGATATCCACAGTGGTTTGAAACACCAGTTCTCCCCACATCAGCGACATGTTTACCGTTCCCGGCATGGTAGGCAGGAAAGACGTCGAGAAGGAATGAAGACCACATGACTGCTGGCCAGCAGCGTCCCAGGAACACGCAGACGTCACCTCTACCCAATATGGCGGGCTTGTCATTATCTGTGGACTACTGTAATTCACATTACCAAAACCGTCAAAGGCCGTGTAGTGCAGCATGACCATCTTACCAGCTGTATTACTAACTAACGGTAAAGCAGTCACCAACGAAGACGGTTCAATGGGACCCGCCAATACTGTGATCGTCTCCAACCTTGCCCAATCTGACTTCTGGAGGTTTCCTGTAATCTTCGAGGTGGCATTTGATGCCACAATGGAGTATGAGCCCACCAGAGTAAGCGTGAAAGACACTAGTATGGCCGTGCTATTCACCTGGGGTGAAATTGATGCTCGAATAGAGGTGCTCCCATCAGTTGGCTGCAGCTCAACACAGATGTCGCCCCAACCAGCTGCTCCGTCAAATGTATTCAAGTACGAGTCCTTTGGAATAAGCTCAAATCCACTTTCCACACCAGCGTAAAAAATAGGCAACTTTGATGGGAAGATTTCAAAACATGGAAAGTCAAAAGCACCAGCCTTAACGTGGAGAGAAAGGGTCCGGACAAAGGCTCCATTCACGGTGATACTCAACAAATAATCACCTGACAAGTAAGGGTAGATATGGAGCTCCGTCACCACACCAATATCATACAGTGAAATGTAGGAATTAAAGAGAGCCTTGCTGGGAAGCAATTGCAAAGCCGCTGAAAAGATGTCAGGAGAATTTAAGATATTGAAAACTTGTTTGTTACCATAGCCGTCACATGCTTGTAACAGAAGTATTGTCTCCTCACCAGCCACAAGAGCAGTACTGGGATCAAATGCATGTAGCCCATCAGAGGTGAGAATCTGCGTGTTCAGGGGGTGTGATGGGCCAGGCAACAGATTCACAACAAATCCACTGTTTTGAATAAACTGCACCCCATCAGTGACTTCAATAACATATCTCTTGCTTACGGTATCTGTGATTGTAAAACCATAAAGCCCACTGCTGGTGGGGGCCACAGATATTGGAACTCCTGAAACTGTTGCCTGAAACGTGAGAAGGGTTGGGTCAGGCGCAGGTATATCCATACCATCCTTATCTCTGACCTGCAAATTGATTGTCAAGTTCATGCCAACTGCAGCTGTGACAGCTTTGGAAGTGTGAATTGGAACTCCATACGAGTCCAAAGCTGCACAATTCTTCAGTGACCAAAATCCAGGTCGAGCCTTGACTTTGACATACCTCACGGATCCCACTTTCTGCCCACGATAAAGAACTGTGATTGCCAGATCAACCGCTGGCCTCACAGGAATGTATGTGAACATAACAGTTCCGTCTAGCAAGAAAAAGGGGGCTGGGCGAACAGGAACAACATTTATGGGGCTGAAGCTCAGGCTCCAACTTCCATGCGGATGATTCGTGATTAGATTTCCATCTGAATCCCTCATGTGGACGTAGAAGGTGGCTGGCCAATTCACAATCCCGCCAGCATCAATCCCGGGTCCAAACAAGGCAAAATTAGGGACAAAAGGAAGACCAGGGCCTACCACAACTGAATATGGTGCTGAGCTACTGAAGTTCAACAACATTTCATTTGAGATGTTCAATGAGAGGCGAATAACACCAGGATGCTGAGATAAAAATCGTACTTCGTACGAAGTCCCTGTAAACGACATGTTTGATTCAGGGTACCATGCAAATGATGGGAAGGTGCTTGACATTAGCGTTACTAACAGCAGCGAGGTATCCAACACATCTGCCATGATCGCATTCGAAAATTTGTCAAAAATCTGAATCTGAAACTTGCCCACTTCATTTGATGCATATCCACTAGAATCAAATGTAACAATAGTAGTGAATGAATCTGGTGGCCCAGGGAAAACTTGAACATAGTCACGAAAAAAAACTTGTCCCCCAAAGGATGCCTGCACTGTGTAGTTGCCACTCGTCTTGGCTGCATACATGAACAAGTAAGTCCCGTCTTCATTGTCAACAAGTGTGACAGTGGAATTTATATCATCGATAGTCACAAAGACCAGAAAATCGAGGCCACCAACCCAAAGCTGATTGTCAAAAGAATCTTTGCTCACAACAACAACACTTCCAACTGATCCAGCAACAAGGATGCGTTCTTTCAAGACGACTGCGCACTTTGAGATATCAGCAGGCCCAGGTATCACACGAAGCTTGGTGCTTAGTACAATTGACTCACCAAAGCGCACAGTGATAGTCGTACAGTTCATATTCAAGACAGTGCCTGCATGCTGACACATATAAACATATTGGTAGACCCCATTCCCAAGCGGTCCCATTGTTGCCATGTCAGATTCACTGGGTGCATATTCTACATGTTTACTAATCTCAAACCAGTCTGTCACTGTGGGTCGAATATTTCCATACTTATCAAACGAAACCAGTGTGATGCTATGCATGTCTCCAGCCATACAGCTGCTAAACGAGCTAGGTCGTACAACACAATGCTCTGCACTTACAGGCCCAGGGTTCACATGGATGTGAAAAGGAGAGTTGAGGATACTTCCCAGCCCTCTCCTGACATGTACAATTCCATAGCCAGCAAGCATCGGAGTGTAGTAAACTTCATACTCAGTTCCTGTCCACTTGGGATACACGGACGGGGGTTGCAGATAAGAGTCGCCACTGTCATTGTACATGTCCAGCACCACAGAAAAAGAATCTCCACCTGTGAAAATTCGGTTGCCAAACATGTCATATGGTTGTATTGCAAACTTTACTGGTACCCCCGCATAGATTGGAGCACCTTCCCCAACTCCATCACCTGATGCAGTACAATAAGGGGGATACACCGGTGCTGGGCCAACTATAACATTTGGAAAAGATTTATACTCTGTTGAGTTAAAAGCCACTTTAAGAGAGTAGTTGCCACTTTCTGCCACGGTATAGTTACAAGTCAAACCAGTCGGTGAGTACAGATAGCTGCAGTTAACCTGGATGGGAACATTGCTTATGCTCAAGACGACTGTCACATTTGAATTCAGAACATCCCACTCTGAACGAATAAGGTTTTGATACTCATCATAAAGCTGGACAATAAATGTAGCCTGCAATCCAGCGACTGCAGTTATTGCACCCTGACCAATTACTTGTGTGTGATCTAAGAACGGCTCACCAGGAGATGTGGGCAGAGAAATCTTCGTGTTGATGGTCTCTAGCAGATACCCATCACTCCAGAAAAACTCAAAACTGTAGACACTACCTCCAAACGGTGATTGCAGCGGAATGTAGCTGAGCACCCACTTCTGATAAGGAACTTCTTTGTCACTGACAGTGGAATCCAGTGTCAGAGGAGCGAAGGTGGACATACCATCTGGCTGAATGATTTGAGCCACAAAGAAGTCAGAAAGTTTGACGACATTGTCTTGAAAATTGTCGAATCCGTCCAGTGGCTGCACTTCAATCACCACAGCATCCTTGCCCGTCCTGTACAAAGGATGGCTGCTTACCAAAGACGCAGTTGTTTTGGCAATAATTGTTGGCCCAGACACAACCCTCAGTACATAGCCATCGCCATTTCCTCCCAAGGGCATCTTCATTGGCCCCACCAGAATGTTGAAGGAATACAACCCAGAGCTGAAAGCTACCAGCTTAAGCGTGAATGTACCATCGTTGTTGTCCTTGGATATCACATCAGCTGCCGCAACTCCAATGGTGCTGTTGACGATCACCAGGTTCACATAATTTGCAGTACCAGAAGGGCTTTCAAAAATCTCCACCCCATTTGTATCAACAAGCCTGACTGTGATAGTAGCTGCTGCACCTGCGGTTATTATTCCTCCGAGATCTCCTGAAGCCAGACAATTACGGGGACTTGGATCACCAACAGTAGGACGCACAGCCACCTGAAATGGACTGGACTGGATGGGGCTCCACATATATTGAATTGCAATAATCTGAGTCGAGACTTTTGAAGCTGTGTACGTCAGCAGGCATCGCCCATTGAAAGGAACTGCATTACGAAACGACATGCTGGGGCCTGCGATTACAGTGAAGCTTTCACATATACTCGGTGATAAATCAGAGCTCACAAAGTTGTTGTAGCTGTCACGAGCTTCAAGAAAAATGGAGCTATTAGGACACATATAGTTGTTGCAAGCCAACGCAGAACGCATGCCTGGTCCGAAAGCTACACAATTGCTGGAAAGAATGGTCCCTGGTTCCACGGTCCCATAGAATGGACTACCAAACACCTTCTCCACAAGTGACGTGGTGGAATCTCTGTAACCAAGATCTAGCATCAGCTGCCCACTTCTCAGAGGTTGGTAGAACAACCATACAAGCCCTTCTCCATCAACCGAGAAATTTTTCCCAGTGACCACCTCCTCATCTGGAAGCTCCAAGAAGCTCGCCCCAGTCCACACATGGACATGAAAGTCCGCTGTGAGATTGGCCACTAGATGAGCTGCATCATCCTGGCCCAAGTCTACAGGGTTGCCAAATTTGTCAGCAAATTGTACCAGAATAGCACTGAGCTGACCAGCTACTGTTGCATTATACCCAAGTCCCAAACCTGTTGGGTTTAACCGCCGCATGTCCACTGGTCCCGGCATCACTTGATAGTTTGTGATAGTGACCGACGGACCGCCCACGAGTGCACCATTGATGAAAATGGACACATTGTAGAAGCTGCTTTTTAGCACACTGAAGTAGATGAAAAAAGTACCGTTGTAATTGTCAACTATTAAAGGGGGAGTGGAGTAGTTCATGGTTAGACCAGCGCCCTGGAAGAATTGCTCAATCTGAAGGAAATAATTATAACTGGGAGAATCAAGCCAACCTTCCGCGGATCCATTGGACAGAAAATAATCATTGCCCTGAAGATGTGCAGTGATGCTCAAGGTTGGCTCGAATGGGCCAGCATTGCCAAATATGTCCTTTGGAATCAATGTAACCATCCACATCAAACCGTGGACATCAGACCAGCTCTCCGTCTGTTTAAGGATAGATTTTGCAACACTTACCGAACCTGGCGAGACCAGGAATCTGAAAGGGCTCCCAGCAATTTCATGTAACAGTCCGTCTTCCCCTAGCAGTCTCACTGACAGAAGATACCTTATTGGCCAGAAGGAGTCTTTATGGAGAAAGTTCGCAATGTTTGCTGAAAATGTTACATTGCATGTTCCATCTGAATTACGATCAGTCTTCATATTTACTGGCTTCACATAAGCACCCGTGCTGATGTAAGGAGGAACTCCAGGAACAGGTGCAAATGAGACATTGATGGTATCTGCAACGGATATGTCCTGTCTATTACCATACATATCCACAATGACAACCTTCAGAAGTCCCATGGTTCCTGCAGACACTCTAGCTTCTTCCAAGCTCGTGTTGAGCTTACCAGCGGTAATTGGGCCATAAAGAGCAAATGAAAGTGTACTTGAAGAAGGAGCTGGAGATGCAGTGACAATGCAGGAGCTCTCAGGTATGTTCAAACCCTGAAACCAAACCTCACTAGTATAATTACCACACTTGTAAAGAGCATATGTTGCAACAAGATGGATACCGTCAAACGAAACACTTGCATAGACAGGTGGAAAGTCATTCATCCACAATGAGACCATGAAGAGCCCTGAAAAGTCGTCCGTGCAGGTATTTCCCCACAAGTCTTGGCAATCGATGAGCATATTGCTTGTTGCTCCTGTTTGCGTTGTAAAAACAGTATCAACCGGCCTGCAGTTTAGTCCTGCTGGCTGTCCGGATTTGACAGTAATGTTTGCTGTAGAACGAAACCCAGCCCCAGTTGAGTCATACAAGTTAAAACTGATGTAGTAGATCCCTGTCTTGGTCAAGTTGTAAGTCACTTCCACAGGGTGAGTAGACGAGTTACAGTATGGTGGAGGAAATGAGCCACCACCAATACTTGCAGCACTTGCAGAACAATTCAGACCACTAGTTAATTCATTGCCAAACGCATCAACGGGGAATATGTATATAATGCCCAAGTCACCTGCTACTGTCCAATTGTTGAAAGAAATGCGGCTGTTGCTCATGATAGGAGCACCTGGGTGGAAGAGAACAATCTGATTTGCCCCAGAGATAAGTTCACCATTCAACAGCACAGAAACATTGTAGGTCCCAGCAAAATAGGAAATGATGGAGACAACAACTGAACCGTTTCCAGCAACAGATACATTGCCATGTACCTGCTCTCCAGTACTCTTGTTGGCCACAATTTCAAACTGATCAAGAGAGTAGGCATATTGTGGCCCGTATACCTGCTGATTTGCATACATGTCCAGGGAGATGATAGCACTAGCATAGAGCAATCCTACTGGATATGACAATGGAAAAGGTACCACCAGAGTACACTTAGACGCATATGTGACACCTGGAGCAATTTGAACCTGCCGGTCAACAACAGCCAGTCCGTTATAGGTGACCGTCAGATTATAACTTCCAGCTTTGAAAATGCAATAGCGAACCACGTAGTCTCCAGTCCCCACGTCCTCAAGTGTGTTATTTGAAACAGCGATAGGTGACATGCTAAGTAAAAGATGCGCTCCACCAGAAAACAGAGGAATGCCTTGGTTGTCTGCTGCCATAAGCGTAAAACTTTGTTCTTGGCCGGCATACGCACCAAACAGTCCAGGGCAGAAATATGGTGTTGAGAGATCAGAACAAAGAACAAACTGCAAGGGGTCCAGTATTCGGCTGACAGATGCATCCACAACTGGCACCACCAAGGGACTTCCATTTATATCCGTGCCAAGCCAAGAGATATAGATGGTGTAATTACCACTCACAGGTGCCTGATAGCTCATGACATATTGTCCCATCATGTAGTGGCGGTCAGTAATAGAAATATTGCTAGTGCTGCACGCGCCATTTTCACTACATATTGCTGCCCGAAAAGGCTCTCCAATGCTTCCCGGATCACTCTTCAGATTCCCAAATGCATCACATGCGTGTATGTAGAACATGGCCCATTTATTGGTTGCAGTGCCGTTGAGACCCATACCTGACAAATATGTGTTATGTACACTTAGACGCCCCGATCTCTGAGTACTCTTAATGATATAAATATGGTTCTCAGCGGTTACTGTGAGAATAACATTTCCAGAAACCTGACTACTGTAGCCAAACATGTATGCATCACCAATTAGATCAAGAAACACAGGAGATATCCAAAGGCCCCCTTCAGGCATTCCCGCATCAAAAGGCCTCACTGTTCCTGAAACTTGGAATATCAACTTATCGACATCATTCACATGCAGTCTGTTCCCATATGAATCCCTGGGAGAAATGGTAATATTTACAGTTCTATTAACAAAACCTCCGATCGTTCCAGGACCTGAAAAGGAGCACTGCTTCACATCCAAAGGGCCCGGAGAAACCAGTATCTCTTTGCTTAGTTGCTGATGGCCTACAAAGAAGCTTACCACATACACCAGTGCTTTTGTGGCCCTATACGTTACGTTGTAAAGTCCAGCAGAAAATTGGGCCACTCGTACGTCTGCATAGTCATCACCCCGGGGGGAAAAGATCCTGAGGTAGTTCTCAATCTGAATGTCTGCATCTATTGTAGGGGGATTGCCATATTCATCTGCCAGTTGCAGCACAAAAGAACTGCTAATTCCAGCTTCAGTGTTTTGCAAGCCAACAAACGAGCAGTTGTTTGGGGCTGCTTGACCTCCAAACACATGTAGGTGATAGCCGCCAAGGAGAGAGGATCCATTGACAGAGACATTCACCTGCAAAATTCAGAACTGTTTACAGAATATTTTTGCAAACAGACTTCGCAATCATATTGCCAGCCATATGTACTGGGGACCAGCATGTGCGTACACCAACTACTAACATTTTCAGGCCCAAGGTCTGATCGGAGCTCAGCAATGTAACAGTTCTTTATGACATCATAGGTTGGAAACGTTTAGCTGCATTATGGGCCACAGTACATTAATGGGATAGAAGCCCTCACTACCTGGTAGTTGTCAGCTTTGAAAATTCCGGTGACGACAGCTTCAAAATGTTCACCAATTGTGGACACAGCAGGATAGGTGAAACTAGACGGATCCTTAGAAACAATGATTGCCACCTGCAGGTTCCTAGATACAGTATTATTGTATGCATCTTTGAGGTAGACCTTCATCAGTGTGGAGCTACCCACTGTGAAGTTACTGAAGTTGTCCAAAAATGAAGTATGTGCAGACGGCACACTGGGGTTCACAACCAATGTGAACCCTGAACCCCGAAGAGAGTTAAGAACAGAGGAACCAAAGAAGGCAAAGACTGTAAAGTTCCCCGCCAAAGTTGCATTGAACGTGGCTAAGTACTTTCCAGGTACAGGATAGCCTAAGTTGTCAAGAAAGGCTGAAATATTTCCAAATATGGGTGGCAATAAGCTGTAGAGACCCACAATTAGATTAAGTGAGTCAGGGCCACCTTTAAAGGTGCTCGAAGCGGGATTTCCATACTCGTCTACAAGGAATGCTTGATATGCTATCGACTGTCCGGCAGTAATTCCAGCATACTTCACAGAAAGTGTTGATTTCAAACCGACAGCCATCCCAGGAAGAACTTCCACTGTAAAAGGTGAATTTGGCAAAGGCTCATCGAATAGAGTGACATAAACAGAGTAATTTCCTGGGACTGTGATGTTCATACTAAAGCTACAACCCACAGTGACCCGAAAATCTGTGCAAGTGAAGACAGATGCATTCATGAGTAAATCTCCCGAAGGGGCAACTTGGATTGTAAAATTGTTGATGACTTCATAATCAGGATCTGTACTGACTAGGGAATAGAGATGCTCCCCCACAATCACTCTGCTAGAATTGTCCCAGGCATCAGTTTCAAAAGCAAATTTCTTCACAGCAGTGGCAGCATCAATAGTAGTATTGAACCAGAACTCCCCTGCGTATATTGCTGTTCCAGAGATGGTCACGGACACGAAGTACAATTGCACTCTGATAGGCACAAACTGCACAGTATATATTCCTTGCCCTTGTGGAATTATTTTATAGGTAAGGGGATCCTCCCCATCCGTATACGAAGAGATGTTGACCTGAAATGGACATGGATCATAGATTACAGTATCCACAATCCCATGTGAGTCCTCAGCTGTTATGTTGAAGCTTGCTATCTCACCTACAGTGTATGTATCAGAATAACCACTTGCAAAGCTGTGGGAAGCAGCAAGTGCTCCTCCGACATTAAACATATACACATCACGACTGATAGGACTGCAAGTATCATCGGAGACACAGCTCAGTATATTGAATGAGTAAGCTCCAAACAGGCTCACATCCACCGATATAACATAAACCCCGGGAGTGTAGCTACTAGGCTGTGCCGAAAACGTAACATTCGTCGGGCTCACTCTAGCCACCAGCTTCGCTCCGGACAATGGCATGCCATCCGTCAGGTTTACAGCAAAAATAGTCACACTTGCTCCGGATCCTGTGTCCCGAACGTAAACCGCGTACGACGCCCAGGGATCGGCAAATTGAAGCGAGTGCTCCAAGCGTTCTTCACCTCGTAGATCCACGTCAACAGGAGAGCCTATGAAATGCATCGCACAACATCTGAGCTAAACCGCTCTCTCTCAAAACAAAATCCGCCACAGCAAGCGGTGACAACAGTACTACTAACCATTGCTCACTGACAAGAAGACCAACGCTAGCAACATCACATAGCTCAGACTCGTGCTGCCAGCAAGTACCCTTCTCCGGAGCTCCTGCACAGCACACAAAAGTCTAGCAAACTCAATTTCGCGTCCCGCAAAGGAGAACAACACCACACGGTCAGCAGCAGAAAAAAATCAGGAACGGAAGGCACCATTTCAAAAGAATCGAATTCGAAGCTCCTGCGATGACAAGACTTGCTCACAGCAGTGCGCTCGGGGATCTAGCCCCCCGTATCCACCACTGCGTAGGTCATCATCCCTGCGGATCCCGACTGTGTCCAAGACATCGAGAGGCAGTCATAGCCATAATGCGGTAGCAGGCCTGTCTCTGGGACAGGGTCCATGCATGGTAGCGCCAGCACCGGGCCAAGATCGAGCCTGTGGCTGCGCGCAGGCACCGGAACTGCTCTTGCGAGCTTCCAGTACTTCAACGTGCGCACCAAATTGTGCTTTCAAGACCCGCATTTCTTGCACAGCTTGGATGCTGCGATGAGCACAAGTGGAGCACAGAATGGACGCTCCTGATCCAAAATTTTGCGCAATCCGCAAGCCTGCAGAACACAAGTCGGCGCTGGTCCTCGCGCGGCGAAGAGGCGCGCCATCCACCGGCCCCGGCATGACGAGCAGATTTCATATCTCAACACACGGGACAAATGCCGGCAAAATTGCCGTGTCCGCTGGTCGCCGCAGCAGCAGCGCTCCCGTCCCAGTGATCTCGAGAAGTGCGTCAGGCAGCGCTAGACCGGCCGCTTGACGGGGCTTTATGACGACTTTAGTATTAAACCCCGCTTATAGAGAAAACGCCGGTGACATGTTACATGTAGAAGCTGTCGTAGTATACGTAGGTACATTTTTGTAAACTCAGGACAGTACCTCCTGTTATTACATGAACACCCGACACCTGTGTATGTAACCCCAGACGAGTCCTGAAGAAGTCACGGGCCAGGACCACAGCACTGGCTGCTTCGATGTTGATCTGATCTGACGAGACCAGCACAGCGCGCAAATGTCGGCATCTCCAGCCAAGCCAGAGCCAGCAAAGCAGCTTCTTCCTTTCCTTCAGCGGGCGGATGAGCTTCACAAGCATGATCTCCTGGTGGCCTACTACTGTGAGTTGAATCCAGTCTCTGCGGCCCGGGATTTGTCTTCGTTGGGTTCGTCTCATCTTTCCCTGCGCTTTGCATGCGTGTGATGGTGTTGGGCAGGTCGGCTGTATGCCATGGAGCTTGGGCTGAAGATTCCAGTGAAAGAACGAACCAAGGCAACTAATAAGTTGCTGGAGTCTCTGATGAACCAGCTGGAGAAGGTAGGAGATATTGGTCGGGGGGAGTTGTGGGTGTTTTGTGTGCTGGAAAAGGGGAATTGGATATGGGTGTAATTCGGGCGGTTGTGCAGGACAAGAAGGTGGTGAAAGTGAGCCCCGAGGACAACCTGTACATGGAGGGATTTGCCCTTAGCGTTTTCTCCAAGGCGGACAAGCAAGACAGAGCTGGTCGTGCTGACTTGTAGGTACCGCCGTGTAGAGTGGATTTCTGGTGAATCTGTGAACCTTGATAAAAGCTTGGGCTTGCTGGATATGAGGTGTTTGTGGCAGACTGTTACATGGTTGGAGTTGTGTTCAGGAATACAGCGAAGACGTTCTATGCAGCCAGTATCTTCTTTGATGTGCTTCATCAGTTTGGTGACCTCCAGCCTGATGTAAGTTCTTGGCGGGGCCATGGCTGGTTTGTGTAGGGCAGTCAAGACTGTCTGTGGTCATTGGTTGTGTGCTTTCGTGACTGGTTTGTTGGCAGTCGAGCTGAATGATTGCATGCCTGAGAGCTGCAGATTGAACAGAAGGCCAAGTACTCGGTTTGGAAGGCTGCCGATATCAGGAAGGCAGTAAGTGAGGGGCGGAAACCGACACCAGGTCCTCCAGGGGGAGACTTGGATCAATCTCAAAGTCCTCAACAAGTGAGTCCTCAACAAGGGCTCTCCTCTGGTGACCGATATTTAAGCCCTCAAGCCTCCCACGATTTCCAGCAGCACTTGCACCAAGAGAGCCCAGATTCAGGGTATCCTGCTTCTGGTCAAGGTTATGCAACGTCTCCTGCAGCAAGTCCAGGCACTGGTTATGCCCCAGCTGCAGCAGCAGCTCATGATGCAGGAGCAGCAGGGAGTGAATCACAATGGTATCCGAATCGTCATCCATCAGATGCCGTGGGAGGTCAAGGTCACAATCCTAGCCATCTCCATGTGCCGTATCCTTCGTTTGATCAGCCTCAACCACCTCCGGCACACATGCCCTTCCCTGTTTCACCACCCCAGGATCCTTCTTACCACCCTAGCCCGGATCCATTACCCCCCCCCTACACTCCTAGACAGGATCTCCACCCTAGAAATGATCTCCACCCACCCAATGCTCCCATCTTCGGATCTGCTCCCCCGCAGCCTTACAGTGGTGGATACTACGAACGTCCACACCATGAGCGGGCTGCATCTGCACCTCCCTTTGATGAAGTCCCCTACTCGGCAATGCAAGGAAATTCTGATGGCACCTATCAGCCACCACCAGAAAAGGTTGCAGAGGCTCACAAGGCCTCAAGGTATGCTGTGAGTGCCCTGGCATTTGATGATGTTCCCACAGCTCTGTCTTACCTGAGGAGATCCCTTGAGTTGCTGACATCTCCGTCTGCCACCATTTAGTAGGTGTAGGAACCAACCTGTCTGTCTTCCTGGGTTTGGAGATCATGCATTGCCGAAATCTTCGAGCAAACAAAGGAATGGTGGATGGCAATAGCAGATAGCTATCAATTGAGTGTTGTGGAGTTTAGTAGAAAACTGCATTGGTGTAATTGTAGTGTCGGCCAACAACAGACTTGCCAGATCTTTCTGTACAAAGGTGTGAATGCTCCTCATCAATCAACCTGTCCATTATCTCGGTCTGTTCATCAGTATCATTATGGGAAGCAGTACTGAAGCACAAAGAAAGCTGGGGACGGGCATGTCACGTTCTACAGACGACGTCTGGTGTGGCCCGAATTCATTGCCCTTCAGAGGGATGAGTGACTTGGTGTAATTGTAGTGGGCCCCCGATCATGGAGGCTAGCAGGACTGTGTAGGCTTGGGAACAGGACACTTGTCAATTCATTGCGTCACAGGCTGTGTGTGCCTGCCTACAGGCTGCAGGGTCCATTGAACGTACTAGGTTGTTTTGTTAGGAGATTACGATTGTCAATCAAGCTTGCTTGTTTGAGTTTATTTTTCTTAAAACGCTTAACTTGTTCTGAGTTCGAGTTTACATACGTTTTAACGTGGGGACTCGATGAGAAACATCAGCACCCACATTTCCCCATTCCGATAGCAGCAAACGCGTCGTGGAATGGCCGTCGGGGAATGCTTGGCATGTGACCCCTCTTTTTCTTCTTACCGCAGGGGCGGCAGCAGCGGCGTCGGCCGCAGCGGCGGCAGCGGAGCCGTCGTCGTCGTCGGCGGCGGCGGCCTGTGCAAAGAATAAGCTTTGATATCGCATTAGATCTCGCAAGGCCGGTTGTTAGCGCGAGTGCACCACTGATTGTGGATTGTTCATGGAGTGGTTCACATGTGCAAGGGTTTCATGCTAGAAGAAGGAAGGGCGGTGATGTCTAACCTAAAGCACGCACAATTGGATGAAGGCCAAGGCTGTTGCATACTGGGGAAGGGAAGGTTGCGCACCAAGCAACAAACAGGGAAGATCGGGTGGATTTCTTGGTGATGAACAGATGGCAACAGATGCTAGGGTTTCAGAGAAGTTCCAAGCAACAGAACAGTGAAGATCGGGTGGATTTCTAAGTGCTGAGGAAATGGCAACAGATACTGAGGGCTTCAGAGCATGTCCAAGCAACAAACAGCGAAGATTGGATGGATATGTAGGTGATGCAGAGACTGCAACGGATACCTAGGCTTTGAGAGACGTGCGCATGCATGCATGATGCATGCACGCCATGGCGGAGGCGGGTAAGATGCACATACGGCGTTTAAGTCCTCTGCGCATCTTCAGGGCGTGGCGGTGGCGAGGTGTTGCGTGGTGCACGTGACGTCGACGACTACGCTTGTGTTTGTGTTTGTGCTCGCGCGCGTGTGAGTGGCCTTCTCTGACGTCGACATGGTGTTTGGAAGGCTGCCAAAGGAACTTCAGGCCACCGAGCTTCGGTAACTTGCCAGATTGCCGACCTCGGCGCCGGCGCCGGATCTTGTGCTTGTGCTTAACCATGAAGCACTGCTGGAGAATTCAGGGTTGCAAATCTGGTGTCGCTGGTCTTGTGCATCCCGCGAAGGTGCCGGTTCGCGGAAAGCTATTCAGGTTCGCGCTGTGTGAAAAGGGTCTTGGTACTTCGGGCTCGCATTACTGCAGAGAGACGCCCCTCCCTCCTGCAGCCGTTATATGTAACTGTCCATTCCCCCTTCGCTTCGATTCGACATTCAGCTGCTTTCCAGCTGTAGTCCTGGACGAATTGGATGGATGTACATGTTTGAGCGGGATTCTCGTAAGCAAGGCAGATGACTTCGTGTGCCTAATATCACGAGCGATCTAATCTGGTTTACGACTCCTCACACTATTCGGCAAACTGGACAAGGTTCACAAGGGTGAATTTTATGAGTATTTTCAAGTTTAAGATCTTCTTATCATTTATTTAAACTGTATATCTAAGATAGATTAAAGTTAAGAAAACCTCAATTGATGGGTGTTAATAAGATGGAATGATTTTATTTAAATATTTTTACTGTTATAACATCAAGTTTGCTTTAAACATTCTCTCAAGTAATAGTATCTCGAATATGTTCTTATTGATCGAATCTTAGAGGATAAGTTATATATATGGTTATGTTTTTTAGAAAAATTTATATAATTATTATGGTAATCTCAGTTGTATAATTGCAGAAAATGTTCTGAAGATTGGTGGATCTATGAAGGTGATTTCTCTTTCAACATTGAAGAAGATTCTTCTACCCAAGTGGAATTAATTACGAGTAATGTTTGTGGTGTTAACTCTTTACAAAAATCTTTTCGGCTGAGAGTGACAGCGTGTAATTCAAAGAACAACAGGAGTGAGTTGTCTTGAAGATCTTTTTGTATGTGATTATTGATTGCACAATTTGGACCACGGTAACACTTGGTCCTGGCTATCTGATGTAAGGATCTTGCCCTTATGGGTGCGCTTACGGGGCAGATCCTATCATCAATAAAGATGCCTAATTTTTTTTGCGGGAGGGAAATTTCCCTCCCTCGTGTGGTGTGGTATGTTGTCTTGCAATAGTCCTTCAAAAATTATCAACGTAGTGATTTGCATTTAATAGCAATACCGTTCTGACTTAGCACATATGCTCTCACTTACCACATATGTTGCATACAAGCAGATTCCATGTAGGTATATTATCTTAATAGAATCTTCTTTCAATTTGTTTTATCTATTTCTTGATTAGGTGTGAGTCTTTATTGTTTAAAAGGGAGAGGGAAAAAGTAATCTTAGTTTCGTCATGTGAGCCTACTAATCTCTCTATGCAGTTTCAAAACCTTGTATGAAGGATAGGAAATCCAATAGTAGTTGGATTGCATGCCAGACATTTTTTAGACCCAAATCCTTTGATCAAGATTGTACTTGTTGGATTATGTGTTTTTTACACAAAGTCTCTCAAACTCTAGAATATAGACATGAGGATTAACAAAACGAAGATCGGACCATTGTTTCAAGATGTTCCAATCGAAAAGTGGAGGTATGAAATATCCCTTAAGCAACTTTCGCACATCTCTACATAATCCATATAATATTTCCAAAAAATTACACACCCCTAATTTTTCCAACTCTCTAACCATAGTGGCCGAAGGGGGGGGGAGGGGGGAGTGCGTACATCAACTAAATTTCAAAACTTACGTTGTACAACGAATAAGTTTTACATATTGCTACAATGTGAGTAGAATAAGTTTTACATATTGCTACAATGTGAGTATGATATTGGCAGAGTTTTAATAGGCTTAGAATAGGCACACATATTTACTCCTATGGAGGATAGTACTGAATATGTAACCTTTGCTGCTATTATCAATGATATATTTCGTAGTGTTGTTTCTCTATTAATGCATAATGTTCCAAAAATATTTTCCTCAATATATTTTGTTCATCTTTCAAGTAGTGAATCTAAATATACTTTTGCAATAGTTTATTAAACTACAAAAAAAACACTTCTTTTATTTTTTTCAGAATTAAGAAGACATCAACATTTATTATGTGAGTTAAAGTAAGAATATTACATCTGACTCTTCTTTCAAAAATTATTTGAAGTATATTTGTAAATAAATATTAAGTTCTATGTGTTAGAAATAAGATAATTTTTCTAATGATATACATAAGATATGCCTATAAGATGTGATTAAACCATATTTTTGTACCTTCCTTCAGGAAATAATGAATATTTAATCACAGGAATTTTCTATAATATTTTTTAATAAGCGAATTATTCTTTTCTAGAATCGTGTGTAGATTTTGTATTCTCAATCTTCCCCTAATTTGGAAGGCACACCAAACAAAGTACAAATTGATCACATTTCGAAATGCAAAACAACATCAAGTATGACACCAAACCTTAATTACCAAAGATATACTTCACAAAATAACAAATACTCATAAAATATTTAGAAAGGAATACCAAACAAAGCGCAAATGGATCTAGTTTGAAATTCTGAGCAACATCGAGTACGACCCCTATTCCATGCAAAGTAAATATCTAGGTAGATGGCATTCACAATTGATATTTAAATATTTTTCTCAAACAATGCAAAGATGCTCATACTTGGGAACATGGGCACCTGCGAGCTCTGAGGGAGAAGTCCCAAACCATGCAAAGATTCTCGTGTTCGGGGACATGGTATCATTGCTAAGATGGCCTTGAAAATTAGTGACCGAGCATGGAGTTGGATTCTTTTCTTAAAAAGACATGGGTTTATAGACATCAATTTTAATTTAATATGTATAATCAATTAGTTTTATTTATGTAGAAATATAAATATTTATTTTATATATACTCTATCAAGATGTTACCTATCTATTCTCTTGCACACTTCAATCTTCTTGCCCATTCAATCCCCCTCATCATGACATCATAGTCACTATAGGTGACTTTGACATGGAGCTTAGCTTCATATGTCTTATATCTTTTGCCACTTCAAGCCAAAAACATACAAACTACATAGGTAACTTTATTTGTCTTTTTGGATGATGAGCCACACAAAGACTGAGACACATCATCAAACAAAATAGGGGTCAAGAATTTAGAATTGGAGTAACCTCGAAGGGCACTTACAAATGGCGGCTGCGTACGCTGCAGAGACGAGGCCATGATGTTTATAGCTAAGAGATAGGCAGCACCTCAGACATGATGTTTATAGTTGGGAGGTGGGCAATACCCAGGCATGATGTTTATAGCTCAAGGATGGGCAGCACCCCATCCAAGTACTGATCCATTCGAAGATGAGGGCCTGGTGTTTATAGCCAGGAGATGAGGAGCACCCTATCTAGATACCGATCCCCATCTAAGTACCGATCCTAACTAATCGATGATTAGTGTTAATTAAACATGGTTAGCGATTGCTAAGTGGATAAGCACAAGTAATATGCTTTAGCATATTCCTGCATATTGTAGTGTAAGTAATTGCTTGCACTGCAATATTCACACCATAGTCAGCTGCCGTCATGAGCCGGCTTGGAAAGGGTCAGCAATTCATCACACAACATACTACATACACAACACACCGCGTCTATTGCCTTCAGACCCAAACCAGCAACAGCTTGTTGTACAAGATAAAGCTCAACCTCTTCAAGGCGGGCTCGGCATCGCGTTGTCCTTGTCTTCCGTTACAATCGTTTTCCTCGTCATGCTACTTGCCGCCCACACGCTTGTGGCTATGACCTATTTTCATATCGTCCACATGCGCGCAGGTACAATGCCAAGACGCCAATTGCACAAATACCTAATTAAGAAATAAGAAAGCAATAGATTAATGATAAGTAACCTAGTTCTGCGACGACTCATGACAAAGGTCCTCAGTGGTATGTAAGCCATTCAATCTCCAAATTGAGCTTCGAAAATAGAAGTGTGTAAGGGTATGACTGTCATGCCATAGCTCCTGCACGTCGGTAATTGTTGGCTGTCGCAGGTGAGCATATACATAGCCTACTGTTATAGGCATGACTGTTTAGGTAGTCAACAGATTGTTATGGATCAACGAATGTAGCTTATTCATAATTAGGGTTAGGAAACATGACAGGTCTGCGATTGCTGCACTCAGTCATGGACGTGGGAGCGAGAGCAAGGCGAGAAGTCATGATGTGGTTCTGCATGCACGGGACCTTGCAGCTGAAGATTAAAAGTGCAGGAGAACAAGGTAATAACGGTTGTTAGAGTCTTCTTTACACAAGCAGCCGGCTATGGTAGCCGCAACGTATTCTACCAACTTTTGAGAGAATTTGAATTTCCTGTTGTGTCTGGAGGGAACGCCTGAAGGTGACTACTGGTGCTGCTTGTTGTGACGATGAATTGCCAAACCCAATCGAGGTCCAGCTGAGGAATGCATTACAAAGAATTACGTTGTGATTTCGCTGTGTTTCGACCTTCTTTGACGTAGACTTGCTTTTCCCTTCTTTCTTCAGGCCCTCTTGAGATAGCAACATTGAGCTCCGTTTTATGTGAGAATTGTTTGCAAACTGGTTGTAGTATGTTGTTTACCGATCATGGGAGTATTTTGCTGAATAACATGTTGTAGACGTGTGGGTTCTGGCCCGCTGGTTTTTTTCCACGACGTGACATCATAGTAGAGTAGGGTATAGATGATTTTGGACATGGAATTTAGTAATTTTGTTTTATTATGATCTTTGATATCTCTCTATGATATCTTATGATACATGGACTCACCCTATCTCTCTTCTCTCAATAAAGTTGCATACAATATTGTGTGGTGAGAAGTAAACTGGCTAGGTGATGAAATGATAGGTATATGGAACTTCTCGCCTATAATGAATTATAAATTCCTTTTAAACTAAGAGTACCCATATCATCCTAAAAGAAAAAAGAAAAGTCTACAGCGGAAGAAGATGCTTTTGTTTCTATTCGATTTCATGCATGGGTGAAGAGGAATAACATCCTGAAGTCGGGTGTCGTCGTCATCAACTCGTATTCCCTCGTTTCGGTCCAGAAAGTGCAGTAGCTTTTTGGTGTGTCTTCGCAGGGTCGCCCGATTGCGTTAGTCCGCCTCCACCCGAAGCCTTCTACTCTCCTCGAGCTTCTTACTCCTACGGGTTGAAGCTGTGTGATTCTCTGCTCTCCGCTGGAGTATGTTGGTGGCTATCTTTTGGTTGTGCTAGACAGTCCGAACCCTCTTTTTCTTCTCGGTGCTTGTGAGTTGAGCCTCTACGTCAATCTTTAGACAGTCTGCCTGCCATTCTTTTGTGATGAGTGTCTGGTAGCAGCGGCAGACATGGAAAGCAGTACACCGTTTCCAAGGTTGCAGAAAAACCCGCAGGTGAACCACAAACCCGACAGCTATGCCGACTTGGAAGATTTGGAATACCCCGGCGCTCTGTACAGCGCTATGGAGCTTTATCTCCCTCCCAACATGCTGAATGCGCCAAGAAATAGGAAAATTCTCTTCATGGAGAAGATTCTGGCAAAATATCGTCCTAATGCCGATCGGGCTCGGGTAAGCAGGGGAGTTGCTCGGTAGGGGACTTTTGTTCTTAATGCAGGGAAATTGGAAGTAGTCCGACAGGTGGATCGCAGAGATGCTTAAAATTGGGTGCCTGCTTGATGCTCTCTGACTGTTATCCAGGATGCTGCGGCTGCTGAGCGTCCACAGAGGATGTGAAGTCACTCATTATGTATGTTATGAACGTGCAGAGACATCGAGAGTATCGTGAGAGAATCAGTCACTGCTACCAGGTAAGTGTGCATCTAGCAGCTCAGTAAGTTTCCATCCTGCAACCAGCTTCATAAGTGTATGCCGTACTCAGGTTTTCGATTTACTGTCTGAGCAATCAGTCTGGTGCTGCAGCCTTTGCACGAAGAGCTCTACTCTCTGGATCCAGACCGCTTCTTTGTCCGATCCTTTCTGGATGCTGTTAAGGAGGGTACTCGGGAGTCCATACAAAGTATACTAACCGAGCATTCACCAGGAATTTTCACCTTTGACATGCTTGAGCCTACTTTCTGCTCCATGATGCTAGACGAAGTAAGCACGTGGTCCCTGCTTCTTGGTGCTATGCGACTGGCCGTGTGTCATCATGGTTGGTTCCTCATTGCTGCCAGTCTTGCAGGTTGAACACTTTGAAAACTGGGCTACAGAGGCTAAGGTTAAAGTCATGAGACCAAATACAATGAATAACTATGGTGCTGTTCTAGATGACATTGGTATGGAAAGCATGTTGGACCAGCTCATGCTTGATTTCATCAGACCCATCGCTCAAGGTAACCCGGAACACCTTGTGAATCCTTTCGGCCTTACACATAAGATTGTGCACTTTCTTGCTGACTAAGGGGAGTCTGATCTGTTCAATGCAGAGCTCTTTCCAGATGTGGGCGGGTCATCGCTTGATGCTCATCATGGTTTTGTAGTAGAATATAGTATGGATAGAGATCTGGAGCTCGGTAAGTCTTCGATCTCTGGTAGTACCTTGCCGCAAACTGAATATTGCCCTTGGAAGCCATCCAATCAGCTGTACCTGCGTGTGCCTTGTGTTTGCATAACATTGTGCCATGTAGTTGTAGTATAGATGCTGAATGTGTTTGTGGTATGGTCACGCCTTGAATTCGGTCTGCTGTACCAGGTTTCCATGTCGACGACTCAGAGGTCACCTTGAATGTGTGTCTGGGCAAGGAGTTTGAAGGGGGCGAGCTTTTTTTCAGGGGTGTTCGCTGTGAGAAGCATGTAAATGGGGAAGCTCGACCACAGGTTTGCCAGCCGCACTTACGCTTCAAATCAGCTTGATGGTGGTTGGAAAATTTGGTGCTACTTGTTTGTTGCAATGCACATCATGCTGGAAGAATGGGGCGATCACTGATGCAAGGTAGTTTATGACAGGAGGTGTTGGAGTATTCTCATGTACCAGGCCGTGCCATTCTTCATGCTGGACGGCACCGTCATGGTGCGAAAGCCATCACATCCGGACATCGCTCAAACTTGATTATCTGGTGTCGGAGGTTTGTGTCTGTCAGTAATTGCTATTCAGGGGAGGTCTCCTCTTACTTACACTCAAGTGTACTTCTCCATAGAAGTCACATTTTTTGATTCATTTTCCACTTGCAGCTCGGAATTCAGGGAACTAAAGAAGTATCAACTCGACCTGTCGACCTGGTGTGGAGAGTGTTTAATGCGGAAAAAGGAGAGACGTCGCCGGTTATCCATAGCAAAGCGACAGCTTGCTTCCTAACCTTTGGGTGCTAGGTGGTTGGTCTAATTTTGGGCGCTAGGTAGTTGGTTGGTAGTTTAACTTCATTTGTAACATGAACATATGGATTCCTCGTGAACCTCATCCAGATTCTTTTGCACGTTTTTCTTGTCACCTGCAAAAGGCTGCAATGCCATGCCATCAGAAACATACTAACGACAAGTCGGACCCGGAATGCATTACGGGAGTGACTCGCGTCCTCGAACTTATAATTCTGGTCTTAGGGAGTACAATTTCTGTTCCTAACTGAAGTTAGTCAAAATCGTGCTGGGTTGGGCTCCACGCTTCGACAATGCTAGTGCAGGTGACATGAGGTGTATCAAGACAATATGAAAGAAACCGAATCATACCCAGAGAGATCTCAATAACATGCTAACCAGGAGATGCCTGAGCTCCTTCCCTTAAGATATCTGTTTCACCCCCAATAAAGTCACCCTCGTTGGGCACTCCAGCACCGTGTGCGACAACATGCATTCCGTCGTCTAACCTCACGTCGCCCAAGCTGGACTTCCCGTGAAAAGGGCTACTCTCACCTCCGTTGGACTTGCAACTTCTATCCAACGCTGTGGGGTCCTCTGCAAATTCTCCACTCCCCTCTTCCCCGCACCTGTCACTATTCACTGACGCTGATACTCCAGCTGGCTGACAATTGGATCCGTCATTGACATCCGAGAGCAAGGCATCATTGGTACCAGGGCTCTTCCTGCAGGCGTTGTCAGTGTCCCGCTCATCAAAAGCTTGCGACACGCTGTCATCATTCCTGAGAGCAGCTTCAGACTTCTCCGCTTGATCTTCCGCTTCAGCTTTCCCAGCTTGATCTTGAGCTTCCTCGGGCTTCTGCCTTTTCATCCAAGCATCGTCACCATCACCATCACGACTGCGCTTAGGACTTTGCCCACCTTCTCGGGGCCAGGGTGCATTCTCAATGGTAGTTGCCATGGAAACTTTGTTCTCTGTCCGCTTAGAAGGATGGCCCTTCATGTGATTGTTGTTTGGCAGCACAGGAGTATCCTCTTCCTCATCTTCATAATCCACGAGTCCGAAGGAATTTCCCCTGGATTTTCAGAAGGCTGCACTTAAGACCATGCTCCACACAACCTCAGCTTGCCAAGAACAGCTACACAAAAATCAAGAGACCAGATTACCTTAAGATTACAGCGGCTAGGGCGTTGCCATTTACAACCACTGCTGGAGCCAATGCTGGGGAAGGGAATGAAGGAGTAGCTCCTTTTGCAGACACAGCTTCTTCCTCATCATCGCTGCACCAGATGAACCAAGTATGGTAAACAAACTTGATTGCCATAGATTTTGTAAAAATCTAACTGGTTCATCTTGATTGTATTACCTATCTTCATTGAAATAGTCCTCCTCATCCTTGTCAAGTGCTCTCTCATCTTTCCGATGTCTTGCATCTACCACAGAATCGTCATCGTTGCGAGTTCGAGGCTGTGCAGAATCTGTGCCGTCTCTGGCTGCCTGTGCATCTCTTGAACCAGGTCGCGAGCCCTCCATCAACTGCCAGTCCATCCACAAGTGAGTGAGTGCAATTTACTAGATCTACCTGGGAAGCTGCTTCCATAACATGAACATCAAAAGTACATGAACCCAGATTACCTGCTCATACTTCAATTTGAGAGCTTTATATGTATGAACATACTCAATTTTCTCAAGCTTGTCACCAAAAGTTTCAACAAAATGTACTATCAAATTATTGATGTTCTCCTGCAAGGGTTCGGAGGCATGAGGAAACCAGGTTATCAGACCAAACCAAAAAGACCAAAGCTTCAAACGGTACCTTCCGGATGAAGTCTATAAGCTCTAACACAGCTGAGTTTAACAGGTTATAGCGCCTCCCATTTGCCAAAAAAGCCTGAATTACAGGCTCAAACAAATTGTTCTTTACAAGGTAGCGGGAATAGAAATCCTCCTGCATCAAAGAAAAAGATATGTAAACCCAAACATCTTAGGAATTTCCAGAACATTACAAGACAAGTCTTGACAGAAGAAGTAAGACCTTCAGCCCCACACAGGTCCGGATAAACCGCACTGCAGCCACAACAAGATACTTCTCCTTACAACGGGTGAGCCGCAGAATTTTTTCAACAACATTATTACGCATTACATAGTACCTGCAAAAGCACAGCCATAGCAAAAGATAAAAGGTGAGTTGTGCACACGACAGCATAGCCCTGAAGAACCAAATCACATTGGAACAATCAAAAGGCTGATGACTCGAGTCATTACTTTATCTTGAAGCCATGGTGCTGTACACAGAAGCACAGAAGCTCACAAATGTTAGCCAAGGTCTCTGGCGTGACAGGACCCAGTTTTCCAGCCACAGCAAAGGTTGAAAGTTGCTTGGCCTTCTCTCTGTTTCCTTTATGCAAACATCCTGCTGTCAGAGCCTCAAGAAGCTGGTCCATGTATTTTTCATAAAACACGTTTCTCACATCGAGGAAGGTGTCTCTTTCTGCCTGCTGCTGCAATTTCACCAAAAGAAGACCTTTCAGTGAATTGGTCCATGCAACCCACAGGATTGCAAGATACTAAGAAGCGTCTGCCGGAATTCACACATTCATAACATCCATCAAATATTGAGAAAGCGAAGAAAAAACCAATGATGCTGTATAAGACAGGGAGCCCATACTGATTCCTTAGTCTCAGAGTCCAACAGCATGCGCATCACTTCAAGAAGTTGGGCTTGAAGGCCACCTTCCCCATGGGTTAACATACCCTTCACCTGCAGCGCACAGCAATCATCCATTCTCAGGAAGTTTCTGGAAAAAGTTTGTCAGGACCAGAAAATAATCCCTCCTTTTGATCTTCAAGCGGACAGACCCACTGATGGACACCACGGGCTGTTCCTCATGAAAGCGTAGAAAAGAAGATGCAAAGACAGTACCAAAAGGCTGAAGAGTTGATGGTCAGGTTGCTCCACCAGGAAAACTCTGAGCAGTATTGGCTCGTGACTCAAAACGACAATTAAGATGTCACTTCTGCACAAGGTGGAAAAACTATAAACATCCGCAAGGACTATCTGGACCACAGTTTCCAGCACACATTTATTGCCAAAAATTCATATGGTCTGAGCCATAGACATACCCGATTAGACGGACAGCTTGATCAGAGCTCTGAAGAGCATTGGTAACTGTGTCAAATAACCCCTTCTGGACTAAGGTACTGAAAAACAATGACAGCCGTTAAGCAAAAGTACAGCTTGTCCAGTCAATGCAGATAGATTAATCACTTACGAAGCACCCCCAAACCACATCTCACACCTCATGCTGGACTAGTGAACATAAGAATCAGCTCAAAACAGCTCACACCTGAACAGCCTACTTCGATTAGCAGCCTGCACATGTTTACTTAGATTTACAAACTCCTGGAGGAATAGCATCTGAAACACATCACAGTTAACTGGAAAAAGCTCAGTCTTTCAAACCATTGAGCACTTGAGCCAAATGTACTACAGGAAAAGCGTTAACAAGATGGCTGAACAAAAGGAATGGCTGCTTGGAATTATGGCAGAAGCAAACCACACACCAGGTCTTTCTTGACTTGTTCTGATGTTTCATGTGATCCTAGCTTCTCAAATAACTCCTCTAGAAAAACGTTATTAGACTGAAGAGATGATACAACCTACACCCAACAATCACCAGTTTTCAGTATCAAAAGCAATAAATAATTACAAAAAGCGGGAGCAGCCAGTTACAACAACCAACAAAGCGTACCGCAGTATGGTTGAAGAGAATCATTGAGTTTAGAGTTAAAAATGTCTGATCATTCAGTACTCGTGGTAGTATTACATCCTGCAGCAATGGAAGAAAACCCAACCTCATGAGTAATCATGACGTACAAAGCACACCTGCTAAGAAACCACAACATAGCAGAGCCAAAGAGGACAGTGTATCGTATGGACAGTCTTTTACCTTTGTATATGTAATGCGATATGTCTGATGAATCTTGGACAGAATCGAGAGGTCGTGAATAGGGACAGCCTGAATCAGACATTCCAGAAGTCAGCAGATAGCCATCAAAGCGCGTGCCGCTCAGACAGCTTGTAGACCAATGATGTCACAAAATCAGCAGTCCACCCAATCAAACAGAGGTTACCTCTTTGTAGAGGACAACGTCCTTCAGAAAGTGACGATGTTCTTGGCGTGCTGGAAGATCTGGATCATCTGCATGGACATCCATCTGAAGTCTGAGGCAGCCTTGAAAGAAGTGAGAAGAGTGCCTTTTTAGCAGAACTAACACGGACTGCCGAAAGGAAGCTCTGCTTTTAACTGTTAATGTAGAGATAATCCGGCAAACTTCCAAGCTCAGGCAATTGATAACTCATTTGTTAGATGGGTAAGATCAGCATACATTCTAGTGCTCCAACCACATCCATGATGTATTCATTGCTGAAGAGAACCTCAAAGAGACGCGGATCATTCAATAAAACTGCACCACAAAAATGAGAACATTGAGGCTACTTGAAATGAACTGCTGTAGGTTGTATGGTTGGAATTGCCATGCCCAACTTACTTAGTCCTTTTACAATCTTGTACAGCATGTGAAGACCCTCAATATTTTCCAGATCTTCACAAAGTCTAAATACCTCCGCTAACTTGTGTATGTAATTCCACTGCAATCAGCCCAAACGTTTAAACATGAGAAAACTGCCAGCGAAACAAACATTGAGACATTCCAAAGATGGGCGCACGTCATGGCACTGGCATTTCTCATAGAAAGCTTTTGGCACATTTGGTGAAAGGAGAAATAGACAATGCATAACTTTTCAGAAAGTCACAAAGAGTAACATGACCATAACAACAACATCACACCACAAGCATCAACTGGCTTGATGAAGAAACAAGGATCTAACGTTGGAAGATCCCATCACATACCTCATCATCGATGAGATTAGCAACACGAGGCCGCTCAAACGGCATAACCTCCGCCACTACCTAAAAGCCGCTCCGAAATAGCAAGCAAAATAAGTACACAAGATAATTGGAGGAAATAAAAAATCTGTGGACAGCAACCACACCATCAAGCCACATGTCCAGTGAGCACATTCAGGACAAACCAGGAATACCGATTACTGATCAGCGAGAGAGCTGGCTGAAGAAGGAAGGGGAAGGAAATCTCAGGTTGGGCATGTGATAGCCACAGATTTGTTCTTAAAAGTAAAATGGTGAAAACTTCACAGCATGAGCAGCAGAGAATTACCTATCATCTCTGCTTTGTTGCTCAGCGAGGTTCAAATGAGGTTGGAACCAAGCCCTAACAATCACAAAAAATCCAGCGAAAGCCAGCAGAGACTGCCTACTTTAGACCGAGTTGTCTCTGTCTGCTTAACTCACCAAGAAACAGGCAATCTGCACAGAGCACATGCATAGGAGACATTTGAGACCATAAAATACATGAGGAGTGTGTGTGACTGACCCACCTTCACAATTTGAGGAAGGTTGGCCAGCTCCGGTACAGGCAATTCAATCATATCACCGCCAGCACCTGCATGAACGTTTGCATGCAATCTTTCAGAGGAACCAGAAAATCATTCCTCAACCAACATGATTGAAATGCTCCAAAGGAAATCTACAAAGGACAGAATTGATGTTGAAAAGGAGCCGGAATGACATGCCATTCCCTCCCATACTGACTGACTGACTGATTCTGATCCCTGGTTCAGCCCACATCACTTCCAGGATCTCACCTTCCTCATGTGACGTGCCTGAGTGCTCAAAGTCATTGTACACGGCGCGTGGACCAGCATCTATGCCTGACAGAACGAAATACCACCAGTGTCAGAGTGTTTCCTGGGAGAACATTATAGGAGAAGCCAATCACATACAAGTGACACAAGACCATGCGATCGCCTACCTCCAACAGACGGGAAGGGGATTGTACCTTGCACATTGCGAATCTGATCCCTGCAAACATTGGCAGTCAGGACTGCAGGCACAGAAAAAATCCTCAGGCCATTGCTCCAAGTAAACCAGGGACCAAAACATTCCAATACCAGATGAACGAGCATCCCATTGATTCCTGGAAACTGAGGGCCAGATCTGTTGCAACCTCTGGATCCTTCCATGATATAATGGTTTCTACACGGCCACCATCAAAACATCTCAGACCTAAATAAAGCTGAAGACCTCAAAGAGGGTGCAAACCAATACATACTGACTTGCACTCACATAAGACTTCCCGACACCCCCATCCCAAGCATGCAAGCCTTGCTCGACACACTGAAAGAGAGACATGCATGCATAAAATGTAAGAATGTAGTCAAGGAAGCCCCGAGGAGTACCTTCCTTCCTGCGGTATACATCGTCAGCAGATATCCGATGTATTAGCAAGGTTGTTGCATTGTCCTCCTCATCAATCACGACAAGCCCAACAGCCTCAGAGCGCTGCGGCAAGAGGACAAACAACCTTGTCAGCGACTCCCCTACGTAGTTAAATTTTCCCACAGCTCACAAAACACGGACAAACAAACGCAACGCCATACCTCAAGGTACTCGACGTAGACATGCCCTGTACCCTTATCGTCCCACTTCCCTTCTTCGTTCAACCGATACACCTTGACGCGCTGCACGGCCCACACAGACACGCGTCAACTTCATCCTCACCATCCCAGCCACGCTGCCACAACTAAACCACGACGCCAGCACTCTCACACTGACGCTCACGCACACCTCCAAATCCCAAACAGACCAAAACTAGGGATGGCGAGGGACACACAGCCACAACCGCACAGACTCAAGCCTGAGACCCAATTCGGGCCCAGCTCATATCCTCCGAGACTCTGACACACGAGCAATCAGGCAAACCACAAGGCTAGGCTGATTTCCAGCTCAACGGCGATTTGGAGCAAGAGGAGCTTACTTCTCCTTGGTGCGCCATGCTGCACAGGCATTACGCCAACATGACCACTGTCTGCACACAGCTTGGATCCAATAAACCGGTATGGAGCAGAATTTCACTGGAGCCCCACCTCGCGGGAGAGGAAGGGCGCGGCGTTGGAAGGGACGACCTCACGGGGCCGCATTCTTGCAGTCCGAACCCAGCTCCTGAGACGATGACCGTACGCTGCGTGCCTTTCGCAGAACCTCCCTGCCCTGCCCGGCCCGGCCTCCCGCCCCCTGCCACCTCGCCTCGCCTCGCCTCGGCCCGCCCCTGCCGCGCCTGCGCCTGCGCCTGCTCTCGGCCTCGCGCTTCCGCTCCAAACGCTCGAAAATCGTCTCTTGTCCCTTTTACTTAGGTTGTGAGCCCCCTGCCAGCTGCGAATCGTTTCTTGTGTGTCCGGCCCTCATTCTAGCCTTGACGGGCAGGTCTAGGGATCAACTAAACTTTTACTCATATATTTATTTTCTCTAAAATCTGAGTCGCGCAGGGAGCAGGCAGGTGATGCGCAGGAGCTGACAGAGGCCGACGATTTCTCTTCCCCTCCAATCGTCTCTTACATCCACAGGGGAGGAAAGGTATCCTCGTGCAGACCTACTGTACATACGTCGGCACTTACACTACAGTAGGAACATATCTAGGGTTTCCGATGCAATCTCCCTCGGAAGAGAACACTCCGGCATAGCTGACCATTATGTCCAGGACGTATCCACTCCCCGCGCCGCAATGCAAGGATTCTCCGCTGCTGCCCTCGATCTTCGTCGGCACTAGTCCATGGAGCTTCTGACAATCTCACTGGACGGGCCACAGGCTCCGATTCCACTTGGAGCCCGCGGATGAAGCCCGGCCAGAATATACAGTGATGGCCTTCCGCAATATGTACCGACATACTAGGTGGTGTAGATTTAGTCACAGGATCGACTTCCAGATGGGTGTTCCGGGCGAGCCCACATGCTCGAAAAGCTCCTGAATAAAGGTGTGTACACACATGGCTAGCGCAACCTGAGCCTCGGCCACCCAGGTAACATTTAAGTGCGAGCTACATATGTATGTAGCCAGTTGGATTGCTTTCCCGCCGTCCTGGGAACTAGAAACCGGGAACCACTGCCAGGAAGGGGAACATAACATGGGACCTGTTGCTCGACAGCAGATCGACAGGTGTTGAGTTCCATAAGAAACCATCCTCCCAGTTCCTGGTTGGACTGGGAGGATGGTTGGCAATGACTGGTGTATAGGTTACCTACGCCAACACGGGCCCAGTGGCTTGGTACTGGAAAAACCATGGAAACCCAAGATTCTCTGTTGCTCAGGTTCTGTGAAATTGAATGTGGAGAGGTTGCGGGCAGCCAGCCCTTAAGGCTTACTACCAGTACTCGTCATTTCCGTTCCCCCGGCTTGGATGTACTTCGGATATGTGGCGCGTGGCGGCATGATAATCCACGGGAAGGTTTTTCACAATGAGTGGAGGTAGACTTGGTCACATCGGCCAGGGTATCTGTATGTACGCAGACAGCGTCTCGCTGTGCCAACACTAGTGCTCTTCCCTTCCGTCATGAGATTATGCCTGCCAGATGTGGCACACATCCATCTTTCAGCCCTGCTTCACTCCCGGGATACGTACTTCTTGTACCCAACTGAGAAACTCAGCACCAGCCCGTCCATGTCTGTCCACCAACTCTGGCCTGGCTCCTTCCGGACTCCAATTCCTGCTTTCCATGCCTGCACCTCCCGTGCACGCTCCCACATCTGGGCACCAGCATATATGTTTGACATCAACAGGTATGCTCCAGCATCGTTCTTGTCCACCTTCACAGCTTCATCAAACGCATGGCGACCCACCTCCACGTTGCTCCACTTTCGACAAGCACCCAGCAGAGTGTTCCAAACTGCAGCATCAGGTGGAAATGGCATTGTCGTTGCCAACGACAGCGCCTCGTCCAGGTGCCCTGCACGACCCAGGAGATCCACCATGCATGTGTAGTGCTCTGCCGCGGGAGTAATGCCATACTGTCTACTCATCGCCTCGAAGTATCTTCGCCCTTCGTTCACAAGACCCGTATGACTACATACTGTTAGTATACAAGAGAAGGTGATGCTGTCTGGTTGTATGCCACTCTCTCTCATTCTCAGAACCAAGTGAAAGACCTCTCTACTGTTTCCTTGATTGGTGTACCCTGCGATCAATGCATTCCAGGCAGCAACATCCCTTTTCGACATTGCCTCAAAAACCTGCTCTGCATCCTCCATGCTACCACACTTCCCATACATGCTTATCAAACTGCCGGCTACAAGCATATCAGCTTGAAGCCCTGCTTCTTTAATTTGTGCATGAAGCTGCCTTCCCAGATTCAAGGCTGCCACATTTGCACATGCCTGCACCAGGCACAAAAATGTGACGGAATCAGCTGCTGCCATGCCTTCTTCCTGCATAGCCTTGTAAAGCCTCAGGGCCTCTAGCCCCATGCCCTTCTGGGAATATCCTGCTATCATGGCATTCCATGTAACCACATGCTTCTGATTCTGAGGAAGTTCGTCAAACATGTCATGAGCACTCTCTAGGCTGCCGCACTTCGCATACATGTTTATCAAACTGCTGGCTACAAACTCATCCCCTAGAAGCCCTAATTCTGTCATTTGTGCATGAAGCTGCTTTCCCGTCTCCAAAGCAGGAATACCCACAATTGCACATGCCTGAAGGAGGGACACAAAAGTCACAGAGTCGGGTGTGACACTGCATTCTTCTTGCATGGCCGTGTAAAGACGAAGGGCTTCCTGCCCCATGCCATGCTGGGCATAGCCTGCCAGCATGGCATTCCACATTACCACATTTCTTTCATCTAGTCCATCGAAGACAGTGCGAGCATCTTCTAGGCTGCCACACTTTGCATACATATTTACCAAACTGCTGGCTACAAAAGCATCACCCTGAAATCCGTGCTCTTTAACCTTTACATGAATCTGCTTCCCTTTCTCTAAAGCCAGAGTGCCCACACTAGCACAAGCTTGCAGTAGGCACACATATGTCACAGAAGTGGGTGCAGCTTCGCCTTCCTCTTGCATAGCCCTGTAAAGATTAAGGGCTTCTTGCCCCATTCCCTGCTGAGAATATCCTGCTATTATGGTACTCCATGTCACCACATCTTTCTGGGAAAGTCTATCAAAGATGGCCCGAGCATCTTCTAGGCTGCCACACTTAGCATACATGTTTACCAAACTGCTGGCTACAAACAGATCAGCCTGAAGTCCTCGTTCTCTGATCTGTGCATCAAGTTGCCTACCCTGCTCAAGAGCCGGTGTCCCCAAACTTACACATGACTGAAGTAGGCCCGCAAACGTCACACAGTCAGGTGTGACAATGCCTTCTTCTTGCATAACCTTGTAGAGTCCAAGGGCTTCCTGCGCCATGCCCAGCTGGGAATATCCTGTTATCATAACATTCCATGTCACCACATTCTTTTCACGAAGCCTGACAAACACATCTTGAGCATCCACTAAGCTGCCACACTTCACATACATATTTACAAGTCTCCCCCCTACGGCCACATCAGCCAGGAGTCCTCTTTCTCTAATTTGTGCGTGAAGCTGCTTCCCTTCCTCCAAGGCCGGGGTGCCCACACTTGCACATGCCTGCAAGAGGCACATGAATGTCACAGAATCAGGTGCGACAATGCCTTCTTCTCGCATGGCCCTGTAGAGTTGAAGGGCTTCCCATCCCATGCCCTGCTGGGAATATCCTGCTATCATAGCACCCCAAGTTACCACATCCTTCTGATGAAGTGCATCAAACACTTTCCGAGCATCCTCAAGGCTGCCACATTTTGCATACATGTTTACCAAACTGCTGGCTACAAACACATCAGCTTGAAGCCCTTCTTCCCTTATCTGTGCATGAAGTTGCCTTCCCTTCTCCAAACCGTGGGTGCCCGCACTTGCACATGCCTGCAGCAGGCACACACATGTTGCCGAGCTGAGTGCCATCATGCCTTCCTCTTGCATAGCCCTGTACAGCCGCAAGGCCTCTTGCCCCATGCCTTGCTGGGAATATCCTGCTATCATGACATTCCATGTCACCACAGTTTTTCGACCAAGCCCCTCAAACACATCCCGAGCAGCCTCCAGGTTCCCACACTTGGCATACATGTTCACCAAGCTGTTGGCCACAAACACATCAGTCTGTAGCTCTTGATCTCTGATTTGTGCATGAAGTTGCCTCCCCTTGGCCAAAGCTGGAGGGCCCACACTTGCACACGCCTGCAACAAGCACAGAAATGTCACCGAATTGGGTGCAACAATGCCTTCTTCTTGCATACAACTATAAAGACGAAGAGCTTCCTGACCCATACCCTGCTGGGAATACCCTGCAATCAGGGCACTCCATGTCACCACATCCTTTCGAGGAAGCCCGTCAAACAACCTTTGAGCGTCTTCCAAGCAGCCACACTTTGCATACATGTCCACCAAACAGCTGCTAACAAACAAATCACGCTGAAGGCCACCAGCCAGCACATCAGCATGCACCTTCTGCCCAGATTCCAAGTCCACTCCCCTGGCACAAGCCTGCAGGGCTGCTACAAAGACATGGGCATCTGGTTTTACACCCGACCTGCGCATTCGGTGATACAGTTGCACAGCCTGCTTATCGTGCCCTTGTTTGACGTGCGCAGAAATGATGGCCGACCAAGTAAAGGCATCTGGCTCCGCAACCGCACTGAACACATCCATCGCTTCTTCCAACCTGGCATGGGAAGCATACATCCGCAGGATGTGGTTGCACAAGAACGTGTCCGACTCATACCCCTTCCTCACACTCAAAGCATGAACACAGCGACCCAGGGCCAGATCCCTCTTAGCCACACACTCTTTCAGTACGGCATACACCAGAGATTTGGCAACACGACATTCTGCTTGCACCATGAGCCCCAGAGCCTCAACCGCCTCACTCACCTGCCCCTGCTGACATAGCTCGATCACTGTCTCAGCGTTGAAGCCCATTTCGTATCCTGGAGACCTGAAAGGCTCAGAATGAACCAGCTCTCTCCAGCTGGATGCTGGGGCAAGAGGCCCCATGTGCAGTCCCAGAGCAGCCAGCTGCTGTCCATCCCCCGAACCTTCCTTGCCGAAGCTGTTCAACCGGAGGGTCTCCTGGTACTCCTTGTGCCGGAATCCAGACGAATAGGACTTCTCCAGAAAAATTTGTCCCCCCATAGTCTGGTTCCTTGAAGTCAGGTGGGTGGGAGCTCTTCCACCAAACCCACCAATCTCTTGGGTCCACACAAACTGTCCCCTCCACAGATCCTGTTGCCCTTTGGGTGGCTCAATTACCCCGCTCCACACAGCCATGGCTCCTAGGAGCCAGTGGGTGGAATACAATGCGTCTCGTGTCTACGACGAGACGACCATGGCACAACCGTGGTTGCAACTGTGCACACTCACAAACAGTACGCATGTACTGTACGTGGAACAGGAGACAGGAACGAAGAACGAAGTGCAAATGCCACCAACTACTCTACAGTACCTAGCCGCATGTACGTACCTCACCCCACGTAGGCAAAACGTATAGCGACGCCAGAGGCACTTCCTGTAGTCTCCCTGTTCACACTGTTCAGCTGAAACACGAAAACAAAGCAACACAGCATCGCATCAAGGTGACGTGGAGCAATTGGATAACGGCAGCCGGCTGGCATGGCATGGGCAACAAGACGGTGAACTGAAGTGTGGAGTCGTCTCAGGAAACGACTCCGAAGCTGGGCGCTGCGAGATGGACGCCAAGGAGGGTCGCACTGGAGCCTACAGCGATGGACCCCCCTGGCTGTTCACGGGCAGGTCAGTGACTCTTCTCCTCCTTCTCCCCTTCCTCCCCTGCCTTCTTGCAAGCAGGCCAGGCAAGAACATTTGTGGGTCGGCTGGTTTGAGACCGAGTGGAGCGGCATTCTTTGTCCTTGCAGAGCATTGTACCAGCTGCATCTGGTGAAAGCGGAAGTGGCTCAGCGCTTCGTCCCGCCGGAGCTCAAGCTGGTGCAAGCCTTCGGGTGAGGGAGGAGCTGGGTCTGACTGCCTCAAGCTGGGGCCTGCTGGTGTAAGGATTCATGGCTTGATTGACGGATGGATGGATGGCATTGCCTGCAACAGTTACACCCTGGGAGGACTGTACCTTGCACGCTACAATGGCAGCCCCGCTGGTGTTTTTGACGAGGTTATCACAGCCCGGTTACCTGAATCCAGCATGCTTGCCCTTGTCTCCATCATGCTGGAAACGGACTGACCGAGTGATGTACCACTGCTGCTGCAGCTCGTTGTCATCGCGGGCATAGTGTGGAATCCTCCAACCTCTTGCGCGTGTGTAGGCTTTGACTATACTTATACCCCTCTGGCTCTGCTCTGGCAGACAGTGTCTTCTGCAATGGTTGGTGGAAGACTGTGTCTTTAGCAATGGTAGGTGGAATATTGTTGAGCCTGTGGTACTGCTTCTCACAGCTGGGCTGCAAAGGTACTTGTCAGCAGTGAAGAAGCGCGAGATCATGGTAGGAAGGTAGGCATGCCTGAGCCTTCTTGCAGTCATCAGTCTTCGAATATGTGAGTTGTTGCAAGCAGGTTCCGATCACGCTCTTCCCTTCCTTCTTGCTCCATGTTGCATCCTGCAGGACGTAGGACTCCCCAGCCAGTTTGCTCAGTTCTCACAGGCGAGTTCCTTGGCCAGTTTCTCTTCTTGCGTTCACTTTCTTTCCCATCTCGCCCGATGCTCACAAAAAGACTAACACAGGATCACTAGTCTTCGTCCCTGTGCAACAGACATGCTCTCCGGTCCGTCCAACATGGTGGGACCTGCCGGCCAGGTGGAAGCAGATTACGCCTTCAGGAAGCCGCAGCGGACAATCGAAAGCAGAGACCTTTGGATTCAAGGTTGACGCGGAAAGGGAGAATGTGCCAAGCCTTCAATCTCTGTGCCACATCGCGCTTCCCCATGACAGTAAGCTTGGACAAATTACGCATTGTCGTACGTAATTCTGTCTTGTTTGCATCATCGATAAATATTCTGTCTTGTTTGCATCATCGCTGAATAGCCGATTCCTTGTGATTCTGGCAGCGGTGATAGAAAACAAGCTACCAAGACAATGGAGCGGGCCAAGCATCAAGATGTCACTGCCAAGTTTCAGGTCAGGAGTTCATCACCTGATCCGTCAACATTCACGGGTGCTGCTCACATTTGAGGCATCCTGAGCTCACTCATGGAACCCTTTACCTGCTTCGCCTGCAGCGGCAAGACAAAGCAGAAGCCTGAGCTGTTGAAATACTCGTGTGATCTACGTTGCAGGTGAGGCATCTTCTGCAGGTGAGACTAACCCTTAGTTTGCGGTGTGCTCGAAAAGCTAAGCCTGACGGATGGTGGTGTGTGCAAATGTGCAGCGTGAGGCTGGTGCCGGCTGCCGTGGTCACCTTGTCGGGGGCCGGAGATGCGGACTCTGAGCCGGCAGGCACACGAGGGGTGCAAGAAATCCTGCTCTCCAAGCCCCTGCTTGCCATGCATTTTGACAACATGATCATGGCTGTAGAGGCTCCCTTGCTGGTTTCCACTAAGGCAGCAACATCATCGAGCACGAAATCCTCCAGGCGCTCGCAACCAGCTTATGGTGATCAGAAATAAAATTCACCTCGCCATCGCACTGTGCGGACTGCGTCACCAATTCTCGTCGTTGATACAGAGCACCCTAGCGCTGTAGAAGCGACAGGAGGTTGAGGACCGCGTCCAGGCCATTACGAGCCGAGAGGAAGTGGGAGAGGACTGCTTCCTGCACGACGCAGTGCAGGAAGCAGTTGGCGCATGCCTGCCTGTGAACGTCCGGGGCATAGCCATGGTGTTTGGTCCATGTGCAAGGGCCGTGTGCAGAAGCCGGTTCTCCAAGGTGGCCCAGCTTGGTACCAACTCCTGCGTCTCGGCAGCAGCTTTCGTCGATCCGTCGGCAAATGAAAACTCGGAACATGACCTAGCGCTGCCCTAACAATTGGAAGATGGCAGCGACCGAGCATGCCCAGACGGACCAAGGGGAACGGGGAGACGTGCCTGTGCGAGCTGAAACCAGCAGGGAGAAGAAGGCCCGAGCTTTGGCAGCCTGTATCGAGCAGCAGAGTAAGCAGAGCAGCATGCACCAAGCTCATGGGGATGCTCGCTTGCTGATGGTGTTGTGTTGTGCCGGCTGTGTTGCAGTATCCTATGTCACGTGTCTGAGGAAAGGCGTGTTCACTGACTGCTCTCACAGCAAAAAAGCTTTGTGGGACTGCTACACTGAACACAGGGTAACAGCAGCACCATTGTGTTGGGCCACAATATGTGATTGCCGTTTCTACATTTCTCGCCCAAACACTTGTCATTTGCTCTCAGGGCGTAAGCGGAACCAAGATGTCGGGGTTTTTCTCCGTTTCGTCCAAGCAGGAGTAGTGAAGCTGAAGCGTTGCTGCACTCGGTGTGGCTCCTGCCATGGAGGAGTGAGGTTGTCCATCAGCTGCACGCTCAGCGGGATGGCTTGATTTGAGTGTGCAACTGGCTCAAGGCAGAACTCCCTCACCTACTAGACGCAGAACTTCCTTTCACAGCACATACTTCTATGGGATGCGTTGTATCGAATATGTTTTCAGCATTCTCACAATCAAGAAAAGTATTTTTTTTAGATTAATTGAAAGTCTTATATTAGTAACGGCACTGGTGAAATAAGGTAGAAAGGTGAAAAGTTGAAAAAGGTAAAAAGCTAAGTTAGTAGCTGCCTTGTTAAGAAGATGCATGTGTTGCATGCTTCATGCAATCTCTTGTTAGAGAAGAATTGCTACAGCCACAAATGAAGAGCTGCCTAGAGAGGACTCTTAGTGATTAGTGGTCCGTAAGAATCCCTAGATTTAACATGCCTAGTTAAGGTCAGTCGGGATATATAAGGGCTAGAGCAAGGGCTTTGAGGAACAAGTTACAAGTTACTCACTCTTTGAGAGAGCAAGCAAGCCTGCAAGCCTTGTGTTGAGAGAGGCTGTGGAGAGCTAGCTAGTGAGCTTGTCATGGAATCAAGGGCGAGCTGCCATGAGATAGCCGATTCCATCGTTGTATTCTTGTAATAAAGAGCAAGACCTCGAGGAGGTGGCTGCGAGTCGTCAGTGGACGGCGGGCTACTTGGAGCCTAGTGCTGTGTTGTGAGGTTGAGAGCGTTGAGAATCGTGCAAGTCTCTTGTGGAGTGAATTGGCGAGGTCCTAGACCGCTGGGAAGCCAGCACTTGACGCTTCCTTACTGGCTGCGCAGTGAGGGGTGTTACTTGAGTGGTATCAGAGCGTAGTCCATTCCTCCGAGTGACTAGAGAGTGCACAAGATGGTCAATGAGAAGCGTAAGGAGAGGCTGAAGAAGCAGCAGTCTCCCGCCGATCATCCGCCTCAACCGCCTGAAGATTCATCATCGTCGAACAAGAGGAAGTGAGAGCCGCCTGAGAGCACAGCAGGCCCATCAGGAGAGAAGTCAGAGGACTGGAAGAAACGGATGGTGGAAGTACTTTATCAAGTTCTTCCGTGTCTTGACGATGTAATGACTTCAAGGAAGAAGACAAAGAATCCAGAGCCCACTCAACAAGGCGAAGATGCGGAAGAACAACAAGAAATCTTCCAATTCAGCATCTTCAAAGTGGCTCCAAATCGAGCATGAAGCTAGCCCTACCAGATAAGTATGAGGGAGAAAGAGATCCGCAAGTCATTGATTCTTGGATCTATTCTATTGAGACTTATCTCGCCTCATCCGTGTTGAGCCGAGTACTACTTAGGTAATGCAATTTCTTAAAGGGCTATGCTTTGGTCCGGTGGCGGTTATGGTGCTAATGTTGCCTGGTAACCGAGCACATACCATCACTGCATCGGGCATCCTTCAAAGAAGCCCTCAAGAAGCGGTTCCAACTGCGAATGCTTCGCCTATAGACAGCAGCTTGACAATATCAAGCAAGCAGTCTTGTCGAGATTATGTAAGTACCTTGAAGCCGCATGCACTGCACTACCATGAGTGAAGATGACAAACTGCATCGCTTCATGGTTGGTTTGAAGGATTGGGCTGCTAACAGAATTGAGTTGCATAGTCCAACTACATTGGCAGAGGCCATTACAGCAGCAGATGCCATCCCAGATACTTTCCATTCTAGTACATCCAACTCCTAGAAGATTTCGAGGCAGTACACGTGGTTGGTATGCCCAGACTAGAGGAAGCTCTAGTAGTGCCAGAGGAGCCGCTAAGGACAGGCGGAAATGGAATTGCAAGAGGCAATTCAAGAGGAAATTTCATGAAGAAATCGAGGAGCGCAGAGGCCGGAGCTCGAGAACAGTATGGGTTCTCGAAAAGGAGTATGCTACTCATGTGGAGAGCCGGACATTATGCAAATGAATGCCCGAATCGAACAAACTCTCAACGTAGCGAAGGAGATCCACACCAAGACTCGTGGATTACAAGTGGCGGATCCGAGGATCCCAAGTGACGGGATCGGCCACATGTTGCGAAGGCTGCATGTGGTGAGTCTCAGAGTGCTGAGGACAGCACTATTCGGAGGGCGGGTGGAGAGCTCATGTACATACATGGATGTCTAAATGGAGCAGAAGCGAGGATGTTGCTTGACTTAGCAGCAACACATAATTTCATTTCTCCTAGCAAGGCAAGCAAGCTTGGTTTGACATGGGCTAGTACATCTGAGCCATGTAGAGTGAAACAAGCTAAAGGAATGCTGCAACACAAAGGTGAATTGCAAGAAGTGCCGTTGCAGATAGGGAATTGGAATGGAGCAAGTGAGCTTCATTGTAGATATGGATGATCATGAAATCATCTTGGGCTTAGAATGGATGAAGGCCAACAAGGTATGTGTGAACGTGGACTCACGCACCATACGATCTTAGGAGATGAAGAGCACAAAGTGAGTTGTGCGTTCTCAAGCAGAGGCTTGGAGACAACATTGATGATATCATCTCTAAGAAAAGCTCAAATGTTGTGTAAAGGATGGAGAGGAACTCTTTACAGGCTGCAAGGACTAGAAGATGGTCTTGAGATGGAGTCTCGTGAGCCAAAGATTCCAAGGAAGTGCCGCCTTGAATGAGTTCAAGGACTTGATGCCCGATGAGTTGCCTCCTTTACCTCCTAGAAGAATTGTAGATCATGAGATTGATCTCAAGCCGTGAAGTACACCGCCTTCAAGAGCGCCATATAGATTATCGCAGGATGAGCTACAAGAGTCAAGAGACAGATGTCTAACCCGCTAGCCAAGGGCTATGTGAGAATCTCAAAGTCCCCATTTGGTGCGCCGGTTGTTCACGCAAGAAGAATGGAGGATTGAGATTATGCTTGGATTACGAGCACTCAATCGATAATGTTGAAGAATTCTTATCCTTTGCCAAGGATGGATGACTTGTTTGATGATTGAGAGGTGCTAAGTATTTCACCAAGTCGGATCTAATGGCGTGCTATTACCGATTCGCATCGCAGAAGGACATGAATACAAGACGCTTGTAGAACAAGGTATGGATCTTTTGAGTTCCTTGTCATGCCATTTGGACTCACTAATGCACCACCACGTTTTGACTCTCATGAATACTATATTCGGAGATCCGTTGGATGAGTGTGTTGTGATATACTTGGATGACATCATGATATACTGATTCTACCTTGAAGAGCATGTCCAACACTTGAGGAAAGTGTTAGAAAGGTTAAGAGCAAATTCTTTGTTCTTAGCTATAACAAAGTGTGACTTGTTAAGGAAGAGATAGACTTCCTAGGATTCATTGTCTCTGCGGATGGTATCGGGATGGATCCCGATAAGGTAAAACCATCTGAGTTGGCTGCCGCCAACGAATGTGCACGAGGTGCGTATGTTTTGGGATTGGCTAGCGTGTATGTAAGATTTGTACCGATGTTTGCCAAGATTGCGCCCCATTAATCGATCTCTTGAAGAAGGCGAAGGCTTGGAAGTGGGATGATGAATGTCGAGGGCATTCGAGTTTAAGTTGAAACTCAAGACTACCCAAGATTGGCAATCTATGATCCAAAGAAGGATATAGAAGTATATCGATGCCGATATTGCAATTGGCGGAGTGCTCATGCAAGAAGGTAGGCCGGTGGCTTACGAATCAAGGAAGTTGCATGAACATGAAAAGGAAGTACCCCACTTATGAAAAGGAGATGATCATCATCAATTGTCTCAAGATTTGGAGACATTATCTTCTAGGAAGATCTTTTGTCTTGTATACAGACAATGTAAGCACGAGCTTCTTTACAAATCACCGCGACTAAGCGCAAGACAGCTAGATGGCAAGATTTCCTAGCAATGTATGATGTGTCTATCAAGTACAAGCCGGAAGGAGAATCTCGTGGCGGATGCTTTGAGTCGCAAGCGAGTTTAAGTTTGATAACGCTTATCAAGAGGCCTAAGCTAGCAATACGATGGTGATTGAGCCAAGGACACTCACACGCAGATCAAGGAAGCTTATCTGCGAGATCCATTAGTCTGTGATTGGATCAATGAAGTGGAGCAACCGGATCTAAGTTTAAGCTTAGAAATGGCTTGTTGATGTTCAAGCAAAACAGATTGTGATTCCCGATTCTCATGTGTTGAGAAGGAAGTTGCTTGCAGAGTGTCATGATGTGCCAAGTGCAGGTCATAGAGGAATTGACCCAACTTATGAGAAGTTGAGAAAGGCTTTTCTTGGCTGGAATGTACAAGCATACCGTTGAGTATGTTAAGTCTTGTGTAGATCGAGGATAAGGTGGAGCATAAATCCACGAGGTTTGTTGCAACCCCGCCTATTCCAAGTGGGCCTTGGAAAAGTATATCAATGGATTTCATTATGCCATTGCCAAGAATGGACACACTATCATGACGGTGGTTGATAGATTCAAGCAAGCACACTTCATCCCTACAAAGAAGCGAGTGAAAGCTCAAGTTGCTCGATTGTTCAAGAAGCATGTATATGTGTTACATGGACGCCTATGCATTGTGAGTGACAGAGATCCCAGATCGCAGAGTTTTGGCAACTTATGAAGAGCTTAGGAGTGCAATTATGTATGAGCACGACACCCGATAGATGGATCAACAGAGAGGGTGAAGAATCCAAGAAGAATACTTACGACACTATATGCGGATGGACCGGTAATGGAGTAATCATCTTGAGGATGCAATTTTGTTATAATAACGTACATAGCTCCACGTGCTACACACCTTTTCGGATGATGTAACGAAGCAATGGACGTAGTTTCCATGTTGAATGCTAGCGTGTTTGAGAGAGCAAGAGAACCACGTGAATTCATTGAGCGCTTAAGGGCCGTGCATGAAGTTGCTAAGAAGATATTGGCCAAGGCTCGGGACAGCAAAAGAAGTTTGTGTGCACAGCAAGAGGCGAGTTTCAAGTAGGAGACAAGGTGTGGGTGAAATTGAAGAATTTCCCACGCCACAAGGGCGACCTCAAAGTTAAGGCCTAAGTATGGAGGACCTTTCGTAGTTCAAGCGCATTGGAAATGTGGCTTACAAACTACAATTGCTCGAATGGATCTTCTCTCATAATGTGTTTCATGTCTCTTTGTCAAACCATTTGTGATTTCGAAGAGAATGAAGATATGAACAGGAAGGATTATGTCATCCCGGTTCAACACAATCATGGTCTGCGGAGATTGTTGAATTCTGGCAGAGAGAAGTGCCTCGTCGTGGTAATGTACCGCAGTATCCGTAAGGCTTCGTGGTTATGCGATCCTCCGGTTTCACTTGAAGATGTGCAACAAGGATCATGGATGATCTCGCGTTACGAGGTCATTGAGGACAATGACATCTTCCGGGGGGAGAGAGTGACGGTGAAACAAGGTAGAAAGGTGAAAAGTTGAAAAGGTAAAAGCTAAGTTAGTAGTCGCCTGTTAAGAAGATGCATGTGTTGCATGCTTCATGCAATCTCTTGTTAGAGAGGAATTGCTACACCACAAATGAAGAGCTGCCTAGAGAGGACTCTTAGTGATTAGTGGTCCGTAAGAATCCCTAGATTTAATGCCTAGTTAAGGTCAGGCTGCGGGATATATAAGGGCTAGAGCAAGGGCTTTGAGAAATAAGTTATAAGTTACTCACTCTTTGAGAGAGCAGCTGCAAGCCTTGTGTTGAGAGAGTTGTGGAGAGCTAGCTAGTGAACTTGTCATGGAATCAAGGGCGAGCTGGGCGTAGATAGCCGATTCCATCGTTGTATTCTTGTAATAAAGAGCAAGACCTCGAGGAGGTGGCTGAGTCGTCGATGGACGGGCTACTTGGAGCCTAGTCTTGTGTTGTGAGGTTGAGGCCGAGAATCGTGCAAGTCTCTTGTGGAGTGAATTGGCGAGGTCCTAGACCGCTGGGAAGCCAGCACTTGACGCTTCCTTACTGGCTGCGCAGTGAGGGGTGTTACTATATTTAAACATTCAAAGACCTCAGCTCAAAAGGCTTCTAAGTTGGCAGGTTAAATAGAACAGTAATACCATATCCAAAGAAATGTACGCAATGGTGGGCACCAAACACGAGTGCATTGAAACTCCACAGTTAATCCTCCTATATCCATGCTTCTTGCACAAAAAATATTTCTATGGATCTATCTGGCATCATAAGTCTAGCACTCTCCCACCGTATCCAGGGCCTGGAGGATCTCGAGGTGCTGGCTCTAACTTTTTCATTCAACTTTCAAGGTTTATCTGTATTTTTTTTCATCTAATCTCACTTGGTATTCCACCAAAACAAAGCACATCTTGTACCAAACATAAGCACATTAGGATTCTATACTAAACTTAGAAATTATTATTATAGATAAATAAAAATTATTAGTATTTTAGAATTAAAATTAATCAAGAAAAAAAAGTAATACTAGTACTAATAAAATTATCAATTGAAATCGAATATTTAACTAAATAAAAATATAAATTTTTTTTCAAAGGTTTTAGATCGAATAGGTAGACTTGATTGCTAGAAGTCCACCCTTGAAGAAGTGACATCTTGACGTGAGTTCATTAGAACTCCATAGTCAAGCGACGAATGAGTACTAAGATGGGGTGCAATTTATTTCCTCATAGGATGATTAGTAGGCAGATGAGTCATTCATCTCCTATTTCATGGCCTTCTGAAGCCATCTAAAGAAATCCTGCTCCCATTCCCGCACAATGCGGGGATGGGGCACCATCCATCCTTCGTTTCATGGCCTTACAAAACAGCTTGGAATGAAATCCTATCCTCAGCCCTACTAGCCCGTTGCCAAAGCCCTACATGGGTACGTCTCAATGAAACCCTTGTAAGGAGCTTTGATGTATACTTTGATATATGTATAAAGCCTCCCAAATCTCTATGAAAAAAATATTTCATAGAGTGCCCTAGTTAGGTACATGTCGACATAAGAATTGGTAAGTTCTTCAAGATATAAAATGAAATTCACTAGTGAACCATGGACTTCATTTATGTCTGCAGAAAATTGATTGAACCGTGCAAATTCATCAAACTGGTAATAATATACAATAAGGTCAAGTTGATAATCGTCGTCAAAATAATCAATAATAACTTCTTCTAGATAAGACTCGTTAAAATGCTCAAAAAGTTCGTTTAGAGTAGACAAGGACTCTACCAAATCCGGTTGCCCAACTTCAGTTCTGCTAAGGAGTTGGCTTCTAAGGATTTGGCATATGATTTGTGCATTTTCACTGAATTGTTCTAGGAGTTGTTCAACTCTTTCATAATCGTGTGATAGAAGTTGTTCAACTCTTTCATAATCCGATAATATGTGTTCTGATTGAATTTGATCTAGAGATGTTGAACCAATTTGCGTTGAACCTGTAGATGTGTGTCCTTCTTCCATTGATATTGTATCACTTGGTGCATTGCTTACCTGGACCAGTAATATTTTACATCTACAAAGTGGACATCTAATTGGTAATAAACATGTGTCTAGCCATTGCTTTAGACATTTTTTATGATACATATGGGAACACCTATTTACTTTAGAAATTTCTTGGCCCACTTCAAGAGCGTCTAGACAAATTGCACAATCAAGTTCATCATTATTTTCATGATGGTAAGTAATAGATACATCATAAACCAAAAACTTATCCATATCGTATATAATTAGGTGAATATTGAAATAAACTTCCTACAAAGAACTTAATGTTCTTTAAGGTCTATGAAAGAGAAAAGTTACAAAAAAGTTAACTATATTGTAACATTATTATGGATATCACGCAATTTTGTATGTTGTTCGCAGCGCCAAATGATAACGACTTATGAAGATAGTGATAGACGTTTGGGTTTATATAGATAAGCAATTCCACCTATTTTAGATCTTACTATATTAGGAGTATTATCTTATTTCTAATATATTGCCTATAAAAATTTGCCTAAGAATAGTAAGAAAGACCAGTACATGGAGGAATGAGGTGAATACTTTGAGTTTATACAGATATAGAATTCCAGCTTATTTTAGATCTTACTATCAGGAGTATGGCAATGCACCATTTCTTAAGTAGGTAGTAAGAAAAGGCGTTTAATGGAAGAATGAGGTCAATACTTTGAATTTATATAAATAAGGAATTCTACCTTATTTTAGATATTATTCTAGAATGCCTTCAACACTGTGTCTAGGGCCGTAATTTTTTCGGAATTCAGGGATGCAGGTGGGCACCTAGCGGGCCTCATTCCATTTGTTCACTCCTTCTACGGTTTCCCGTCCAATCATGAACATAGTCCAGCTACCAAAGGCGTTTCGGTTCTCCACTCGGCGACAGGTACAAGGCAAGGGGATCCATTGGGGGGCGCCCTATTCGCCATGGTGCATTTCAAGGCGCTATCCTCCACAGCCTCTGCACCCTACTAGAAAAGCCAGCCTATGTTACAGTCGATGTTGCAATTTTTTGTTACACTTCCACATTGCAACATGCTTTGGAGGCTTGGTATTAAGTTTGTCAGTTCTGACCCCGTTTGGTGCAGCCATCTTAACACGAACCTGCCACTCTCTCTTCCCACCTCACCCTTATGGGTACACCCCCTCTCTCACAAGCATTGTTAATAATTTGCCACCTGCCCTTGTTACAGTTGTTGTTGCAATTTTATGTAACACTTCTAACTTGCAATACGTTTTGATGGCTTGGTGTTCAGTTGGTCAATTTTTTCTCTACCTTCTCCCACCATCCTAACACAATGCTTGGTCTTTCACTTTATGTACCACTTCAAAATTGCAACACTCTTTGGTTGCGTGCATCCAGTCTCGTACCCACCAAGCGCGCTCCGTGTCGCACAATGAGTTGGGATTGGAAGACGGTGGTAGATTTTGGGTCGCTCGAATTGTGTTGGTGATGTCCCGATGCGCGAGGTTCTTGTAACAGCCCCAGATGGTGTTGTCTGATGCGTGCATCGTCTCGGCGTAGCTGCTTTGGTTCCGATTAACCGACGACTCATCCTCAAGCTGGTGTCATCACGGAGGACGGGATCTCCATAACCGGGCAGATGCATGGTTTGGTGCTCACTTTGGTGCGTAACGGTTGAAACATCCTTCTTTTGTCCTCTTATATTGAATATAATTTTATATAATTGATTTCGTTTCCAAACGGTCTGGTATTTTTATAGATGATAGTATTCTTATGTATGTATCTGAGGTTAAAATATGAAATTAGATTAGGGAAAAAAAGACCTTGAAAAAAAATGCCTTGGTCCGGGGATGCTAAGACGGGCAATGTCCTCGACACTTGTCCATTGTGCCATGTTATTTTTACGAACCGGGGGAGCGAAGGAACCGGGGGAGCGAAGGAGGGAAAATGGTCCGTACCTTTACTGGCGCCCCACCACGGACGCACCGCCAGTGCACTTGTTAATTTTATGGGCTGACATCAAGCATCTCGGTTTCATCAAGTACTTCAAACACAGCGGGAAGCCGTGTGCGAGCATGGCCTGTAGGTGATGCTGATGACGCCCAGTGGGTGCTTCATTCGAAGCCACAAACAAGTTGGCTCAGTGGAGGTAGGCATCTACACGCAACAATCCGCCAATGGATGCACGCGGGCTCAGCGGAACAGCCATTTGTTGCGATTGTTCAGAGGCGCTGGGGTGGGTGAAATCTGAACCATGTAGAACTGGGTCCAAGCTAGATGTTTAGGGTTTGGTCTCACACGGGCGCGCATGGTTGCTGCAGCCATGTGAAGACATCACAGTGAAAGGTCGTCAAGATCGGGCTTGGTGACTCTCTAGCGGCGACACGCATTTTGGCCCTCAAGAGGTATGGCACGTTCACTGAAGCCGAGGCGAGCATGGGCCGAGAGCAAGCGCCGCCAGAGGTCAGCATGCATGAGCAGGCGAGCAAGTCTGGAAGGACAGATGCGTGTGATAGAAGTGGGCTATCTCAAGAAAGCGTGGGGGCGGGAGCGAGGGGGATGCGGTTGGAGGCAGGCGAGGATCAAGCAAGGCTTGGGGATGTTGACCACCTCACGGACCTCAACACAACGAGTCAAGAAGTGGAGAGCAGTGCAGCGGGCCTTGAGCGAATCGACAGGGAGCGTGGAATGCTCACTTCGCGTGAAACAGAGGGTGGCTCGGGAAATTGGTCAACATTTCTTGCATCTCACTTCTAGATACACCTCTGCGAGCAAACAAGACATCTTGGCGCTCTTTGGCCGGCTGCCACTGTTGAAAGAGTATCGGGCTGAGACTGCAAAGACTGCGAAGGATAGCGAGGTGGCAGCAATGATCATGCAGAACTTGAAGGTTGCATGCTCAAGTTTGAAGGACGTGCAATTTGGAGACCATTTGCGGGCACGGAACACGCTCTTCAACATGATTCTGTCTAAAGATATCAAAGGAGCCACCTTGTTTCCTCGTTGTCTCGCCAAATAGGAGTCGGTAGGAGGCAGCTGTATCGAGCCTTGGGTTCTCAAGAAGGAGATGTGCATGGTGAAATATCTCGGTGTGGTGCGTAGGAAGACACGGAGTGACAAAGGCGAAGGAACCGGGGAGCGAAGGAGGGCGTCACGGAGAACGGTCGAGGCCGTGAGGCCGAGACCGTCTAGGCCGTGCGCGCCACGTCCGTTCCTAAGCGTAAGGAGCGGCCGAGTCGGGCGGGGTAACTCAACTGCGGCGAGGCGGGCAGTCTAATGTAGCCTATACCACCCGGCTTATATGTCATTTCTCTCTTACAAGAATTTACCCTTCACCATCGTATCATTGCTTTTCAATCCTTTTACACAATAAAAGGATTATCATCACATGCCGTAATTAGGCTCTAATCAAAATATTTTTGGTTAAATCACACATATTCTATTGGAGTAGATGGAGTGTAATATGGTTCGTCGTCCGTCTCTTGAATAGTACTTTTGAGCTGCTGATTGTATGGTCCAGATAAATGTATTATCATTTCAATATTTCATCCAAGCGAGAATATTTCGCAATTTAAACCATTGTCGAATTCATATATAAAACTTATCTATTTTTAACTTTAGTACTCACCTCAAAGAGTGAAAACAACTCGCTTTGATTCTCCGATAACTACAAACAAAAAGTAAAAGTAATTAGTCATTTACCTCCATTTCAATTCGGAGAAGATCTTTCTTTGCATATACCTTTTCGACAAGCGTTAAACACGTCTGTGAAGATTCCCCACACCGGAAATGTGATCGTATGTTCAAGAAACATAAACATTAGAATTTTTTTGGAATGCAAGCGATATTACCTTTCAAACGATGTACCTTTTGAATGTTTTAGTTGTCTCGGTTCTTCCATGAGAGACAACAAGTCTGCTTTTCAACTCCTTATTTTCAATTGCTGCCCCTATCTCGCATTCAATGCATAATTACATTACATAGAATTATATGTAATGAAAATAATAGAGAAAAGAGAAGTTATCGCTTACTTGCTTGGATTTGTCTTGCTCGAATGTTGGGTTGGACCCATCTTCATTCAAGATAAATGTACTTGCTCTTTTAGACTATGCTCCCAAATTGCAATACTTATTTTTAAAGTCTTGAAAAGTGGTGGATATTGAAAATTGCTCATCCACTTTCCAAACTCGGTGAACTCAAGTGACGGCCCGTAAGTTGGTCCATCCTCCTCGAAGTCATCAATTTTTCTCTTTTTGCCCGATCAAAACCAAAATCATTACTTTCTTAAACCAAAATCATATTAATGCACATTATATACCTAATACTTTTGTATACGATTGGAGATGGCTGCGTTGTCAATGTTGTTGTCAATCTTATCGACTTTGTCCTTTATGTTTTATGACACTTGTTTTCCAAAGATTCTCAGAATGCCAAGTTATAAGAAGGTCAATGTGAAGAAGCAAAGAAGGTATGAATGTATTAGATTACCTCGATCTTGCTGGATTGAACTTTGATATCCCTCCAACATTGTTTGCATTGAAAATCGTGTCCATTAAACCTTTCCACAAGTGTACGCTTCACCCAATTGAGTTGTTCAAGGTTCTTTTGATATCCCGCAGATAAATTTAGGGTTAAGATTTTGGATTTGAGCATAATTAGATCAAGTTTATGAATTAAAGAAAAGTGCTTACCTTCTTTATCTTATTCAATCAAGGTGCATCTCGCAAAGATGCTTAAGGTCTTGTTTGTCCATGACAGAGAACATTGTGTGCTCGCAGAGGACACCCACGGGTTTTGTTAGACTCGACCAACGAGAACATACAGACTAACGCAATCATTTTTCCGAATACCTTTTTCTACTATCTTTCTTATCTCCAGCGGTGGTGGTTCAAACTCGTTAGCCATATCCTCGGATCCCCATGGGTGGGAAGTAATTTGTCGAGTGCGCTCACGGGTGGCATTTCTTGTCTGCGGGTTGACACAATAGATATTAGTAAAAGTAAAAGCAAAGTAAAGCGTATAAATATTACAATCAAGTACCTTCTTGGATTTGAAAATCGTTATTGCTTCCGTTCTCGATTCCATCCCGATTCAAAAGCCATCAAGACAATCATGAGATACCGCCAAATCGATGAACAAGACGATCCAAGAAAACAAGTTGAGAATTGAAGGACGATTACACTAGAGTGGCGCCTTCTTGCGTGACCTTTGGTCAGCTCGAATTCACGAAAGAGGAGAGGGGCGTGAGTTTACAAAGTCCATAACATCCGCGTGTTGCGGCATGCCGCCACTCAACGCGTGTCGCGGCATGCCGCCACTCAAGCATCTCGCAAAGATGCTTAAGGTCTCAAGATCGGGCTTGGTGACTCTCTAGCGGGCACACGCATTTTGGCCCTCAAGAGGTATGGCACGCTCACTGAAGCCGAGGCGAGCATGGCCGAGAGCAAGCGTCGCGAGGTCGGCAGTGCACGCGGTATGAGCGAGCAAGTCCGGAAGGGCAGATGCGTGTGTGTGATAAGGGGCTATCTCAAGAAAGCGTGGGGGGGGGGAGGAGGGGGATGCGGTTGGAGGCGAGGATCAAGCAAGGCTTGGGGATGTTGCCTCACGGACCTCAACACAACGAGTCAAGAAGTGGAGAGTGGCGGGCCTGAGCGAATCGACAGGAGCGTGGAATGCTTTACATGTGAAATGAGGGTGGCTCGGGAAATTGGTCAACATTTCTTGCATCTCACTTCTAGATACACTGAGCAAACAAGACATCTTGGCGCTCTTTGGCCGGCTGCCACTGTTGAAAGAGTATCGGGTTGAGACTGCAAAGACTGCGAAGGATAGCGAGGTGGCAGCAATGATCATGCAGAACTTGAAGGTTGCATGCTCAAGTTTGAAGGACGTGCAATTTGGAGACCATTTGCGGGCACGGAACACGCTCTTCAACATGATTCTGTCTAAAGATATCAAAGGGAGCCACCTTGTTTCCTCGTTGTCTCGCCGAATAGGAGTCAGTAGGAGGCAGCTGTATCGAGCCTTGGGTTCTCAGCAAGGAGATGTGCATGGTGAAATATCTCACTGGTGTGGTGCAGGTAGGAAGACACGGAGTGACACAGGTAGATATGTATTAGAACGGACGGCGAGGCCGACGGCCGAGAACGGCCGAGGCCGTGAGGCCGAGACCGTCTAGGCCGGCGCCCGACGCGGCCCGCCCCTAGCGAAGGAGCCGAGTCTGGGGCCGACGCCGCCTAACTTCGGCACTGCGGAGCCGAGGTCCGTGAACTTGTAGACCGGTGCCTATACCACCCGGCTTATATGTCATTTCTCTCTCTTACAAGAATTTACCCTTCACTCATCAGATTATTGCTTTTTCAATCCTTTTACACAATAAAAGGATTATCATCACCGCCGTAATTAGGCTCTAATCAAAATATTTTTAAATCACACATATTCTATTGGAGTAGATGGAGTGTAATATGGTTCGTCGTCCGTCTCTTGAATAGTACTTTTGAGCTGCTGATTGTATGGTCCAGATAAATGTATTATCATTTCAATATTTCATCCAAGCGAGAATATTTCGCAATTTAAACCATTGTCGAATTCATATATAAAACTTATCTATTTTTAACTTTAGTACTCACCTCAAAGAGTGAAAACAACTCGCTTTGATTCTCCGATAACTACAAACAAAAAGTAAAAGTAATTAGTCATTTACCTCCATTTCAATTCGGAGAAGATCTTTCTTTGCATATACCTTTTCGACAAGCGTTAAACACGTCTGTGAAGATTCCCCACACCGGAAATGTGATCGTATGTTCAAGAAACATAAACATTAGAATTTTTTGGAATGCAAGCGGATATTACCTTTCAAACGATGTACCTTTTGAATGTTTTAGTTGTCTCGGTTCTTCCATGAGAGACAACAAGTCTGCTTTTTCAACTCCTTATTTTCAATTGCTGCCCCTATCTCTCGCATTCAATGCATAATTACATTACATAGAATTATATGTAATGAAAATAATAGAGAAAAGAGAAGTTATCGCTTACTTGCTTGGATTTGTCTGTCTCTCGAATGTTGGGTTGGACCCATCTTCATTCAAGATGGGCTGTACTTGCTCTTTTAGACTATGCTCCCAAAGTGCAGAATACTTATCTTTAAAGTCTTGAAAAAGTGGTGGATATTGAAAATTGCTCATCCACTTTCCAAACTCGGTGAACTCAAGTGACGGCCCGTAAGTTGGTCCATCCTCCTCGAAGTCATCAATTTTTCTCTTTTTTGCCTGATCAAAAACCAAAATCATTAATTTCTTAAACCAAATCATATTAATGCACATTATATACCTAATACTTTTTGTATACCTGATTGGAGATGGCTGCGTTGTCAATGTTGTTGTCAATCTTATCGACTTTGTCCTTTATGTTTTTTGCGGCAACAGCTTGTTTTCCAGCATTCTGTAATGCCAAGTTATAAGGTCAATGTTAAGAAGCAAAGAAAGTATGAATGTATTAGGGATTTGATTACCTCGATGCTGGATTGAACTTTGATATCCCTCCAACATTGTTTGCATTGAAAATCGTGTCCATTAAACCTTTCCACAAGTGTACGCTTCAGCTCAATTGAGTTGTTCAAGGTTCTTTTGATATCCCGCAGAGAAATTTAAGGTTAAGATTTTGGATTTGAGCATAAAAAGATTGAAGTTTACGAATTAAAGAAAAGTGCTTACCTTCTTTATCTTATTCAACTGGGCAGGCATCTCACAAAGATGCTTAAGGTCTTGTTTGTCCATGACAGAGAACATTGTGTGCTCACAGAGGACTGCAACCCACGGGTTTTGTTAGACTCTGACCAACAAGAACATACAGGACAAACATACCAGCAATCATTTTTTCTGAATACCTTTTTCTACGATCTTTCTTATCTCCAGTGGTGGTTCAAACTCGTTAGGCATATCCTCGGATCCCCATGGGTGGGAAGTAATTTGTCGAGTGCGCTCACGGGTGGCGTCATGTAGTTCTCTGCAGGGGTTGACACAATAGATATTAGTAAAAGTAAAAGTAAAAGTAAAAGCAAAGTAAGAAACGATAATCAAGTACCTTCTTGGATTTGAAAATCGTTATTGCTTCCGTTCTCGATTCCATCCCGATTAAAAAGCCACCAATCAGAGATACCGCCAAATCGATCGAACAAGGATCCCATCGAAAAAGAAAAGTGAGAATTTGGAAGGACGTACTTACACTAGAGTGGCGCCTTCTTGCGTGACCTTCCGCAATCAAAGAGGAGAGGCGTGAGTTTACAAAGTCCATAACATCCGCGCGGCAAATCCGTTGATCGGCAAACGGCGCCTAGCGTTTGCATGCCGCCACAAGCGGTCGCGCATGTGAAACGAGCGCGCGAGTCGCCAGCATCTACAGCGCTGATGCATCGCATGCTGACCGTCAACATGCAGTGGTTTCACCGACGCACGCAATCGCATCTTACGATGCCTGAACTGCGTGAACTACCATGCGACACATTTGACAAGCATGCTTCTTTAACGCATGCGTGATGGAGGGTGACTTACGGAGAATGGTTGACCCTGCGGACACCACACTAAGGCCAGTGGTTTCTATCTAGGAAAGCATGCAAAGATCGCGATCGCAAACGAAGCCGTCGAAAAATATCGACACCAAAGCTTACATGCTCAGAGTGGACTTTGAAAAGAAAACAAGCAAATGGAAGTAAGGTTGGCAACTACGCTTGGCACGTCATGCGGACTGACGGTTTTGTGCGATGTCTCGATATACAACACAAATCGGATAAGCGGCGTTGAAGGCGCAAACTCACACTCGATAAGATATCAGAGGCGAAGCAAAGCTGCGATGACGCGTTGGAATTGGGCTGCGAAAAACAAAAGAAAAGACATGACGTAAGTATGCTTGACAACGTACCCACGGAGGCGCCGAGGGTCTGCGGCTATGTCTCGAGACTTCAAATTAAATCATGCGAGGTGGAGCAACTCATGGAACAACCTGTGAAAGATCGAAGAAAGCTCGCGACGGCTGCTCGATCGGCTGCAAAAAAAACAAAGAGAAGAGACGACGGCGTGCTTGACAACGTACCCACGGAGGACGCCCGAGGTTTTGTCTATGTCTCGAGACTTCGAAATTAAATCATGCAAGGCGAAAGGACGATGTTACCAGAGCGGAAGATGGCGTGATGGGTGGCAATTGGTCTGCAACGAAAACAAAGAAGAAAGTGTTTGACGCCGACAGAGGACGCCAATGAGACTTCTGTCGCGGTTGGCGTGGAGAGGCGATGGCAGTGACCGTGTGGGCTGGACGGATCGGTTTCAGCGTTGAGAGTGCAATTAGCGACCCACCTATGGGGAACAGCCGATAACAAAGATGTGGACGCATGTAGGGCGACAGATGAAAGGAAGAGCCGATTGCGGACCTTCTCCGAGGACTCCCAAATTGTGAGCGAATGGTCAGGGCGAGCGGATCGAGGACCGCCGACCGCAGTGCGGCGGCGTGTTGGCGGACACCAACCCTAGGTGTGCTGGCATAGTTAGGGTTCTGGGGTCGTGAGCGGTGGTTGGCCGCAGAGGTTCGTGTTACGCCTGACGGGGTTCGGAGATTAGGTTTGGCGTTAGGCTAGGTTTGGAAAATGAATCTAGGTTTGGTTGAGGCGGCCTAATGGCAACCTACGGTTTGGAATTGGGCTCGGAAAGTTAGGTTCGGTAAATTCAAACCACCAGTAGAGGCCAGAGGAATATTTAGGGTTTGCTGGCCTATATAAATGGCTTCCTCATAGCGAGTTCTTTTTATTCTGTCTTTTCAAGTCCGAGGTGTCTCCCGCGCCAAGGCTTAGGTGTTTTGCTCTGTTTAGTTTAGGCCAAGGTCCTCCTTCTGTTTGGGAAGGGTCTAGTTCTAGTTTGTGCCAACGTGTGTTGCTCCGGGCCAAGGTCTGCTGTAGCTCATTCAAGGCCAAGGTGTTCTAGGTTTGCTAGGCGAAGGTCGTTAAGTTTTGGGGCCAAGGTTTCTTTTTCGTGCCCTTTCCAATGTTAAGGCCTTCGCTCAAGGCCAAGGTGTCGTAAAGTTGTTTGAGGCCAAGGTGTTCTTGCTCTTTTGAAGGTTCTTTTCAAGGGGTTCCCATGTTGAAGGCCAAGGTGTCTTTGCCTCTAAGGTCCATGTGCTTGCTTAGTCAAGGCCAAGGTTCTTTTCAAGGCCAAGGTTTCGCTTTAAGGCCTTTTGCCGCTATTTGAAGTCGGCCATCTGCGTTCACGTTGTTTTTTTTTTCCGCTTGGCCCGTTGCTTTTGTGTTTTGTGCCGCTTCTGGAGTAGTTTCGTGCTTTGGTCTGCTTCATTGCCGTTGTGTGTTTTGTCTACCTCTATGGTGGTAGTGTATTCAAGTTTCTATATACATCGAGGATGTTTTGTGTATTTGTCGTTGTTTATGTTGTTCTTGTGCTGATTGTTTATCTTTCTTAGGAAAGACCCGCTAAGATGTTATCTCGATTTGTATGTCCCTAGTGTTGTTCTATTTGATTTCTCGTCGTAGTTCATCGCTGGTCTTTGCTTGTCTTTGGTGTCGATGGTGTTACTTTCTCAAAGACAGCCGTGTGTTCGCCTGCTTTGAGCTTTTGTGGTTGGCTAGGCTTACTTTTGTTCATGCTGCATGTGATGCTTGTGTTCTTTCTCTCGCAAAATCTTTATTGCTTGATTGTTTGTTTGGTGGAAGTGTCTTTATTTGTCGCCGTTGTCGCCGTGGTCCCAGTCGTTAAAGCGCATAACTGCTTCAAGTCTTTGTTCGACTTTCGCTTTGCTCGTGTGTTGTAACCCTCTCCGTTGTGTTTTGATGCGATCAACTTTTCGTTGAAGTGGCGGTTATAGATCGGGACCACTTTGGTAAGTCATCAAATGTCTTTTGTGTCAATCGGTTTCTCTGCGTTTACATATGTTGCTGTTGGAAAATGAATGCTATCTTCTCTTGAGCTTTCATTGTTTATAATGTTGAGCGATTTTGTTCTTAATTGTCTTCTATTCCTTTTGAAACGCAGGAGTAAACGCAAGAGGTTGTTGGACGTAAGAAAGGTTGGTTAATGCTTTAGTCGCGATTTACATTTGTCTCATGTCATGGTTCCATCGTTGTTTGTTGTGTCATCGCAAAATCTTGTTTTTCTCTCTTTCTGAGAGCGTCGTTGCTTGTGTGATCTCTCTCCGCTTTGATGCCAAAGGTTTTACGAGTATGGCGGACACATTTGGGACCTTGTTTGACGTCGAAACGCCTTTGTTGTTGCTTTACGAATGTTCCGTTAAAAATGCTATCTATTGTTTGTTACGTAATTCAACAACGCCAGTTATTGAATTCGTGTTTTGTATATTGTCGCATCAGTCACGTGCCTCATTCTTATTCTAAGGTCCTTGCTTTGATGCGCATAACCGCCTTTGACGATAAGGCGTTTTGTTCGTAACCTCGATATGGTATGTGAACGATTTTAAACTTGATGATTTCTCCTCATTGATAATTACCTCGTTGTCTTTTAACGTAGCTGTGAGTTCTCTGTGAATAATCTAATTCTTTACCTGTGTGTGTAGGCTTTATTGTTCATCGTGTGAAGGGTTGACCGCCAACATTCGATTGGTCTGCGTGAATCGTGATAACCATTTCGCTCGAATTTGAAGTCATGATTGAATCTCGAGTTATGTTGTCTGCATACTGCTTGTGTCTGGATAACCTTATTTTGTTTGTTTTTTCCTCTTAAATCTAACTTGCCGACAAAGTCTTCTATTACGGAAGTATGTGGGTGTTGTTTGAAAGGAGTTATCTTCTCACTAACCAAAAGTGGAGGGATTTCAATATTTAACAATGTGTATATTCAATGAATGTGTCGCCATATCCCCCATCCCTATCCTCGTCGATTGTTTTATAATCAATTGTTAGACCCTTGACAGTTCCTATCTGGAAGTTCAACACCATGTAAGTGCTTTTATTTTGTCTTTTGTCAACTTCTGCGGATGTTTGTGTTGTCAAGTTCCTTGACCACTCTAATTCTCTCGCTTTGCAGATGGCTCCTAAAAGAAAACCCACTGGCCGGAAGAAAACAAGGATCCTGGTCAAGTTATGGCTATACTGCAGTGTGGTCAACCATGGTTAGATATCGCAACTCATCCGCTGCAGGATGATGGTAAAGTTGATGGTGTCTTGGTGCACAAGGAACTTACTTAGTTCCCAAAAGACTTGCCCAAACCGCCAAGGCGCTTCATCCAAGAAGGACGCCGACGGCAGAGTTTGTTCGAGAAGAGGAGAAGGGTGGACACTGACTGTGGCTTTGGTTGAAGGTCCTCTTGCGAGATTACTAACTATGTCCCGGTCTCGAGAGAGGGGTCCAGTTGTGGGGAGAATGATTTCTTGATAACGACGATCCCCATGGTTGTGAGTGCCGCCAAAGCCCTGAGTCTAGAGATTTGTGTGCTGAATGAATGCTTTGCTGGGCGCTTCCATGCTTGTGGTTCCCGACCGAGTCATCCCCGATCAAGAAGTGCTTGATATGTTTGAGAGGCTAAAGTGTGATGATCCCAAGATGACTTTGCCATGGGTATGGAGGAAATTGATGATGAAGCAATTTTCGAGAGTGTGGATTTGACCCAATAGTCCCGAGGGAGCGTGAATGATGCGTTGAGTGGTGGGGAGGATAGGTCCAAACGCGTAATAATCGTGTCAAGTCGCCTCGTGGCCTTTATGAAAGTGAGTGGGGTGGGATGGGATCTGTTGAGGATATCCTTACAAGGATCTAAATCTTATTCTGATACCCTTTTTCCATCAAGTTCGGAATCTGAAGGACAACAGGAGATTTTCTCCAGAAACGTAAGTAGTGATGTTTTTTGACTTGTTGATTTTGATAGTTCTGACTTTCATTCACATGACTGATTTCTGATTCTCTTGTGCAGGTTGATGTCTTTCTTTCGTGGTTTTAACCGAATTTTAACAAGGAAGTGCATCTTGAACCAAAGCCGGCTTGGTTCTGATGTTCCGGTGATCAACATGTTCCATGGAATTTTCCATGGGTCCTGTTGTTGCGCCCATGAAAATCGCAAGGATCTGGAATTGTGTCATGTCGAAAAGAGGTGAAGTTGATTTTGATGATGAGCGGATTCTTTCACACGAGATCATCAATGCTCATTTGGGCGGGGCTCAAAAAGGTAATATTGTTGGTTTAGGGGTGCACTTTGATTGTTCATTTATGGTTTTAAACACGGAGGCCTCTATTGTTTGCGGTGTGCATATTTTTGCATGACCAGTTTGGAGTTCGAGGTGGTGAAGAGTTACATAACCGCTCATCGTGGACTTCTCGTTCTCAGATTCAAAAGGACCTTTTGTTCAAGATGTTTTGGTTGTTTTGTTCATTGTATCTTTGACGTCGTATGTTTTGGTTGTTTTGATGTCTAGCTCGCTTTTATTTGCGTATCAAGAACGGCTTTCAAAAATTATAAAGTGGACATGAAGAATTACCAGAGTGAGCATTTCCGTCAAAAAGGTCAAGATTTACGAGGTGATGTTATCGAAACTTTTAGAGTCATTATTGAACACTCTCCCAAGTGGTCTCGCAAACGACAAAATCATCAATTCGGGGTTTTGTTCAATTCAACAATTGATAACCCAAGATCAAATGTAAGTTTGTTGTTATTGGGCTTAAGTTTTGTGGTTTGTATTTACTAAGCTTGTTTTTGGCTAGGCTTGGTATGCAAAACTCCGTGTTTCAAAAGGAATGTTGTCAAGGTTCATGAAGACCATGGTCAAGCAACGCCTGGCTATTACACCAATAAGAGCCGTGTAACAATGATTACACGCTTGACGATGGCTCGGTGCCTTCGATCTTTGGGAGAAGTGTGACGCCATAAAAGATGCCGGATTCTCAAGGTAATATGTTTTGAAAGCTTGTGACATTTGAGTCCTTTGTATGTTCCTTCCTCGATGTTCGATATGGTTTGCGATATGACCGTCGTCAAGCAAAACAGTACCGCAGAAGAGTCCTTGTTCGGTGAACGGCGATCCTATCGAGCTTTTGAACCAAGAACGAATCGGATGCGGGATGATTTAAGGGTGTTCTTCCGCCAACCCTCAATGTGACTCGAAATTGTATTTTCTAGTCACCAAGATCGCACTTGCGAGTGCAACAGTTAACAATGTAAGTGTTTGAGATTTGTTGCAAGTTTGTAGGGACTTGTTTTGACTAATCTGTCGACTTGTTTTTGTGTGTTAGGTCTCGTAGCAACTCCTGTTGTTCATCATGAAAGGCACCTTTGAACAATGTCAAGACCGAATCGAGTTTTCCGCACCATTTGGTCCACGTGTCTCAAGTTCGAGTTGGTATTGTCGTTCCTTGGTTGCGCCGCCATGTTGGATCTGTTTTAATCATCGGTCTCTGTTGTTATGGGTGTGGGAGATCGTATGTTTTGGTTGCAAACATACCTCCGAAGCGTGGCCAAGGCATTCGATGGATAACAGACCAACAATGGGTGTTCTAGTGAAATTCCATATGTTGACAAGGTTGATTCTTTGTCTGCTTGTTTGTTTTCACTTCTTTTGGAGTTTCGATTATGTTTATCTTGGCGGTTGTGAATCCTGCGACTAGTGGAAGTTTTACCGCCCCTCATTTCAACATTGATACCGAGGGAAGTGGATGCGTGGTCCCTCCGTTGGAGGGCATTGTGCATAGTGAGTGTGATCACCATCCGGTTAACCAGATGTAAATGTGGTGGTAGCACCTCGATATTGTATTGCTGGATCGCAAATGGAAATGGAAGTGGCTTTGAGCGGCTTCGAGATTGCGCGAGTACGGAATTGGAGTATGATATGTAAACAGAATTGGAGTTTCAGGCAAAAGGATTTGGAGGCTCTTATAGAGAGACAGGCGAAAGCGCTTGAATTACGAGTCTCTAAGCAAAGAGAGAAAGCCCTTGAGATCCAGAGGCGGAGAAATGTGGAGAGGAGACAAGAGCACATTAAGCATCAAGAGAAACTGAAGCAGCAGCAGATAGAGCAGCAAGAGGTTCGAAGACTGCAGTGGAAAAGAGAACAGGAGCAGAAGAATGTGTCTCGAGATATTTGCACTGCTATCTGCGAAAATCCGTCAGGATTGGTAAGTTTTCTTATGCTCTTTATTAATCAGCAGTACATTGAAAATCAATGGTTGTATTTTATTAGGTTGTCACCTTGCAGGAAGCCGGACAATTTCGTCCAAGTCCTCAGCTTCATCAATTGGTTGCCAAGAATGATGCCGCATAACCGCCAATCAAGCCAAGTGGTCGTGAAAATTACGCTTTTCAATGTAATTGTACATAATTTCCTAAATAAGGTGAGTATCATTTCCTAAGTATTTGCTATGATTATTTCAGTGTTTTCTAGTATCACCTAATCACGGTTTGTGTCTTTCGTTTTGTTTGTAGGTTCCATTGTTGTTGAAGTAGAGTTCAATCTAGCAGTTCAATCTATGCCGGTATTTACTCTTCATTAGTTGAATTTGTATTTCATGCCATTCGGATATACAGAAACTCGCAAAGAAAAGGTTTCTTTGTTGGTTTTTGTATATCCCGGATCCGCATGAATATTATTTAATGTAAATGTTTTTGTCGATTAGCGATTTTGGTGGGATTTCTAGAATGAGCTTCTAGACCCATGGTATTCACTTGGTCGTCATGTTTTCTACTCTAGTGCTCTATTTTCTACCTTGATGGTAGATGATTTTACCCCACTTGTATGGTTCTTGTTTTTGTACCTTGATGGTAGATGATTTTCTACTATATCAGAATGAATTTTACTCTGGGTAAAATAATGACCAAAAGGTCAATTTCTCTCTAAAAATTTACCGCACTACCCCGAAAACTACTGGCGCGGCCGAGGCCCCAGACGAGGCCGCGACTTTACGTGAAAGACGTAATTGTTCAATTTTGGGAACTCGCCTCCAAACCATCATCGAACACCAAGGACACAAAGCGGTTCAGAACTGCTCCAAAGGCGTTCATCACACATATCACTCATTTCCTTGATATGTCTCAGTTTGTCTCTGTGATATGTCCGATTCTATTCTCGATTTTGCTATCACCGATATCACTTTCCCCTTGTAAGGCCGTGTTAAGGTGCGAATCGATGTTCAAAGATGTTGTTCCACAATTTTGGGGTGCATGTTGGGCATGATTTCGTAATGCATCTCAAGTTTTGGTTCCTTCGCCTCGTGCTTCACCGCCATTCAAGATTTTTGTCGCACCTTTGGTCACCCTCGACTCTGTGGCCTCTTGGCATCCAGCCTCCCAAGACACAGTGGTCACGGTGTAATGACAGGGACATGTGCAATGACAGGTGCCCACTACATGTGGACACTTGCTTGGTCCTGCATGGTGTCATGGTCACCTCAAATGTAATATGGTGACTACCTGGCAATTTATGTGACTCTATGGTCTTGTTGTAATCACATGGCCACGGATACTGTGCATATTCTGACAGGAGCACTTGTCCCGATGGTCATGCACGTAGGTGGCCAGCCCGTTCTGTCCGAGTGGGCTTGGGGTCGTCATGTCCTGGGATACGTGGTAGTCACTTTCCTATGACCCATCGCCACCGGCCGGATACTGAAGCCCCGACACAAGTCGTTGTGGTGTTTGCATGCAGTTCTATCTCCGCTTTTGTCGAGCACGACGTCCATGTTGGGCAAAGGACATTTGAGAAGTTGAAGTTTTTACGTGAAGAGTTTGCGGTGAACGTAATCTTTCTGTTGTAGATATCACGAGATGGCATTTTAAAGGATGCTTTGAATGGCTGCGTGGTTCGGGCCTGTGATTCACCCCGTGGCCATTGCCTTTGTTCCTCGTGATGGTATGTGCCCTATCTGAGCCACACCAAGCCTTCCATGTAATTGCCTCCACTGCAATCGAGGGAGCTATGTGAGCGTTTGTTGTGTCCAAAGGGACCAGATGAAGCCTGGCATGCCCTTGCATGCCTGCAGGGGGCTTGTGACAGATGTGGGATTCCCAAGCTTTTGTTCTGTCCATCAGAGACCTCCGTAGACATTCAACCACAAGCTGTTCTAAATGTTGTTTCCAGTACCAGGTGGTTGGTCGAGACGCGGATGGGAATGATAAGAAACGTATCAAGCTTGTGTTCATGGAAACACACCCCTCAGAGTTTGTGTTTCACTTCAAGGTAAAGCTCAAAGAGTTTGTGCTGCATGATTTTGTGCAACGGTGGCAAGGGATAGAGTTCAGGCAGTGCTTGGAATGGTTTCCACAAGACGTAGTTGTTTCTGTCATGGACTTCTCCCACAAATATGCATTTGGTGTCCAGAATGAGATACGCCTATGTAATCGCAAAATGATCGTATCAATCTTCGTGTTGGTGTTCTACCACGGAATAGCTCTGTGGATGTATGATCCCGCCGCATCCATCGAGAAATACTACCATTTTTACATTAGTGATCATGATGATCTTGTTCATGACACGCTGTTTGTGCAACATTGCTTGCTCAAGCACTGGCAATGGATGGGATGCGGTTTTGCACCGGAACATTGGTTGGTCGGATGGACCGCAAGCGCTTCAAGGCATGCCGCCCAAGCTATTTCATTGCTCGCTACCCAAGCTTCACAGATGGGTGTAACATGCTCTGGTCATACTTTGGGTGTGGCCATGGGAAGGGGAGCACGATGGTGCAAAAGCGATCTTGAAGCGATCGCACGGCAGCGGAGTCATCTCCGATGCAGCGAATGCACGCGGATGTTGTGGAGTACTTGTCCGCAACCATATCGGGCAGCAAGTTCATATGCCTCAAGCATGGGGTACAAGTTTTGGTTAATTGGTAAACATGAGGTAAACAGGAGGGCCAAGCATGGTTGTGATCCTATTCCCCGGTTCCAAGACAATGCATGCCTCTACCCAGAGATCGACCCAACATTGTTGATGCGGCTCGCATGCTTTTTGTTGATCGCTTGAGCAACCATTCAAGATGTGAAATGCCCACACTCCTTGGACGCTGTGAGGATCAAACCTCATGCCGAGCATTGGTCCTTCACAGAACTCAAGGAAGCCAATCACGCAGAACATTGTTGGAGGACCGTGATTCTCCAAATTTCATATTGTTCGACATGCAAGTTTGAAATGGAGGTGCATGGACAGATGGTGATGACCTTTTGTTTGTGCTCATAAAAGAGGCCTTAAGGTAGTGAAAGGTGTTGTGCAAGAAAGTGTACAAGATGCTTCCGTCATGGGCCCTTGAATGTCACTTGCATACTTGTCACCGAAAGACCCAAGGATGATATGATAAATCCACCGCTTGAAATCCACCGGAGCACATGAGTCGTGCACTGTCTCCGAATCGCTCGCCTATGTCTCGATTGATATCGCCGCATATGCTTGAAACCGCGGCTAGTGTGATGTGGAACATGACCAAACACGGCAGCATGTCCGTGATCCCGTGACCCATACATCGATACTTGCACGCCGCCCCCATGAGCTACCTACCGTATGGCCATGTCCCAACATGTGGGTAGTGATTAATCATGGACCCACGCATGGTAAGTAAGCAAGTCTTCAATGTGGCAACCTTTTCGATGCACACTCGTGTGCATCATGTCATTTGAACTCAATCTGACAGACTTGTCTTCCCCTTGAGCCACGCGGGCATTGTGCACCAACTTGTTCTTGTTCTTTGCGTGGCTCCAGGTTCTCCCGCGCCATGGCATCCGTGGTTGAGGCTGGAGGGATGGTGGATGCCTTAGGCATCCGCCTCGCCACCGACTTGGTTGCGCTATACGCGTCTGCCTCAGTGGTCGAGGCACTTGCTCCCCATTCCCAGTTGTACAGTGTGGCGGTGAACTATTTGCAACGCATCGAGCAGGCGAAAGCACGCCGATACTACTGGATGCGCAAGAGGGAATTGTTGCTAGCGCCCTATGTGAGGAGGGGCGGAGCTGTCGCTGCCCCGCCCTCTACCGTATGTGGGAGGGAGACGAGCGTCTCCCTCCCACCTCCTCCCGTAGTGGATTCGTGCAGCGATGCAAACATGGGCGCTGTGGTGGATTGAGGGAAGGCCAAGTGCAACGCCATCAATCCTCTTCGGTGCAGAGGCACGACCAATGCCATTTGTGTATTTGCTTGCCATCCTCAATCCACAGTGAGGGTCAGGACAAGCTTGGGTCTTGCTAGGCATTGTCGTGGTCTAGTAGTTCACGATTGTAAATGAATAGGACATCTTGTGCTCCAAATCTAGAAGTTCATGTTTCGATCGATGGTTAGGAATGGTGTCTGCTTTAGATTCCGAAGCTTCTTTGGATTCCATCCCTTGTGTGCAGGTTCAAAGCATTGCGTATAATGCAACGCATTGCACATATTCGTAGTACCACGCAATGCCCTGAACAAGATCAACCTGAGCTTTCATGTCACATCAATCTAAGCGGCTACGATGGATCGAACTTATGAAGATAGCTTTACCAATGCGGGAGGCTTAATTATTCAGTCTTAATTAATCAATCATGCTCAATGTTTGGAAAGGATCGCTGTCGCCAGCCCTGCGGGAGTGTTGAGCTGCACGAGCTCTCAACGGCCGTTGTCCAAAACGGTATTCAACTACATCGAGCAGCCACACACACCGATGTACACGCCTTGTGCCCTCCAAAACTCGCACGCATATATCAAACATTTGCCTGCCGCTTCTCTTCATGTTGCCTGTTTCGTTAGATGCTCCAACCATCGTGTGTAGGACCAAGCCAATACAATTGCTTCTCTTTCTTATCATCTGGCTTGTCTTTCTGCACCTTCACCATTTCGAACTTGGTGGCAACTATCATGTCAGGCGATACCAGAGTTGGCACACCACGCTTCCCAGAATCCATCAGTTGATATAGACCAGGGCGTTTTGGTTCCTGCTCATAATATAAAGCCCTTGCAACAGATTCTCCTGCTTCCCACGGTCCAGAACCCCATACAGTATCGGTGTAGTCCTCTTGCAAGGGCTCCCATGTCGACACGCACTTGAGAACATAGAACAAAACTTTCTCCTTGTTATTTGGAAGTGCAAGAACCATGAAGTTATCCCCCACATCCAGCGATGCTGCATCATGTTCTACACCGGAGGGCACTGCAAATCCTCCACCGCCACGCCTTCTTTTTCCACGCCTCCCTTAGCGTGCTTTGAGAGTGGCTTCCGTTCAATGGTCCAGCCGCCTCCTGCACACACCCATGGGATTATGCCTTGTCGGTCCACACTGTGGCATAACCAGTTTTGGGTCTCCCTCCCTCGAGCTTGGTGCACCTGTCACCAACTTCTCCTTCTCAATGACCTTGGCATGAAGCATAGGGGTGACCACGTCGATCTTAGTGGCATCCTGGTCACGGCAAAGTGCCACCAGAGCACGAGAACTGACCACGTTGTTCTCAGTGGCATGCTGGTCATGGCAAAGTGCCATTAGTGCACGAGAAGTGACCACTTCTTGTCGAGTGTCCACTGGCACACATATCCCCATGTCCACTTCGGCTGCGCACTTGCCAAGATCCAGTGCATCCACATGTGGCCTAGGGGCTGCAACATCCGCTTGAATAACTCCCATCTCATGGCAGAGTGCCATGGGTACTTCCTCGTGTTTTTCTCCTTCACAACTACACAATGCGCACTTTCGTGAGGGTGTCAAATTCCACATCCGTAGGGCTTCCCTTCAAGCTCCACTCTTGCCGACAATCAATAAGATTTCAAAACCCTCCGTTGGAGTGAAAGGCTTTAACCACCGCAATGGCTCGCATGTTGATCTACCTCACGTCGCACAAACCTCGTGGAAGAGCAGTTCTTCAACCAAAGTTGTTCTCACTTGTTGCTCCTAGAGTTGGGGCTGCCACAACACATGTTGCCACATAAGGTGCATCATCTTCAACATCGGTGGTGGCGGATGCTCCCACATAGTCACCGCCGTGAGGGTTTGCCAACAATTGTGTGACATCGCACGCAGAGTTCGACATCATCCAATGGACCAGCATTGTTCCCCATTGGAACGACAAGGTCAGGTGTGTGTAAAACATATTTTGCATTTCCATCCGCGACGGTGGTGTTCGCCCATCGGAATAGGTAGGAGCATGTGGTATTGCGTTGACATGGGTATCTTCAAGTGTAACAAGAATGGAGATGGGGCAAGCTCGCTATATGTGCCTACAATAAAAGGCAAGCAACACTCGAGAAGGATAAAGACACAAAAAAAGGGTCCAAGGTTCAATGCGAAATGACCGGTGACTCTAGCATGTTCTTCCTGCTCACGTGTTCTCACTTTGTCGTGGCAATGGAGTGTTTCCCAACCCTCCGCAAAACGTGCATCCATGCTTTCGTATCGAGAAGTTCAATGTATTCCGTCTCCGTCCTCTTCTTCATCTATATGCCATGAGTCATTGGGCATGGTACTTATAAAAGGCCACCCTCTTGATTTAATCCATCTTGGGTGCACATCAAGGTTGCACCCCCGTGGAGGGCGTGACACGGAGGCCGAACGCTGGAACAAACAAGCATCATGGAAGCAATGCCCGCATGGCAAGAAGACCGCCATTACATGAGAACCACGGTACAAACGCAACACCGTACCCGTAAAGGCAGCACTTGAGTGGCTAGGTCGGAATCCATCGGAATTGAGCCATCCATCTTCCCGTATGTGGGCGCGTGTGGACACTGGACTTCCTTGGGGGTTAAGAACAGTAGGGTTTTGTTTTTAGTGGAGGATAAAATAAGGCGGAAAAGGGAGGAATAAGCATGGATAGCACTGGACGACTGAGTATACTCCGGACCGAGTGCAACGACTGACCTACTATGGCGTGCACCGACCACGCTGGGTAACGGATAAGTCCGACCCACCCAGTCCAAGATAAGTACGCCAGGAAAGTAACTTAGAAGTTGAGCCGTGAGGACGACCAGGCGGCGCCACGTGACGGCCCCGAGTGGAGGTCGGCATGCACCGCCAGACCGTGACTGCCAGGCCGCAGGCAGTATTCACGCCCGCGATCGCGGCGGCGGCCGAGTACGCGTAAGGCCGCAGTAAGCGGAGGCGTAAGGTCGGCATGCGCACTCGCGCTACGACAGTGGAAGAGGCGCCTTCCCCGCCGTTACCCCAAGGCGGCCAAGGGGAAGGTCTCGCGCAGCCGAGACACCTCAGCCTTGCGCCCGCAACCCGCTCGCGCTATCTCTTGAGCGCCAAGCACCTTCGAGCGTGTTCACCGCCGGGTTGGAGCGCGAACGCGCGAGGAGGGCGACGTGCGCCGAACTCCGCCAGCCAGCCGACAAGGGGAGAGGCGATGGCACCCAAAAGCTCGGAAGTTTGGGAGCCATGGAACCTCGTGGAGCGCAACATTGTGACCCGCGCTATCCGGACTTTGGGCCCGGCCGAGGAAGCGGAGAATTAGTGAGGAGTGGCACCGGATGTTCCACGGTCCGGACGCTCGACAACACACCGTCCGGAGTTCGCCCAAGATGTGGCGGCACAACAAGGAGGTGCGGTCCAAGAACCTCCGGAGGACCCGGCGGCATGGACCTTGAGGTCCCGAGGGCGCCTACAACCGCCCAAAGGAGGAAGAAGGGGTGGTGCCGAGCCCCTCAAGGCAAGGGGAAGATAGGGCCGCACAGATGCCGAGGCTCGACGCAGAGACCACCAACGGTGGTTGATATCCGACCACCCGAGTAAGGGCGGGATCATTGTCCATTGAACTCGCCACCAAGGTGGATCACCTTGGTGATAACTGCTGGTATTCTCGCATGCGCCATGCTGGGAAGAGGGCGGACCGGAAGGATTATCTTCGGCCTGAGGCCCGCAAGCTCAGCGAGAAGCCTCGCCATCTGGCCGCCCCATACCGATCCATGTATGGGGACATGAGCCCCTCAAGGAGGGAGAGCTTGAGCGCCCGAAAGGACCGAGGCCCCGCCGAAGTGGAGCGCAAGGGCGCCCGAGGTGGGAGGCCGACCAAGGCCAAACGGACCCGGAGGAGGACGATCGAGGGAATTCGACTCCATACGCCGAACGGACCCCTCACCACCTGTGGAAGTATGGGAAGAAATCCGCCTCCTCCTGTGCCCCAACCGAGCCCAAGCAGAAGAGGCCCTGACCCAATAGCCCAGCCACCACAACCATAGGAGCCCGGGACTGTGAGGGAACCAAGAGACGCAAGACAACCACAACGCGACCGACGGTGCCAAGACTTACCCCGCCTACCTGAGTGGCAAGAAGCGAGGAAGCGGAAGGAGGGCGTAAAGGACGCGCCTGTGGAGCAGGAGGACACCGGCAGCAGACTGAGCCGGCCCTGCCGGCTGTGAAGGGGCAAAAGGGCTTGCTCCCTGACCCCTCACCTCCTCCGAGCCCTGTGGAGAAAAAGGGGAGAAGGAGCGCTGGGCGGGGCCAAGGAGGGTGAAGCTCCGAGCAAGACTCAGACCTAAGGGTCCCGATTAGGTCCGAGAACCCACCGACTTACTCCGATCAGTATGGAGGTCCTCGGCGATCAAATGCCGCCCCACTACGACTTTGTGGGAGCCTCACGCGGCCGTGGAAGAAACACGGCGTCCTGCCACTGGACGGATGCTTTGGGGTCTCGGATGGCCGAGAAGACCTGTGGAGGTAAGCCACCCGAGGCATGGTACCTCCGTGAGCAGCTGAGGGGCCCAGGAGGCAGGAAGGAAGGCCAAGCCTCGGCCGATTGAGGAAGGGAAACGCCGGAGGCCGAGAGGGAAGTCCGTCCATCCGCAAGGACCGACTAAATTCCTTCACCGGAGGAGCACCAAGTGCTAAGGAGGCCCAAGCGCTGGCCGAGGACCTCGCAGTGAGAGGGTAGCGCAGCAGAGGCTAAGAGGCCCGGGCGCAAGCGAGCGCGGACCGCGAGGCGACCAGACCAGAGCTGCCGAGAGCCTGTGAAGGTGGCCAAGGAGGCGGAAGCCAAGGCGACCGCGATCACTATCGCGTGATCGAACCGTGGAGGGAGGCGGCCGGAGCCACGCCAATCAAGGCCGAGCGGCAAGAGAGCACGGACGAGCCGCAGAAACACTGGAGGCCAAGACCCGGAACGGACCTGTGGCGCACTGCAGGAGGTAGAAGGGAGGCGGCAGGAGCCGGAGGACAAGAAGGACACCTTGGAGTTACAACCCAAGACGCTGCAGCAAGGGGTTCTCAACGAGAATCCAAGACTTCGGAGATAGAGCGCCCTCAAGATGGAGCAGGAGGCGGCGGAGCAAGCGCACCAGCCCAGCCTGAAGTTCGACAAGGAGATGGAGGATCTCCTGACTCGCCCCGGAGGTGGAGCAAGAATGGAGATGGAAGACCGCAAGGAGACTTGAGTCCAGCCCAAACTACCATTGAGAGGAATGGTAGTCTCAGACGGATCGCGAACGCGAACGAAATAGAGCGGCTCCATGTATGAGAGGCGATGGAACAGGAGCAGTGACGCCGAGATGGAGAAGGGCTCGGGGCCCGCACCGCAGGTTGCCCGACCGTCTGGAGAGGGAGATGGCGGAGTTACTGAATGGACAGAGAGCGAGAGCACCGGAAGCGCATAAGAAGCCGGGTCTGAGCTTGAGGCGGGGAACGCTGCTATGGCAAGTCGGCAGCCGAGCGAAGCGAGGAGTTGGAGCAGGTGGAGCAACAGCGACGGTTGCGGGAGGTGACCGAGGCGCCTGCCAAGGTGAAGCAGCCCGCCCAATATCAAACCCGGCGGGAGGTGGTCCAACAAGCCGGCAAAGACGCCGAGCACCTATGGCGAAGGGAGTATCGGGTGCTCCGGGCACACGTGGAAGAGGCAATCCAACAAGTGGATTCGGACTTTGCCTATTACCACGCCGAGCCCCGGCTGAGGCCTCTCACACGAATAGACGGACCGGAAGGCCTGAGGGGAAGAAGGGCATGGGGACAAGACGGGACTCTAGGGCCCCTGCTTGGAGACGACAGCGGGGAGAAGAGCCTCAAGAGGAGCGACGCAACGGACCCTGTGGTAAGTTCACCGCAACCCGCCCGGAGAAGGAGGTGACCGAAGGCGTATGAGGAGCCAACCCGACCCAAGACAAGGGTCTGGGTAGGGATGAGGACCCAGCAAGACGAGGTCCACAGATAAGGGGTCCGAGCTTGGGGACCGGACCCCGGTAATAAGTTCGGACCCTGAGGTCCGAACCCCAGAGACGAGGCCGACCCAGGACTGACTCAGAAATAAGCCGACTGGAGTTCAGACTCCGGAGTCGAGACCGGACCTCGAGGTCCGACCGCAAGAAGGGAGGAGCCCCTTCGACTTACGCTTAGGGGAGCAGATAGGTGGCCCCACCGAGGGGACCCATGGGAGGCTGGAGGATGACGTTGTGGTAACGGCGGCCGCCGACACGCCGAGCCCAACCCGCTGTGATTCCGGAGAGAGAGGAGGGGTCCTCACCGGATCATCCGATTGCGCGCCGAATCGCCAGACGGGAGATTGGACCACCAATCCCAAGGCGAACCCGGACCTTCCCACCCCACACCGAAAGGAGATAGGGGAGGGAATAGGATGGTAGGCGTCGATTAGGTATACCGAAATGGCCATCACCGTAATAGGTGTAATAAAGACGCCGACTTGGGCGTAGTATAAGAGGGTCTGCCCAATAAATCATCTTCTTGGTGTTGATGCCGCTCTGCACCTTGTGTGTCTTCTTGCTAACGTGAGTCCCGAGTCACCGAAAGGTGCACGGCTACCCGAGAGATTGACTGTGGTCCCGTGACGACCTAACGTGTTGTGGTGTGTGCTGGGAGGTGATGGGACCTGCCCGTCAGCCGCGCCCGCCGCCGAACGGACCGAACGGTGAGCCGGAGGGACTCGGAGGGCGGCAGAGCCCGGACGAGAGGCCGGAGAACGAGGAGGTCCGGACTGTAACCCGCGCTGCCTTCCTAAGACCGATAAGTGTAGTGTGAGGAGAGGAACGGACGAGGTGTGAGGGACGAACGATAACGGACGCGAACGGGTCTCAAACGCTTGGCCATACCGGCCGCGGTGAACGTTGTAGTAGTTAGACGTGAAATGAATGTGTGCGAATCAACGACGCAAAGTAAGACGAGAATCGCTCAAACGCCGCAAACGGAGCTCGCTATTCCCTTGGGAACGGACTCTTCCTACAACGACACGGATTGTGCGCCTGGGCTGGTTGCCGAAAGTCGCCACAATGCGCTTGAAAGCATCGTCACCTGGCCGATTGATCACCGCTCAAGCTTCTGCTTTTTCCCTATTGGCTATGAGGGCAGCTTTCCGGTCGCTATGTCACTGGCTCGAACGTGGCACAATGCAGCCTTCGCGAACCAAATTACCAGGTTAGACTCGCAGAAGGCAACAAGGCAGAAAATGGAAAGTCAAGAGGTGAGCAACCTGTCGTTTTGCTTGGTCGCCATCCGCCCAGCACAATAAGCTCACCACAAAGAAGCTTCGCGTAGTCAACTTGGAATGCTCCTCCAAAGGCCTTTGCCGTGAAACGGGCTTCTTCATCTCGGATAACCTTGCAAGCTCTAACATCGCTTGAGATTGACCTTCCGCACACTCATCGCTCCCAATTTGGCAAATCCAATGCATCCGGAAGCAAGGAGGGAAATTAAAACCAGATGTACATCGGGTGATCACGTGACCAAGAACTCATGGGAGGTGACCACCCGGATAACACCACCGGTCACGTTATGAGTACCGACCACCGGCTTTAATGCCGCGATCGTGGGTATGAGTGGCACCTCACCGACTTCAGATGATGGTCAGTGACCATATATGCCCAAGCACACACAAGCAAAATCGAAAACGGTCAAGCATTGATGAATCCACATTGTGACCATGTGAATCGGTCGTGTCAAGACCACCACCACACGCTGCCCATATGGGATGTAACCCACACAACAAAGCTCAACGCTTAGCCTTGTCTCGTGACGGCCTATAACAGTGGATCCAAACATTCGTGCACACCACGTAAAGCAAGACACGCCGATGGAAAAACAAATGAAACTCATCTCGCTTGCACCAAGGGTCGAAGCCTCGAATGTGCCCGCATCACCCACAACCCACAACACTCACAACCACCGCACTAAATTAGCATGGTCCCGCTGATTCCAATAAAACCCGAGTCTAGAGAACTCTAAAATCAGAGAACAAAACATCGCAAGTAAGTCACACCAAGCCGATGGAAGCATGAACAAACTACCAGACGCAAAGATGCCCAACCTTTCCCCACCCGACCTCGATCAAACCCACACACGACACATCTACCTTCCGTGACCGAAAACATGGCAACGAACCATGGCTTAAAGCCCGCGTCATGGACAAGATGATGACCTTTCTCCACGCTTGGCACCTCAAAGATCATCCACACTGGCATCACTATACCTCCGCCTCCCATCCGCCCTCCTCGAACATCCCTAGCAACCTCAGCTTGGTGCTGCTTCCCGGCTGTGACCTAACACAGAGGAGCCACCATGTGGCTGCACGGGGTTAGCTGCCCCTGCTCTCTTCCCTACCTTCTCTTCCACAAGTGCCACCTTTCCGAGCTTTTGCTTCCTTGCTTGCTTGCTTGTTGGCCTTCCTTCCTAGAACCACCGCTTTAATGCCGGATCGTGTAAGGAGGGCACCTCACCACCGACTTCACAGATGATGGTCAGTGACCATATATGCCCAAGCACACACAAGCAAAATCGTAAAACGGTCACATTGATGAATCCACATTGTGACCATGTGAATCAGGGTCGTGTCAAGACCACCACCACACGCCCATATGGGATGTAACCCAGGATACAACCAAATAGCTCAACGCTTAGCCTTGTCTGACGGCCTATAACGAGGATCCAAACATTCGTGCACACCACGTAAAGCAAGACACGCCGATGGAAAAACAAATGAAACTCATCTCGCTTGTACCAAGGGTCGAATTGGAAGCCTCGAATGCCCGCATCACCCACAACCCACAACACTCACAACCACCGCACCAAATTAGCATGGTCCCGCCGGATTCCAATAAAACCCGAGTCAGAGAACTCTAAAATCAGCAGGAGAACAAAACATCAGCAAGTAAGTCACACCAAGCCGATGGAAGCATGAACAAACTACCTGTGACGCAGATGCCCAACCTTTCCCCACTGGCTCAGATCAAACCCACAACAAGACGACACATCTACCTTCCGTGACCGAAAACATGGCAACCTAACCATGGCTTAAAGCTCGGCGTCATGGACAAGATGATGACCTTTCTCACGCTGGCACCTCAAAGATCATCCAACCTGCATCACTATACCTCCGCCTCCCATCCCGGCCTCCCGAACATCCCTAGCAACCTCAGCTTGGTGCCGCTTCCTGGCTTTGTGACCTAGTCACAGGGCTCGGAGCCACCATGTGGCTGCACGGGTTAGCTGCCTGTTCTCCCCTTCTTCCCTACCTTCTCTTCCACAAGTGCCACCTTTCCAGCTTTTGCTTCCTTGCTTGCTTGCTTGTTGGCCTTCCTTCCTAGAACCACCGCTTATAGGCTTCCAAATTGCCCTTCCTGTGATCTTCCACAAGAAAACCCAAAGCCATACATCGGGGAATCTTTTGGCCCGTGTTCGTGGCCGCACGCTTCCCATATACGGCAAACACAAGGTCGCCCAAACTTTGCCAATCCTCCTTGACACCAAGTCGGTGGCTTCAAGTCAGAGGCCTCTGCGTTGCAGGCACGCCAAAGTGATTTGTCACAACGCCCTTCCCACCAATGCGCCTCCTTTAGGCCTTGACCAACTTGTCATCCCTAACATTCAATCCAACCTTCAAGATGATTATCACCATCATGCCACCTCTGTGGTCCATCCAACACCGGAGCTTCTTCCAAGCTGCCACACCCGAATCTCTTGGTTGCCGAGAGGTTAGCACGTCAATTTCGTATGACATTGTAAGCGGTTGCCATAGGAAGACGTGAGACAAGCACGAGTGAAAGCTTGAGCGAGATGGTGGGTAAACAGAGGGAGAGGAGAGCATAAATGGAACAAAGGAGATGGCCTCGCACGGTTGAGCGAGAGATGAGGAAAGACAGTCGGAAGTAGATGAGAGGAAAGACGCCGCTAAAGTAGAGGGAGATTCACGCTTTCCAAATGATGAATTAATGTGTAGGGAAGTCAACCATAATCTAATATAGATATATTTACCCTTTTAAACTACCTTTAACTTCCATAGGTTAAACAATAATATAAATACATGTAAATTATAGGACAAAATATAATATTTAAAACTTGAGCACTGATCATTTTATTACTCTATCATAGTAACCAAGTGTTCATGACTCTTTGGTCCCAAAATGTGGCACCAAACCATGCTTACACCCAACCAGGTGACACGTTTGTGCTTGCATCCATGGTTTCTGCAGGCAAATTCCAGCTTCTACGTTTGGTCTGTGTTTATGGGTGATGAATTCACGATAGTACATGGGGGGGACGGTGGCGTTCGCAAATCGGATGTACCTCCCAGGCTGTGTTGTGCTTGCCGTGACTACAAAATCACAACCCCGGGGAGGATGCCACGAAATGCAGATGCGGTGTACATGTATTGTCCCCGCTGCCAGGAGAGCTCGATGCTCAGATTCGCACATTTCAAGAGTGCACGTCGCGCCACAAGCACGCGGCACTGAGTTCTATCGATGACTGACAAAGTGCACTCCAATCTTAGCATTAATGGTATTTTTTGCGCTCCGAGCCACATGGACATAGATGAGGGCGGCTTGCGTGCGCCTCCCACCCCTGATGAATTCGGATACGGCTCTTGGGTCCGACAGGAACCAAATATGGCCATCACCAAGCTAGTAGTTCCGACACCGGGTATGGACGAGGGTCCGGAGGTGATGATATGCCCAAATGCACCGTGGACGAAAGGTCGGAAGCTATGGATGTTGCAAAGGCGCGTGTAGGAATGGAGGCCGTGACTGCTGTCGAGTCATGGGCAAAACGCGCTATACCACATTGAAGAGGAAGTCCAATCGAAAGAAAGCGTCATCGTTGTTGCGGCGGTAAACCATGTATGACATTAGTGACATCGTGAAAGACTTTTAAAGCTCTTAAGTGTGGATATTCGCCACCCAAACAAGCCGCCAAGGACATGTACGAGGCAAAGTCAATGTTGCACATGTTTGGGCCAAGATACATGAAAATCCATGCTTGTGAGAGAGATTGTGTTTTGTTCAGGGTGAGTACGCCGGATCGTGTCCATTGCTGGTGGCAGCCGCTGCACAAGGAAGGGTTTGATGACCGAGACGCTGTTCACGAAGGTCCTCTAGCATTTTCCTCTAAAGACGCTGATTGAAACACATGTTCAATGCCGAAATAGCACAAATGATAACTTGGTATGTCGGGAGGCAAAGTGAGAATGAGGACATGTCCATGATGGCGACACTGTAAGCGGTTGCCATAGGAAGACGTGAGACAAGCCTACGACAGGAAAGCTTGGGGCAGCGCGGAGATGGTGGGTGCAAACAGAGGGAGAGGAGAGCATAAATGGAACAAAGGAGATGGCCTCTGCACGGTTGAGCGTAGAGATGAGAGGAAAGACGGCATCGCGAAAGTAAATGAGAGGAAAGACGGCGTCGCTAAAGTAAAGGGAGATTCACGTTTCCCTCCAAATGATGAATTAATCAGGTGTAGGGAAGTCAACCATAATCTAATATAGATATATTTACTCTTTTAAACTACCTTTTAACTTCCATAGGTTAAACAATAATATAAATACACAGGTAAATTATAGGACAAAATATAATATTTAAAACTTGAGCAATCGATCATTTTATTACTCTATCATAGTAACCAAGTGTTCATGACTCTTTGGTCCCAAAATGTGGCACCAAACCATGCTTACACCCAACTGTGTGACACGCTTTGTGCTTGCATCCATGGTTTCGCAGCAAATTCTCTTCTACGCTTGATCCGTGGTTTATGGGTGATGAATTCACTATACATGGGGGGACGGTATGTCAAATCGGATGTACCTCCCAGTCAGCAGTTTGCCGTGACTACAAAATCACAACCCCGGGGAGGATGCCACGAAATGCAGATGCGGTGTACATGTATTGTCCCTGCCGTCAGTGTGGAGAGCTCGCATGCTCGTATTCTGGCACACATTTCAAGAGTGCACTGCTCACACAAGCCACGGTGCACCCGTACCGGTGGAGTTCTATCGCATGACGGACAGCAAGTGCACTCCAATCTTAGCATTAATGGTATTTTTTTTGCAGTTCGGCGAGCCACGAGCGGACATAGATGAGGGCGGCACTTGCAGCGCCTCCCACCCCTGATGAATTGGATACGGCTCTGGTCTCGACAGGGAACCATGGCCATCTTACCACTGCTTAGTAGTTCCGACACCGAAAGTATGGACGAGGGTCCGGGAGGTGATGATATGCCTGAAATGCACACCGTGGACGAGTTGCTGGAAGCTATGGATGTTGCAGTGGGCGCGGTAGGAATGGAGGCCAGGACCAGTGCTTGTCGAGCTGCGGGCAAAACGCCGTTATACCACATTGAAGAGGAAGTCCAATCGAAAGAAAGCAGGCTAAGCGTCATACTGTTGTTGCAGTCGTGGCAAACCATGTATGACATTAGTGACATCGTTGTAACAGCACTTTTAAAGCTCTTAAGTGTGGATATTCTGCCACTTCCAAACAAGCTGCCTAAGGACATGTACGAGGCAAAGTCAGTGTTGCACATGTTTGGGCCAAGATACGTGAAAATCCATGCTTGTGAGAGAGATTGTGTTTTGTTGTGGGCTTAGCACGCTGGATCGTGTCCATTGCTCACAGCAGGTCATGCAGACAAGGAAGGGTTTGATGACCGAGACTGTCCACGCAAGGTCCTCTAGCATTTTCCTCTAAAGACGCCGATTGAAACACATGTTCCGAATGCCGAAAATAGCACAAATGATGACTTGGTATGTCGGGAGGCAAAGCGAGAATGGGGACATGTCCATGATGGCGGACACCCCAGTTTGGAGAGCACTTGATGCAGTTGGAGGGTTCGGGGATGAACCTCGCAACTTGAGGTTGGCATTATCCACAGACGGCTTGAACCCATTTGGCCACAGGTCTGTAAACACGTCCATATGGCCAGTTCTGCTATTCGTTCATAACATGCCTCCCTGGGCTAGCACAAAGGACGCCCATGTCATCATGCCTCTGATTGTACCAGGACCTAGCATGGTAAAAAATTTTGATGTTTATATGGCACCGCTGGTAGAAGAACTGGAAGACCTGTGGAGAGGGGTGGACATGGAAGACTTTTCAATAGCGGTGAACGATCCTAGGAGGCATTTCAAGTTGTGCAATGGGTAATGCCATTGCTAATTACCAAGGCTTGGGCACTGACCGGATTGCAAGTGAAAGGGACCTGCGTGTGTGGATTGTTGGTCGGACTGGATTCCTGTGATTCTCCGAGTTAAAAGCAGATTTATGTTGGAACCGGAGGTGGTTAATAGCGAGATAGTGACGCGGGAAGACATGGATCGATACGATGGACGCCGAATCTGACCCCACCCAAGCCACCAACGCTTTCGATGTGGGGACCGATATGGCACGCAAAGAAGGTGCGACACCACCGAGATCCGTTAGCGAGGAAATTTTGGAACTCGCGATGTCGCCTCTCGGGGTGCTACCATATTAGCGCCACCGCTTGTGTGGGCGCAAAGGATGTCATGCACGTGGAAAAGAACAATGCAGAGGCCATATGGCTCACTTTGACGGAGAGCGAGATGTCCCGCATCAAGGATGGACATGGAAACCAATGGAGGGAAAAGGTGGTTGTGGCCGGTAGGAGAGGACGGCCAATGCCCCGAGGCGTCTTACGTTTTGTCGAAAGACGACCTCCGTTGGGTCATAGAGGGAATTAAAGGCATAAAGTGGCCCATAGGCTATGGGTCTGACATAGGAGCGAAATTAGATGGGGGCAAAGTTGGAAGCTTGAAGTGCCATGACAGGCACATCATGCTGGAAATCATCTTCCCCATCGTCCTTCGGGGGTGCATAGAGCTGTACAAGGCTAGAAGCCGGTCAGACAGATGCATTTGCCATGGACAATACCGGCCATGAAATTCAAGCACGTGAGAAGAGGTCATGGGTGATGTGCTCTTTGAAAAGCAATTCCTCCAAAGTTCTTTGATATCTCAACCCACCTCATAATACGGGTGGATACACACTGTGGATGTACCTGGAGACATGCCTTAGATCCAGAAGTGACAAAGGCTCGCCCGAGGCAGCACGAGGGAGAGCGCAGAGGCGTAAGCCGCCCAAGGCCAAGCGAGTCCGGGAGGAGGAAGATTGAGAGGGATTCGACTCCATACGCCCTGAACGGACCCCCGCCACCCCGGAAGTGTGGAAGAAATTCCCGCCTTCCTTAGTCCCTCCCCGAGCACCTCACACGGGAGGAGGCTGCCATAGGGAGGAGTTAGGTCGCGACGCCAACGAGCCAGCTCACAACGCCCTGCAACTCTAACCGCCGGACTAGGCGGGAGGCAAGAGGAGGAAGATCCACCAACGCAGCTACCAGACCGCTGGCCCCTTTGCCCTTGTGTGGAACGCCAAATTTTGGGTCCACGGTTAGAAGAGGGGCATAATTTCTAGTTTTGTTCATATTAGTTAGGTTTTATTTTTCTTTTTTTTCTCACCAACAGACATCGACGGAAGACTGAAGCGAGTTGAGGCGGGCGATGGCGGCAGCCCCCGAATCGGACAATGTAAAGGAGGAAAACGGATTCAAAATGGGTCAACGGCCGAAGGATGAGGTCCCACAGGAGGTCCGGAAAGTTTACAGAGAGGAGGTTCGAAACCGAACTCAAGAAGGAGGGTTGGTGCCGGCCTAGTGAGGCGCCAGTCACTCCCCGCATCCCGGACATGCAGAGTAAGGTTCTACCCACCGGAAGACGCGCGACAGGGAGGCCTCGCGAGGGTCAGCGCAAATTCCGTGACGCGCGAGGTGGATGCGAGCACGACGCGCGAGAGGAAGAAGAGGCGCAATAAACACTAAGGAGGGAGCGATGCAAGCATATATAGAGAAATCATCCTGGCGCCGGAGGAGGAAATCAGCCGTCCTTGGCCTTCTGAGGGTTTCTGACAAAGGAAGACGACCGTGGGTTAGGTGATGCGGGTCGACCTTTTGCATGTCTCTGATTTTTCTTCCTTGGCTTTGGAATTGAACAGCTGGAAAATTTCTTCCTTGGCCTTCGTGGTTGAGGAATTCTAACGCTTGTCAAGGGGAAAAGGTCCTTGGCCTTGGATGTGGGAAATTTTGTCCTTGGCCTTTGGGTGTGGAAAATCCTCCTCACCCTATATATGTAAGTAGAGGGGAGTGTTTAGCTCATTTGAGTTGGTCGAGGATCAAGGACTGAGCGACGGAGGGGCTTGGAGGACGACTGAGAACACTTAGAAGAATTTTGAGGAGAAAATCGACGCAGAGGAAGGATTTTGGAGAAGATCGACCGCCAAGGCGTATGGAAGATGAAGACGCGCAATCCCGGAGGAGTGCGCAAGGCGCCAAAGAAGGAGGGAGCCACCAAGGAGAAGAAGAAAGAAAAGCGTGAAGGAGAAGCCCGAGAAGGATCCGCCGAGAAGGAGGGGCCGGATTTTGTAGCCAGGCAAGTCTCCTCCAGAGACTTATGGGATTTTCGAGGGCACAAAAAATGTGCAGCTCCAGTGGGTTTACGATAGGCATTGGGCCTATTCTAATGTGGAATTGGTTGAGTCTTGCTACAGGCAGCTCGAACTGACGGAGGGAGAAACAGAGGACCTGACGGAGAGGAACGTGCGGACAGATCCGAAGGGATGGACTGTCCAGCACATTCGTAAGGTGTATGGGAGGCCAGAAAGCGAGAGTGATGGTGTGGCTCCCACGAGAGGAATGAAGATGGAAAAAGAGCAGTGGTGGCTGACCTTCCTGAGGAAGCTCTCAGCATGCTCATCGGAGGGATAGACGCGAAGACGCGAATGGCGGAGGATGATAAGATTGCCGACCTCAAGTGGAAGCTTTTACAAGGATAGTTTTGACTGTCAACCACCTACTTCAAAGGCATTCTTCATTTCATGTGGAAGTCAAGCAAGGAGCTCACCGACTGGGGACAACCATGTCGCGGCCTATGAGCATCACCGAGACAAGTCACGAGGCCAAACATTGTGGATAATGAGGGGCGAGGCACCCATTTGAGTACTTACCTTGTGCCTTGTGGGGGCACATGGGTTATCGATAAGAAGAGCCGGAGGAGTCTTACCACCATTTGAAGTGGTCCCTCCGAGGGATGCAGAGGGGTCCCTCTCCTAAGAAGGTGAAGAAGGCAGAGGAGGAACCCAAGGTGGAGCAAGGAGTGCTTCACCGTGTGGTGATCTTGGATGATGAGACCACCCCTGGCCCCGACGCCAAGGAAGAGAAGTGCCCGTCTGTGGGGACAAGGCACAAGAGGAAGAGGTGGCGTGCCACCATGTGTACTGTGAGGCAACCCCATGGAGTGTGGTGGTGGATGTAACCCCACCCTGTGAGATGACCGAGTCACGGAGTTCCACCCAACATCGATGGGAGAGGAGAGACCGCCACCAAGAGAAAGGCGAGTCGACCCCTGGAGGGGAATGAGAAGACAAAGGCTTTGAAGGATGCACCATCCACCTAATTGACACTCCATTAGTGAAGCAGGCCTTACAGGAAGTAGAGGAGTTGGAGGTGAGAGCTGTCGTCAGGACAGCCGAAGCGATTGCCCTACAGTCAGGTGGGGAGAAGGATAGCAAGGCTATCAAGGAGATGGCGTTGGCAAAGGGCGCCTAGTTGACCTGGAGAGAAGGTTGGGGCTCAGCAAGATTGAAGAACAGAGGCTGAGACAAGAAAGTAGGGAGCGAATGAAGGAAGTGGCTACCCTCAATCAGAAAATTGAGGAGACTGTCCGATGTGGGAAGGAGCGGTAAGAAGACTCCTTCAGCCGAGAAGAAAGAGAATGGGACGACTCAAGACCCCCGGGAGGCCGAGGCGCCCAAGCCAAGAATGAAGGAAGTGGCTACCTCAATCGAAAAGATTGAGGAGACCCCGATGTGGGAAGGAGCGGCAACGCCTCTTCAGCCGAGAAGAAAGAGAATAGGGACGCCAAGACTGCCCGGGAGGCCGAGGCCGCCAAGCCAAGAATGAATCGAGGCCAAGCTCAAGGAGCTGGAGGAAGCCACATGGAGCAAGGAGCGTGAGGAGCTTAAAGCAAGCAACGGAGGTCGACCAACGGTGGAAGGAAGAGGTAGCCCACCGGAGGAAAATGATGCATCGCATGTTGGTCGCCGTGAAGCAACGCCCAGCCGACTATGCATGGCCAAGGGATACCGGAGGCATGGAAGAGAGATGCCGAGAATGTCACTCTGCCTGCTTGAGTGAGGTGACGCTTGAGAGGGATGCGCTATGGTAAGATAGCCTCGTGAGAGTGGCCCGAGGAATTTGATGAGATTTGTTTGAAGGTGGAGATGCAGTCCACTTACATGCTAGGGTCAACAAGTTTGCTAAGGAGATGCGCCTTGTTGACAAGGAAGTTGTTGGGTCCCCACGATGACAGTGGGGAGATTTTGGAAGAATTGCACCCTCAACTCGGAGATTCGGGACTTGGAGAGTGAAATGGATGCGTAAGGCTCAATGTGGGAGGAGCCAATGGAAGAGGAAGAGATTTCCAGCAGCCGTAGAGTTGGTGGGTTGGGGTGAGTGTGAGTTGCACCAACACCCAACCGCCTGGAGGTAATTGCGCGGCAGATGATGGCTATAGAGAGGCCGGCTCTACAAGAGCGCCTGCAAGAGGGGTGGCGCCACCAACAGCCGATCGCCGAGACAGTGTGGAGGTTCCCGTGACGACGAGTGAAGAGATCCGGGGGACACCCCAAGCCAAGAGGAGGAAGATGGTGGGGCCAACACCCAAGAAGAAGTAGGCGATAGTTGGTAGGGGAGTGAATGGGTCATTAAGACCCCTAGGGGTTAGTGGGATTGTTAGGAGGTAGGTTAAGAACCTTTAAGAGGCCACCTACTTAAAACCGTAAGCAACCCCACCTACCCCAGCACTTAATTAATGCTAGGGTTTGGGGAGCTCCTATAAGAGGGGAGGAGCTCCCATAATAAAATGTCATGCCTTGCTCCCGACCGTGTGTGCTTGTCTTGCTACACAAGCGCGTCACCGTGTGAGGGTGCATGGTGTCCGTAGGGTCTTGAGGTGCGTGACTGTGGTGAGGGGCGGCCCAAACCTTTCTTTCCGGAGGTAGCATGGGTAGCGTCGAGCGTGAGGGAGCGGCATTGTGGTTGCGAACGGCGCATCGGTAAGGGAAGACCCCTAGCAAAATCCAAAGACGCGGACGCCACTTGCAGCCAAATGTCTGCCTAGGTCCGTGAGGGCAATGCCCTATGATCCGAGGCGCTGCCGGGAGGCTGGGAGGGGCGCCTGAGATAGTTAGCTAGGAAGAGTGGAAGAGGTAGATTAGAGAAGAGAGGAGAAGAGAGGAGAAGAGAGAGAAAAGAGAAAGAGAAAGAGAGAGAGAGCGAGAGAGTGAGAGCGAGAGAGGACGAGAGAGGAGCTAGAGAGGATAGGGAGCAAGAGAGGAGAAGGAAGGAGCAAGAGAGAAAAGAGAAAAAGACAAAAAGAGAAGAGAGGAGGAAGAAACCTAGAAAAGAGAGGGGAAGGTGAAATTTCAAGGGCTGTGACAAGAGCTTGAGGGGGCGGCCCCAAATTTGTCACGAGAAGGGTCTTAGGGAGTGTAGGAACCCGGTGGGAGGATTGCCCATCAGACGGTGATTTGGGGTCCCAAGGTCGCCAGCAGATTGCGGCCTCGCGACGAGGTCCGCGCCGACGAGTCATCGCGCGAGGGTAGTGTGACTTACCGAGGGTGGGTCCCGGAGGGGGTAGGAGGGGCGCTTAGTCACGGGCGCCTGACGGAGCCGAGAGTCGAGAGGTCGGGCCGTGAGGGCGACCTCCATCCGGCGGGAAGGGCTCCCCACTCCTTCGTGGAACGAAACCACTATACGAACCGACAAGGGGGATAAGTGTGGCCGCTGTGGCTGAGGGTTCCGGGGTCCCGGAACCTCCCACCACATTTTTGGCGCCGCTGTCGGGAGTGTGTGTTTTTCTTTGTTCGAATGGAGAGTGTGAAGATGTACCGATGACCGGAGGACGTGGTGAACGAAGAGCATCCGGAGGAAGGTCATCTCCATATATTTCACCAAGAGAGTTGCGAGCGACACGGAGGAATCAACTGCGAGAAAGAAGTCTGAGAGAACGACGCGCTCGAGGGGAGGAAGAGGATTTTGTGCCTTCACTCGACGCACTTGAAGAAGAAGATTTTGCACTTCACAGTGAAGGTGAAGAGTTGGAAGAACCAAGAAGGGACGAAACAGTGATCCAGGAAGTACGGAGTGCGACACATTGGAGAGGACAGTTCTACGGAAGTCCTGAAGACAGCAATCAGACTCCGTGGAGGCGCATACACGTAGGTGTACCAACGGAAGGTCGTGCGCCAATTGCTCGCCAAGAGATGACACCTGTGGGTGGTGTCCGGTGTCCAATGTTGGGAGGCAAGGGGTGCAACAGACAACAACAGGCCCAACATGAGTGGAGTCGGCGTGAGGCACCACGGTAGGAGGAGGTGGCTCATTGCGCCACATAGTCGATGCAGATGTGAAGTTTGGAGACAAGAAGAAGGGAGACGATGCAGGCTTTTATTCGCACGCTTGAGCATGTCTCTCATGCTAATTTAGAGGATTCAGCGGACCGCTTAATTTTTCCGGTTTGTTAAGAGGACATAGGGTACAAGAGGGACGATGGGACCGCACCACGATTGGGAAGACTTCAAATCGAGTTCCTAACAAGGTTTAGAGGGTTGAGTCACGGACATCATACATTGGCGAGATTGAGGACTCTCCGCAGAGAAAGAAGGAAACGCAGATGATTACGTGGAGAGGTTCTACCTACTTGGATCGCCCAAGGTGTAGACCAGCTTGTTCCAGGAGGTCCTACCACAGGCTATTCGATGAGCGCGTTAGATTGGTTTGTAAGTGGGTTGCCCACTAAGATGGATGTTTACGTCGGAGAGGAACGACTACGCAAGGAGCATTGAAGTTGGCTGAAGATTACGAGGCATGAGCTTGGTCGTCGAAGGAAGAAGTGAGGGAGCATGGGAAGCATAAGGGAGGCAGATCCTCCGCCTCGCCTCTCATTCTTTCACACGGAACCGGAACAAGGAAGTGCATCAGAGTCACCCACGGATGAGGACGTGAGCCTACAAAGGAGAATGAAGAAGGATTTGGAGAAGATTCTGTGGAAGACAAGAAGAGGCCGAGCGCCGGAGAAAGACAAGAAGGGTAAAGGAGCGACCGAATGGAGAGGAGCAACGCCACGTGTGGTGGAGGTCTAAACAACCAAATTGAGGCTTTGACAAGGAGATTGATCAATTGGAGGTCAGTCGCAACCAGCGCCTAGGAGATCTCCTTCACCGCGCATGCTAGTGTATTGTTCGATCCGTCACCAATCGTGCCATACGAATCGAGAGTGTGTCAAAGCGCCAAGACATGCAACAACTGTAGAAGCCTACACACCGTGTGACTACCGTATGTTGATGAAGCTTCTGGTACAAGCGGTGACAGGAGGACGACCACCGCAGCAATGAGGCCAACTTACCAACCGGCGCCTGTGGATGCGCTATAGTTCACGACCGCCACCAGACCGTGGAGGCCGGATCCTTCACAACGCCCAATGTCTGCTCGTGATGTTGTTTTAACTCGTGGAATGCCAGTCACTATGCGATGCATCGCCCGAACCTCGACGGCAGTAGGCTATGTGCCCTTCGCTGTATGCAAAGAATTGGGGCACAAAGTGGGAGATCCAAGGTGCCTGTGGAGTGTTACGCGTGCCTATACGGCCGTGGAGTCGAATCACCGAACCAAAGAACGGAGACAATCCCCATCAACACGAGACGGCCATCGCGTAGCTAACACGGTGTTGACGGTGGAGGCTAAGAAGAAGAAGAACCACAAGAGGCTTTGCAGTGTCTACTGTGGATTGTGGAGGAGGGATATGCAGGAGAAGTAAGTGATGGAGAAGATCCCTTGGTGGCTAAGGTCACCACACGATCCGAAGGACGAGAGAAGGAACGAAGGGTAGACCGACGAAAGGAGAAGACGACAAGAAGAAGAGGAAGGTGCGCGAGGATTCACCTTGGCCACCTGAGATGCGACAAAGGACACCGATCCGGTGTTGGAGAGGACGGACGAAGGAGAGTCCAACGGAGGTTACGAGGCGAGAGGAGACAACCACTCATGAGGGAGGTGGAGACCACGCTTCACTCGCATACATCGCAAGGAAGTTGCTGTGATGTTGGAAGATGAATCGAGGAGGCCGACTCAATGATCAAAAAGGGTCTTTTGCTGAATCTGGTGAGTGACCCGTGAGGGCAAGAAGCAGGCGCAAGGAGAGGCGCCAAGTGAGGAACAACCAAGAGAGGGCGTTGTTGCGCCTCGCTAGTACCGAGACCGCAAGAGGGGTTCTAGCATCAAAGATTTCTAGCTTTGCCGATGCGCTACTTGATCAAGAGTTTGTAGTGAGCTTGAGAGCCTCTGTGGTGAGTCCAAGATCGAGGAAGATCGTGAAGGAGGCGATACGGGGATACCAGAGCCACTAGAGGTAAGGAGCATGCAAGTGGAAGTTAACGGTGGAGTTGATTGTGGAGCCCCGAGATTGAGATTGAGATAGCAGTGGTGTTTAGTGCCGATGTCCCTTTGGACACGGATCCGGAGTGAATTTGATGACCAAGAGACAAGACATCGACTTGGGTTTACAATTCCCCATTCGTGTCTTCACGAATGGCGGACTGCATCAAGAGAAAGCCTTTGGGGTGCCAGAACATCCCCACGGTGATTGGAGGTATTACCTTCAATCCGACCTACATTGTGATGAGACCGCCACGGACTTACAAGGTACTTCTTGGGAGGCCGTGGTCAGTATGGGGACACTTGCATCTTTGATTTTGGGAGGCGTGGAGTTACTTGTGTCGAGCAGACAGTCCCGCAAAGACAGATCGTGGGAGCGATCACTTACGAAGGGGAGACCGAGTCTCCACGATGGATACACTTCAGTGAGCACGGCAGAGTTCGTCCGAGTAATTTTTACCAAGGACCAGCCAAAGCAATGATATGGTGTATGGGGATGGGATCCCATGTTTTCACGACGCATCGGAGGAAGAAGATTTGCAGGAGGATGAGGAGCACCGAGAGGGTGCCGCCTTTTGAAGGGTCACGCCACGATCACGACTTTCCGAGGAAGGATCAGCACGAGGCAAGTGAGCCTGAAGGAGTTTATGTAGACCCCGACGCAAAGGGAGGACATGGAGTTGAAGCCGCAAAAGTGTGAAAGTTTCCAAGTATCTCACCGACGGGAGCAAGAGGAGTTGAAGGCCTTACTAAGGAAGTACATAGATGTATTTGCCTTTAAGGTCACCGATATGACTGGATTCCTCAAGAGCTAGGAATCCATCGCATTGACCTCAAGGAGGGAAGCACGCCGCTAGGAAGCAAGACTGCCTCAATCCCAAGTACTCCATGGTTGTGAAGGACCAATTGGACCAAGACTTAGAGGCGGGTGATTTATCCGCTCACCAGCGAATGGGTGGCGCCCATCGTGGTGGTTCCCAAGAAGCAACAAGGCAAGGTTCGTGGTTTGTCAAGATTTCGTGAGGCTCAACGGATTAAGAAGGACCACCATCCACTACCCTTCATGGATAGCGTTTTGGACACGGTGGCGGGTCATGATGTACATTTTCCTAGATGGCTATTCTGGTTACAATCAAATCACGCTACGCAAGGAGGATCAAGACAAGACCACTTTCACCACGGATTGGGGGACATTTGCCTACGCCAAGCTTCCATTCGGACAACCATGGCAGTCGTGGCAAACCATGTATGACATTAGTGACATCGCTGTAACAGCACTTTTAAAGCTCTTAAGTGTGGATATTCTGCCACTTCCAAACAAGCTGCCTAAGGACATGTACGAGGCAAAGTCAATGTTGCACATGTTTGGGCCAAGATACATGAAAATCCATGCTTGTGAGAGATTGTGTTTGTTCAGTGGCTAGTACGCCGGATCGTGTCCATTGCTCACAGGTGGCATGCCGCAGACAAGGAAGGGTTTGATGACCGAGACGCTCCACGCAAGGTCCTCTAGCATTTTCCCCAAAGACGCCGATTGAACACATGTTCCAATGCCGTAAATAGCAAAATGATAACTTGGTATGTCGGGAGGCAAAAGTGAGAATGAGGACATGTCCATGATGGCGACACCCCGCTTGAGAGCACTTGATGCGCTTGGAGGGTTCGGGATGAGCCTAACTTGAGGTTGGCATTATCCATGTATGGCTTCAACCCATTTGGCCACATGTTTGTAAACACGTCCATATGGCTAGTTCGTGTTTGTTCACAACATGCCTCCCTGGCTAGCACAAAGGACGCCCATGTCATCATGTTATTGATTATACCACCACCGCATGGTAAAAATTTTGATGTTTATATGGAACACCGGTAGAAGAACCGGAAGAGTCGTGGAGAGGTGGACATAGAAGACTTTTCAATAGCGAACGATCCTAGGAGGTATTTCAAGTTGCAAGCAGCGGTTTTGGTACCGCTTAATTACCAAGGCTTGGGCACCGATCGATTGCAAGTGAAAGGGACCCGTGCGTGTGTGATATCGACTCGATTCCTGATTCTCCGGAGTTAAAAAGGATTTATGTTGGAACCGGAGAGGTGGTTACGGAATAGACGATAGTGACGCAAGATACGGATCGATACGATGCGTCGAACTCCGACCCCACCCAAGCCACCAACGCTTCGATGTGGACCGATGGCACGCAAAGAAGGTGCGACACCGAGATCCATAGGAAATTTTGGAACCCGGCGGAT